>CM057752.1:20305669-21554504 GCA_030064425.1 Trapa bicornis
AATGGAGGCATACAATCGTATTACTGTGTAACATAAAAAATTTCAGAAACTCAAAATTTTATTCATTGAAGTAAGAATACAATTTTGGGGTTTTAATATCTCTTGCGGGAGATTGTTACAATGACAGTTTGGGAAGTACTCATTACTATGCTAGGGTTTAGAAGGATTTCTTCATGATTGAAATTGAGGTCCCTAGCCATTACTATGCTAGTGTTATCCCTTCAGGCTTTTATAGAGGTGGAGGTGTCCTTATTGGAAGGTATCGCTTTGATTCCTTGTGGTGTGGGACAGTCCTTTGCTATGTGTCCCACCCTCCTACATGCATAACAGATCCTCTCGGGTCTTATCCTCCGAAATGTTGGGCATCTTCTTATGTAGTGTCCCCATTGCCCACATCTATAATAGGTCATCTCCTTGCATGGACCTTTGTGGTTCCTCCAATAATTTGAGTATTGTGGGGCTTTTCTAAGGAATTCCTGGTGGTTCGGTGTTTTTCCGTACTTGAGCCCGAACACCTTGGAGTTTGTCTTGTCGAGTCCTCTTTGACCTGGGATTACTCCAAGAGTCCTCCTACACTTCTAGTTCATTTCCTCATTTGGGATGGTGTTCTTCCTAGTTTTCAAGGTGGCTAAGGTAGCGCAGGTTTGTTTGGCTACTTTTCTTAGGGCCATCTGAAAATTTTTTAAATTATTCCTATTAGTTACTATATTATATAGTCTTGATAATGTATTCGAGAAAACAGGCTCTGATACCACTCAAGTTATCACGGTCCGACCAGGTTTGGTCAGATCCTCATGATCAACCCGCCACTCTCCTGGTTTATTAAGGGTTTTCCCTTTCTTTAAACTATGAGGAGTAAGACGTCCTTTAAACCTGTACTTTTCCTAGAATGACATTAATCAAAACTGCATGAAATTTAAACTTAACATACCCGACTTACAAATGTAGTTAATTGGAGGTCTTTGTGTAGGTTTTCCCTTGATTACCTGAAAAGGGGTATAAAGGAGAGGGTGACATCAACGACTCGATGAATGGGTGTTTAAAATATGACTTTCAAAAAATAGTTTGAATTGGAGTGTGTCAGACTCCTTATTCTCTTTAAAATATTTCATCCTTAAAATCTTAGTTTTAATAGCCATTTCTCATCATTAATCACAAACGGTGTGTTTATCAACCAACACACACCCTTCATCATGAAGGGAAGACACATTTTAGGTGTGAGGAGGGTGAATGATGAGGGGTTCTTTATATAGGAAGCTCGAGGATTTCTTGCCCGTCCGATTGGCGCCTTAATGGCGGCTATTCATTGCCTGAAACTCCCTGGCCGGAGACTTTTCATCTTTACTGGCGCTGCTCAATTTTTCGGCGAGTGAACAGTGCTGTCATCTGAAGGAAGAAGACGACACTGTTCCGAACTGGACCGGACCAGTCCGAACCAAGTTCAATGCTTAAACCAACCAATTCAGGCATGATTCTACTGAGTTTTTCAAAATTAAATTTTTTTGAATTCATCTAAATTCATTATCTATTAAATGATGCCTCAATTCTCCAATTTGAATTTTCTAAGCCACCTAGAAAAATGAATTTAGAAACTAGTTCAATAGTGGTTCAAATCAGTTCAAACTGGTTCAATCCGGTTAAGGTCCGGTTCACCTGAAACGGTTTGATTTTCACCTCCAATTCATCCTAAAGTCCTTTCTCATGAATTTTTATGACTATTTCGGTCACTCAGAATCCATAAATTTCTCGATTTACCATTTCTCTATCGATTGGGGTTCGTGAATCGATTCATGTTTTCTCATCTGGGTTGACCGGTTCTTTCCCCGGTTTTCTTATCCTAAAGGAGCGGGGTTTTATATTACTCGTGGGTATTTAGGGTCAATCTATACTATGTATCACATACAATCGCATAATGTTTTTTCATCATCACGATTTTGACCTTAAGACCTAATTCGCCTCATTTGTACATTGATAAGCCCTTTTATATTACCTCATTTATTAATTCTTCTAAATTATAATGTTTCCCAAATCTCTAAGCAATATAATAAGGGTACTAACTTATCCAAAATAGCACTTTCATCTTTAGACTTTTCAAAAATTATCTTTATGTCCTTAGATTTTCCAAGTCTTACAACAGGGTCTCTTAGTTGTTCCAAATTTTTTTTGGATCCCTAGACTTTCTCTTAATCTCATTTGGGTCCCTAGTATTCAAAAATTACATTTAAGGCTCCATCTTTCCAATATTTACCATTTCCCCCTTAAAATCTTTCGAAGTTCCACTTAGGTCCATATACTTCCAAATTTTTTCCATATGAGACCATAGACTTTTCAAGCCTTTCACTTGGGTTCCTAAACATTCCCGTTGTTTCATTTGTGTCCCTAAAAGTCACTTATTTGTAGGTAGATCCAAAAAATCACATTTTGGTACATGAACTTCATAATCTATCAAAACTTAATTATGATCTCATAAATAAATCATAACATTCTCCTAAACATCTCCTCCATGTCCCCACGGTCCTTTTTTCTGCCCAGTTTGGTGGGAACAATGTCATTTTAGCCCATTTATAGGGATCACTGGAAAACATACACAATTTAGTAAAATGACGGAAGCTTACTGGAAAGGACAAATTGGTTAGCGTTGTTGGTGGGGGATGGTAGTTGACTCATACACGTGTCTTTTGATACTAGTTGAGCCACGAATGGAGGTCAAGGTTGCCCAAAAATTAATTTTTACCACGCTTAGCTAAAACTTGAAGCTTGTTAGAACTTTCCCCAAAACAAGTGGCCACGAGACTTACCTTGGGCTCATGTGGTAGGTAGAGTTGGCTCTAGGGAGTCATAGACCTCGTGGAATTTTTTTTGGTCCTATTTAGCCATCAAGGGCGTAAAAAATGGCTATGGAAGGTTAGGCTCTTGTTTTGGGTTTTTGGGTAGTTGTAATGATTTACCATGTCGACACCAGTAGGGTTGTCATCGATATTAGGCAATGATGGTGAAAGATAGAAGACTTCAAGTTGGTTCTAATGCCACTAAAGTCATGAAGTTTAGTGGTTAAGAAGGCCACCATCGGAGCTCTGTAAGTGTGTTTGCCAAAACAGTAAATAAGGGAGCTTGTAGTGAGAATTTCGGTGAATGTCTAATGAGAGGAGTCTAGATTTTTATATGGGGAGCTCTATGAGTTGATGAATTATCGACCCATACCCTTGTCCGGTTGAAATAGGGCTTTATAGACCTAATATGCATTTATTTTTTTCTAAGGGATAAGTTGTTAGAAATCGTGTGTGGTAGTATAGTGAAATCAAGTTTCTTTCATTGGATTCAAATCAAGGAGTAATATTGAGATGATGTGTGCGACGCGTGTCTCCCTCTTCGTTGATCTCTAACTGGTTTGTGCTATGCTAGATTAGTTTTTGGCAAATTAATCGGTCAATTTGGTCAAGTTTGGTTTTTTTCTTAGCCATTCACCCCAATTCTATTGGTTTTTTACCCGATTTATTTTTCTAAAAATTATTTAACTCATTTCCTTGTATTCTATGGCTAATATTTACCCATTTACCCTTCTTGAGACCCCTCAAAAAATTTGTTCTCGACTCATTTTGGTATGTTTCAATTTCAAATTTGATCTAGTTATCGATTTCTCAATCTTTGATTCCTGATTAAGGAAATACCTTAGGATTGGTTTAACCTATTTTTACCAATTTCTAAGATTTGTTCTAGAATTGATTTCCATTTTATTTTTGTTACAGGTCGAGTTTCAACATTGATTTTTTGTCTGTGGCTCAATTTCTTTTTATTATTAATTTTTGGTGATACATGCTAAGTCATGACACTCTTTGTTAAACGTTGGGAAATAGTCATCTTTCTTAATTGTTGGATCATGATCTTCTTTCTTAAATGTTGATTGTAGCACTACTTCTTAAATGTTGGGTAGTAACCCTCTTTTTAAACTTTGAGTCATAGCCCTCTTTCTTAAACGTTGTTTGGGTCTCAACACATTTTTTAAATGATTGGGTTATTTCTTGTTTTTAGGAAAAAAATTTATGTATTATTTTTACTATGTTTTCAATAATCTTTTATAAGCACATACACATATGAATAGTTTATAAAACTATAAGTAAATGACTTCACTAGTCCAATCAGATGCTACATCACCCCAACTTAGGTTTCTTGGAATAGATGAATGTGTATCACACGTCTTAACTTGCTAACGCGTATCTTTTCAACCTACAAATATTTCATACACACGATTATCTCTTATTCGGGTGTTGTAAACTAGTTGAATCAATACATATTGTATCATTCCTTATATTTTTCCATAAGTTACAGTTTTCCATTTATGGCTCGATCTATCCGATTCGACCCTAAAAAACCCTAAAAAACCCTAAAAAACCCTTCGACGAACCCTACTCTATCATCTAACCCATAATTTTCTCAACTTACAAAGTTGCCCAATACTATGCCTTATTTACAATTAGACTTTTCATATTTCAAGTATTTACACTTAGGTCCATAAACTTCCATTATTTTTATTTAGGTCCCTAAGCTTTCTTTTCCTTACATTTTGACCACAAATTACTCTAAATATTTCCTTTAGATCCTTAGAGTTTCCTTTACTCCAGTTGGATCCTCCTATTTCTCCTTATTTGTATTTGGGTCCCTAAATTCCCCATATTTTAAAATAAGTCCCCAAATTTTTTCATTTCTTTAAAACTCAAGCTTAACTCATAGAATTTGTCCCTAACATGATCCACATTGACCCCCCCATGTCCCTACAATCATTTCAAACCAATTGATTTAATCTAGAATTGTTTGAATTTAAGAAATCACAAAAAATTGACATAGTGAGGAAAACTGTTGGAAACTCACTAGTGTCGATGAATTGGTCAGTTGAGGACTAGGAAAGATAGTTGGTACCTTGAGAATCTCCAATGATAAATTGACACATCAATTGGTCATCAGAGATGCCTAAAATCATGGTTGATCAAAACTCAATAAAAATTAGGAAAAAAACTTAACTTTCATAGTGGTTGATGGTGGAGGGGGCTTACCAAGGTCGCATCGAAGTTATGGAGGAGATTTGGGCACATTAAGAAAGTTCTTAGGGAACTTGCCCATATGTCTTTGGTTGTTGGAGGAGGTCGAAAGTGGACAGGGGTTGAAAACTTCATTTTCAGTTTGTTTGGTGTGATCACTATTTGATCATGTCAACAAGACTCTGATCATTGGTAGGCTCTAGTAAGGGCACCCTTATGTGGAGGTGGTTTGCAATATTCTATTGAGCCTAAAATCACCGCTAAAAAGACCCTCATCAGAGCACTAGTTCGCATCGTACTAGAAAATTAATCTAAATGTGTTTAAAGGGGAATTGTGGTATGAATAAGAAGAGAAGGGACCTCTCATTTTATAAGGAGGGCTAGGGAAAATCAATCCATTTGTTGGTCGATTGTCAATTAGCTCAAAATCACTGCTTGCATTGAATTTTCCACGTAAGAATTTTGTCAGCAAAGCACCTCCTTATCCCCATATTTGATAAAATATATTGTCAAGGATCATTTGGTAGGGACGATCACATGTGTCACATGACAACTCACATTCAAGACTTGCACATGTTCTCAGGTGCTCGATTAAACGGTCTGTCATATTGAACATTTTGGTTCGACCAATTTTCGATGACCCGGTCGGTTTCTCGATCAGTTTGGGGCTACTTCGACCAGTTTTTTTTTATTTTCATTTTTTATAAAATTATATATTATTACTTTGAGCCCATAATTATCATTTTCCCTTATTGTGTCCACTAGAGAATTTAAATTTTCATTTTGTATGAAATGAATCCACCCAATTTAAGTCAATTTTCAATTCGATTCAAGGGTATTGACCACAAATCATTAATTATCAATCAAGAATGATTATTTTAGGTTTGATCCAACTTAATTTTGACCAAATTTCTAGATTATTAGTTTAAATGGATTCACAATTAAATTAACTTCCCAATTTTAGTTCTTAGTCCAAATTTAGTTTAACACATTTATGAGAATGGGTTATTATATAGGTAGAGAACCAAAATTTTATAAAGAGATGGGTAGTAACCCAACGGTTTTCAAATGATGGGCAATGACCCAACATAATTATGATGAAGCCTGTCATGCCCCGACCTAGTTTGGTCGGATTCCCGTGATCAACCCGTCGCTCCCTTGGCTTAAGAGGGGTTTCCCCTTCTTTTATCAAGATGAGTCAGGCGTAATTCAAACTTTGTTCCCTGGAATAGCACAAATCAATCAACATACAAGCTTAGAAGTATTTTAACCATACCAAACGGAGGGCACATCTTCACATTTTCTTTCGTCATATTTTCTTACTCCTGAAAGGGGTAAATGAGAAGGGTGTGAGTTCTAAAACTCAACGAGTGGGTATTATGAGTGAGTCTTCAAGAAAATTAGCTTCATTCAAATTGTGCCAAGGTTATCATTTCCTTTAAAAGAAGGTTTCCTCAAAGTTTTGTTTTCAAAACTTTTTCCCATTTCGATATTAGGTGTGTTTAGCAAACAATACACACTCTTTATCAGGACAGGTACACACATTCGCAGGTACAACCTGTCCATTGTACCTACTTATGGATCGAAGCGACTTTACTTTCCACCAAGATAGAAGTACAACCACTTCTACCCTGGGTCTGAGTGGTTGTTCTCGACATCCGACCCTCACCCCGAATGCTACTCCATGTCCGTATGAGGATAGAGACCTCATCCCGACCCCACCTCGGTCTCGTGCACAAGATGCTACTCTGAGCTTCCTGACTGACTGGCAAAATGAACTGCCCTTATCACCACCGTGTTTTCTAGTAGCCCTTAGGACCCATCACTATACCTCTTAGGTGTCTTGATGGTCATGTACCACAAATACATGCACAAACAATACTTTTCACATATAGCCATTATCTTTGGTGCCAATGGTCCAATGTCCCTGACCCTCAACCCGACCTACACGTGTTTGTCTAAGCCGATCCATCGACCTGGCACTAATGCACTATGTCCAGTCCATCGAGTATTGTGGATACTGACTCAATACCATGGCGAAATCACACAACAATTTCATTAGACATTTTCATGGCTTTCCTTTACTCAAGTTTGTTTATGAGCTTCTGCTCGTGCCCATTGGTCTTGGCCCACTGCACGTGTTTTTCCAAAACTAGGCATTTAGCCCCATGAGTTAAAAAATTGAGGCCTCTAGCCTATCTGAGTTGTTCTAGCTCCTGTCAAGAAGGTCTCCTAAATCTTTTAAGCATTAGCACATGGTCAGGGGAGAACACTTCTGGCAAAAAGTATATTTCCAACTTCATCACACCAACTGGGTGTGATGATATCTCCGCTTACAACTGGTAAGTGAGTAGTTCATCATACCAACCAGGTATCATTATCTCTACTTACAACTAGTAAGTAGGTTTTCTTTTCATAAAAGTGAGTCCATCATCCCAAATGGTATGATTTATAAAATTCCCACTTACTAGTGGTTTTTCATTTATAAAGTGCTCACCATCCCAACTGGGTATGGTGTATAATTAAGCCCACTCACTCGATGATTGTAACGTGTTCATCCCTAGTCGAATTTCCAAGATTACGCGAGCTTTCTCTTGCTGACGTTCCGGTCACATGTGTCCCTACATGATTTGAGCATACTTATTAATTAAAGTTTAGGCATAACAACCTAGCCTCAAAATTTATCGATTAATTGCACTTAGGTCCCTAACGTTTATTTTCCTTAACTTTAGGTCCCTAATGCCAACTTTTCACCCCAAATTGAGTCCCAAAGCTTCCAAAATTCCCTTTGAGTCCTCAATTTACTCAAAATTGTATAAGGGGCTCAAGTTTTCCAAATTTCCAATTTGGTCATCAACTTTTCAAAAATTACAATTTCGCCCCCTACTTTCCAAAAATGGCAATTTGACCCCAAATGTTCCAAAAATTGACCAATCGATCCCCTAACATCTTTCTCATGGCCAATTAGCCTTCAATTTTGGGAAATTGCAAAGAGGTTCCTCAATTTTTTGAAATTTCCAATTTCCTCCTTCAAACTGGCCGAATTTGATTTATTCAAATTGGCCATTCAATCAAGGTTAATTGTTGAAATTGAAGGTGTTAATTAGTTCCTACACTTTCACACGTTTCAATTGAGCTTTGAATTGCATGATTTGAGTCTGAAACAAGCTCAAATTGAGCTTACCATCGGAGGTGCGGAGGTCTGAGCTCTCTATCTGGGAGGTAGCTCTCATCATAAGGTACCTTCTAGGATTAAGAAGTGCTATAATTGATATCGAATCGAGGTAAAATTTCATCAGTAAAGTTTAGCACTTTCTCTCTCTAACTCCAACCGACAATGACAGAGTAGGGCCAAATTGGATTACCGTTCAACTCTGTTGAGGCCATGTGAGGGCCCTGGGAGTGTTGGGGAAGCTTGGTTTGGCCGGAGGAGGGCTGAATTTGGTCAATTTTAGCTCAGCCAAAACAAGACAGCTTCGGTCCTTTGGAGCTGCCTCACTAATTGTTTCCGCTGGCGCTTCTCAGGCGGTTCTTGTGTCGAAATGAGGTTGTTGTCAGGTAGCTCCTAGAGTCTATAGGACCAGACCTTGCCTTCTGAGGATGAGAAAAATGCCTATATTGGAGCTCTGGTTTGAGCTTCATCAGAAAATGGAGCAGTTGAGAGAGAAAGAAGATTCCATGTGTGTGGAGGATTAATGGAGAGTAGCTCTTTATATAGGGAGCTCGAGGACCCTCTACCCGACAACTTTCCTTTTTGGTCGAGCTTATCCACACCTTGAAATGGCCTAATCGGAGTCATTTTTCCTTCACCGGCATTATCTATTTCTACATTGAATGAACAGTGCTGTCATCCTGAGGAAGAAGATGACACTATTCCGAACTGGACTGGACCGGTCTGACCGGGTTCAATGTGTAAATCGGCCGGTTCAAGCCTGATTCGATTGATTTTCTCAAAATTAATAATTTTTAAATTTGTCTAAATTTATTCTCCATATAATGGTGGCTTCAATTCCCTAATTTGATCATTTTAAACCACTAAGAAAAATGAATTTAGAAACCGGTTCAAGTATGGTTCAATCTGGTTTAGGTCAGGTTCACCCTGAACTGGTCTGGTTTTCTCTTCCCATTTGTACCAAGGTTCTTTTCCATGATTTTTCTGTCCCTTTGAGTCACTTGGGATTTTTTTATTTTCCATTTTACCCATTTCTCTATCGATTAAGGTTCATGAACCGTCTCGGGGTTTACAACTCTCCCCTTCTTTTAGGGGTTTTGTCCCCAAAACTAAGCCGGCAACCATTTGCACTGGGAGTGACTTTTCTTGATGTCCTCCTGGGTTTTGCTCGGTATGTTATCACTTTGGCTCTTTCTTTTGATTAGTCCTTTAGCCACGTATTTGAGAAGTATTTCTTCCTTTCTATTTCCCACTCACTCCACGGAGTGTATTACGATCAGTCATGTTCAAAGTACCCATCTCAAGGTACCTCCTTAGGTCTAATTCTTACTCCACTCAGGGTAAGACTCTTCTTCTTAAGGGTTCTTATTCTTTTTATTGGGTTGGAATTTTCATATACATCTGATCGTCCATGTTTCCCATCATTTCCTAGATTGTTGATGATCTTAGTTTAGCATCCTTTAGGACTTTTTGTCCTTAACCCTTTGGGTTTTGATATAATTGCTTCCTTATTTTATTTTGGTTCTTCCTCCATCTTTTGGTTTACTATGACTCTGGTTCTAGTTCTTAGGTTTGACTAACGGTCTTTGTCACACCCCAACCTAGTTTGGTTGAATCCCCATGAACAACCCGCCACTCTCGTGGTCTATCAAGGGTTTCCCCCTTTCTATACCACAAGGAGTAAGGCGTTCTTCTACCAGTGAGCGGTTGTTGGGAGTGAGTTTTCAAGAAATAGCTTTGTTCAAAGGGTGCCAAGATTATCATTTCTTTAAGAAGAATCTTTCCTCAAGTTTCAATTTTCAAAAGCTTTTTCTCATTTCCATATTAGATGTGTTTAGCAATTAACACACACCCTTCCTCAAGAAGGGTAACACACATTCGCAGGTGCAGCTCGTCCACTACACCCACTTGTGACTCGGAGCGTTTTTACAGGCCACCAAGATAGAAGTACATCCACATATACCCTGGGTCTAAGTGGATATTCTCGACATCTGACCCTCAGACCTGAATACCACGTCGTGTCCATATGAGGACAAAGACCTCATCCCTATCTCATGCGCAAGAAGCTACTCTGAGCTTCCCGACTGACTGGTACGACAAACTACCCTTATCTCCACCATGTCGTCTAATAGCCCTAAGTACCCATCACTACCCCTTTTAGGTGCCTTGATGGTCTTGTACCACAAGTGCATGCACAAACAATAGTTTTCACATATATCCAATATCTTTGGTGCCACTGGTCCAATAGTCCCGACCCTCAACCCAACCTACAGCTGTTTGTCTAGGTCAGTTCGTTGAGCTGACCCTGATGCACTACTGCCAACCCTTTGAGTATTGTCGATCCTGACTCAGTACCATGGCGAAATCACATACACAATTTCATTAGAAATTTCATGGCTTTCCTTTACTCAAGTTTGTTTATGAGCCACTGCTTGTGCCCATTGGCCTTGGGCCCACTGCATGTGATTTTCCAAAACCAGGCATTTAGACCCATAAGTTCAAAAACCCGAGGCCTCTGGCCTATCTGAGTTGTTCTAGCTCCCGTTAAGAAGGTCTCCCAAATAGTTTAAGCAATGGCACATAGTTAGGGGAGAACACTTCTAACAAACATATATTTTCCATTTCATCAAACCTACTGGTGTGATGACATCTCCGCTTATAACCGGTAAACGGGTTGATCATTTCCTTAAGTAAGTTTGCCATACCAACCGGGCATGATCATCTCTACTTACAACCAGTAAGTAGGTTTTCTTTTCATAAAAGTAAGCTCATCATCCCAATCAGGTAGCACTTTCTCTCTCTAACTCCGATCTGCAACGATTGAGGAGTGCTGAATTCTCTTACCTTTCAGCTCTATTGAGGTCGAATGAGAGTTGTGAGGGTGTTGGGGAGGCTTGGTTTGGCCGGAGGAGTGATGAATTTAGTTTGGCCAAAATAGGGTAGCTTCGGTTCTTCAGAGCTACTTCACTGTTTGATTCCGCCAATGCTTCTTCGGTGGTCCTCGGGTCAAAAGGAAGGTGCTATGAGGTAGTTGACATCCCCCGAAGTCTAAAGGACCCGACCTTACCTTGTGAGACTAAGAAAAATTACTATATCGAAGTTCAAGTTCAAGCTTCACCGAAAAATGGAGCAGTTGAGAGATAATGGAGATTTTAGGTTTGTGGAGGATGAATGGAGAGAAGCTCTTTATATAGTGAGCTCAGGGACCCTATGTCCGACAACTTTCCTTTTTGGTTGAGCTTATCCTTGCCCTAAAACAGCCTAATCAAAGCCATTTTTCCTTTGCCGGCGTTATCCGTTTCTACATGAATGAACAATGTTGTCATCTTGAGGAAGATGATGACATTGTTCCGAACAGCACAGGACCGGTCTGACCAGGTTCAATGCGTAAATTGGCCAATTTAGGATCGATTCGACCGATTTTCTCAAAATTAAAAGTTTCTAAATTTATCTAAATTCATTCTCCATCTAATGATGGCTTCAATTCCCCAATTTGATCATTTTAAGCCACCAAAAAAATAAATTTAGAAATTAGTTCAAGCATGGTTCAATCCGGTTCAGGTCCAGTTCACCCTAAACCGGTCAAGTTTTCTCTTTCCATTTGTATCAAGGTTCTTTTCCTTGATTTGTATGAATCTTTGAGACACCCGGGGTTTGTAAATTCCCCAATTTACCCTTTTCTCAACAGTTATGGTTTGTGAATCAGATCGGTTTTCTGTTTCAAAATATCTGGTTATTTTTCCAATTTTATTAACTATAAAGAGACAGGGTTTACAGTCTCGATCTTACTTGACTCACCTATCCTTGGGACTGTTGGAACTACATGTCCTTTACAGCATTACAAGTTCTAGAAATGTCTAGTTCTAGAATATGTGTCATTTATAATGGTTCATGTTGTTCCAACCGTTTAGGAGTTGTATGACTCCATTCCTTCCTAATACCCAGTAATGTTCCCCAACTATCTTTGGTGTTATCCAATAGTTCTTTAAAATTTGAAATCAGGACCGTGTCGATTTTTCCTTATCTACTCATTCTTTACCAACTTTTCTATGGGTTTTTACCCTTTTACAACCATCGGGTTTCCCAATAACTTACCAACATATTGGGATTCTTTCTCACTTATGTCCTTCCTCGTTTCAAATGGCATCTTTTACTCAAAAGCTTTCCTTTATTTCATCCATTCTTACTCGCTCGTGATCATTACACCATTCCTTATTCCGATTTGACCCTTTTCGATCTACGTATTGATTCCTTGTTTGGGGGATGGGTCTCCCTTTACGGTTTTAATTCTCTACTATGTCCTTCCAAGTAGAGACTTCTATTTTAGGGTTATACATTTGATCTTATTATCATTCCTTGAAGGTTCCTTCCCTTTTACTTCCCTAAACCCTCTTTATTTTGGGACATTTGCCCACTTTATTTCTCCATTGTCTTAAAATTCCCATTTTGCCCCTTATTCCCTAATGAACTTTTGATTTATGGGTATGATTTCATGTATTCCACCCTATGCCCAGTCGTCATCCTTTAAGCTCCATTAAGTGAGTGTGGACCACGACAAGTCTTGATGTTAGTGGTCATTTCCATTATCCATTTCTTAATTAGGCTTACTTCTCCAAGGTTTCTTAGGTAGTCTTTTCTCTATTTCCTTATTATGAGCAACCCATCCCTTTCTTACTTGTATGGCATCTTTCAATGCTATCCTCCTATCTACTCGTTTCTTGGGTTTAACTTACTCCTTGGGTTCTAGGTAAACTTCCCTTGTAACTGGTCCTTTATTCCCAACTTACATTCCATTTGAAAATTTACCTTCAATTCCACTTTTAGCTGGGTTCATTACTTCTTCGTTGTAATGTGTATGCCTCTTCAGGGCCCCCTTCCTTGGTAGGCTTCTCCTCTTTACCTAGATTTTCTCTTTCCTTCGTCTTCTTGGGTGTCTATCTTTAAGTCATGCCCATGACATCCTTTGATGTCATCCTTACCCTTACTCCTGGGAATCTTGCTGGCACATCCCTTGTACCTTGTTTTATTCCAACTCGTATCCACTACAATTTTATTTCTACTAGGGAAGGGTTTTCAATCTCTTCCTTTCGAGGTTTCTTAATCTCCTTCTAAGATCTTACTTAATCCCTTTTGTGGCTTGGGTTTGGTCATCGATTCGTTCTTTGCCATTTATTTCTTCAAGGATTTCTTTATCTTTTTTCCAATGTTTTGGCCTTTACACTTTCTCTTCCTTACTAGAGTTTAAATTTTTTATCTTCTCAAGGGTCAGTTCGTTAGCCTCGTCCTTACTATTCTCCTAGTTCACTTGTCTTGGAACAGTTGTCCTTCGAGTTTACTCGTCCTTGATGCCTACCCCGTCATCCTTTTTAGGGTGTAGTCCTTACTATTTTCAGGTCCTTCATTGGGCATCATTTTATTCTCCTTGATAATTCTGTTATTACTATTTGCTTCCTACTTGACTACACTCTTTTTTCCAAAACAGGCCACACTTTCCATCCCAAGACATCTTTAACTGCTTATGCCCCTTTTTTAGATTCCTTATTTCGAGTTAAGCCACTTATGATCCACCTGTTGATTAGGTAGCTTAGGAATTTCCTTCATATGGTCTCACTTCCTACCTTTTTTCTTAGGGACTTCCATCCTAGGATTTTCACGTTCAACTTCCCTAATGCGCCTTAAAGGCTTTTCCTTCTTTCTTTTTTTTATACCCTTCTGATATCGATATGGTTATCCGTCCTTAATCCTTCCCTATCCTCCAATTCCCTTTTTGTTCTTTATCCTTCCTTCAAAGAGCTCCTGACTATGGGTGAGTTCCTAGCACTTTACGTTATGTCTAGCCGCCCATCCATGGTTCCTTCAAGGGGTACTTAGGCCTATATATGCCTCTAGTGTTCCCTTTCCTAGTACATGCTTCTCTCCTTTACTCTTATCGTGTCCTATCCTAGATTGGTTGGAGGATGTTTTTCCACATTTTCCCTTTTTTGAGAGGGGGTTCTTGTACCTTACATCTCTTCTTTGTTGTCTTACATTCAATTGATTCTTCTTAGAGGCAACTCAATTTCCACTTGGTTTCCTAACTCCTGTACGAGGGTTCATTCAATCCCTTATGGTCCTTAGGCTTTCCTCCACTCTTCGTGCATCTTTTGGTGCTGCCTTCCCTTTTCCCAGTAGAATCCTATTCTTTGACTCTACTTCCCTTATACTAGACCCCCTATGAACACACTCTTTCCTGTTTTTTCCTATCCTTGGTTAGGGTATGTCCTTTCTAATGACTCCCTTTGTCATGCCCCGACCCAGTTTGGTCGGATCCCCGTGAGCAACCCGCCACTCCCTTTGGTTTATGAAGATTTTGACCCTCTTCTAAACCTCAAGGAGTAAGGCGTCCTTTTTCTTATTTTTCCAAGAATAGCATTATACAAAACTGAATATATTAAATCTTACATACATGTCTTAAGGTTCGACTACAAGAACATCTTTAGGGTTAGTTTCCCTTGGGTACCTAAAAAGGGGTAAAGGAAGGGGTGAGTTCTACAACTCAGTGAGTGGGTGTTGGGAGTGAGTTTTCGTGAAAACAACTTTAATCAAAGTGTGTCAAAATACTTATTTCTTTTAAGAATGATCTTTCCACAAATTCTAGTTTTTCAAAACCTCTTTCCATTTTCCATTTGGTGTATTTAGCAAACAACACACGCCCTTCATCAGGAAGGGAACACACAATCGCAAGTGTGACCCGTCCACTGCACCCACTTGTGGCTCGGAGCATCTTTACCGGCCACCAAGATAGAAGTCTATCCACTTCTACCTTGGGTCTAAGTAAATGTCCTCTATATCTGACCCCCAAACCCGAAAGCAACTATGTGTCCATACGAGGATAGAGACCTCATTCCGACCCCACCCCATCTCATGAGCAAGAAGCTATGTTGAGCTTTTCGACTGACTAGCACAAGGAACTGCCCTTATCTCCACCATGTCGTCCAGTATCCCTTAGGATCCATCACTACCCTTCTTGGGCATCTTGATGGTCCTATACCTCAAGTGCATGCAAAAATAATAGTTTTCTCAAATACCATTTATCTTTAGTGCCCTTAGTCCAACAGCCCCGAACCTCGACCCGACCTACAGCTATTTGTCTAGGTCGGTCTGTCGACTTGGCCCTGACGCATTACCGCTAGTCCATCAAGTATTGTTGGTCCTTACTCGGTACCATGGTGAAATCACATAATCATTTCATTAGAAATTTTTGTGGCTTTCATAACTTAGTTTGTTTACAAGTTCATGCTTGTGCCCACTGGCCTTGGGTCTACTGCACGTGATTTTTCAAAACATGGCATTTAACCCTACAAGTTCAAAAGTCGAGGCCTCTGGCCTATATGACCAATTGGTCCCTCAACATCTTTTTCATGGACAATTGGTCATCAATTTTGGGAAATTGCAAAGAGGTCCCTCAATTTTACAAAATCCCTAATTTTCCCCAAACTTTTCCCCCAATTTATCCCCATCAAACTAACCGAATTTGATTACATCAAATTGGCCATTTAAATGAGGTTAATTGCTCCAATTGAAGGTATTGATCAATTCCTACAATTCCATACGATTCAATTGAGCTTTGAACCACATCATTTGAATCCGAATTGAGCACAAATGGATCTTTGCCAAAAAACTTTACATAGAGAGAGAAAGCTTCAAAAGCTTACCATCGGAGGTGCTGCGGTCCGAGCTCTCGGTCGAGAAAGGTAGCTCTTGTCCTGAGGTTCCTTCTAGGATCAAGAATTGCTACAATTGACATTGAATCGAATGAGATTTTTGTTAGTAAAGTTTAGCACTTTCTCTCTCTAACTTTGATCTATAACAACTGAGATGGGCGGAATTGGCTTACCTTTCAACTCTGTTGACGTCGGATGAGGGTTGTGGGGGTGTTGGGGAGGCTTGATTTGGCCGAAGGAGGGCTGAAATTGGCCAAATTCGGCTCAGCCAAAACAGAGCAGCTTTAGTCCGTCGGAGCTACTTCACTGTTTGATTTCGTCGACAATTCTCCAGCGGTCCTCGAGTCAAATGGAAGATGCTATCAGGTAGCTGACTTTCCCCAAAATCTAAAGTACCCAACCATGTGTGGATCAAATCATGATTGGTTATTCAAATAAATTCCTCCAACTATGAAGGTTCCCACCCTAAGTCTAATGGAATAAACAAAGAAACTTAAAGAGAAACCTATTTTAAATCTTAGAATAAACCGTGACCCTTATTTTAAAAAGAAAAGAATAAATCCTTTTTAAGTTGATTCTTAAATCGGGGAATAGGAGGTCTCAGTGACATCTAACCCTACTCACTAAGTTATAAACTCACCCCTCTCCCTAAACCCTTTATGTTAGGCCCCGACCCAATTGGTCGGAGTCCTGTGATCAAACCGCCACCCTTCCATGCATCATCCTAGTATTCCTACCTTGATGATGTAAGGAAAGGTACAAGCATGCCTATGTTCATTCCCTTATTATAAGTTTGGGATGGGGAACGTACCTTGAGGGCCTGAGCTTTTTCGTGGAGCTTTACATCTCCTTTGTCCTGATCCTTTTCAAGTTTCCTGAAAGGGTGAAAAAAGGGGAATGAGTATATACATATATACTCAGTGAGAGGAAATTTCTACGATGATTAATTTCTTTAATTTGTTACTTAATTAGTTAGCCATCATTAGCATAGCATTCACACATCAATCACCCTTCCATCATAGAAGAGAGAACATGTTTGCAGGACAGTCCCCAACCATCCTACTTGAGGACCGGAGTGCCTTTACTGTCCACCCTGATAGAGGTTAACATCCTCTACCCCGAGCTTGAGTGAAACTTTCTCGTACGACCCTCAAACCTCAATCACACTTCGTGTCTGCTTTGTGGGATGAGACCTCTTTCCCACTATTACCTCGGTCTCAGTGTGTAGGAAGCTTGTAAACCCCGCACTTTTGAGTTAAGGAAAATCGGGAAAAGAACCAGTCAAACTGAGTAAGAAAATCGAGACGATTTACAAACCCGATCATTTGGGAACAAGCAATTTAGAAATTTACAACTTCTAAGTGATCCAAAGGGTTTATTAAACCTTGGAAAAGATACTTAACACAAATTAGAACAGAAAAACCAAATTGGTTCAGGTGAACAAGAATCCATGAGAATTCTAAAGTTAAGTGTGCTTGCTTGATAGTAGTGTGAGGATGTGTGACCTCTTGGGAAGTATGATTATTTTTGTAAACAGAAATTTCGGTCAAAACTTTTTATTCGAACGTACCCTTATCATAAATAGCTATAAATTAATATATATTTAATTATTGTAATTAATACCAATAATTTAATACATTAATTAAATTATTAGAATTAATACAAATAATTTAATACCAAAATTAAATTATCAGAATTAATACCAATAATTTATGGTAATATTAATACTAGTAATAAATCTCTCCCATTTAATACATGATTTTTACACCTATACAAAGAGGTCATCCCCATTCATTCTCCTCACACTTGAACACTTCTCTCTCTCTATTGCTCCATTTCCCGGTGAAGCTCGAACCACAGCTTCGACTTGAACAAAGGTCGGGCTCTTTAGAACCGGGGAGAAGACAGCTATCTAATAGCAAACTTCAGTCAATTCGAGAATCGTTGGAGAAGCGCTGACATAATAGAATAGTGAAGCAACTCCAGTAGACCGAAGTTGCCCTATTTCGGCCAAGCTGAAATCGGCCATTTCAAGCCCTCCCAACACTTCCTTAGCCTTTTCACAGCCGAATTAGGACCGTAAGGTAAGCCAATTCGGCTCCCCTTTACAATTTTCGATCGGTGCTAGAGAGAGAGTCGACCGAATTTCAATGATGAAATTCTAATCCAATTCTGCATCAATTGATGCAATTCTTGATTCTAGGATGAACCTCGGAATGAGACCTATCTACCTAGATCAAAAGCTCGGACCGTCGTGCCTTCACTGGTGAGAAATCGAAACTTTCTATCTCTACAATCTATTTTTCGGTGAAGCTCCGTTTGAGCTCGTTCCGGCGTTAAAATTTGTGATTCAAAGTTCCTTAAAATCGTATGAACATGTAGGAACTCAATTTCAACTCCAATTAATTAGAGGTGTTTGATTGGACAATTTGATAAAATCAAATTCGGCAGTGTTGAAGAGTTGAAAATTGGGGGAAATTTGAGGATTTTTGAAATTTGAATTACCAAAATAAAATTTTATGAAATTGAGGGCCAATTGGGCATGACAATAATGTTGGAGAACCAATTGAGAAATTTTAGAATTTTTGGAGCAAAACTTACCATTTTTGTAAAGGAAGGACAAAATGGTAATTTTGGAAAGGTTGGAGGACCAAATTGGAAATTTGAGAAATTAATCCCCTTTTTGTGAAATGGAATAAATTGAGGTCCTATTATAAATTTTAGAAGTTTCAGAACTCAATTTGAGGAAAAACCAGCATTTGGGACTTAAAGTTAAAGAGAAATTACTTTAGTGACCTAATTGCAAATAAATGGAAGTTAGACTTTGTCATTTATTTGGAATGAATGAAGGTGATTAGGCTGAAGGATAATAAACCAAGATGTTCATATCGTGTAGGAACATGAAGTACCAAGAACGCCAGCAAGGACAAGCTCGCGTGAATACCAAGAACCGGTCTAGTGGAATTCACGGCATTAACGGGTGAGTGGGTTTACTAACATCATACCATGTTGGGATGATGAGCACAACTTAAAATTTTAAAACCACTTACTGGTTGTGAGTGGAAATTTTATATCATACCCGATTGGGAATGATAAATACCTCGGTATGCAAACCCACTATTTTGTAGTATTTTAAACATCACTATTTAGAGGAAGTGATGTGAAAATTATGCGAAAAAACTACTTACCGGTTGTAACCCTTTATCCATAAAAGAATCATACAATCATAGAACAAACACTCAGATTCAACAACCTCGATCTTTTTCACTAGTGGCTAGGAGCGTCTTTACTTTCCACCCTGGTGAGAGGACACAATCTTCACCAAATTGTCTGTGTGAGCACCATGGCCCAATCCCCAGATTTATCGATCCCCAATTTTAGGGGTGAGACCTCACTCTTCTATCCACTCGGTCTTAATGCGCATGAAGCTCCCAAAGCTCCATGACAAGCTAGAGATGAAACTTCCTTTAAGAAAGTGGAAAATCTGCTTATCGGTTATAAGTAGAAATGTCCTTATACCCAATTGGTATGATATACAGTTGAAAAGTTTATTTTGTCGGAGGTGCTCTCCCCTGACTGTGTGCCACTGCTTAAAATTTTTGGGAGACCTTCTTGACGGGAGCTCAAATAACTCATATAAGTCGGAGGCCTCAGTTTTGGAACTTGGGGGCTAATATGCCTGATTTTGAAAATCATGAATAGTGGGCCCTAGGCCAGTTGACACGAGTAGGAGCTTGTAAACAAACATGATTATTAAGCCATTAAAACTTAAGTAAATGAGTTGTTTGGCCATGGTACCGAGACAGGACCGGCATACTCGATGGACTAGCGGTATTGCAACATGACAGGTCTATGGATCAAACAAGACAAACAGTTGTAGGTCGAGTTGAGAGTCGGGGTCGTTGGACTAGTGGCACCACAAATTATATGGCTTATGTGAAAAACTATTGATTTGTGCTTGCATTGTGTTACGGGACCTTCAAGACGCACTAGAGGGGTAGCGATACATCCCAGGACTCTGGACAACCTCGTGGAAATAATGGCAGTTAGTCTTACTAGAAGTCTTGCGAAGCTTGATGTAGCCTCATTGCATGAGACCGGGGTCGGGACGGGATGAGGTCTCTTTCCTCATATGGACACAGAGTTTTTTTATGGGATTGATGGTTAGATATTGCGTACGTCCACTCATTCTCATAGTAGAAGTAGACGTACTTCTATCTAGCTAGCTGGTAAAGTCGCTCCAATGCCACAAGTGGGTATAGTGGACATGGTGGCCTGCGAATGTGTGTTCCTTCATGAGGAATGATGTGTTTTTTTTATTGTTAAATACATCATTGAGATGAGTAATGGCTATGAAAAATCAAGATTTTGTAAATGGGAAATTTTAAAGAAAATAAGGAGTCTGACACACTCCAATTTGAAAACTATTTGTTTACCGAAACTTCAGTTTTGAAAATACCCATTCATTGAGTTGTAAAAACTCACCCTCTTTTTATCCCTTTTCAGGAAATAGAGAAAATGATTAGGGATAACACCAAGCCTTACCCCCTATTAGGTATGCTTAATTTTTCTTAAGCTTGCATTTTATGTGATATATGTCTTTCCAAGGAACAAGGTTGAAAGTACACATGGCTCCTCTTGAGTTAAAGAAGGAGGAAACTCCTCTTGAACCAAGAGAGCAGCGGGTTGTTCACGGGGATCCGACCAAACCGGGTCGAGGCGTGACCTAGGGGATTATATTTCTAGAAATCTATTTTCAAAATAAAGTATGATCTTAAATATGCTTATAATTAGTTCAATGGGTTCCGATGTCAGAAATCTCACTCACCTATATTCCGAGACTTGTTCGTCCCAGTGATTTCCAAGCTTAACACGCCTTTCCTTTGCATGAACTTGTAGGTGACTCGTTCCTACAATAGATTGGGCAATTAAATCCCAAGTAATAAACTAATTACACTTAAGATCTGTAACTTTTCAATATTTACAATTTGTTCCTTAAGATAAACTATAATTCCAATTAGCTCACTAATATTGTCATATCTTCTATTTGGTCCCTTAATTTATCTCACTAAGATTGTCAAATATACCTTAATTTGTTCCTTAAGATATACCTTGATCCCAATTAGCTAACTAAGATTGTCAGATCTTCTATTTGGTCCCTAATTTCTTAAATTTCCAATTGGGTATAATATTTCTTGCTAATTATAGAAAAATCCCCATTTTTTTTAAAATCATAATTAAGTCCCCAAACTTTCAAAAATTATAATTTAGTCCTCAAACTTGAATTTTATCAATTTGACCTTAATCTTTCCCAATTGAGTCCTAACATGATACTAATCATCTTCTCTATGTCCCTATAAACATTTCAACTTTAAATCACAAAAATTAGCTTAGAAATGAACTTAAATGGAGCTTTGTTGAAAAATCATTCTAGAGAGAGAAATCTTCGATTACTCACCAGTGAGGGTCTGATGATTGGAGTTTTTTATTCCAATGGGTTGCTTCTTTCTAGGGATCCTTCCTGGATCCAACCGCGCCTCAATTGGTGGACTAAGTAGTGTGAATTTATTAACTTAGTTTTTGGGCAAAAACGCATTGTGAACAGTAAATTCTGGCAAAGGACGAAGAAAGGGACTTACCATGGCGGTTTAGGAAAGGTGTGAACTCTTCTAATGAAGGTCTAGATGGCTTGGTTTGGTCGTGGCTGGCTCGAATTTAGCTCAATCAATTCTGGTCACACATTGCTCAGGGAGCAATGGTACTGTGTGAGCTTGCTGAAGCTTCTCTATCGATCCTCGAGATGAACAGAGTATGCAATCATGTAGCGAACTTCCACTGGATTCTAGGGAACCCAAATTCGGCTTCAAAGATGGAGAAAAGTAGCCAAGTCAAAGCTCTGGATTGTGCTTGATCAAAACAAAAGGAGCAGTTTGGGTTTTTTTAGCTTTTGGGGTGTGAAGAGAATGAATAGAAGGGGGGTCTTTATATAGGGAGCTTGGAAACTTCCGTTCTTATCTGGTCATCCATCGGTCGGCCATTAACTCTCAAATTTACTATCTTATCAGAGAGATTTATTGGTCGTTGTAGTAATGGCAACTTTCCTCCTTCTCTACTCTTCAGAATTTTGAAGGAAGAAGATGACATTGTACATTCGCGTGCACGGGCGAGCTGCCACATGGTGCACTATGATTGATCAGTTATGCCGACGTGACTTCCCACTCAGGGTCTAAGTCATCCGTTGACTGGCCACGTGGCGACCTTCCATTGGTCGATCGTTCCAATGTGGCCGTTGACCAAATTTGACCATTCGTTGACTGTGACATGTGGCATCCTCTGATTGGTTGATTTAAATCAGTCAGCTTTCCCTCATGATACACTGTACCATTGCCATGTATCAACTCCTCATTGATCAGCCTTGCTTACGAGGTTTTTCCTCCATTGAATATTGATTGATGATGCATTCACTCTCCCATTGGTCAATCATCGATAATGTGGATTTTTTTCGTCAAACCGTTGATCACTGACACATATCACACTATGATTGGTCAGTGCTTCCAAGTGCTGACTAAGCGACTGACTGGCGCACTTTTTCATGTGTCGTGCATTGATTGGTCGTGTGTGTTGATTGGGCACTGACCTGGCAGGCAGTCCGTTGACCAGGTGGACTGTTAACCGGTTCGGTTGGACCAAATTTGGTGACCAAAAATCGAAAATCGCCTTGTTCACACCCAATTCGATCGGATTTCAAAAAATAAAAAATTTCTAAATTAATCTAAGTTCATTTTCTACACTTTAGTGACTTTAATTTTCCAAATTTATGTTTTTAAGTCATCTAGAAAAATGAATCTTTGAATAAGTTTTTTTTTTGTTCAATCTAGTTTAATCCGGTTTATGTCCAATTCACCCTGAACCGGTCTAGCTTTCTCATCCATTTCACTCCATAGTTCTTTTCCATGATTCTTGGATCTTCGTTGACCACTTGGAAATTTCCAAATTCCCATTTTGTTTCTCTTTACGGATTTCCATTTCACTTGAATAATGATTTTCTCAAGATATTTTCCGGTTCCCATTTCCGGCTTTCTTATTATGAGGAAACAAAGTTAACAAGTGATATCCTGAACTTGTTCTTCCTCAAACTCACTATTTCATCCGTAATAGTTTTGGGGAGGGGTAAACTTACAACTCAGTGAATGAGTTTACTAATGTCGAGTCACTTCATAGTTCGACCTTGGTCTTTACTCAAAATATTTAAAATGAAGGTTTTTTAAGAATATCAATTTACTAATGATAAAACTTTTTATGATAATAATTTCATCTTTAATCTTTTAAACTTATTAATTTTTGTATGGGAACTTAATTTTCACTTCTCACCCTATCTAAGCAACACATGCATCGCACATCAAGTATAGAAGCTACTAACACATACATAGTTATATCACATACACAAGCTAAGCAACACATACATAGGCTCTACACAACTAAGCAATACAAGCATAGTTGTGTCACATGCACCAACTAAGCAACACATGCATAGTTGGGTTTTCCGAGGTCTCACACACGAGAACTTAGACTATGAGGCTTATGTGTGCCATATCTCACACTTACAAAGCACATCGTAAGATATTTGTCCCCCTCATAGTAATGTCGATAATGTGCCATCAAACATTTGCATTGTCACGATCCCACTCGGTTTCCCTAGTCGAACCTACAGACAGCCCGCCATATCCTCTCAGTTTTACAATGATGGGCACCTCATTATTGTAAGTTCGATAAGACGTAAGGCTCATAATAAAACATATCAAGTTATTTCCCAAAAATATTCAATTGGAATTAGAAAATAAAATTTATAAATCATATTGGGACTAAGCACTAAATGTAATGTGTACCTTCAATTTAGGGTAGCTTCTCATACATCAATATGTCCATTAATTAACTTAGTTCCCTAAAATGGGTATTTTGAGGGAAATGAATTTACAACTCAATGAGTACGTTAGCTAACATCATGACATTATGTACATGATTCAATACATAATCTAAATAATAATAAGGGACATTTTAAGAAAACAAGATTAGACCATATAGGGATTTACAATTTTAATAAACATATCTTGTATTCAACAAGCATTACACACAACTTTTCCCCAATGGGAAAGAGCACACATTCGCAGAACAAACATACTATATATTATACTTGTGCTTTAGAGCGACAACCGCATTGGTACGATGTTACAACCTCTACCACACTGGTACAAGATTATAACCTTGACCATTTATTTGTGTGAGCAGTGTAGCCCAACCCCTAAACATTTCAATCAAATTGCCTGCTATAGAGGGACTAGAGATTCCACCTTCAATAGGTCTCATGCGCATAGGACTCCCACCTTGACATACTAACTTAGCTATAGCTTCTCTCGTATCGACCTTATTGACCAGTAGTCCTCAGAACCATCATAACCCATACTGGGCGTCTCATAGCCTCATTACAATTCACACACATACAAGTGTTTTATTTAATACCGTTATCTTTGTACTATCAACTCTACAGGATGAGACCCACCTCCAACTTAATAATATTTACTCGACATGATCCATTACACACAAAAGTACATGTTTAAATATTTTAACATACTCAAAATTTACCATCAAAGTTATTTACGGGATAATGTCAGTTTTCATTGGCATTGGGCCCTATTTTACGAGTTTTCAAAAAATAACCTTAAACCCACTATTTTTGAAAACACTGGCCTTGGGTATACTTTTTAATTTACAAATTTAATTCATTCACTCGACCATGAGTCTGATACATTTCCTGCATCGGAGAATAAATCTATATATTATTCTTGAAATAAAAATGCATGGTAAATCTCCTAAGCAAAATTAATGCTCATATAAAGAATATATTCCCAAAAATAATTTTTAGCGGGGTTTAAGCAGTTAATGGGAATATATTCCAAAAAATATTTTTAATTATTTCAAACTATTAAATATACTAGTAATATCACATAATCGGTCCAATTAGACACAATTTTAAAAATTTCACTCACCGTTATTTAGGGACATGTTTATCCCGGAGGGATTCCCAAGTATTTGTGCTCCTCTGGCACGATCGCATATGTTTTCATCCCTACATATCATACATAGTTTGTTAGTTGTTCTTTAGGTCGTAACCCAGCATTTACCATAACATTTCTAAAATTATGATTTTGCCCTTACACCCTATGGTATAGTATTGATAATGTTTTCAAGGGAACTTGGCTCTGATACCACTCGAGTTGTCATGCCTCGGCCCGGTTTGATCGGATCCCCGTGATCAACCCGTCACTCCCTTGGTTTAAATAGGGTTTCCCCTTATTTTATAAAGAGGAGCTAGGCGTAATTCAAACCTTGTTCCCTTGAATAGCATAAATCAATCAACATAAAAGCTTAAAAGTATCTTTAAGCATACCTGACGGAGGGTACATCTTCACATTTTCTTTTGTCATATTTCCTTACACCTGAAAGGGGTAAAAGAGAGGGATGTGAGTTCTACAACTCAGTGAGTGGGTGTTGTGAGTGAGTTTTCAAGAATATTAGCTTCATTCAAACTGTGCCAAGGTTATCGTTTCCATTAAAAGAAGGTTTTCTCAAAGTTCAATTTTCAAAACTTTTTTCCCATTTCTATATTATGTGTGTTTAGTAAACAACACATGCCCTTAATCAAGAAGGGTACACACATTCGTAGGTGCAGCCCGTCCACTGCACTCACTTGTGTATCGGAGCAACTTTATCCTCCACCAAGATAGAAGTCTGTCCACTTCTACCCTGGGTCTGAGTGGATGTTCTCATTCGACCCTTAGACCCGAATGCCACTCTGTGTTCGTATGAGGACAAAGACCTCATCCCGACCCCACCCCGGTCTCATGCGCAAGAAGCTACTCCAAGCTTCCCGACTGATTGGCACGACGAATTGCCCTTATCTCCACCATGTCGTCCAATAGCCCTTAGGACCCATCACTACCCCTTTTGGGCATCTTGATGGTCTTGTATCACAAGTGCATGCACAAACAATAGTTTTCACATATATCTAATATCTTTGGCACCAGTGGTCCAACAGCCCTGACCCTCATCCCGACATGCAGTTCTTTATCTGGGTCAGTCCGTCGACCTGACCCTAATGCACTACCACCAACCCATCGAGTATTGTCGGTACTAACTCGGTACCATAGCAAAATCACACAACAATTTCATTAGAAATTTTCATGGATTTCCTTTACTCAAGTTTGTTTACGAGCTCTTGCTTGTGCCCATTAGCCTTGGGCCCACTACACATGTTTTTTCAAAACCGGGCATTTAGCCCCATGAGTTCAAAAATCGAGGCCTCTAGCCTATCTAATCTATTCTAGCTCCCGTCAATAAGGTCTCCCAAATCTTTTAAGCATTGGCACACAGTCAGGGGAGAACACTTCTGACAAAAAGTATATTTCCAACTTCATCACACCAACCGGGTGTGATGATATCTGCGCTTACAACCGGTAAGCGAGTTTCTCCTTTCCTAAAGGCAGTTCATCATACCAACCTGGTATGATTATCTCTACTTACAACCAGTAAGTAGTTTTTTTTTTATAAAAGTGAGTCCATCATCCCAACTGGCATGATGTATAAAATTCTCACTCACTAGTGGTTTATTATTTCTAAAGTACTCACCATCCCATTCGGGTGTTATGTATAATTAAGCTCACTCACCTGATGACTATGAAGTGTTCGTCCCTAGTTGAATTTTTAAGTTTACATCAACTTTCTCTTGCTGGCGTTCTAGTCACACGTGTCCTTACACGATTTTGGAATCCTTATCAATTAAGGTTTGGGCATAACAACCTATGCTCAAAATTAATCGATTAATTGCACTTAAGTCCCTAAAGTTCATTTTCCTTAACTTTAGGTCCCTAATGCTAACTTTTTCCCCAAATTAAGTCCCAAAACTTCCAAAAATCCCTTTGAGTCCTAATTTACTCAAAATTATATAAGGGGCTCAATTTTTCCAAATTTCCAATTTGGTCCTCAACTTTTCAAAAATTACAATTTTGCCCATATTTCCAAAAATGGCGAATTGACCCCAAATGTTCCAAAATTTGACCAATCGGACCCCCAACATCTTTTTTATGGCCAATTGGCCTTCAATTTTGGGAAATTGCAAAGAGGTCCCTCAATGTTTCGAAATTCTCAATTTTCCCCAATTTCTCGCCATCAAACTGACCGAATTTAATTTCTTCAAATTGGCCATTCAATCGGGCTTAATTGTTGAAATTGAAGTGTTAATCAGTTCCTACAATTCCATACGATTCAATTGAGCTTTAAATCGCATGATTTGAGTCTAAAATGAGCTCAAACGGAGCTTCACTGGAAAATCGTTCATAGAGAGAGAAAGCTTTGAAAGCTTACCATCGGAAGTGTGATGGTACGAGCTCTCTATCTAGAGAGGTAGCTCTTGTTCTGAGGTTCCTTCTAGGATCAATAAGTGCTACAATTGATATCGAATCGAGTGAGAATTGTATTAGTAAAGTTTAGCACTTTCTCTCTCTAACTCTAGCCAACAATGACAGAGTATGGCCGAATTGGCTTACCTTTCAACTCTATTGAGGTCGTGGAAGTGTCAGGGAAGCTTGGTTTGGCCGATTTCAGCTCGGCCAAAATATGGCAGCTTCGGTCCTTCGGAGTTACTTCACTCTTTGATTCTGACGGCGCTTCTTCGATGATTCTTGGATCAAAAGGAGGTTGCTGTCAGGTAGCTGACTTCCCCCGAAATCTATCGAACCTAACCTTGCCTTGTGAGGCTGCGAAAAGGGCCTCTATCAGAGCTCTGGTTCAAGCTTCACCAGAAAAATGGATCAATTGAGAGAAAATGGAGATTTGAGGTGTGTGGAGGATGAATGGAGAGGAGCTATTTTATATAGGGAGCTCGGTGACCCTCTACCTGACCACTTTCCATTTTGGTCGAGCTTATTCTCGCCGTGAAACGGCCTAACCGGAGCTGTTATTCCTTCGTCGGTGTTATTCATTTTCTACATTAATAAACAATGTTGTCATCTTGAGGAAGAAGATGACACTGTTCTGAATCGGACTTGACCGGTCTGACTAGGTTCAATGCATAAATCGGCTGGTTCAAGCCCGATTCGACCGGTTTTCTCAAAATTAAAAATTTCTAAATTAATTCTCTATCTAATGGTGGCTTCAATTCCCCAATTTGATCATTTTACACCACTAAGAAAAATAAATTTAGAAATTGGTTCAAGTATGGTTGAAACTGATTAAATATGGTTCAAATCTGGTTCACCCTGAACTAGTCTAGTTTTCTCTTCCCATTTGACCCAAGATTATTTTTCATGATTTTTATGATCCTTTGAGTTACTTGAGATTTATCAATTTACCATTTTACCCTTTCTCTATCGGTTAAGATTTATAAATTGACTCGATTTTCTCTTTTGAATTAACCAATTCTTTTCCCAATTTTTCTTATCTTTAAAGTACGGGGTTTTCAAAGCTCATGTGTCATTTGATTGAATATCAATTGAATGTGTGTTTAAATGATTTGGCTAAAAAAATAAGTTAATGTTTATTGTATATGCATATTTGCATCATTGATTGTGTTTGAGTAAAACCAATTATCAAAACCATTAGACGCCTAAATTAAGAGGTTACATGGTCACTAAGGGCTATTAAAAATTGTTGTGTGTAATAAGGGGTATGATATTTTCAATTCTAATATAAGGACTTTAGGTGGTGATCCATTGATTAGGTGGATTATTAATACGTTACAATTTTTCGAAAGTGAAAAAATATAATATTTGAAAAGTATCTAAATGAGGTGCATTTTCATTGATTAATTGGATGACACATTTTTAAAAAAAAATATATTCTTTTGAAAGTTAATGAATGTAATGTAGCCCACTCCAAAGATTGATTTGGTAATAAACTTTCGATCAATGGTGCAATTTTTAAAACACCAATTTATAAATACTTTGTGTTTATGAATAAGAAGTGAAAATAACTTTCCTAATATTCATTTTAAGTAAGATTAAAATCAAGAATATTGAGTGTAAGTGCCCTTCTTCCCAAATATTTTTAGGCAAGTAGTAAAAAAAGTCCAACAGAACACTTTTTCCCAACTCAAAGATGAATTCTCAAATAAAACATCTAGCAAACATATATTTAAGTTATTTGTAAATTTTAAAATGGGTAGGAAATATTTTTATTTTGGATTTCAAGTCCTCAATATACTACATTAGTTTGACATCTTACGATATTAAGTCGAGATGAATAAGTTTAAGTGTGATTTAACTCAATTATGTCTTATTTAAATTTAAACTATGAGATTGTACATTTAAAAAAATGAGTTGTACAACCAACAAGCGGGTTTCTCCCTCATTCAATTAAGTTCATCATTCCAACCTGGTATGATTTCCTCTACTTACAAATAGTAAATAGGTTTTAGATTAAATCGCCCATCACCCCAACCAGGTATAATGTTAAAGTCCCACTTACAATTGGTTTTTCATTTCTAAAGTGCTCACCATCCCAATCGGGTATGATGTAAATATGACCACTCACCTGATAACCGTGATGTGTTCGTTCTCTTGCTTGCGTTCCAGTGACACTTGTCTCTACAAGATTTAGGCAACCTTATCAATTACGGTTTAGCATAAAAGCCTAGTCAAACAAATTATGGATAAATTGTACTTAGGTCCTTAAAGTTCATTTCTCTTAACTTTAGGTCGCAATTGCCAAATTTTGCCTATTTTAAGTCCCAAGGTTTCCTAAATTCCCTTTAAGTCCTCATTTTACTAAAAATTGTATAAGGGGCTCAAGTTTTCCAATTTTCTAGTTTGGTCCCCAACTTTTCCAAAATTACCGTTTTGCCCCTACTTTCCAAAAATGGCAATTTGACTCCAAATGTTTCAAAAATTGACCAATTGGTCCTTCAACATCTTTTTCATGGCCAATTGGCCATCAATTTTGGGAAAGGCCCCTCAATTTTACGAAATCCCTAATTTCCCCCAATTTCTCCCCTTCAAACTAACTGAATTTTATTTCTTCAAATTGGCCATTCAATCAGGGTTAATTGCTCCAATTGAAGGTATGGATCAGTTCCTACACCTCCATATGATTCAATTAAGCTTTGAACCACATCATTTGGGTCTTAATTGAGCTCAAACGGAGCTTCGTTGGAAAATTGTACATAGAGAGAGAAAGCTTCGAAAGCCTACTGTCGAAGGTGCGGCGGTTCGAGCTCTCGATTGGGGAAGGTAGCTCTTGTTCAGAGCTTACTTCTAGGATAAAAAATTGCTACAATTGATATCGAATCGAGAGAGAATTCTGTTAGTAAAATTTAGCATTTTCTCTCTCTAACTCCAATCTGCAACGACTGATAAGGCCGAATTGGCTTACCTTTCAGCTCTGTTGAGGTCGTATGAGGGTTGTGGGGCTGTTGGAGAGGCTTGGTTTGGCTGAAGGAAGGCTGAATTCGGTCGAACTCAGCTCGAACAAAATAGGGTAGCTTTGGTCAGTCGGAGCTACTTCATTGTTTGATTCCACTAATGCTTCTCCGGTAGTCCTCGGATCAAAAGGAAAGTGCTATTAAGTAACTGATTTCCGTCGGAGTCTATAGGACCTAAAATTATCTTCTGAGGCTAAGAAAATGCCTATATCAGAGCTCTGGTTTGGGCTTTACTAGAAAATGTAGCAATTGAGAGAGAATAGAGATTTTAGGTGTGTAGATGATGAATGGAGACGAACTCTTTATATTAGTAGCTCTTTATATTAGGAGCTAGGGGACCCTCTACCCGACAACTTTCCTTTTTGGTCAAGCTTATCCTCGCCCTTAATCGGCCAGATTGGAGCCATTTTTCCTTGGATAGCATCATCCATTTCTACATTGAATGAACAATTCTATCATCTAAAGGAAGAAGACAACACTGTTCTGAACCGGACTAAACTTGTCCGGCCGGGTTCAATGCATAAATCGATCGATTCAAGCTCGATTCGATTAATTTTCTCAAAATTAAAAATTTCTAAATTCATCTAAATCAATTCTCCATCTAATGGTGGCTTCAATTCCCAATTTGATTATTTTAAGCCACCAAGAAAAATGAATTTAGAAATCAGTTCAAGTATGGTTCAATCCGGTTCAGGTCCAATTCAGGTCCGGTTCACCCATAACCGGTTTGGTTTTCTTTTCCCATTTGTCCCAAGGTTCTTTTCCATGATTTTTATGACTCTTTTAGTCACTTGGGATTTGTCAACTTTCCATTTTATCCTCTCTTTACCGGTTATGATTCGTGAACCGGCTCGGTTTTCTCTTTTGAAACGACCGATTCTTTTCCCGGTTTTCTCATCCTTCAAGTACTTGGTTTACAACTCTCCCCTCTATTGGGGGTTTTCTCCCCAAAACTTATTCAACATCCTTTGCATCAGGAATAATTTCCCTTGATGTCAACTTGGGGTTTGCTTGACGTGCTAATACTTCGGTTGTTCTTTCACTTGATGCCAACTTTAGGAATTTCTTTTTTTTTTTCATTGTTTACTCACTCCATGGAGTTTATCATAACTAGGCATGTCTTACCCACTAGTCCAAAGGTACATCCTTAGGTTTACTTCTTCCTCTACTTATTCCAAGATTCTACCTCTTGAGGGTTCTTACCTAAGATTTCAGGATTGGGAGTTCAAAATACCCAATTGTTCCCGTGTTTAGTTGTTCTCTTAATCGTTGAAACTCTTAGCTCAGTGTTCTTTCAAGCGTTACGTACTTGTTTTTCATGGATTTCGAGGTTATTACCTTTTCATCCTAATTTGACCCTTCCTCCATCGTTGTTTATCACAACTTCGGTCCAAATTTTATGTTTAACCTTGTCATGCTTAACTAACTAACTCTTCCTTATTTGAGTCACATTTTCCCCGTGACTCTAGGGCGTACATGTCCCTTACAGCATGACATGTTCTAGAACATGTCTTTGTCCATTAGGATTCTAGAATACTTCCTTGATGGTTGTTCTCAACTTTCTAACCTTTCAAGGATCATATAGTTTCGTCCCTCTTTTCGTCTGGTAGTATTTCTCGACTACCTTTACCATTATCCAATCATCCTTCTTGCCTTTGACGCTATATCGTACATAAGCATGTCAGTTTTCCTTATCTACTCGTCCTTTCCCAACTTCCATATTGGGTTTTTCTAGTCCCAATCATTAGGTTTCCTGACGACTTACCAACACACTGGGATTCTTCCCTTCTTATGTCCTTCCTCATTACCCTTAATCACTTCTTAATTGAAGGGCTTACTTCTCCAAGGTTTCTCGAACGTTCTTTCCTTTATTTACTTATTATGGGTAGTCTACCCATTCTTACTCGTCACGACATCTATTGATGCTATCTTCCTACCTACCCGTTCCTTGGGTTTAACTTACTCCTTGGGTCCTCCTAGTATGTTTCCCTTGGTTCATTTCACCTCAACGTGCATTCTATTTGCAAGCTTATCTCCTTATTCAATTGGTCCCATTACCTTTCAATTGGTCCCATTACCTTTCAGTTGGGATGCGTATGCATTTCTAGGGTTTCCTTCCTTGGTAGGATTCTTCCCCTCACTTCTGGAATTCCTTTTTCATTCGTCTTCGAAAGTATCTACCCTTGAATGACATCCTTTGATGTCATCCTCTCCCACTTACCTTTACTCTTGAAATCTTGTGGGCACGTCCTTTGTACCACATCCTCATTCTCACTTGTACCCCAGTACATGTATTTCTTTTAGGGAGAGCTCGCATCCTCCTATTTTCAAGATCTCTTGATCATCCCGCAAGAGGCTTACTTAACCTTTTCATGGTTTTTGGTTGCTCATCCAGTCTTGACCATTGATCTCTTTAAGGATTTCCTTCATCCTTATTTCCCAAATGTTTGGCCTTTCCACCTCTCCCTTCTTTGCTGGAGTTTTGACCTTCACGAGAGTTAGTTCATTATCTACCTCGTCCTTACTATTCTCCTTGTCTAATTATCTTGAGACAGTTGTCTCTCGAGTCTTCTTGTCCTTACTATCCATCCTATTGTCCTTTTTAGGGTATAGTCCTTACTACTTTTCGATCCTTCTTAGGGCATCGTTTAATCTCCTTCACTATCTTGTTGTTACGATTTGCTTCCTTCCGCTATTTTGGTCTGAAATTTCTATTTGGCTTCTCTGCCTTTTTTTCCAAAATAGGTCACACTTACCACCCCAAGACATCCTTAACCACTTATGCCCCTTTTTGAGGTTCCTAATATCGAGTTAAGCTACTTATGATCCACTTGTCAATTCTATAGCTTGAAAATTTCCTTCTTTCCTTTCTTACACCCTTCTCACATCGGTATGGTTATTCGCCATTGATCCTTTTGTATCCTCCACTTCCCTTTTTGTTCCTTATCCTTCCTTCGAGGAGCTCATGATTATGGGTTGGTTCCTAGCACTACACGTTATGTCCAGTTGCCCATCATTGGTCCCTTCAAGGGGTACTTGGTTGTATACATCCCTTCAGAGTTCCCTTTCCTAGCACGCTTCTTCTCTTATTCACTCCTACCATGTCCTTACCCTAGAGTTGTCGGAGGATGTTTTCCGCATTTTCTCTTTCAAAGGGGTTCTAAGTGTATTTCCCATGTACCTTACTTTTATTCTTGTGGTATTCCTCTCTAGTTGACCTTATTAAGAAGAAGTTTGAATTTCTTTCCTTTACCTCGCTATTTCTTGAACTCTTTGCGAATAGCTTGCTTAACCCACTCCATAGTTTTAGTCTCTGGTCCTTCCAGTCTTCTGTGACTTTTAATTTCGATAATTGGCGTGGTTCTTAGGAGGTATTGCCCTTAGTCCATGGGGTGTGGGACAATCCTTTATTACTTGTCCTATTCCCTATACCTATAACAAGTTATCTTGGTAATTGTCCTTAGTAGCGTTTGGCACTTTTTAACATAGTGTCCCCATCGTCCATACTTGTAGCAGGTTATTTCCTTGCGTGGACCAATGTGGTTCCTCCTTTAATTCGAGCATTGCGAGGTCTTTCTAGGGGATTGTTGGTGGTCCGATGCTTCACCGTCCTTAAGTCTGAATACCTTGAGAGTTTTCTTGTTGAGTCTTCTTTTTCAAAGAATCACTCTAAGAGTCCTCCTATATTTCTTAATTCCCTAATTCAATTTCCTTAACTAGGATGGGATTCTCCCTTAGCACAGATTTATTTGGTTACTTTTCTTGGGGCCATCTTCCTAACAAAATCACATCATTTGAGAGACATGGTTTTAGGAATTTTGAGTACTTCATTAATAGATGAGTACAATATGTTGGGGTTTTTAGCCCCATTACAAAAAGGTGGTCATAAAGTAGATTGGAAGCTACTAGTTTCTTGATAAGTGTTTTCCTTATGGAGGGTTATAAGCCCTTGTTGGTGTTCTTGGCTTCAAACTTGACTCCTCTTCATACTCCGGGTTGTGTCCCCAGCATATTCTGGCATCATACCCGTTGATGGTACTGGATAATTCCCCATTTGGTCATTTGGTACTTTTATTATACCTCGAGCATTAGAGATCTTCTATGGTTATCTTCTTACGAGGATAAAGTGTTGGATGGTGTTGGTTGGTTAGCCCAAGTTTTCTTGGTTCCTCTCTTGGGAGCCATCTGAAATTTTAAAATTTATTCCTCTTAGTTACTATGTTATATAGTCTTGATAATGCATTCGAGAAAATAGGCTCTAATACTACTCAAGTTGTCACGCCCCAACCTGGTTTGGTCAGATTCTCATGAACAACCCGCCACTCTCGTGGTCTATTAAGGGTTTCCCCTTTCTTAAACTGCGAGGAGTAAGGCGTCCTTTTTCCTACCTTTCCTAGAATAGTATTATACAAAATTGAGTAATTTAAAATAGACATACATGTCCTTTTAGTCAGGTCTTTAGAAAGAGGTTTTTCCTCGGTTACCTGAAATGGGTAAAAAGGGAGGGGTGAGTTCTACAACTCACTGAGTGGGTGTTGGGAATGAGTTTTCATGAAAACAACTTTAATCAAAGTGTGCCAAAAATCCTTATTTCTTTTAAGAATGATCTTTCCTCAAATTCCAGTTTTTCAAAACCTCTTTCCATTTATCATTTGGTGTGTTTAGCAAATAACACACGCCCTTCATCCAAAATTCCTTATTTCTTTTAAAAATGATCTTTCCTCAAATTCTAGTTTTTCAAAACCTCTTTCCATTTATCATTTGGTGTGTTTAGCAAACAACACACGCGCTTCATTTGGAAGGTAACAAACATTTGTAGGTGTAACTCATCAACTACGCCCACTTGTGGCTCAGAGTGTCTTTACCGGCCACCACGATAGAAGTCCATCCACTTCTACCCAGGGTCTAAGTGAATGTTCTCGACATCCGACCCTCAAACTTGAATACCATTCTATGTCCATATGAGGATAGAGACCTCATCCCGACTACACTCTAGTCTCATGCGCAAGAAGATACTCTGAGCTTCCCGACTGACTGGCACGAAGAACTGCCCTTATCTCCACCAAGCCATCCAATATCCCTCAGGATCCATCACTACCCCTCTTGGGTGTCTTGATGGTCTTGTACCACAAGTGCATGCACAAAACAACAGTTTTCTCATATAGCCATTTATCTTTGGTGCCACTAGTCCAATGGCCCCGACTTGCAACTGTTTATCTAAGCTGGTCTGTCAACCTGACCCTGACACACTACCGCCAGTCCATCGAGTATTGTCCGTCCTCCCTTGGTACCATGGCGAATTCACACAACAAGTTCATTAGAAATTCCATGGCTTTCTCATTTCAAGTTTGTTTACGAGCTCCTACTTGTGCCCACTAGCCTTGGGCCCACTCTAAGTGATTTTCCAAAACCGGGCATTTAGCCCTACAAGTTTAAAAACTGAGGTCTCTGGCCTATCTGAGCTATTCTAGATCACATCAAGAAGGTATTCCAAATAGTTTAAGCATTGGCACACACTTGGGGAAGAACACTTCTCACAAAATAGATTTTCACTTCATCCTACCAACTGGTGTGATGATATCTCCGCTTACAACCGACAAACGGGTTTCTCCTTCCTTCAAGGAAGTTCATCATACCAATAGGGTATGATTTCCTCTACTTACAACCGGTAAGTAGGTTTTAGCTTAAATCACCCATCATCCCAACCAGGTATGATGTTAAAGTCCCACTAACAAGTGGTTTTTCATTTCCAAGTTGCTCACCATCCCAATCAGGTATGATTTTAATATGTCCACTCACCCAATAATTGTGACGTGTTCGTCCTCGATCGGTTTTCTAGGTCTACGCGAGCTTTTTCTTGCTTGCGTTTTGCTCACACTTATCCCTACACGATTTGGGCAGCCTTATCAATTACGGTTTGGCATAAAAGCCTAAGCTCACAAATTATCAATAAATTGCACTTAGGTCCCTAAAGTTCATTTCTCTTAACTTTAGGTCCCTAATGCCAACTTTTGCCCATTTTGAGTCCCAAGATTTCCAAAATTTCCTTTGAGTCCTCATTTTACTCAAAATTGTATAAAGGGCTCAAGTTTTCCAAATTTCCAATTTGGTCCCCAACTTTTCCAAAATTACCATTTTGCCCCTACTTTCAAAAATGGCAATTTGACCCCAAATATTTCAAAAATTGACCAATTGGTCCTCCAACATCTTTTTCATGGCCAATTGTCCTTCAATTTTATGAAATTGTAAAGAGGTCCCTCAATTTTACGAAATCCCCAATTTTCTCCAAATTTTCCCCCCAATTTCTCCCCTTCAAACTAACCGAATTTGATTTCTTCAAATTGGCCATTCAATCAAGGTTAATTGCTCTAATTGAAGGTATGGATCAGTTCCTACACTTCCATATGATTCAATTGAGCTTTAAACCGCATCACTTGGATTCAAATTGAGCTCAAACGGAGCTTCACCAAAAAATTGTACGTAGAGAGAAAGCTTCGAAAGCCTACCGTCACAGGTGCAGCGGTTCGAGCTATCAATCGTGGAAGGTAACTCTTGTCTTGAGGTTCCTTCTAAGATCAAGAATTGCTACAATTGATCTCAAATCGAGGGAGAATTCTATTAGTAAAGTTTAGCATTTTCTCTCTCTAACTCCGAGCTGCAACGATTGATAAGGGTCGAATTGGCTTACCTTTTAGCTCTGTTGAGGTCGTATGAGAGCTATGGGGTTGTTGGGAAGGCTTGGTTTGGGTGGAGGAAGGCTGAATTTGGCCGAACTCAGCTTGGACAAAATAGGGCAGCTTCGGTTTGTGGGAGCTACTTCACTATTTGATTCCTCTAGTGCTTCTTCGACGGTCCTCGAGTCGAATGGAATGTGCTATTAGGTAGCTGACTTCCCCCGGAGTCAATAGGACCCAGCCTTACCTTCTGAGGCTAAGTGAAATGCCTATATCGGAGCTCCAGTTCGTGTTTCACTGGAAAATGGAGCAATTGAGAGAGAATAGAGATTTTAGGTGTGTGGAGAATGAATGAAGAGTAGCACTTTATATAGGGAGCTCGAGGATCCTTTGCCCAACAACTTTCCTTTTTGGTCGAGCTTATTCTCACCTTGAAACAGCCTAATTAGAGTCATTTTTTCTTCACCAGCGTCATCCATTTCTGCATTGAATGAACAATGTTGTCATATGAAGGAACAAGATGACACTCTTCCAAACTGGACCGGACCGGTCTGACCGAGTTCAATGCATAAATTAGTCGATTCAGGCCCGATTTTCTCAAAATTAAAAATTTCTAAATTCATCAAAATTCATTATCTATCTAATGGTGGCTTCAATTCCCCAATTTGATCAATTTAAGCCACAAAAAAATGAATTTAAAAATTTGTTCAAGTATGGTCCAAGTCCGGTTACCCTAAACCAGACTAGTTTTCGCTTCCCATTTGTCCCAAGGTTCCTTTCCATGATTTTTATGACTCTTTGAATCACTTGGTATTTGCCAATTTCCCATTTTATTCTCTCTTTACTGATCATGGTTTGTGAACTAGCTCAGTTTTTTCTTTTGAAATGACCGGTTCTTTTCTCGGTTTTCTCAACCTTCAAGTACGGGGTTTACATCCAAACCTTGGCTCGACAGGTATCACACACAATTATCCATTATTAGGACTTTTAGCAATTTATAACATGCTTATTCTGAATGGGTCCATACCAGTGTTCATCGGCCTTGGGCCCACTTGTATCATCGAGCCTAAGCCCCAGAATTAGCTCCCAAATGTTTTAAGTAAAGTCACCCAATCACGGGAGGCTAATTCTAAAAAAATTATTTTTGAAGCAAAACCATCGTCCCAATCAGAACCAATGTTATAGGTTTCTCACTCACTCAGTAATAGCAACGTGGTCATCCTGGTGAGACCTCGTTCCATGGTGCGCTTACTAAGCTGGTACTTGGGCAATCCGCTCCTACACGGTACTAATATCCATATTAGGAGGATTGGCATAAGAGGTCACAAACTTTTGAGTATTTTGTGCATACGCCCTCACATTATGCCTTAATTGCATTTAGGTCCCTAAGGTTTAAAATTTTACATTTAGGTCCCTATTAATCCCTTAATTTCAATTAAACCCTTAGGATTTCCAATTATACTTATTAGGTCCTTAATTTTTCCAAAATCAGCAATTGGCCCTCAATTTTTTTTCAAAATTGCCATTTGGTCATTAATTTTTCAAAATTGTCAATTGGCCCTTAATTTCTCAAAAATTGCCAATTGGTATTCTATTTCATTCAATTTGCCTAATTGGGCCTCAATTGAGAGTTAATTTCATCAAAATGCCTCTAATTTTCTTAAATTAAAATTCGACCCCCAATTTTTCAAAAATCTCCAAATTGCCCAACTTTTCAAAAATTACAATTTGACCCTTAAATCTTTATTTCATTCAATTGATCTCCTAAACTTAGTTAATTGTTCTCATTCATGATCTGAAACATTTCCCTTATATCTCCCTCATCATTTTAAGCCTTAATTTTTTAAAAATCTCCAAATTGCCTAACTTTTCAAAAATTGTAATTTGACCCTTAAATCTTTATTTCGTTCAATTGATCTCCTAAACTTAGTTAATTGTTCTCATTCATGATCTGAAATATTTCCCCTATGTCTCCCTCATCATTTTAAGCCTTGAATTGCTTCATTTGGCTTAGAAATGAGCTTAAATAAAGTTTTGCTAGAAAACTACGTTCAGAGAGAAAAAGCTTCAATATCTTACTGGTAAGGGTCCGACGACTGGAGCTCTTGCTTTCTCTGTGTTGCTCTCCTCCCGATGATCCTCAATGGAGCAAACATTGCCTCAATTGTTGGCCTGAGCAGTGCAAGCTCTCCCGCTCTTCTCTGGTGGTCATCAGGCTAAAGGGAGGGTGCAGTTAGGTAGAGGACTTCCTCCCAATTTTAGAGTACAGAATGTGGCTTCAGATGTTGAGAAAAAGCCCGCTACTGGAGCTCTGGTTTGCTACTCGCCAAAAGCTAGGACACTTCACCTTCTTCACTCGATTTCAGGATGCTAAGAACGAATGGAAGGGTGCTCTTTATATAGGGAGCTCAGCAACTAACCGGGCTACCGACGGGTGTAGGACTCAGCCATCGGCAGTCATGCCGGAGCTCTTCTCGAGTCATCGGAGGAATCGATCTCCCTCTCTCTCTAACCCTTTTGTTAGCCGACTGAGGAAGACAACGATGATGTGGCGGGCGTACCACATGGCACGCTGTGATTGTCTATTTTTTTGACGTGGCATTTCAACTCAGCTGCCATGTAAATATCATCCACAAGTCGGGCCTTACTAAGATTCTCAAGTTGCAAAGAAATTCATTTGCTATTTCATGAATCTCTTGTGCATGCAACACTGAAGTGCCTATATATAACATGTGGTCCCTTTTCTTGTACACGGAAAGTTTTTTAGCCAGTATTTAGAGTTTTCTGCTAATGTTGTCCTGGTATTATTTCAATACAGCTACCGTATGTATTGATAATTGTGATTGGGCACAGTCTAAAGCTTTTGTTTCTAATTGTTTGCTGTTGGAGATCTCAACCACTTGATCACTGCGACCATGAGCGGGGTCACATGCTGCCTGAGGTTCCCAGGCCAGCTGAACTTCGATCTGAGGAAGCTTGCAGTCAACCTCATCCCCTTTCCGCGCCTCCACTTCTTCATGGTCGGGTTTGCCCCCACTAACATCCCGAGGCTCCCAGCAGTACGGGGCCCTCACTGTCCGAGAAGATGTGGGATGCCAAGAACATGATGTGCGCTGCGGACCCCGCCATGGCCGCTACCTCACTGCCTCTCTCATGGTAAGATGAGCACCAAGGAAGTGGATGAGCAGACGATCAACGTCCAGAACAAGAACTCGTCCTACTTTGTCGAGTGGATCCCCAACAACGTCAAGTCTAGCGTGTGCAACATTCCTCGGGCTCTGCATGGCCTCCACCTTCGTCGGCAACTCCACCTGGATGCAGGAGATGTTCAGGTGGGCGAGTGACCAGTTGACCGCCATGTTCAAGAGGAAGGCTTTCTTGCACTGGTAGACGGGTGAGGGTATGGACGAGATAGAGTTCAAAGAGGCGGAGGGCAACATTAACGACCATTTGGGTCCATTTAACGAAAGCAAAAAAAATAAAATGAAATAAATATAAGGGCGCTTCCGGTCCAGGACCCACACCACTGGACTCGCGTCTCGGATCTAGGGTTCATGTCTTGGAACTGAGCTAGCATTTTCAATGATGCTTGGGTTCAATATATAGATCCGATCCCAAGTACAGAATTAAGAAGATCTCGGATATCTAATGTACACTCGGGTCGGGTAGGGATCCCATTCACATGTCTACATATGGGCCTACTCAATGAACTGAAACGAATTTTTTGACATGATTGGGACGAGAATGATAATAGTCTGAATGGAAGTTGTACTTAATAAGAGATTTATTGATCCGATATAATCTGTATATATTTTAATGTAATTTACAGATTTTTTTATTTAATCTATAGATCTTTTATTAGTACTTAAATACCAGCTTTCGGGCACTTATTCAAGGTTGACCATGACTCAGTAGTTTTAAGATACGTTTATTATCATAGAGACATACTCATCGCTAATATGGGTGCAGACAAGGAACTATATAGCAGAAAGTCGTTATATACTACCATCACTATCTTATTGTCCAGTTGAGAGAGCATGATTGGTTGAGTTGATTTAATGAATTTACATGCATTCTAAGAAAAGAATACTAGAAATATTAATTATAAAAGTTATTATGATTTGATAATGAGATGGGATGGTTCCACTACCGAGGTAATGCAGACCAATTCCCAAAGTCTAATGCCATGAAATGCCGATATTTTCTCCCCATGTAACAATCTTACACCCTATATTTATTAAACTAATAATTTCGATATTTTCTATTCACAAATTCATTATACACTCATTTAAATTCAATATGCAAGTACCTATTTATAAAAAATTTTTATTGAGATATAGTCTAACTATATCTATATCATCCATATATATATTAAAATAATAATTAGAACAAATTGATTTTGTTCAATGCTAAAGATATTGAATATTAATAATATGGAGCATGGTCAATTAACACTACCCGATTGGATCAATTTATACCAAATTAAAAGGGAAAACAATTTCCCACACATCCTATCAATCCCGATGAGACCGCACCACAACCAGATCCTCCCCTCCCACCACCTTTCACCAGCTGTCCGCTCATCTCTACACTAGACTGATAGATTATAATTAAACTAAAATCCCCTCTCCCATTAAGTTAATTATGATTACTGCCATTCCCACTCCCTTTCTTCTGTTCGTGCCACCGCCGGGGGCGTCTCATACTGGCAATTTCCGCATGCGTCTTGGCCAAGAGCTGCATAATCTCTAACTCCGTTTCCTTCGCCAATCTCATCCTTTGCTTCTCCAGCTCCATCTCCTGCATCATCTTCATGGTCTCCGCCCTCTCGTAGACCTCCACCAACTTCTTTACTGCCCGCTTCACCTCCTCCAAACCCTTCCCTCGACCTTCCACCACCCCCCTCTTCCGATCCATCGAAGGGCTCTTCGCCAGGAAATTCACCTGCTTGTCGCTCTCCGTGTCGGAGTCAGAGCTGGTGGCGGCTCGGAGGTGGTGCTGCTGCTGGGAGCGCAACGGCCTCTCTGCCGCATTAACTGGCGGACGTCTGGGTTTATCTGGACCAGGCATGGCGTTGGTGAGATTCTGGGCCTTGACCGGCCCGATCAAGCGATGCATTGTATCGAAGAAGCTCCATTTGGTGGGCCCGCGGCCCGTCACCACCTTCGTCTTCTCGAGCTTGTACTTCCTCTTCACCGTGTCAATCCGGTACTTGCACTGTACGTGCGTCCTCGCCCGGCCACCTCCTTCGCTAACGATGTGGGCCACCTCCTTCCAGTGCTTCTCCTTCAGATTCCCTCGTTTCATTTCCAAGTAGCGTTTCCCCCACGCGCCTATTAGAAGCTCTGTCGACCCATCGCTCCAGCAGTCGTCCCGTCCACTGCCTCCACCTCCGACAGCTGGTAGCGGGAGGTTCTGAGCCGAAAAGGCGACAGCGTTCAGACTGCCCTGCAGCGGAGCCACACGAACGGAGGATGCGCAGTCGAGATCGACCAGGATCTGGCCATTCTCGGTGGTGTCGCGCGACAGCGACGGAAATCCGGACTGGCCGGATTGGGTCTCATCATTGTCTTCCATTGTAGACCAAAGATTCCAGGGGAAAGAAAGGAGAGAGATTTGATGAAAAGACAACGAATATAGAGAGAGAATGTATCACGTAGTGATATAAGAGGTAACAGAAAACTGGGCCGTTGGGCTCGAGGGTTGAGGTTTTTGACGGAAAAGGGGAGGGGAGAGCAACGGCGAAGAACCAGAGGCCACGTGGAGTGTACCGCCAGGTTTAAACCTTTAAATGGACGGCTGTGGTAGTAGAATTAGGTCACGGCCACTGGTTTCAGCCTTTGATAATGTTAGGCAAAGTAGCCGGCTTTCTTTTGGTATGGATTATGGGAACCAAATTATGCGGTCTTTCAACAAACTTCAGTGCAAAATCAGATAATTAAAAATAATGTATTTTTCTAATGCAAGTAAAAAATCTAATATGCTTTTTATGAATATCTAATATTTTTATCTTTTTCTATAATCATTTTCTTCTTCCAAAATTATCCTATAATTTTATTTTATTTATTCTATACAAAAAAGTTTTGGTAAAATTATACATTAATTTTATCCCTACTAGCACTAGCTTCTAACAGCCTAAGCTACGCTCAAATATTTGATTGCCAATGTTAATATTTCCCCTAAACATAAATATAAGATAGGTTTCTTTAATATGCATTTATAAAAATAAAAGAGAAATAAATGTATAAAAGAAGACAATGACTTCCACCATCATAAGAGTGGAATAAATCCATAGGGTATCAATATTGTTGTAGTTTCAATAATCAATAGAAGGTGGTAACATGAGTTTGGCCCTAAAACAACAAAACAAAACTCTAATATAATCCATTTCCCTTACGTCCACTATTATGCAAATTACAACAATTCAAATCCAAATCCAAATGAAAATTAATATTAAGTTACATGATTTTTTGAACTTGTAAAATTATGGCATCACACTGTTAAATACTAAAAATGTTTAAATATTGCATGACTTTATTGAATATATTGTAAAAAAATTTAATATAATAATAAATATTCTATAATATTAAATAATAAAATTATATAATTACAGCAATATGTCAAAATTCAGCATATTTGTTAAATGTTTTGTAAATATTATATTATCTTAAATATTTCTCTAAATTAATAATAAATAGTTAAGATGTGAAAACGAATATATTATTTTATTTATTAAAATACTACTAGTAGTGACATGTACTTATAAAATACTCATTTTACACTCTTGTAATATACACATTTGATTTAATATATTTTTAAAATTTATGTTTTATTTTAAAATTTTGAAATTATCAAATATTTACTTTTATGGTTTAAGTAATAAGATTTTATTAGTAAAGTTTTCTAAGAATTGATTTTAGAAAATTTGTGTGCAGTGTCCATAATAATGATTAGTGTTTTGTTTTTCACCCAAACAAATGTACATTTAATTATTTTAACTCTTGTGTTTCATTTAGGTTTCTCATTTTTCTATTCAAGTTTCAAACTTTTATTTTCTCTAAAATAACTAATTAAATCCTCCAAAAACTTTTTCTAGATCACTTATTTTCTTTTATAAGTCTACATAGTCACTTTTCGATCAACCTTTTTTGAAATAATGTTAATATGACCCTAATTAAACTCTCATTATAAAATAGACAAATAGTCAAATTTTGATGAAAAAACTCAGCGGAGAAGAAGTGGTAACGTCTGACAACAGTAAGATTGTGTAGTTGACTCTCCCATGAGTTTGTAGACATCTAGATCTGGCTCTCCAATGATCGAAGTTGCCTATAACACCTGATTTACATAGTGATGTCAAAAACAATGGGTTACCAAAATTTCTAAGATTTTTCATGGTCACAATACTTACATTTAAACCAAACGGCCAATGAGGTTGTCTAGAGGGGGATGAGAGGAGATTCTAACATTAATTTGGAACATGTTTGGCTGTCGGGGAGGTCAGGGTGAGCCCCGAAAGCCTCTGCTCTATTTTTGACCGACGAATCAGTGTAACTATTCTGTTAGATTATTGCCTCTAGAGAGTATGTCAATGACAGAGAGGGGTGAGAATCGAAAGTTGACTCTCTCCCGGTTCTAATGACACATATTTGGCCAAGCATGGTGTTTTAATGATAAAATGAGAATCTCTAATTTGTATATGTAAAACTCATCCTCTAGTAACAAGGAGAACTGAAAAAAGAACCAGCAAAATTTCATGTGAAAAATCGAGTCAATTAATAAACAGAAAATAGTAAATGAGGGTCAACAGTGGAGATTGAAAAATCCCAAGTGACAAAAAAATCACGAAAATCCTGGGGAATAACCATGAAATAAATTTGATAGGAAAATCGGAATGGTTCGAGGTGAACCAGACCTGAACCATAGTGAACTGGTTCAATGATTCATTTTTCTAGGTGGCTTGAAAATATCAATTTGGGAAATTTAGGCCACCATTAGATAAAAAAATGAATTTAGAAATTTTAAATTTCAAAAAACCGGTCGAATCCGGTCTAAACCGGCCGATTTTTGAATTTGGGTCACCGAACCCGGTCGGACCGGATCAGTCAATGGTCCAACCGGTCAATGAACTGGACTAGTCAACGGTACAGCCATTCAACAGACCGGACCGATCAATGGTCAATGACGCCCAGTCAGTAGCCACACACACATGGGCAGCCAATGGGAGGATCCCACGTGTCTAGTCAACGGTCAACGGACGACTTGTCAACTTGCCACGCAGACACGAATAGCCAATGGGAAGCTACCACGTATTCGATCAACCGGTCAATGGCTGACACGACAGCTGAGTTGGATTCCACGTTAGAAAAATTGGCTAATCACAGTGTGCCACGTGGCACGCCCGCCACGCCATCTTCTTCAACCTTAGTCTGCTAACATAAGAGAGAGCGGCCAACGAAGGGGGAAGTCTCCGGCGACTCGAAAAATGCTCTGGTCTAGTTGTCGGCGAGTGGGAAGGAGGCTAAGTCTCATGCCGACCGGTAGCCCGGACAGTTGCCGAGCTCCTTATATAAATAGCACACTCTCATTCGACCTCTTCACCACTCAGTCGCCCTCTAAAGACAAACCACTCCTTTTCCAATGAAGTGTTGATCAAGGATCCGACGACGGGCCATTTCTCAACCAAAGGAGCTACGGTGGGTGGCATCAGATCAGGAAGGAGTCCCTGAGATTGGGGAACCCTCAGCTCAATCGGAGGACAATCGGAGAACTACCAGAGTAATCACACAATGAAGTTGCTCTAGAGCTCTGAAGCAGCGAATTCCCAAACGACCCAACCCTGACCTTATCATGCCTCCCGCTATAGGAATTGACCACCTCCGACCTCCTAAGAAACTTTCTAGCCCCTTTCAGACACCTGGTAAGCTCAATTTCACCTCTCATCATCGTATTTTCTAACAGAGCTCCACCTCCCCAAAACTTCTCTCTTCGAATTCCCGTAGTGCAGCTGCAAACTGCAACAGGATTCAATCCTGGTAGGACCCCTCGATGACCACTAGCTTCCCACACCTCAAGTTCTGGCCACTGCCCCTCCATTGATAAGCTTAGCAAGCTTTCTCTCTCTACTATTATTTTTCGACGAAGTTCCGGCAAAGTTTAAAACTTAGCCAAATTCGGAAATTCGAAGTGTAGGACGATCAGGGGGAGCTGGAAGAGACGAATAACAATAAGAAGCGAATAAATTAAGGACTTTCAAGTCGTCAATTGGACGATGTAAGATTCAGAGATTCAAACATTCAAACATTCAAATTGGGGAATAAAAGGGAGGCAATTTGTGGATTTTTCAAGAAAAAGGGCTTTTGTGCAACTCTTCAATAAATCAAGTGATGAATGGCAAATTGATGAAATTGAGGGTATTTTCGTGAAATTCACTCCCAATTGAGGGCTAATTGGGCAGTTTGGATAAAATGGAAGGCCAATTAGTAATTTTGAGAAATTAAGGGCCAATTTGCAAATTTTGGGAAATTAGGGACCAAATGGTAATTTTAGGAAAAAAAATGAGGGCCAATGGGTGGTTTTGATAAAATTAAGGACCCAAGAAGGATCATTGGAAATTCTATAGGCTTAATTGAAATAAAAGGGGCAAATAGGGACCTAAATGTAGCAGTACAAACTTTAGAGACCTAAATATAATTAAGGCTTAATGCGAGGGCCTAAGCGCAACTACTTGAAACATGCGGCCTCTTAAATGAATCGTCCTAATGGGGATGTTCGTACCATGTAGGAGAGGAGTGCCCTCAAATACCAGCGCCAGGTAGCATGCCACGAGTCAAGATCTCACCAGGACGACCCCGTCACTACTACCGGGTGAGTGGAAACTCTATAACGTCGATTTCGATTGGAACAATGACTTGCTTTAAAAACAAATTTCTCGGAATTAGCCTCCCCTGACTGGGTGACTCTGCTTAAAACAAATGAGCTCAAGGTCGATGGACACGAGTATGGACCCGTCGAGAATCAACATGTGATAAATACTGCTAAAAGTTATAATAATGGGTAATTGTGTGTGATACCCACCGAGCCAAGTCTGGGATGTTGGGCTTGTTGGGCCAAACTACTACTAAGTCATAGCCAGGTTGTTGAACATGTTGGGCCAATATGCGTGGGCCGAAGCCAAGTCAACAGACCCTTAAGCTGGAGGGCCAAAGATAATGGCTATAAATGAAAAGGACTATTGATTGTGCATGCACTGTGATGAGTGGCCATCAGAACACCTACTATGAGATAGTGATGGATTCCAAGTGCTGCTAGATGACTTAGGGTGCATAAGGATTGTTTGGCGTTCAGTATGTCGAGGAGCTTAGGGAGCTTCCTACGCACTCAGATCGAGGTAGTAGGGGAAATGAGGTCTCATCCCACAAAGCAGACATGAAGTGTGATTGAGGTTTGAGGGTCGGACGAGCAAGGTCCACTCAAACTCGGGGTAGAGGTTGTTAACCTCTATCTGGATGGACGGTAAAGGCGCTACGGTACACAAGTGGAACGATCAGTGATTGTTCTGCGAATGTGTGATTCTCTTATATGATAGAAGGGCGGATGATGTGTGAATGATATACGAATGACGATAAAGGAATTAAGTAATAAATTAAAGGAATCAATCGTTGTAGAAATTTCTCTCATTAAGTATATGTACATATATGCTCATTCCCCGCCTCTCACCCTTTCAGGAACCTCGGAAATGATCATGACAAAGGAGACGTAAATCTTCAAGAAAAGCTCGGGCCCTCAAGGTACGTTCCCCATCCCAAACTCATAGTAAGAGAATGAACATATGCACACCTTTACCTTCCCTGTATCATCAAGGTAGGAATACTCGGATGATGCATGGAAGGGTGGCGGGTTGATCACAGGATCTCGACCAAACCGGGTCGAGGCGTGACAACATATCACTAGAAACTGAGTATTTGAGCTTTTAGAGAGAATTTTAGCACACTGCCGATGAGAGAAGTGCCAACACTTATATAGGGAGCTCAAGGGACCGACGCTCCATCTATACATATCCATAACCAAACATATGGGACTCCCTAGACTCCAATTTTCATTTAATTTTCTTGGGGGAAGGACTATAAAAATATTGCCTAACATTCGACTTATTTTTGGGTTCTAGATCGGGCATTTGGGTCACCATTCGGGCAAACAAGACGACACGCACGTGCGCCTGATGTGGTGTGTTGACCGTCTTTACACTATAGTGAACTAGTTTTTGGTGAATTAATCGATTTGTTTGGCCAATTTTGACCTTCCCTTGGTTGGTTCACCTCCAATTCGGTCGGTTCTTTGCACAATTTATTTTTCTAAAATTTTTTCATCCAATTTTCTATAATTTGAGCTCAAAAACACCCATTTTTCGATTTTTATAGCCCCTTCTAAAAATCGGAGGGGGGTGGGGAGGGGGGTTATTGCTTTGAGACGGTTCAAACTGTTTTGGTCGATTCACCTACGATTTGACCGGTTCTTGGCCCAATTATTTTTCTAAAGACTCTCCATCATATTTAATATTGATTTGGCTCAAGAATTTCCATTTTTTTATTTATCTAACTACTCTTAAAAATTGAGGGTTTTTTCCTTAAGTCGTTTCAATCCATATTCGAATAGGTTTTCACTTGAACTTTTCTCAATCCTTGATTCCCAATTAAAGGGGGTTCTTTGAGGGTAAATTTGTGAACTTACCCATTATCCAATTTTAGTGCTTGAACTGGTTTTCAATTCAGATTGACTGAACTGGTTTCCAAAAATTTAGGGTTTTTTCCTTAAGTTGTTTAAATCCAGATTCGAACAGGTTTTCACTTGAACTTTTCTCAATCCTTGATTTACAATAAAAGGGGGTTCTTTAAGGGTAAATTCGTGAACTTACCCATTGTCCAATTTTAGTGCTTGAACTGGTTTCCAATTCGATTCAATTCCAAATCTTGGTTCTTAGGTTTTCTGTCACACCCGACCCAATTTGGTGGGAACACTCTGAACAACTCGTAATTCCTCCCAATACTATAATAGATGCCACAACCATTACTATAGTATTGACAAGAGCAAGACTCAAAATAGCGCGAAAATAGTAAATCAGTTTATGTTTTCAAGAAATAGTAAAATATATAATGTTGTACATAAATATGTATGAGAGAATAATGTATCAATTAGGTAGTTTATCTTTTAATATCAATTTTGACATTTTAAGACCTGAAAGGGGTAAGGGAGGGGGTGAGTATACAACTCTATGAGCAGGGTCTTACTGATATCATGAATTTCTATCCACGATTCAACACATACTCAAAAGATAAAAAGATTTATTTTCCTTAAATTAAAGGATTTGGATGATCAAATAAACAAGCTACAACTTGTTTTATCCTTGAAAAAAAATCTTTCACATGATTTCTCAGTTAAATATATCATTTGTATCTCACAAGCTAAAAATATATTTCTTCCTAGTTGGAAGAACTTTTCATAATTTGTTTGACGTAAACTTTTTATAGGTTTGTATCAGACAAACAAACAAACATTTTTTTTCTCATTAAATGGATCAACTATTCGCAGAATAGACCCTGTGAGGCTACAACCTCAATATGTCCCACTTGTGGCCAGAGCACCTTTACGATCCACCTTGGTGAGAGGCTATAACCTCTACCACATTGATACGAGGCTACAACCTCGACAATTTGTCTATGTGAGCACCATTACCCAACCCCCAGACATTATCGAATGTAGTTGTTCGCTATTGAGGGATGAGACCTCTCCTACTGTAAACCCCACACTTTTGAGTTAAGGAAAACCGGAAAAAGAACCGGTCAAACCGAGTAAGAAAACCGAGTCGGTTTACATTTGGGAACAAGCATATGGAAATTTACAACTTCCGGGTCATCCAAAGGGTTCATTAAACCTTGGAAAAGAAATTTAAGAAAAATTAGAAGACAAGAACCAAATTGGTTTAGCTGAACCAGATTCCATAAGAACTTTGAAGTTAAGTGTGCTTACTTAAAGGTAGTGTGAGGATGGGTGACCTCATGGGAAGTATGAATTTTTTTGTAACCCGAAATTTCGGTCAAAAAACGTCTTATCATAATAACCATAAATTAATTTATATTTAATTATTATAATTTATACCAATAATTTAATACCGAAATTAAATTATTGGAATTAATACAAATAATTTAATACCGAAATTAAATTATTGGAATTAATACCAATAATTTATGGCAATATTAATTCTAGTAATAAATCTCTCCCATTTAATACACGGGTTTTACACCTATATAAAGAGATAATCCCCATTCATTATCCTCACACCCGAACACCTCTCTCTCTCTCTACTGCTCCATTTCCTGGTGAACCTTAAACTAGAGCTTCAACTTCAACATTTTTCTTAACCTCGAAAGGAGAGGTTGGGCTCTTTAGAACTAGGGAGAAGACAACTATCTGATAGCAAACTCCAGTCAATCCGAGAATCGTTGGAGATGCGCCGACATGATAGAATAGTGAAGCAGCTCCGGCGGATCGAAGCTGCCCTATTTCGACCAAGCTAAAATCAGTCATTTCAAGCCCTCCTCGGGCCAAACCAAGCCCTCCCAACACTTTCTCAGCCTTTCCACGGCCAAATTAGGATTGAAAGGTAAGCTAATTTGGCTCCCTTTTACAATTTTCGATCGGTGCTAAAGAGAGGGTCAACCGAATTTCAATGACGAAATTCTAATCCAATTTCGCAACAATTGATGTGATTCTTGATTCTAGGATGAACCTCAAGACGAAAGCTATCTGCCCAGATCAAAAGCTCGGACCGTCGTGCCTTCACTGGTGAGTAATCGAAGCTTTCTTTCTCTATAGTTCATTTTCTGGTGAAGCTCCATTTGAACTCGTTTCGGCGTTAAAATCTGCGATTCAAAGTTTCTTAGAATCGTATCAACATGCAGGAACTCAATTTCAATCCAATTTCAACAATTAGAAGTGTTTGATCGGTCAATTTGATGAAATCAAATTCGGTAGTGTTGAAGAGTTGAAATTGGGGGGGAAATGGGGGATTTTCGAAATTCAAAGGGCCAAAATGTAATTTTATGAAATTGAGGGTAATTGGGCATGAAAATAATGTTGGAGGACCAATTAAGGAATTTTAGAATTTTTGGGGCAAAACTTACCATTTTTGTAAAGGAAGGGCAAAATGGTAATTTTGGAAAAATTGGGGGACCAAATTGGAAATTTGGGAAATTAATCCCCTTTTTGGTGAAATTGAATAAATTGAGGTCCCAATATAAATTTTAAAGGTTACAAGACTCAATTTGAGGAAAAACCAATATTTGGGACTTAAAGTTAAAGAGAAATAACTTTAGGGACCTAATTGCAAATAACTAAAAGTTTGGGTTTTCTCATTCATTGGAAATGAATAAAGGTTGTTATGCCGAGTAATAATGAACAAAGATGTTCATATCGTGTAGGAACGCAAAATACCAGGAACGCCAGCATGGACGAGCTTGCGTGAATACAAAGAACCGGTCAAGTGGAATTCACTGCGTTAATGAGTGAGTGGGTTTACTAACATCATACACGGTTGGGATGATTAGCACAACTTAAAATTTAAAACCACTTACCGGTTGTGAGTGAAAATTTTATATCATACCCGGTAGGGGATGATAAGTACCTCGGTATAAAAACTCACTGTCTAGTGGTATTTTAATTATCACCACTTAAAGAAAGTGATGTGAAAATTATGCAAAAAAACTATTTACCAATTGTAAGTAGATCACACCCGGTTGGTATGATGAGACTTCCTCGAAGGAAGTTGAAAACCCGTTCATCGGTTATGAACGGAGATATCCTTATACCGGTTGGTATAATGTACAGTGATAACCTATTTTGTCGGAAGTGTTCTCCCCTGACTGTGTGCCAATGCTTAAACTATTTGGGAGACCTTCTTAACAGGAGCTCGAATAGCTCTTATAGGCCGGGGGCCTCAATTTTGGAACTTGAGGGCTAGAATGCCCAATTTTTTGAAAATCTCGTACAGTGGGCCCAAGGCTAGTTGGCACGAGCAGGAGCTCGTAAACGAACATGATATGTGCCATAAAACTTAATAAGTGAATTGTTTGGCTATGGTACCATGATAGGACCGACATGCTCAGTCAACTAGCGGCAGTGCGACATGACAGGTCGGCGGACTAGTCAAGACAAACAACTGCGGGTTGAGTTGAGAGTCGGGGCTGTTGGACCAGTGGCACCACATATTACATGGCTTGATAAAAAAAACATTGTTTGTGCATGCACTATGATTACGGCATCATCAAGATGCCCATGAGGGGTAGTGATGTGTCCTAAGGGCCCTGGACGACCCGGTGAGTATAAGGGCAGATCGTCGTTCCAGGTGTCTGTGCGAAATTTGGAGTAGCACCAAGCGCATGAGACCGGGGTGGGGACGAGATGAGGTCTCTGTCCTCATTCCTAGGGTAGATGTGGTCGTACTTCTATCCGGGTGGCAGGAAAAGTCGCTCCGAAGACAGTAGCGGGTTCAGTAGTGATACTGACTTGCAAATGTGTGTAACCTTCATGATGAAGGATGTGTGTCGGGTGATGACATACCGGTAACTAAGAAATAATGGAAAACCCAAATTTTTAAATAAAGGGATTTTTGAAAAGAAAGGAGTCTGGCACACTCCATATAAATATTTTTCTTAAAAGTTAAAAGTAGATATTTGAAAATCCATTCACTGAGTAGTCGTACTCACCCCCTCCCTTATATCCCTTTCAGGAAATCCCAGAAAGCCTACCCTGAAAGACCATCAACTAAGATGCATGTAAGACAGGTATGTAAAATTTAAAATTTCATACAGTTTTGATTATGCTATTCTAGGAAATGGTGCACGTTTAAAGGACACCTTACTCTTTATGGATTATGATAAGGGGAAACCCTTTAATAAACTGGGAGAGTGGCGGGTTGTTCATGGGGATCCGACCAAAACCAGGTCGGGGCGTGACACCTACTTTCCCTCGATCTCAATGCGCATTGGGACTCTGAGAGCCTTGTGACATATTAGACCATTGATAGCTTTCGTTGTTCCTATCTGACTTTTCAACGGCATTTAGAACCAACACTACCCCATATTAGGCATCTTCTTGGTTCCAAATAATTGCAATCACAAACAATTATCTTTTTTATTTAAGACCTTTCTCTTTGCGTTGCTAGCCCAACGTGCTCCAACCCGACTTTAGCTTAGTAACTTAAACAAACATTATCAATTTGTGATAATTTTATAAGGCTCTTAAATCATAACTTATTTATGGAATTTGACCCATTTCCATTAGCCTTGTGCCCACTGTATGAGTTTTCAAAACATGGCCTTAGGCCCACTTCTATTTTTAAAATCGTGGTCTTGAGCCCACTTTCACATAACTAGATCTAATCAACTCTTTGTCGATCATGGGTCCCATCCATATCCTACATCGACATTTGAATTAGATCAACCACTTAAAGTGTATTCACACACCTTTCAAGGGTAGTCCTACTAACATAATTCATTCTCACTACATAAATAAATCCTAAAATAGTTTAAGTAGTTTCACGCATTCATGGGATATTATTTCTGGAAAAGAGGTTTTCAATTCTTGCGAGTAAAAACGCGACATCGGTCCAATCGAACTCGATACCATAAATCTCATTCACTTGTATTCTGAAACTTATTCGTACCAAAGGGATTTTCGAGCTTGGCGTGCCTTTCCTTCACATAGACTTATAAGTGATCACTTTCTATAACAAATTGGGCAATTAAGTCCTAAATGATAAGATATTTACACTTAAAACTCATAACTTTTTATTAATTATAATTTAGTCCTTAAGATATACTATCACACCGTGTTTTTAGTAACCTGGAATTTTGGTTAGAAATTTTTTTGGAATTGTATTATAATTTAAAATTTCAATTGATATAATTGGAATAAATTTGATTTAAAATAAAATGAAAAGTGTTGTTTTGACCGAAATAAATAACTCGATGGAATCGATTTAAGTCCGTTGAATTTAAGTGGAAATTAAATATTATATATATAATTGTTAATTATGTATATATATATATATATAAATGTTGAATAGATGTTTACATATAAGGATATATATATATATATATACGTGTACAAAATTAATTTCCAAACAAATATAAAGGAGAAATGGATTCCAGAGTTGATTTTGTACCATTATCAAATAAATACACATATAATTTTATGTTATACAAAAAGGAATGAAACCTAATTATGCATGAGAAGCTTAAATAACAATTATACTCCATCATACTACTAAGTGAATGCCGATATAAAATATAGATTTATATAATGATGGATCATAGAAAATAATAGTTGTGGAATTAAAATGGTCCTAAAGAGTATAGGCCCTTTGAAAATCCAACCATACACATTTACAATTTTATTCTATTTTATCGAAATGGAATGGATAGGGTAAATACCTATTAAATTCCTTTAGGTGAAAATAATGATATAATTATGTGAATTTAGTTTAATATGAAACTATTAGCATTTTGTAGTATTAGTCCTACGCCCCTATCATAAATATTTATAAATTAATACCTACATTCAATTATTGGAATTAATAACCATAAATACCCATCAATTTCTCAATTTAATAAGAATAAATGATAATATTAATGCCCATAATTTAATAATAAATTTTTAACATTTAACAAACAATTTTACATCTATATAAGATGCTTAGAACAATTTATCAGAGCAACACCAACTGAGATAATAGAGCAATTCAAGTAGAAGAGAGCTACCTAGTCAACTAGTAATTATTCACATCTCAAACATTATCTTTGCCATAATCACATTAGATATACCAGATTAATACTCCTTACCTATGAAATTCCCAATCTCGGCATCCACCATACGACAATCAAATTTAAGAAAAATGGGGAAGTATCAGAGCAGAAAAACACCAATAAGACCAATCAGGGATGAGTACCTGGGAATCCATCCAAGATGATCATATCTCTAGATAAAAGGTAAGTGGGTTTATTCACATAATACCCGGTTGGGATGATGAACACCTTGGAAACGAAAAACCACTTATATGTGGGATTTTAACATCACACCCGATTGGAGTGATGTGAGAACTAAGCGAAAAACTACTTACCGGTTGTAAGTAAAGAAAATATACTCGGTTGGTATGATGGACTTCCTCAAAAGAAGAGGAAAATATGCTTGTCAGTTGTAAACAAAGATATCATCACACCTAGTTGGTGTGATGAATGGAAAGATGATTTTTGTTAGAAGTGTTCTTCCCTAACTAGTGCCAATGCTTAAAATTTTTGAAAGACCTTCTTGACGAGAGTTGGAACAACTCAGATAGGCGAAAGGCCTTAGTTTTGGAACTTGTAGGGCTAAATACCTATTTTTGGAAAATCACGTACAATGGGCCCAAGGCCAATTGGCACGAGTAGGAGCTCGTAAACAAACATGATATATTAAAGCCATGAAAAATTCTTAATGAATGGATTATGTGATTTCGCCATGGTACCAAGACATGACCGATATACTCGATGGACTGGCGACAATGCATTAGGGCCAAGTCGACGGTTCGACATAGACAAAACAACTGCAGGTCGAGTTGAGGGTCGGGACCATTGGACTAGTGGCACCAAAGATAAATGGCTTTGTGGAAAAACTATTTTTTTGTGCATGCACTTGAGGTTTGGGACCATTAAGATGCCCAAGAGGGGTAGTGATGCATCCTAAGGGCTACTTGATGACATGGTGGAGAGAATGGTAGTTTGTCATGCCAGCAGTTAGGGAAGCTCGACGTAGCTTCATGTGCATGAGACTGGGATGGGGTCAGGATAAGGTATCTATCCTCATACGGACACAGAGTTGATTTCGGATTTGAGGTTCGGATGTCGTGAACATCCACTCAGACCCAGGGTAAAAGTGGATGAGCTTCTATCTTGGTGGCCAGTAAAATCGCTCTGAACCACAAGTGGGTGCAGTGGATGGGCTGCCCTACGAATGTGTGATCCCTTCCTAATGAAAGATGTGTGTTTGTTTGTTAAATGCCTCCCGAGGCAAGGATATGGGCTAAGAAAGCTAAACACACCTAATATGGAAATGAAAAAAAAGGTTTTGAGACTTGAGAATCCTTGGAAAAGGAATGGTAAACCTTGGAAATATGTTTTGGAAAGGAAATTAAATTTGAGGAAAACCCTTTTAAAAGAAAATATTACCCTTGGCAGGGTAAAGCTTTTGAAAACCAAAATTTAGGAATAAATTCTCTTTAAAGGAAATGATAACCTTGGCATGGTTTCGATAAAGTAAGGTTATTTTGAAAACTCACTCCAGCACCCGCTCAATGAGTTGTAGAACTCACCCCTCCCTTTGACCCATTTCAGGTAACCAAGGGAAAAATCAAACTTAAAGACCTCACTGTATGGGAACTATAAATACATGTATGTTTGTTTAAAATATTTTTAGTTTTGTATAATGTTATTCCTAAAAAAATAAGAAAAAGGACGCCTTACTACTCACCGTTTAGAAAAGAGCGAAACCCTTCATTAACCAAAGGGAGTGGCGGGTTGCTCACGGGGATCCGACCAAACTGGTCGGAATGTGATATATACCTTATCTCTAATTAGGTCCCAAATATTCCTTTTGGTCCCTAATCCCCCCTTAATTCCAGTTGTGCACTTAATTTATCATTATTTACAATTAAATTCCTAATTTTCAAAAAAATACAATTTAGTCCCCAAACTTTCAAATATTATAATTTAGTAATCCAACTTTGTTTAACCTCAAATCAATCTTAAACCTCCCCAATTGAGTCCTAACATGATTCTAATCATCTTCCCTATCTCCCACGATCATTTCAAGATTTGAATCATCCAATTTAACTTAAAATGAGCTTAAACTAAGGTTCATCGAAAAATAGTTTTAAAGAGAGAAAACTTCTATTACTTACTGGCGAGGGCTTGGTAGTATGAGATTTTAACACCAAAGGATTACTCTATTCCTGGGAATCCTTTCTGGATTAAACCACAGCTCAATTGATGTTTGAGTAATGTGAACTAATCAATTTAGTTTTTGTATAAAACACATTGTGAACAATAAATTCTAGCGAATAGCAGATATGCGAACTTACCCAATATTTTATGAAAGATGGGAATAACCCAATATTTTGAAAAATGATATCTAAGAACTTATTGTTTATCAAAGATGGCAGAACCCAATGTTTTGAGAAATAATGGCTAAACTCCTATCGTTTATGAAATATGGATAGAGTTCAATATTTATGTGTGATACGGGTTGAGACCTAAGATGTTTGTGTGTTATATGGGTAGAACCCATTTATTCATGATTATGCCACGACGATGACTGATTTTGTTAGCTTTAAGTTGACATTTAAAAATTATGCATTCATATGATTATGCAAGGTAGAAGATATGAGGTCGTATTATGGTTATCTAGAGATAGGGAGGTTGAGTAGTATTGTAATGACTATGGAGACATGCGTATATAAGGGGAAAATTTATTTGTTCGGTAAATCATTAACCCTAGGGTATTGGTGTTATAATCTCTTATTTTCTCTAAATATGAAGAAATTTTATGAATAAGACATTGTTCATTAAATTAGTTGGTATTAGAGATAAACTTCTAATTAATAAAACTATTCTTGCATAAAAAATCAAGTTTTTAGTCTATTATTGTATTAAAAATTTTGAAAGTATCAAGAAATATTCTACAAAGTCAATTTTTTACAAGTATGGTTATTCTTTATGAGATTTGTAAATTTTTATATTATCTTTATAAAAATTTATTTTTCTATAGAAAATAATGATGCATGTTTTGTATTTTTAGTCTTTTATTATATTGGTATTATATTAAGAAGTGTCAAACTATTTAGTATCAAAAGTAATAAAAGGGATTGTTTGTACTAATCAATCAGAACATAGGTATAAATTTTATTATTTAAAATTATGTAAAAAAATAAGATTTTGAGTAAATTAATATTTGTGAAGAAACATTAGGAGTGAGGTGAGATGTAAAATATAATGTTCTATGAGTTTTTGTAGTCACTTCACAAATAAAGTATATTTTTTAATGGATTGTGAGAATCCTAATCCTAAAGATTGTTATTATTTTCAAGGTAAAATTTTGTAACGATGAAAGAATATGATGAAATTAATATGATATTTTTTATGTGTTCAATTATAAGAATTATGGGTTCTAATAGCAACTAAATAAAAAGAAAAATAAATGTATTATTTTACTTGTGATAGTATTTAAAAGTGTTTTAAAGAAAGAGTTATGTTAAACGGTATATATATATATATATATAAATATATTATATTATAATGTATATTTAGAAAGTGTGGTATGCTTCATGTACCATTGTTTCACTTGACTAATGCTAGTGGGGCTATACCTTGCGGGTCGGGCATAAATTACCCTACAAATTCCACCAACGAGCTGTCTTCAGATTGTTTGAGCCAAAAAGCTGTCTTCCCATTCAGAGCAGAACAGAAAGAAACACTGATTCCTCTGGTAGAGTAGTCTTCTATTTCTCTATTTCTCTTCTTCATTTCCGTCCCTCTCTCTACTGCGGACCGTTGGAGAGAGGGAGGAGAGAGAAACTGGGAAGGTACATTCCTCTTGAGAGATGAGTAAAGCAAGCACCATTGCTGTTTGTTTTTTACTGTTAGGTTTTCTTTGAAATGACGTAAGTTCTCTTCTCTCCCGGACGCCGAAGTTGAAGGAAGAGGGAGGTTGGAACTTGGAGGTGAGAGCAGAGGTTCCCTTTTCCACTTGAGGATCCGGTTGGAGATTCCTCTACTAAGCAGCTCAGCTTTGACGTTTTACTTACTTCTCCACGATCTCTGAGGTAATCGGACCCTTCGGCAGTAGAAGTGTTTGGTCCCGATTTTGTCGCCTGCCACTGGGAGAGTGGAGGGTTCCACTTTTTAGCTATATTTGTCTGCGAATACACTTGATATGATGTGACATTAACAATTTGGCGTCATCTGATGATTAATCTGTGGGGTTAGTTTTGAGCGTTTGAGTTTGGAACGTTGTGGGATCAGATCCGAGCCATTTTTTCTTTTCACATCACGAGCAATGGATTTGTTGCACATCTGAATTTTACTTTATTAGCTGGAATTTTGGACTGAGATCTGCATATTTGCCTCAACTTCAGTGAACATGGAACAATAAGATTTCAGTGTCTGATCTCAGTGCTTTTAGCTTGCAATTACTTCTGAAGCCCTGACTTCTTCTCAATTGTACTTTTAGGTGCTCCCCTGACCTGCACTCCTTGCTCGTTTTATGTACAACCTCAGATCCTTATGGGCTGCCATTCAATATATTTTGATAATATAGCAGCTTTGTACAAAATCTTTAGAGACACTTACAAGACATGAGGAGGCTGAAAGATTAGTTGGCTGAATTAGCACCTTGGAAAATGAAACCTGATGCGCCTCTTGACTATGTGGTGTTCCAGCTGTCGCCAAAGCGTTCTAGGTGAGTTTGGATTTTGATTGATATGGCTGGAGTGAAATTCCAATTTTGTCCTGATTTGTTGTTGCTTTATCTATGGCAGATGTGAATTAATTGTGTCCAGGAATGGACAGAGTGAGAAGCTTGCATCAGGTCTTGTAAAACCTTTCATTGCACATCTAAAAGTTGCTGAAGAACAGTTTACACAAAATGTCCAGTTTATTAAGCTTGAAGCTCGGAAATTTAACAATGGAGAGAAATTCCTCAGAAAAGGAACTCTTGAGAGGTATCTGAAAGATTTTTTTGGAAGATTTGGGTTAACTACTTAAGACCATTTGTACAATTTTGTTGAAAAAAAGGTGGCATATTATGGATATGAGCATGCTATTTTCCTTTCAGATTTGTCCGATTTGTTAGTACACCAGAGGTTTTGGAACTGGTCAATGCATTTGATGCAGAGATGTCACAGTTGGAGGCTGCCCGAAAAATTTATTCACAGGTAATAATTGTGATGTCACATATGGATTCCTTTTATGTTAAAATTGAATAAAAATTCTCAGTTTTACTTGTATGCAAATCCCCAGGGGACCAAGCCCCAGTACTCTGGTGATTCAGGTATGTTAGCAATGCATATAATCCTTCCCTTTTGTGCACCTGCCTAATTACTGCAATCATTGCATGTTTCTTCTCATATCTTTTGAAACTGCTGGGCTATCTTCCATTGCTTTTGATGGACTATAATTCATCAATTAGTGATACTTAGGTGCACTTTCTCAGCTATTCTAGGTTTAATAGCAAGTAGGAATTGTGCTTTAAAAAAGGAACGTGCAATAAATTCTATTTGTTAATAATTCTCCTAAACCTTGAGTTTATCAGTATATTCCACTGAATTAATTGCCCCAGGCTTTACTTTATCCTACTCTGCATTAAAGATAAGCCTGCATTCTGCTAATTAGTTTACATCTTCCTTGCACCAGGTGATAAAGAAACAGGAATTGCCACATCATCTGATTCAACAAAGTACAATTTTTTCTGCCTTTTTTAAATCTTACTGTAATATGTATATTGTTTCTGGTGGTATCTTGGATTAATTGTAGAAGCTGGGTGGATTTTTGTCTCATTTCTCTGCTATTACTTTTATATTGTGGTGGCACTTTACTACCAATTGACCATTGAATATATGATTTGCAACATAATTGGGTCAAGTTGCTTCAAATAGGAGATGCATAGGTTCAGCATTGATAGAATCAACACAGATTCTGTTTCATCCACATGCTTAGTGCATGGCATAGCAATATCTGCTGATGACAATAAACTGTGATTGTATTGGAAGTTGTGCTTTTAATAGCTTTTGTTGTATACAGAAAGTATTTTGGTTTTTTTTTATGTAATATTAAGTTGCGATCTCTGAACTTTTTAACATAATTTATTTTTGTTCTTTTAGGATGGGACTTCTGAGAGCTATAGATGTGCGGCTTTCTCAAGTGAGGCAGGACTTGACTACTGCTTGTGCCCAAGCATCAGCAGCTGGCTTTGATCCTGATAGTGTGTCTGACCTCTCCCTATTTGCAGAAAGCTTTGGAGCTCACCGCCTGAAGTAATAACATAATACTATTATATCCTTCATTTCAGTTTGTTAGTATTACTAATACATGACCATCAATTAATGCATCATAGAAAGAGACTGTTAATAGATGAATTAGCTTGCACTCTCTTTTCTCATTGTTGAAATATCTCACCTTATTTGCAGCATATTATTATATCTTTATTTGATGAACCTTCTAAGCATGGTAACATTCACTCATTTTGACTTTATTGATCTTTTCTGCTTATTTTTTTTCTCTAGTGAAGCTTGCATCAAGTTCCTTTCATTATACCAAAGACGACCAGAACTGATACCTTCAGAGAAGCTTTGTCTCAATGACTGTGGTCTCAAATCATCATTTGAGTCTGACATGTCTCTTGATGATCCTACTGAAGATTTTAATGATCCTCAGCTGAAGACCACATCAGCAGTATCGTGGAAAAATAGTCAGCTGACAGCAAAACTGAACACAGACAAATCTGATTCCATGACTACTCAGCAATCCAAGTTTGTGGGCCATGCTGTTAACCAGAAAGAATCAGATAAGAAAAAGGGAAATGATGATACTCCAATTGAGTCACCCATGATTCAGACAAGTCAACCAACAAGGAGGCTCAGCGTCCAGGACCGAATAAATCTCTTTGAAAGCAGGCAAAAAGAGAATACTGGTTCTGGAGGTGGCAGTAAGCCGATTTTAGTGAAGTCAGCTGAACTGAGAAGGCTCTCATCTGATGTGTCATCAGCATCAGCAGCAGCAGCAGCAGAGAGGGCCGTGTTGAGGAGGTGGAGTGGAGCAAGTGACATGAGCCTTGACCTGAGTGCTGAAATGAAGGATACCAGTAAGGAGCCCCCTCTGTGCACCCTTCCTTCTGCTTCTTCAGTTTCTCAGGCCAAAAATTCTTCGTGCACTAATGCATTTGAATATGAGAGTCCAAACAATATGAGTATTACTGCTGGCTTCGATAGAACTGATACTAAGAGTTGGACGGGAAAAGGTTCTGATTCTAAGTTTAAAGATGGAGGTGAAGCACCAACTATGATAACTGGCTTATCAGGTGATTGCACAAGCTCAGGAGGAAGTATCAACATGAAGGGTCAATTGGGTTCTGATTTTCAGAAAATGCCCTTCAGTGGACAGACAGAGCAAGGTGAGAGCAGTCAACATAGTCCACAGAACAAAATGACAACTCCATCTGGAAGTGAGGAAGGTGGCATGAGCAAGATTAAAGCAGGTTCTGAGGCAAAGATGAGAGGTTTTTATAAAAGAGAACCACGAGGTCAGGATGCAGTTGAAAAAGCAAAAGATCAGACTGCACCTGAAAAACCAGAAGATCAGGCCACACCTGAAATTTATGCTGAAAGTTTGAGTAAATTTTCAGAAGTTGCATCCAAAAACACAACTAGGATTAGGGGAGAGAATGTTGGGGTAAGAAATGAGTCTGTTACTCAATCAAGGTTGAAAGGTCTTAGAAGACATCCACGGTTGCTGTTGGAGCAGATTGATGGTGGTTTTAGGCACAAATCTGTGGACGATCAATTAAAGGGAACTAATGCCAATCAGTTGTTTCCACGACCAGAACATAAATTCCATGCAAGTGCTATTGAGCAAGTGGATAAGAGAGGCTTTCTGGGGAGTGAGAAGTTGCAGATTTCAGTTGAAGAATCTCCTCTCCATAACAAGAAGACCCAGAAATCAGTTTCAACTGTTCCCGAGCACAGTGAGAGATCACAGTCCAAAACGGATGAAATTCTTTCTGCTTATGGAAATGGCACATTTTCCATTTCCAGTAGGAAGACCACAGAAAGACAAGTAACCTCTCTTACACCTCCCACAATGGTAGTGGAACCAGTTCAAAGAGTAAGGCAATCAAAGGGGAACCAAGAATTAAATGAAGATCTCAAAATGAAGGCTAATGAACTTGAAAAACTTTTTGCAGAGCACAAGCTTCGAGTTCCTGCTGATCAGTCTTCTTCTCGGAGGGGGAAAACTGCTGATTCCCAGAAGGAGCCAACAGAAAGTTCAGAAAATAGTGTCTCTGCTGTATCTGAGTTTTTAACACCCATGCAATGGCCTGAGCAAAATGTCATGGTTGATTTGCTCAGGGTTCCTATCAGTTTGTCAGACTTTAGCACTCCTTCATCCGTGAAGATAGACAACAATCTGGACTTGATTGATAGTTTAAGAAGGAATTTCTCTGAGCCCAACGATTCTAGAGGAAAGCTTTATGAGAAGTATATGCAGAAGAGGGATGCAAAGCTGAGAGAAGAATGGGGATCTAAGAGAGTAGAAAAGGAAGACAAATTGAAACATATGCATGATAGCCTTGAACGAAGTAGAGCTGAGATGGAGGCAAGGTTTTCAGGTGCAGGAAGAAAAGATTCATTATCTAGTGCATCTCATCGTATGGAGAAACTTAGATCATTTAATTCACGATCAACTATGAAGAAGGAGCAGGTATCCTTATTTAAATAAGTTGGGAAATTTAATGGTGGCACTTTGATTGACTTTGATATTTGAAGCTGTCAATAAATTTTGTTTCTGATATACTTCTTTGAACTAACTACACCAAAGTTTTGCTTTTAACTTCAGCAAATTGGGTTGTTTTCAAAGTGAGGAATTATCTGGATGTGTAGAAGTTGGTGATGCAGCTTTAGGTGATGTTGCTTCCAAGAGTACCCAAAATGAGATGCCTCTTCCTAATTGTGGCTTGTTTTCATCCACCCCTAGTCCTTGCACTTCAGCAGCTTCAGCTTCACAGTCATCTGTCAAATATTCAAATTTTCCTTCTGCTAAGCAAAGGGTGCCATCAGAATGCAAAAGTCCTTGCACTTCAGCATTAGCAGTCTGTTCTTACCTCCCCACCCCAGAGATCTCATGAAAGAATGCAAACGTCTCCTCTGGAGCTAGCAAATCTTGCATTCAATCCCAAGGGAGTGACTATATCCGAAGCAAGAATACCATTGTTGATGTGTCTTCTATCAAGGAAGAGGGAACACAACTATCTCAAAAGAAAAAGAAAAAATCTCTGCTAGTCCAGGAGAGGTTAAGGATTTTTCTGCCCAGGGTGATGTTTCCATATTGGCAGCACTAGAACATAACAAAGAACGGACTGACCAGATGCTTTATGATAGTATCTTGAAGTACTCTGACTCACATCCTTTCCCTACAAAGGGTGATGACATGATTACTACTGCTGTAGGCAATCAACCAAAGGTCTGGATGGCATCTCAGCATCCAGGTCTATACAGTTGGAATGGCTGTGGAGAAGGTAGAGGAAGAGAATGAAGCTAAAAGTGGTGAAAATCCAAGATTGAGACATGAATCTGGTAATTCTACAAAATTAGGATCTGCTAATGGTGATTCCATTCTCCTTACTTCTCAACTGAACACTGCTTTAATCCGTGAATTGCCTGCTTCTATTCATTGTTCTTCTCCGAGTGTAATTCTGGATTCGCCTGGAGAGAGACCCTTATCTTGGAACCATATGCAACACATTTTCTTTTCCACATCAGACCTCAGACTTTGATGCATCTATGGTCTCCCCAATTGGAGGCCCTGCACATGGATGGTACTCACACTTGGTCCAAACAGAGCCCGAAGCTGCTTGAATAATGAAAAAAAAGAGGCAGTGCCCAGAAACTATTTTGTTTGCAATTTCTTCACAGAATCAATTACAAAGACGCTGCTTTAATGATGAAAAAAAAGAGGCAGTGCCCAGAAACTATTTTTGTTTGCAATTTCTTCATAGAATCAATTACGAAGACGTAAGACTGAGATATTTAAATGGTTGCTGAAGTTTGGAAGGAAAAGTCAGGTTGCAGAGACTTGGGTTGATTGGATATCTGCTTAGGACAACTGAGTAATAAATGGGATTCCTGTAATCGTACTTATGATGTCTTCATAGGGAAAAATTGCTGAATGATCAAGGTAAAGCCTTATTATGTATCTGCTCATAGCACAAGCACCTTTGTGTTAGACAAATTAGTATTTCAGTTGCTGGACTACAGACTCCCTTTTACTGGCCTCTAAGAATTAAAGGAGCAATCCTCCTATAAGCACAAGCACTTTTAGAGTGTTTGGAACAGTGGAGAAATAGTCTATGAAGTATATTTGAGCTTTATGAGATCCGTTCTGTTGATGCTGAGGTTGTGTTCCTTGGGCGGGGGTCAAAGCTATGTTTACATTAGTGTTCTCTTCAAACCCATGGTATGAATCTTTTTGAATATAAAGCTCAATGATTGAGATTTGTTTGTTTCTTTTCTCATCCAGAAGTACAAAGCTGCATCCCAACTCCTCCCACTATCTTCAAACTGCAGGATGCCAAATCTATGGAAGTTCTTTAAAAAAGGTGATCTTATTGGAAATGACAAACAAGTAGTTTGATCTTTTCTTCTTCACACTATTTTCCTTCCATGTAACTGAGATTCTTACACCAATTCCGATTACTGAGCTCCCAGATCATTTTCTCTCTCTCGACCTTCCCAAGCAAGGCAGGCGATACTCAGATAATTTCCTTTCACGAGTCCATAAAAAATCCATTAAATTTTATCTAAGGGTATTATTTTTACTAGTGTAAAATACATAATAAAATAATAATAATAACAATAAACAATGGGAGAGAGGGGGTCATCATTTTTTTTTCTTTCTTATTTTTTAATAATTTATTTTATATCATAAAAATAGTAACTTAAATATCATATTAACATATCATATCTAGGAGAAATTAGCATAATTAATGAAAATTTAACAGTTTCTACAAATTCAAAATATTCTGTATGATGTGATAACTATTAGAAGGTTTTATACCAAATTATAACCTTATAAATTTGGATCTCTCATATGAATCAAGGTAATATGATAACATGTAATACAAAAATGTTCCAAGTGTTCGTAGGATATTTTTTTCTAGTTCATACTTGTTTGTGAGTACATATGTGAAATTGATAACTATGTGTATGATATTAATTGTAAGGATCATAGTCTCATTCCAAAAGAACTTTGACAATTGGTTGCATAAGATAACATACATCAAATCTTCTTAACAAGTGTTTGATTCTTCATTTTTGCAACTTCATTAGGTGGTGATGTATTTGCCATTATTTTTCTCAAGAAATAATCCTCAAAGGATCTCATATACTCACCTACATTGATGATAATATTGATTTTATGTTGGCCTATTTTGTACTAGGGATTTTTATAGGTTAGTTTTTATTAGAGATGATAAAATCATATTTGGTATATTCCCTCTCGAACAGCAAAAAATCCTAGAGATGAAAGAATTAGAAGATCAGCTCAATTGGTAGCACTTAAAAAAACTTTACTCAGTTAAAAGTTCTAGTAGGAATCCGGAGATAACAATAAAAAGATTATGATCTATGATTATGAACCGTCATAGATACATCAGCATGCACTCTTAACCTAGAGAAATAAAACCTATGCTTTTCTTGGCCAACCACCGACCTCTTTGATCCTGGCATTTTCCAAGCCTGATAAACTCATGCACTATGCTTTGGAAATCAATGCTTATATGTCCGGACAAAAGCAAGTCAAATAAACTAGAAGCATATACAGTCTATATAATATTCTATTACAGATGAGATTTAAAAACTTTAATCTTGACTAAAATCCCACTCATTTTGACACATTATATATATATATATATATATATATATATATATATTATATACCATCTATCCCTTAGAAGAAGTTTAAGCATATTGTCTCCGCTTCAGCCGCAACTGTGGATGGAGGTGTAAAGCAGAGCCGGCCATTGCCTTTTGATGTCGTTGGACAATGTGCCACCAATCATCATATTTTCCTATTTTTATTTCCTTTGACAGAACCCTAGTCTAGTCAATCATTGTGAAACTTAGCCCATCATGAGTAAATCAAGCAATGATATGCTTATTCTAACACTTGATTACCTCTCTATAATTTCTTTATATGCGACTTTTGGGTTGGATCATAATATTCTGAAGAAAAAGGCAGGTACTGAATAGCTAACAGAGGGAAAGATTCTATACTTGACATTGCATTGTAGTAAAAGGGAGGAAAGTTTGAAATGTGTCACCTATATTATTATAGAGTGTCCAAGTATATATGCATGATATTTGTTGAGAAGATGATACAAATGAATGGTCCCAAGGCTACAAGTTGACTACAAACTCTTTATTGATAGACTCAAATAACTCCTCAAAGAGGCCTAATGAAATTCAATCATGCACAAAGGTAATCACTAATAAACCTTTTTATCAATGCTCACTTTAGGTGGTGGATGTAATGAGGTTAACTCAACTTCTTCATCTCACACAATTTATAAGATTAAAGGACAAAGTAGGACATTTTTTTCAAAACTAATGGTTCTTGCTATTAATAAAAAGGTTTAATAGTAAGATAGTATATGTCCCTAAATAGAAATACCTTAAAAAATACTTGATCTCCCATTTCGAACTTCAGATCCCTTCTTTAGTGGTTGTCATAATTTTCTCTAGTGGTTGTCATAATTTTCCTGCCTATACTGAGTCGCCTTAACTCGACTCCTTATAATTTAGATTTTCTTTGTGGCATCCTTTATAAACTCGATCTTTTTGAGCTTACTTTCCCCCACCTACTTCCAGAATAGAGGTGTATGACATGGTCATCCGTAAATTGTCTCATAATGCGCTATTTGTATGCTTGCACAGTAACTATTATAAGCAAACTCCATTATTCATAGGTAATATTCCCAACACTTATTAATTGTTAACATGTATGCCCGAAGCATATCCTCCAAGGTTTGGATTGTCCGCTCAAACTGTCCATCTGTCTGAGGATGAAATGCTATACTCATATGGAGTTTGGTTCCCAAGGTATCTTGTAGGCTAGGTCAAAACTTTGATATAAATCTTAGGTTCCGATCCGATACTATGCTTATCGGGACACCATGAAGTCTTACTATTTCTCCCACATACAGAGTGACCACTTGTTCCATAGAGTCAGTTACTCTTATTGGTAGGAAATGGGCAAACTTGGTCAATCTGTCCACAATGAGCCAAATCGCATCCCATCTTTTCCTTATCACTAGTAGCCCCGTCACAAAATCCATGGTGATATACTCCCACTTCCATTCGTAGATCGATAGGGGTTGTAGTAGTATTGAGGGTTTCTGATGTCCTGCCTTGATTAAATGGTTATGTGAAAACTATTATTTTGTGCATGCACTTGAGGTACAAGACCATCAAGACGCCCAAGAATGGTAGTAATGTATTCTAAGGAATACTGGGCAACATGATAGAGATAAGGGCAATTCGTCGTGCTAACAGTCGGGAAGCTCGAAGTAGCTCTTACGCATGAGAACGGGGTGGGGTCGGGATAAGGTCTCCGTACTCATACAGTCACAAAATTACATTCGGGTCTGAGGGTTGGATGTTTAGAATATCCAATTAGACCCAAGGTATAAGTGGATGGGCTTCTATCTTGGTGGTCGGTAAAGACGCTCCGAGCCACAAGTGGGTGCAGTGGACGGGCTGCACCTGCGAATGTGTGTTCCCTTCCTGATGAAAGGTGTGTGTTGTTTTCTAAACAAACCGGATGGCAAATGGAAAGAGGTTTTAAAAAATTAGAATTTGAAGAAAGATCATTTTTAAAGGAGATAAAGATTTTGGCACAATTTGATTATAGCTATTTTTATGAAAACTCACTTCCAACACCCATTCTGTAGCCGAACCCTAAAAATTTTTATGTAGTCGAACCTTAAAACAAGTATGTAAGATTTAATATATTAAGTTTTGTATAATGCTATTCCAGGAAAAACATAAAAAAAGGACGTCTTATTACTCACGGTTTAGAAAAGGGTGAAACTCTTCATAAACTAAAGGAAGTGGCGGGTTGCTCACGGAGATCTTACCAAACTGAGTTGAGGCGTGGCAACTAGAGCCTAACCCCCAAATATTATCGATTCTTCTGTTTGTTATTGAGGGATGGAAACCCTTGCTCTTCTTCCTCGGTCTCAATACGCTCGAAGCTCTTGTAGCTTCACAACATACTAGAATAGCATAATTGTCCTTGTGCCAACCTTGCTGTCCAACAGCCCTTAGAACTAACACTACCCCATTACCGGACGTCTCTTTGGTTCTGCAATATTGCAATCACACACAATAGTTTTTTAATTAAATACCTTTATTTTTGCGCTGCTAGCCTAAAAGACTTTGACCTGACTTCAACTCAGCAGCTTTAGCAAACATTATCAAATTGAAATAATTTTATTAGTCTCTTAAATTAGAACTTATTTACGGGACTTGGCCTATTTTTCATTAGCCTTGGGCCCACTTATACGAGTTTTCAAAACATAGCATTGGACCTACTTCACTTTTTAAAATTGTGACATTGGGCCCACTTTCATAGAATTAGATCTAACTTACCCTAGGTCGATCATGGTCCTCGCCCATATCATACATCGATGGTATAGGTTAGATCATCCTTAGGATGTGTATCCATACACTTGTTCAAGTGTAGTCCTATAATCATAATTCATGCTTTATTCAGAGAATTTGTCCCAAAGTGGTTTAAGAAGTTTCACATATTCAGGGGATCACATTTATGGAAAATAGGTTTTTCTAACCAAGATTGCTTTAAACCTTACGAGTAATTATGCAACATCGGTACAATTAGACTCGATACTAGAAATTCTACTTACCCGTATTTTGAGACTTGTTCGCCCTAGGAATTTTCGAGCTTGGTGTGCCTTTCCTTTACACGAACTTATAGGTGATTCACTCCTACAATAAATTAGGCAATTAAGTCCCAAGCAATAAGGTAATTACACTTAACACTCGTAACTTTCCAATAATTATGATTTGACTCTTAGGTTATACCTTAATTCCAATTAGGTCCCTAAGATTCTCAACTCTTCCATTTGTGTCCCTAATTTCTCAAATTTCTAATTGGGTACATAATTTCTCATTAATTGTATAAAATTTCAATTTTTTAGAAAATTGTAATTAAGTCCCCAAACTTTCAAAAATTGTAATTTAGTCCTTTAACTTGAATATCATCAATTTAACTTTAATCATTCTCAATTGAGTCCTAACACAATTTTAATCATCTTTACGTCACCAGAATCATTTCAAGCTTTGAATCACTCAATCTGGCTTAGAAATGAGCTTAAACGAAGCTTCGCTAGAAAATTGTTCTATAGAGAGAAAGCTTCGATTACTCACCGCTGAGGATTCGGTGATTGGAGCTTTTGATTCTACTAGATTGCTCTCTTCTCGGGGATCCTTCCTTGATCAAACTGTGTCTCAATTGGTGGCCTGAGCAGTTTGAATTACTTGACTTTTGGGTAAAAATGTACTATGAACAGTAAATTCTAGCAAATGGCAGCGGAGGGGATTTACCACAACGGTTCAGGGAAGGTGTGACCTCTACTATGGAAGGTCTAGAGGACTTGGTTTGGTCGTGGTTGGCATGATGGTGGCTCAAATTAAGCTCGATCAACTCTGGTCGTAGACTTCAGAGGGAGCGAGGTACTGTGCGAGCTTGTCAGTGCTTCTACGACGATTCTTGAGGTGAATGGAGTATGCAGTCATGTAGAGGACTTTTGCAGGAATCTAGAGAACTGAATTCATCTTCTAAGGTGAAGAAAAATATCCAAGTCAGAGCTCTAATTTGAGGGTGATTGGAAAATGGAGAAGTTCGTTTTATTCAAGTTTTTGAGGGATGAAAATGATGAATGTAGTGAAGCTCTTTATATAGGGAGCTCGAGGACTTCCGTTCTTATCCATCCATCCATCGGACTGCCATTAACTCTCTAATTTACTCCCTTGCCGGAGAGATTTATTGGCCGCCGGAGTTATGGCGACATTCGACCCCTTCCCTGTTCAGCTATCTGAAGGAAGAAGACGAAACTGTATGCGCGCGTGCGAGTGTCGCATGTGTAAGCCGCCATGTGACATGCAGTGATTGACTGGCTTCACTAACATAGCCTTCCACTCGACATCTGAGTCATCTGTTGACTTGTTGACTAGTCAGTGGCGACCTTCCATTGGTCGCTCTCTCTTATGTGGCCGCTAACCGAATCCGACCGTCAGTTGACCATAACACATGGCATCCTCTAATTGGTTAATTTATATTTGTTAGTCTTCCTACTTGACACATGTGCCCATGCCACGTGTCAGTCTCTAATTGAATGTGACCATCTGATGTGGCTTTGCCACGTGTCGACCTCTAATTGATCGATCGATCTCCGACATCCTAGTCGGCCACTGACTAGGCACCCTTTCCACGTATCAGCTTCTCATTAGTCAACCTTGCTGGCGAGGCTTCTCCTCGATTGACTGTTGACTGATGACACGTGTCACTCTCCTATTGGTCAAACTCTAATACTCTAATAACGTGGATTCTCCTCGTCTAACCGTTGACTAGGGACACATGTCATACTCTGATTAGCCAGCGCTTTCGACCGAGCAGTTGACCAGGCGCGATTTGCCAAGTGTCGCGTGTTGACTTGGTAGGCGGTCCGTTGACTGATTTGGTCAATTCAAGCCCGATTCGACTGATTTTCTCAAAATTAAAATTTTCTAAATTTATCTAAATTAATTTTCTACACAAATTTCAATTTCTCAAATTGATATTTTTAAATTATCTAGAAAAATAAATTTTTGAACCGGTTCAAGTCGGATCAACCCGGTTCAGGTCCGATTCACCCTAAACGGGCACAGTTTTCACATCCAATTTGGCTCATAATTCATTTTAATTATTTTTAAATTTTTATTGAACAATTAATATTGTCCAAATTACTGTTTTGATTTTCTATTTACCAATTTCGATTTACTTTGAACAATAGTTTTCTCTCTTAATTTTTCAAATCTCATTCACTAATTCTTATTTTAATAGAACGAGATTTACACTAAATATAATATATCACACTCACACCATACTAATAAAAGTTGTATTTCAAAGACAAGGGTCATTAATGAATAATTTGATAAAAAGTAATTTTGAGTGATTAAAATAGACCATCACTTTATTCTAATTTTTTCACTTTATCCTGATTTTTTCACTTTCTACAACAGGATTATCATATATTAATAATGACAAAATAAATACTCAAGAAACGAATCACAACCATCTCAACCAAGAAACCAACTCTAATTGTCCCCACAATAGTAAGGGAAATTCCCTGGTATATAATGGTCTTAAATCTCCTAAGCAAAAACTCAATCTCAAATCTCATCAACAACTACCTTACCTTTATGTTTTATAAGTTATACGTGGGTGTAACCGCTTATAAACAATATATTTGATTGATTAGTTAGTTAGGTAATAGAAAGTTAGTGGCACACAACTTCTATTCTCGCACTATGAGAATGTCAATTAGGGATTTTAAGAATTGCCCAATCCAATTTAAAAGATGTCCTTTTGGGATTTTTTATAAATAATTTTCAATTCTATAATCACCAAAATGATACTATTTTTCCATTCAGTAGACGATGTACAGATTGAGTTGGGACCGAGTTTAATTTCATCCCTACACTACAATATCTCATCTTCATGATGATGCCCTTATTGATTGCACTTTTTAATCACTCCATTTCTCCTTGTTGCTACCCATCTCCTCTTTCCTTTGCCGACATAGCCTTGAAGTATAAGAAAGGTAGAATAGAAGGTGGCCATAAAAAATTTTACTGTTAGGAGGAACAAATTTATAGTGTAGTATCCACATGGTCACTCGGTAAGAGTGCATGTGTAAAATTTTATGTTAGTAAATGTATGTCACAATTAGTTAATGATTATCTTAATATAATTGTATGTTAGCTCCATTTATACGTGTAAAATAGGTGGAAGAATTGCAATGTTGGATCTTGAATTTATCAAGAAATTAATTTATGATAATGTTATTTAGGTTATTCACCTTATCTCTAATGACTGCAGATTGTACAACTATCCTAATGTCTATTTTGATTAAATGAGACATCACTTGGGTTCTTACATTATTTATGAGTGTGGTGACTTTGACTTACTTTGTAGTTAATAGAAGTAAGAAGAAATAAGTGTTCATTGGATGTCTGGCATAAATTTGTACCATTTACAATGATAAAACTCATCACATTAGGTGCATTCACTTAATTCCCATAAATTCTAGTTCCCTTAATACAAACATTCTCTATTGTGAACTAGAGAAATAATCTATTGGCCTTATTTTGAATACATAACTCATATACACTTTAATATACTTCTCTAATATAACTATCGGAAGGGACGGTTGGAATGATGATGATGAACAAACACTCCATCCCATGTAAATTAGGACAAGGGAGAGACCAAAGGAGAAACAAGCTGAATTTCCCTGCCGTTTCACACACTGTTTCTATTTTTATTAGTGATTATTTTGTTCCATCATCGCTCGTGCTCTGTTACTGTTCAGTTTGGTCGGTCGCATCTCTCTCTTCATCCTCTTTTCGCGGCCTTTTACTCGAAACCCGCTCAAACCCTAATTATACGCCTTTTCCTCCCGGGTGCTGCTTGCACGATTCTCCCTCGAAATCGGCTCGTCTTGAAAAATGCAGCACCAGAGGCTGAAGCAGCAACAGCAAGCCTTGATGCAGCAAGCAGCTCTCCTCCAGCAGCAATCTCTCTACCACCCCGGCCTCTTGGCTCATCCTCAGGTCCGCATCCTCCCTTATTTCTGCTACCCATTTCTCTCTTTTCGTATGATCGCCCGCACAGATTGTTCGCTTGATACCCTTTCTTTCATGATAGATCATTTGTCTCGGCAACTTGGGACATTTTTTTCCTACATGGTAGATTAGTCATTGTATCCGCCATTGTTGTTTCTATTAGGTTTTCCGCGGTTTTCTTCGAGTTGGTGCTCTCATTTTAGTTACGGCACGTTTCGCCAGAATTTGGCGATGTCATTCTTCAGTTGCGTTTTCCAATACTGGTTTTTTCTCCAACGATCATTTATCATTTCGCTTGTTTTCTGGGCTTTGCCCGCAGCCAATTTGTTGAGTGTGGAAGTGCTTTTTTTCATTTTCTGTATTTTTAAGATGGCCTCTTCGATCTTACTAAATTGGTTAACCTAGTTTATAGCTTTAAATTCTGTATTCTGATGCTTCGTGATCGCTTGCTTTTCCAATATCGGTGGACGATGCTGAATGAACTCCTTTTTCGAGTCATGTTTTTCCTTGAGTATCTTCTTCTAAGTCTTTACATAGTATGAAGTTGTGCAGTTTCTTATAGACCCCTACTTTGTCTTGGAAAGACGATATTTGTTTCTGGTCTCCGGATGTTCCTGTGCAACAACTCAAAGCTCCTTATGGGGAGTCGATCATTGAGAACCTTTTGAATCACTGGAAAAAAAAACTCTCATCCTTTTGGAAGTAGTATGTTTTGTTGAGCCTTCTTTCTTTCCAAATATCGGATGGATATTGCTAAAAATCATATTAAACGAGATTGCATAAAAAATTGATACTATTCTCTGAACATTGAAATTCCTCTTTATTCTTTATTATGTCTCAGTCTAAATTTATTTTCAATAAGCAAGCTTCTAGGTTGATATCATACAATTGTTTCAATATTGGAATTTAATTAATTGTGACAGTGTATCACAATTTTTTCTTTTGGTTTAGTAATTCTTAAGTTACAGTGTAGTCTAATTACTAGAATATATCTTAGCTATGGTAAACATCTGTGTATTTTTCTTTTGCAAATGTTTGGACATTGAATCTCTCTAGATTTGGTTTGTAAAGTAGTTTCCTAAATAAGGAGAATGTTAGAAGAAACAAGAAGCTGAAATAGGGTTGGTTTTGTTGGAGTTTAATACGATCATTTTATCTTCTATTTTGTGTAGTTAATTTTATATTAAATCTCTGGAGCTTTGAGTTGTAGCTCGTTTTCTTTTTTGTTTTCATTTTTTGGATGGTGGAGGTGAAGTGCTCTTATCTTGCCCCTTAGAGATTTTATTGGGTAGTTCTATATTTTTCTTTTTTTTTTTCACATTTTCCTTTTGCAGATAGAGCCAATCCCAAGTGGAAATCTGCCTCCTGGCTTTGATACAAGCACTTGTCGCAGTGTGTGAGTGTTTGTCTAAGCATTTCTTTTTTTAATTTTCTTCCACTATCCTGACCCTGTGTGAGATTTTAAATTGAGTTGTGATGCTGTTGCCTTTTATCGTATTTATTTATATCATATAACTTCATGGGCTAAATGTATTCTTTGATGAATTAACATTTTAATATGATTTGTTTTCTGATGATTTCTTTAGACCCATCACCCTCTTCTAGTTTCTATTACAGATCTGCTTTTTAGGACGAAATTATATTATTTTACTGATGGGAAAATGTAGGTATGTCGGAAACATTCACACACAGGTGACTGAATCACTTCTTCAAGAGGTTTTTGCGAGCACGGGTCCGGTTGAAAGCTGCAAGCTTATCCGAAAGGAGAAGGTGTTTTCTCCATTATTGGATTCTGGAATCTAATAAAGCTTTGAACTCATGGATTGCTTTGCTTTTGTCCGTACATAAGCCAACAATGAGATTGTTAATTCTATATCTGGCAATGTATCCTCTGTTTTTTTGCAGTCATCTTATGGATTCATTCACTACTTTGATAGGAGATATGCAGCCATGGCAATATTATCTCTCAATGGGAGGCACTTGTGAGTGATGGTGCTATGTTCTCTTCTGTTTTTCGTGAAGCGAAGAACTATTCATTATATTTTATTATTTGCAGGTTTGGACAGCCAATTAAAGTTAATTGGGCATATGCTAGTGCTCAGAGGGAAGATACATCAAGTAGGTTCATTGTTGAATCATCTATGTTTCTATTACTGTAGTTGGCTTTGTTTTCTCTTGTGGATTTTATGGAGCATCAATCAATTTTCAGGCAATTTCAACATTTTTGTTGGTGACCTCAGCCCTGAGGTGACTGATGCCGTGCTTTATGCTTGCTTTTCAGTTTATCCCAGTTGTTCGTAAGCTTCAGATCCCTTGTTATTTTTTTACACTTTTTATCCCTTTTGATAGTAGAAGTGGTTTTTTAGTGCTTTTGAATACCTAAAAATGTCTGATGTGCAATGGATTTTATGTGAGCTTTCTTGTCATTATGTTTAAAGAGCGTGCTTACCAACGCTAATTTTGCATTGAAACTCAGAGATGCAAGAGTTATGTGGGACCAAACGACTGGGCGTTCACGGGGATTTGGTTTTGTTTCTTTCCGAAACCAACAGGTATCTACTTCATTTCAGTGCTTGATTGACATTTTTTGTAGCTTTTATTGGATGGTGTAATATACTTATATATTATCTTGTTTCAGGATGCACAAAGTGCTATCAATGATCTAACTGGTAAATTTTATTTTCCTTCAATAACGCATTGTCTTTCAAGTTCCTTGTCCTGGCTTTGGTGGACTTGTTGATAAAAATGGATGATGTATCTTTGAATTGCTATTTGACCTCAAAAGGATATCACATCTTTTTTAAACATCTGCTTTAATTTTTTATATTATTCAATTTTTTGCGCAATATTATATTATTCAATTCATTCATTTAAAGTTTTGCTCTTCCAATCTTAGGGAAGTGGCTCTGCAGTAGACAGATTCGTTGTAATTGGGCAACTAAAGGTGCTGGCTCAAATGATGATAAGCAGAGTTCAGATTCAAGGAGTGTAGTGGAGCTCGCAAATGGATCAACAGGTTATTTTTGAGAAGAAAAGAATGAACCTGCTGCTTCCTGTAGTAGAATTAGTAGTTGGTCTAAGCATTTTTATGCCTATTACTATTCTCTTTCTGTAGTCATGTTTTCTAGAATATTTTTTTCTGTCGGTTATGTTTCAGAAGATAATAAGGAGGCTGCAAACAGTGATGCTCCTGAGAATAACCCTCTATGTACAACTGTTTATGTGGGGAATCTTGCTCCTTCGGTGAGGATCACATGTTCTGTTTTTAGATTAAAGTTTGTTAAAGTGGCAAAGGGCAATTTTTAATGTGGTTCACATCATTAGATGGATATAATACTCGTATTTATTTATTTGGTTAAATAAGATGACTATGACAAGTTGTGGCTGAATTTGCGGTCTTGTTTCAGGTGACTCAGGTTGACCTTCACAGGCACTTCCATGCACTTGCTGCAGGTTCTATTGAGGAGGTCCGGGTTCAAAGAGACAAAGGTTTTGGTTTTGTGAGATATAGTACTCATGATGAGGCTGCATTGGCAATTCAGATGGGAAATGCACAGCCCTTTCTTTGTGGCAGGCAAATTAAGGTACTTGTTGCTGGGCTTATTTTGTTGTTACAACAGTCCGTTCTCCATAATAATTAGGTTTTATGGATCACAAAAAATACCATACTCTCATAATGATATGCTCCACCTTAACATAGAGTAGTTTAGACCCAGTAAATTGGAAACCACGTTTTGTTTGGGACGTCCTATATCTAGCACTTTTTACAGTATATACACCATCATTATGTTTTGTAGGGAGAATGAGTGGGATATAGGGTATTTGTACATTGGATGCATAATCCAAATGTGAAATCTGACCTTTAGCAAATAAATATTGAAGGAATTGACCTTAAATTATCATATTTTACCACATGTTTACTTTCTACTGAAGATTATACTTAAACTAAATTAAGAATTGATAATTTTAAAAAGGGATAATACCAGCTGAAGTTCTAGAAGTTTTGCAAATGTTTCACTTAGACTAAGTGCCATGCATTTATTAACAGACACACAATATTGGCATATCATATGACTTTTGAAAACTTTGGTACTTAAGAGGTCGCCAAAACTTTCCAGGAGCATCACTTCAATTTTTCTACTTTTTTTTAACTTGGTCATTGAACCCTCATGGTATTCATGTTCATATCTGGCTCTTGGTAAGTGTCCTCGTCAACAATTAATGAGAAGAATCAATTTAATTGCATTTACCATGTGTTATTTAGCACAGTTATTATTATATTTCAGTGTTTGTGGGGAAACAAGCCCACTCCACCCGGAACCAGTTCCAATCCACTTCCTCCGCCAGCGCCAGGTCCCATGACCCTATCTGCTGATATGATGGCCTATGAGCGGCAGCTTGCGATGAGCAAAATGAGTGGCATGCAGGCCTTGATGAGTGCTTCTCAGTCCCAGCACCATCCTCTCAAGCATGTGGCAGCTGCAGCCATGGGAATGAGCTCTGCTGGAGCTAGTCAGGCCATGTACGATGGTGGGTTCCAGAATATTATGTACTACCAGTGAAATGACGAGGGTAATTATGGCCAACATTTAAATCGAACCAAAAAAGAACAAAAAAATACACATACATCCCTTTCAGCCCCTTCATCTGGCAATTGCCTTTTAGTAGAGTTTTCCTTGTCTATTTTTACCCTGCTTTCCTATAGTATGTAGGGAGATTTATGTTTTTGCTATTGTGGTTTGTCCAATCGGTGAGGTGATCATCCGATCTATTGACTGACGTTTTCTACTTTTTTGTTTTCTCAGTATAATGCGATGTACTCTTGTATGATGGTATGAATATATAAGTGATTAGCAGAAACAATTTCGGTCAATATTATCCTAGATGAGATTCCATATTCCCGGGGAGCCTTTAATCATAGTTCATGTTCGTACCAAATCCCTTTGTTTTCAAGTTTACTACGCTGCCTAGGGCTTTGTTTGAGTAGTATGAGTGATTTGTAGAGAGATTCTTGATTTGGTAAATTTTTTTAATGGAATTTAGGATTTAAAGTTTCTCCAAATTATTCCTTAAATTAAAATACAGTCCCATAATGGAATGATATTTTATAATAATTTATAAGATTTATTATATATAATAAAATATGATGTAAAAAAAGATTTTATATAATAAAAATGTTGCTAAATATAGCACTTAAAAATGCTTATATGGTCCACATTGCTAGAAATACATTTATACTGATAATTATGTCAAAAGATTATAATTATGATATATAAATTTATTAATTTCTATAATAACAGTTATGTTGTATGTTAATAATGTTAACTATTATTTTATTCAGACTTGTATAAACGATAGAATATATTAGATTTTTATAAGAAATATATAAAAAAAATTACATTAGCATACATTAATGAATATAAAATTAATTAAATATTTAAATTGATTTTTAAAAAAAACCCAGTAATCTATTATTACTTTATTAACGAAGGATTGGAAGAGGAGTTACAAATCCTTCCCCTCCCAAGGATGGTGGGGATAGGCTCATGATTATCCCACATTCATAATACATTGTAGCAAGATAATGAGCACATAACAGAGTTTGGCTTGCATTGTGATCATACAAGTTTGTTCTACACTTCAACAGGATGATGCCCCACTTCATTAAAGCACAATCAGAAATTATTGGGCATAGAGTTCCGCAAGCTAAGGAAAAAGCCTCTCATTGCACTTGCTATTTACCCTTTGGCACCACGATTCGAGATCTTACCAAAACTATCACTTATGCAGGGCTTTACATGGACAAAGGAATTGGATAGCAGAGTTTGCAATGAAGATGAATCAATCTGATTCTAACCTGGCTATGTACTTGTCATAAAAAATTCCCGCCTTTTCAAGTTCTCCTATCTCTGTATAGCAATCCGCAATGGCTCCATAAGCTTCTGTGTTTCCTGAGTCTTCCCCTGCTCCCTCAGAGATTTTCAGGACCATGCTAAAGTATTTAATTGCTTCTCTATACTTCCCTTGCCTTTGAAGTGATGCTCCTGGAAAGAAAGACCAGACAAATAAATGTTTCAATCATTCATGGAAATATTGACAGCGGACCAATGTATGACAACAATGGAAGCAATATGACTAGTTGAGAAGTTCTCCATGTTTTTCTTAAACCGAGTGTTTAATTTCAGGTCTTGGCCAACATTTGCATCCAAGAACATATGCAGCGTCCCAAATCACATATTCTGGTTAATTTGATCAGTGAGAAAAACAAACCTAAGCCTCTCACAGCCTTTTTCTCCTCGATGGGATCCTTGAGTGCCCGAGCAAGTTCAAATCCTGCCTTGAATTCCCCAAAAGCTCTCTCTGGATCTTGGTTTCTCAAGAAACTCTTCCCTGCCTTAAGTCGAGAAATCATTTCCTCCCTCCTTGGGTCAACAATAACTTCGTTTTCTATAAACCTACTGCCCACAGGAGCATAACTCAAGGTAGGGGCATAAGATTCTATTTTAGCCTGCCTCCTCAAGGCTACATTTATCTGCCGAAGTTGTTCATTCACCTTTTGTAGTTCACCTTTCCTTTGCCTTGCAAGTAACCCTGTTAAAAAGAGATGAATTGCAGGAGCAAGTATAAATTCAGCCGTGCCATTTATTTTCACGTTTGAAGTCACTCTTTTCATATTAGCAATGAATTTTAACAGAGATACATGACAATATATGATCAGGACAAAAAACCGTCGAAGTCTTATCCTTAGAAGAACATGCAACAAAAGTATAGTAATCATACTTTCTTGAGATTACCAAAGGCAGGCTGTGAAGCTCAGTCTAACAATTCAAGTAGAATAAAATAAATTCTCCATCAGGTAAACTAAAACCTACTAACCTCTTATTATCGGCATGGCATCCTATTCTACTGAACAAACTGATCGTGATAGTGGGGAAAATTATATTGGTTTCCAGAAGTTGGCAGATTGAGAGAATCAAAACATCGTGATACAGTTTGAAAACCATCCAGTCTACAGGAGCCAATATGAAACTAAAATTTCCATCCATAGGTTTGACAGCATCAATTCAGCTGTTCCTTTTGAATATTTTGAATGGACAAAAGAGTAATTAAAATCCCTACCTCCGACAGTGGCTCCAATAAGGGCTACAAGAAGCAGCAAGGGCATGTTGAAAAATGAATTTTCAGCTTCACATGTTTCTGCCATAGCTTGGAATGGTGCAGCAAGCATCAAGGTGTTATAGATGACAAGAACTTTTGCAGGGAATCCAAAGGGTAACTTTCTCTGAATCAAAGATGGGTCATAATAAGAGGGACTGTAAATTGGTTCTACTCTCACAAATTGAAGATACCTTACAGTAGCTTTTTTACTGTCAATCAAATGAGTAAGAAAGAAATTTGTCAATTTACATATATGCAGACTCACCATCATACCTGATGTACTCTTAACTGTTTCAAACCAACATGGTAATGACGCCCTAGAAGTCTTCCTTCACCAAGCAGTCGGAGTTTTTGTGTAATTGGCAAGTCACTTGAAGCATCCACAATGGCTGACACTAACTTTCCAGCTTTATCTATAGGAAAAGCTAGATTTCCTGGTTCCAGGACGAACAAGTTCAAAGAAAAGAAAACCAAGCAACAAACAATCAAGAGAATTTAATCAGACAAAATTTAAAAAGGCAGACCACTCTTGAAATAATTGTGTAAATAAAATCCTTTTCATAACAATCAATAACATATCTCTTTTTTTTTTTTTGTAAATAAAAGCCAAGGGAGCAAAAGGCTACACTTTATACATATCACATAGGTGGCAGCCTTCCCAATAAGAATCTAATGACATATGTTCCATGGTCATACAATCTATACAGATAATTGTTTTCTGAGAATAAATACATTGACCTTAACAAAAAAGCATATGCGTGCACCCATTGGACGTGACGCTTGATGTTTTAGGCAGTCGGTTGCCTGGCTTTAGTTTCCTAGAGGACCAATACGTTCAACAACTGATCTACTATAATATTATGAATACGCATATCCATCTTTGTCTTCCTTTCACTTAAACAAGTATTTTTCCCTTTTCGGTCCTTCCCGTGGCTCAGAATTCAACAAAAGTCACCAATCTGCAGTTAAACTACAACAAAAAATGCACAAATTCATATGTAGCTGCCATAAACATGAACTGTATGTTATAAAAACTTGTCCCTCTATATTACGTTTACTCCGCACAAGCAATTTAACAAAATGGCGCTCCATCCCCATCCTTAAACATAGATACTTAATTTTGTTCAGAAAAGAAGGAGACCAAAAGACCACTTCTTCCCGCTGCACGTATCGCCAAATCAATCGAGATATTATTCTTTCTCCGAATTGGTCAGTTACACTTGGCTGAACCACTCCATCCAAAGTCAAAAGGTAAGGCATGGAAGCTCAAATAACAGGCGGATAAGCAGTGCAGACAGAAGAGACCATGGGACTAACGGCAAAGAGAAAGAAACCTGAAATGCGGATCTTATCGGAGAAGCAGTGTGACGGCGGCAGATGTTTCCGGCTGAAGGGACAGGAGCTCCGGATCATCATCGCCATCTTCCACTCTTGGCCTCAGCTGCTTCTCTTCCTACGGGTCGAGTCGAGAAAGATAAAATTTTCACGTTCCAGCGGGCCTTCCTTTCTGCGGTTCGTATACCTCTTCAGCCCCTTAGTTTTTTAAAAAATTACAACGTGCTGCCATTGGAGTGGAATTGAAATGCGTTTTTAAAAACCCATATAAGGCCCACATTCGTCGGTGGAAGGTCCAAATAATTTTATTTGCACCCAATCAAAATAATTGCATGTACAAACATGCAATTTAATCTACACTCAAGTTTTCTATTCTATTCACGTTATTTATATCAGAATTACGAATTTCACGAATAACTAATCTAAATTTCTGTATAAAAGGGTAAATGTGAATGGATGCATATCATTAACGTGTTTTTTCAATCCATTTTCATTATGGCGATTCAAACATAAGTCATATAATACTTATAAAACAAACAAGTACTAGTAGGAGAGAAAGACCAAGCAGATCAGATATTGTAGGCTTACTAAGTGTAAGGGAGCAATAAAACTGAAAGGAAGAGATGCACCATTTAACACCCACCCAACAAATGGACATTTATTAAATTGATTGTATTTTAGTTTTAAACTATACTATTATTTTTTTCAAAATTTTTAATCAGTAGCATATTTATGTGATGAGGTGACTTGTAGTCAATATAAGTACAAAAACTAATATAAAAATCATGGACATTATTCTCCATCCAAATGTTTCGAGAATATTAATTTTCTGCACCAATAAGAATATTGATTATTGGAGGTAAAAATAAACAAACTAAATTACCTACTCAAATGTGAAAACAATTGATTATAATAAAATATTATCTAAACAACAATATTCATCAACTAGAATTAGACAGTCACATCTAGAGATACTTTTAGCGTGAATTACTATATACTAATTAAAAATTATAATTTATAAATAATAAAATGTTACCAATTTTATAAAATTATAATATGTTTATATTTGATTTAATATAAATTTCTTTTTCTAAGGGTGGGATGGCAGTGGTGACTCATGTATGGTATGGATGGAAGATATGACTATCACACCAAATCTTTCATTAGTAGAGATGATCTAAAGGAAAAATAATCAAAAGCGCTAAGTTAATTTAATCAGAATTTAAACAAAAAAAAAAACAAAACTCTATGTTATTTGATGGGCTTGCCCACCCTTGAATCCGTCCATAGCAAAGAAGTCTATGAACTTTAGGCCCATAAGTCTTCGTTTTTTTAAATTGAATTTTTATCATTTTTAAAGAATTATTGTCAATTAAAAATAGAAAATGCCAGTCTTTTTTTCTTTAAAATATTCATCCAATGAACTGGTATTAACTTTAGCGCTAGCTTATTAATACGAATATTTCCTGAAGCTTTTGCTAGAATCTATAATTATAATATAATAAAAATAAAGAAATTAAGATAAAATTTTAAATTTCTAAAAATAAGTGAAAATAAGCAAAGATATATTGAGTTTCATCATGAAAATTGGACCATAGGGCAAGTTGCTCATGGACAACCGCTAATGAATTCAGTCACGGTCCGATGTGACAGACAGCAATCCAGTTGCTGGCCCCAACAAAGGGACATGCCTAACAATATGATGCTGTGATTATTTGGATTGCACAAACTTAATAACTTCAACATCTAGTGCTAAATTATCAAACTAAATACTGTCATTACGGCTTGTCGGCCACTTGCCCAAATAGAACAGACAAAAGGAAAGAATTCCTGATTGAAGCAAAGTATTTATTAGGCAAGCGTTAAATGCTCAATACCACTAAGAAAGTGAAGCTTCGCCTAAAGGTGGGGTTGGATGATGGGTGCCTTATCCTACACCGGTCTCTTGGTTTCTCCATATTTCCTTGTGATATGAAGCTGATAATTATCTATGGTATTTTTAGGATCCCATTATAAGGATGATGGGGGATTTCCAGTGGGCAAGAGGCAGATAGGCCCATCCATTCCTCCATTATCAACTTATTAACTGGAACCCATTGACAATAGAGCAGAAAAAGCCTCTTCAATCCCCACTACATTTGAAGCAAATTTATTGAATTGGTCAAACAAAAAATGGGGACAGAGAAAACGAGCATGAAGAATTCCATGACCTCATTTATAGCAATACAATGGTTATCTTATAATACAAGATACCATTTTTAAGTATATAATCTTGGAGACAAGTTCAAATAACCGTCTTTGCTGGCTCTTAGCAACATTCCATTAAAGATCTTCCCTCAGAGCAAGAGCTTCTCGAGTGACGACATCATTACAGTTAATTAATACAATGGTACTCAAAACCCTCCAGCCGCTTTGTCTAGATCTCAAGATAAAACTTGAAACATGTGGATGTCCAACTTCTAATAATCCAACTTCCCCTTCCAAATTTGTCAACAAATATATCCTACCTTATTGAATATTTTTTTCCTATCACCCCTATTGAAGGAGGGGACTCACCTCACCAACAGTGTGGTCCCCACAAGCATGCTTAACTGTCATCACTGCCACTTGTACGTGATTAAGAATATGTTCAAATGTACAGTTTTATCTGTATTAGTATTTTGTCTTTTAGCACACACAATTACAATTGTATAAATGTACCCAAGATAATTAATGGAGGATGAGAAGGATTCCATACCTTCTCATTTACATCTCTACATTTTTACTGAATGGTGTGAGAGCTTTCAATTCTCGATAGCTTCCGTTAATCCTTGGCTTCATTGCCTCAATCCTCTTCTTCCTCATATTGCATTATCACACACAGTACCTCTCTATTTTCATTAACTTCAAATGGCATATTTTCTATTATTCTTATAGTAGTAGTATCTTGATCTGAATGTACTCTTCTCTCCATCACTTGCAATATATCAAAGAAAATAATGAACTCAAGCTCATTCATAGTGTCCTTATCATACTCATTAGACACACAATAGCTTGAACTACTATTTATACAAAAATAATATGAGTAATCTATGATAAATATATCGTTTTCTTGGGTATACCCATGGTTTTCGACTTTCTCCACCACCCTTCATGGTAGAGGGCTGCAAAAATGAGATGATTTATAGTTTCCTAATCCAGAATTTGAATTTTGGAATACCCATACACTTGAATTAGTGAGGTTAATATACAAGTTATTGGGGTTATCACAGCTTAACACTCTCTTCAACTCTTAAATTCATGTTCAATAAGATATATTATATTAGCAATGAAGGAACTTACAAAAACTTGATAGATCTATGCCTTCTTATCTCCTATCAATTAACTCTTTCTACACCAGTTTTACTCAAATTGGACACTCGTCATCCATAATAAATAGAAAATTGTATGCTTGCAACACTAGAGTATGAATGAGAATCACTTACCTTAATGTTGTCTACCACTCTTGATTCCATGTCCGTCAACATGTTAAATCCCTTCTCTAAGTCCATGAAGCTAGTGGAACCCTACTGTATGGTTCCGGCACTGAGGCCTTCTCTAAACTATTTTAGTAGGTTATCACATGCAATCAGTTAGGATGGATCATTTATAATTAAGATAAATTATTAATAATATAATTAGTAGCATCATAATCAATATACTAGTTAAATTAATAATTAGTATCTTCTATAATATATGCTCATGGAACTTTTACAAATTATGAATATGTAGGGAAAATATGAACGTGTCCGCATAATTAACATAGTTGATACGGAGGAAATTTGCATTTTGGTCGTTAAGTAAAAGAAAATATGATAACATAAACAAACTAGGCGTTTGCTGGCATATAACCTCAACCCAACCTTAGTCAACATGCCATCTCATTTTCCCTTAATCAACGACACTGATCCAAACTTCCCTCGGTTAACTATGCAAATTATGTGAATACAATGATTATATTTCCCTTACATGTCCACAATTTGTGAATTTTCAAGGCTCACAAGTTTATGCCATATCTCGAATAGATATTCATCATCAACTTGACTTGTATATTAATTTTGGTCCCACTAATCATATTACTAATAACTTATCTCAACTATTTAGATGGGAATGGTTGAATAGACCTTGTTAAGATCTTGTCAGTTTTAGATCTAGAAGGAATAGACAGAGAAAAGCCTCATTTGTTCTTGTAGGGCTCATATATGCGGAGATTTGATAAGGATGATCTTATATCACTATCATCACATTTTCACTTCTGGCCACTAAGCTTAGTGATCTAGTTGTCATTAAAACTGGGCAAGAGTCAGCTTTCGAACCCCACCCCTCTTGGCCATCGATTCTCTCTCTCCATGCAATAAACCAATGGAATTGTCGGTAAGAAACAGAGCAAGAGCTTTTGGGGTTCACCCCGACCTCTTAGATGGCCATCTACGGCCAAATCATTTTCTAGAGAACACTCTCCTTCCACTCTTTCCAACCAAGGTGGTCTTTTGAGCTATAGGTAAGTCTCATAACCATGAAAAATTTGAGATCCTCTGTTGGCTCTCCATTGTTAACACCTCTCTGAAAATTGGACATTTCAGGCACCTCCAGCCCCCGTAGAATGAGATCCAGGTGTCCACATACTCATGGGAGAGTTAGCTACATGACCCTACTACCCTCGACCCTCATTGTTTCCTCTCCGGTGAGTTTATAATTAAAACCTGATTTTATGTTTAAGTTTCAGAGAGCATCTAATTGGGGCCAAAACGGAACTGTCCTGGCCACAACTGGCCCGAGAATGACCGTTGGGACTTAAAGAAAATGATGAGAAACCTAGATGTGATTTTTGAAGAGTCATTAAAGTCGTTTTGAAATAGATAAAAGTTTAGGGACCAAAATATAATTTTTGAAAAGTTTAGGTACTTAACTATAATATTCATAAAAATAGGGTTCTAAATGAGGTTTGGTAGAAATATAAGGACCTCAAGGAAAGTTAAAAAAGTGTAGAGATCTGAAATGATCACTTAAAATAAGTTGATGACCAAAGTGTAACTTTTTGAAAAGTTTAAATGACTAAAGTGTAATTTTTAATAGTTAGAGGACTAAAATGAAATATGTGAGAAGTTAGAGACCACTTATGAAGCTAAGAAAAGTTAGAGACCCTAAGAAAAATAGGTTTTCCCAAAATATAAGTCCAAAAGGTGTAAAGAGAAAGTATGATGCCTAAAATGTAATTTTTGAAAAGTTACATGCTAATATGAAATAAATGAAAAGTAGGAATACTTTAGTGCAAAAGGTAGAAAAGGCTTAGTACCATAGGAAGAAAAAGACCTAAAAATATAAGGAAAATATTGGGGGCCTAGGAGCTATGAGTGAGAGTAGGATAAACAAGTTTCAAAAATGAGATTTGAGTAAACCCGTCACAAAGGGTAAAAATTATAATTTTAGGAAATTACGTTACAATATCATGACATACCATTTAGAAATGTTCCTAATCATGTGTTACTTTTATATGAAATTGTAGCTTATATCACTGCTCTTCGTCACATGGGAGATATCGGTCAGAGTATTTAGGAACTAAATCGAAACAAACACATGTCCAAATAGTCGGGTGAGTGGCTTTATAAACGACGAGTACTATTCGATCGATCATGGTTCTTATCTAGTTTTTTCTATGCTAAATCTGAATATGTGTAAAAAAAAATGATAGGAGAACCAAATTATGCATGAGATGTAAGAGCATGATGTTACCAGATTAGGACTAAGAATCATGTTAGACGAGACTAATACTTATTTCTAAATGTGAAATGGGAGCGGATCATATGAGTAAGAATAACAAATATACGGGGGCAATTGGTTAACTTGTTAAACCACATGAATTTTATGAAAGAATATCTACTTGTTATGAGGTGTAATTTCTTATTTGAAAACATGAGTAACGAGGGTTGGTTATATAACATACAACACACCTGGATTATTTTAAATAGTTATTATTATATATGTTATATGATTTGCATGGGCGGACGAGTTATGACTGCGGCATGACACCTAAAATCAAGGAAGAGTAAGTGGGTAATTTTTTGTGTATTCATTATTCACTTGTATGGTGATTTATATAGGTTGTACATATAAAATGACAAACAAAAAATAGACAAAATATGCAATAAATGGAGTGATCACTGTTGATAATAAATTCCTGTAGATATGTTGAGTTGAATTTTATTATGTAATAAATGGAGGTGATCACTATTAATAATAAATTCCTGCAAATATGCTAAGTTGGCTTGGAGGTGGTCTTGTCCTTGCAGGGGGGTGTTGTGGTTGTAGTTGCAGATATGCTGAGTTGGCTTTTACTCCCCCGCAAACTCAAGGGGAGATCTCAGAGATTGAGCTTGGACCGTAGAAAGCAGAAGCAAGAAGTGGACAAGTCTTTGGTCAGAATATCATCCAATTGAGAATCGGTACCAATAAAACAAACACGATGATGCCCATTGTTAACTTGTTCACGAACAAAGTGATAATCAATTTCAATATGTTTGGTACGAGCATGAAAAACAGGATTGTCTGTGAGATAAATTGATGAGAGATTGTGTCACACCCCGACCCGGTTTGGTCGGAGTCCGTGATCAACCCGCCACCCTTCCTTGCGCCATTTAGGTACATCTACTTGAATGAGGCAAGCAAGGTGAAGGCATGTCCACATTCAAACCCTTACTTAAGTTGGGGGTAGGAAGCGTACCTTGAGGGCTTGAGCGTATCTGGAACTTCCTGTTGGGGTAATGTCCTATAAAGGGGTTGAGGGAGGGGGGTGAGCTCGACAACTTAGTGAGGGGAAGCTTACTATAACGATTTACTTGAATTTATCTTATATTTAATTTATTTCCGTTTCACACATTCACAGAATCAACAACCGCCCTCCTATCATAGGAGGGATCACACGTTCGCAGAACGGTTCTCGATCGTGCCACTTGTGGACCAGAGCACATTTACCGTCCACCCTGATAGAGGGATGCTGCCTCTACCCGGAGTTTGTGCGGATATCAGTAGTCCAACCCCAAACTCGAATTCTTCCACCATGTTCGCTCAACGGGACGGGACCTCATTCCCCCTACTGTCTCGGTCTCCGTGCGCAAGAAGCCCTCAGCTTCACGACCTACTGAACGACAACACTGCCCTTATGCTCCCTGGGTCGTCCAGCAGTCCTTGGGTCCCATCACTACCTCATGCCAAGTGTCCTGATGGCCCGAACCTCACGGTGCATGCACAATCAATAAGCTTTTTAAGTTATAGCCATTATCTTTGGCTCTCTTACACAACGGTCTGTCAGCTTGGCTTCGGCCCTACCACGCGTACTGGCCCAACAAGTTCGACAACCCGGTTTCGGCAGAGTAGTGGTTCAGCCCAACAAGCTCGATAACTCAGCTTGGCTCGATGGGTTTCACACAAGTTCCCATTATTCAGGTATTTTAGCCTCATGTATCACATGTCTATTTTGGATGGGTCCATGCCCGTATCCACCGGCCTTGGGCCCACTAGCATCTCGAGTATAAGCCCGGAATTAGCTACCAAATATTTTAAGTAGAGTCACCCAGTCAAGGGAGGCTAATTCTGAGAAAACAAATTTTCAAATCTTAAACTGTCATTCCAATCGGAATGGATGTTATAGCAATTCCCACTCACCTGGTGATTTTGGCGGGGTCGCACCAGCGAAATCTAGCCTCGCAGTTCCTCTTTCGGAAGCAGGTGCTCGAATAGTCAGTCCCTACATGTCATGGATGTCCTTATTAGGGGCGTTGAACTAAGGAATTGTACTTCTTGGCATATTTGCGTATAAGCCTTCATATTTGGCTTTAATTACACTTTAGTCCCTGAGATTTGTGTGATCATCTTTTCCTCGTCAATTACCATTTTTTTTCTTAATCCGACCCTCAAATTTTCTAATTATCCCTTCGACTCCTTAATTTTATCAACACTGCCCCTGATTTCCTTAAATTTTCTAAAACCGTCATTGAGCCCCAAAATTTTCCAAAAATTACAATTTGACCCCAAACTTTTTAAATTTTACAAATTAGTCCTCCATTTGATCCAATTTGTCCAACAAACCCTCAATTGGAAGGGAATTACATAAAAAGACCCTTAATTTTGTCAAATTGCCACTTGGCCTCCAATTTGTGAAAAATCTTCAATTTGTCCAAACTTTTCAAAAATTGCATTTTGGTCCCCCAACTTTGCAAAATTTCCATTTTGCCCCAAATTTGTCCAATTTGCCCAATTGACCCTCAATTGGGGTGAATTTCATGAAAATACCCTCAATTTTGTGAAATTGTCATTCAGCCCTCCAATTTTTTAGAATTGCACAAAAGTCCCCCAAAATCCCCAAATTGGCCTCCACCTTCTTCCCCAATTTGAGCATATGACACTTTGGATCTTACCTCGTCCAATTAGCGGCCTGTAAGTTCTTGTTTTATTCAATTCTTGCTTCTAATCACCTCCTACAGCTCCCCCGATAATCCTGCACTTTGAATTTCATAATTTGGCTAAGTTTCGTGCCTTGTCGGAGCTCCGCCGGAAAAGTTATAGTAGAGAGAGAAAGCTTGTATTTCTTACCGGCAGAGAGGCGGTGGCCGGAGCTTGGGGTAGGGGTGGCTAGAGCTAGTTAAGGGGAACCTAGTAGGATTGAGTTATGCTGCAATTTGTTGCCGCACTGCGGGAATTTGAAGAGAGAAGTTTCGTTGGTGAAATTCTAAAATTCTGAAATTCCGATGAGGGGAGGCGAAATTGAACTTACCAGAGCCTGTAGGGGTGTTGGGGAGGACCTTAGGCGGTTAGTGGTGGCCAAGGTGGGCGGTGGAAGGGTCGATTGGGGCGAGGTGGTGTCGGGCAGGAGCTTGTTGCTTCGAGCTCTAAAGCAGCTTTATTATGCGATCTCCCTCGCACCTCCCTGAGCACTCCCTGGTTGTTTTGAGAAGGTCTAGAGCTAGAGAATTTTTCCCCAGTTCCAATGCCACCCTTCGGAGCTCCTTTGGTGGAGGTTTTGCCCGTCGTCGGAGCTCTAGTTTGAAGCTCACCGGAAAACTCACTCTTCTTCTTCTTCGATCGATTGTGGGATGTTGAGAACGAATGAGTGGGTGCCCTTTATATAGGGAGGTCGACAACTGCTCGGGCTACCTGCCGGCGTAAAACTCGGATTCTGACGTGGCTTTCGGCGACCTAATCGGAGTAGTTTTCGAGTTGCCGAAGACTCGAGCTTTTCCGGTGACTTTCTCTCTCTTCCTGTTCTCTGCATTTCCTCTTTCTTCTTCTTCTTCTTCTTCTTCTTCTTTCTTTTTTCCATTTTCTCTTTCGTCCAATTGGACAGGTTTTACAGATTGTCACACCACAATATAAGAAGGCCAGAAAGAGATAGATGAAGTTAGTAAAGTAGGGAGCGGAGCTAGATAATCTCTATAGTAGCATTGTCAATGTTTTTATATTAAACCTTAGTGCTAGAGCGAGCAATAGTGCATTGCTTACGGGAGCTCCATGAGATCATATTACGACCCAAAAAAATGGCAAATCCACTAACAAAGCAACGATTATCAAGGTTGCCAGCCAATCGGCATCAGAAAAATAATGCAGATCATGAGGTGAGTGACGCCAAAAAATTAAGCCAATGTGGGTAGTACCTTAGAGATAGCGAAGGATACGCTTGACGGCATTCCAATGAGCATCCGTAGGTTAGTGCATAAACTGACATGTTTGGTGAACAACACAAGTGATATCAGGCTGCGTAAGAGTGAGATATTGAAGAGAACCCACAATATGACGATATTGGGTTGGATCATAGAGTAAAGTGCCTATAAGAGCAGACAAATGGGGGCCGAAGCTAATGGGAGTTGAGACGGGCCGACAGGTAGTCATGGCAGCTTTATAGAGAAGATCATGGATATATTTGGTTTGGGTAAGGTGGATACCTTAAGAGGAGTGTTTGACTTCAATGCTGAGGAAGCAATGCAGCGGACCCAAATCCTTTATAAAAAATTTAGCCTGAAGAGCACAAATAATGGACTCGACAATAGCAGTGGGCGAGCCCGTGATGAGAAGATCATCAACATAGACAAGCCTAAATATAACAAAACAAGCAGTGCAATAAATGAAGAGAGAGCTATCAGCAATGGAGCCATAAAAATCCAGAGTTTGAAGAAAGGAGCTAAGGCGGAGGAACTAGGCACGAGAAGTTTGTAAGTCCATAGAGTGATCACCGAAGTTGACACACATGATAAGGATAAATAGGGTTAGAGAAGCCGAGTGGTTGAGATATGTAGACTTCCTTGGTAAGGTGACCATGTAAGAAAGCTTATTTATGTCTAATTGATGGATATGCCAATTGGAAGAGACTGCAATGGAGAGGATGGCCCGAATAGTGACAGGCTTAATGATTGGGCTAAAGGTGGCATCATAATCCAGACCCGGTTGTTGGGAGAAATCTTTGGCAACGAGTCAAGTCTTATGTCGAGCAATGGTAACATTAGGATTTTCCTTAATCTTATAAATCCACTTGCAACCAATAACAGGACAACCAAGAGGGGCAAGAACCAAATCCAACATATGATTGTGAAGAAGACGCAACATGTCTGACATAAGTAGCATGAAAAACGGGAGAAGATGTACAACTTGTGCGAAGATAGTAGAGTCCTCCCTTACAACTCTCACGTAGCAACTCCTGATGAGAGAAAATATCTTTGATAAGGAAATATGTAGAATAAAATTCAAAATAACATGGGATATCTCGAGTAAATTGAGAGACAATGAGAAGATTTAAAGAAATATGGGGAACATATCTAATAGATATGATTGAGAAGAAATTTATGAGGTAGAGAGTGAAGACAAGTAGAACCAGAGAATAAAATCGGTAAATGTGTCTCGTTGCCGATCATTAGATGCTCAGGAAGGGTAGGATCGTACTAAATAGACATGTGAGACAAGGTGTTAGTGATATGTGTGGTAGCACCAGAATCAACATACCAATCGAGTTGATGGGGGGTGGGCTCCGAATTGTAAGAGGAATTAGCATGAGGTGTGATGGGCTTGAGCTCGTATGATGGACAATGGGTGGCCATGTGGCCCATTAATCTATACAGTTGGCATGTAGGCCCGGAAAGCCGTAAGTCGGGCCTTTTAGATGGACTGCCTTTTTCTTTCCCGGGGAGGCCTTGTGCTCCCCAAGTTCCAAAAGAGGAATGGAGCCTACTGGACGACACCCAAATGTTGGATTGGACGGATGTCATTGGGCTGAAAATCTCCCATTAGGGTATCTATCATTCCATCTAGCAGAACCTCCATGTGGTGCAATATGTCGATGAGAGCTTGGAAAGAGCCTCTATTGTGATTGTCGACCTGGAAAATGAAAAGGAGGCATCGAAGGCGTTGAGATGAGACTACAGGAGCTTCAGGCAGCTACAATAGCTACGGGACGCTGAGGTATGTTGGTAGCTCATGTGATTCCAGATAGGGGTGCAGACCCTGAATTGATTACATACTTATGAGAACGACAAGCATCCCGGGTGAGCAGCAATGCATTCAAGTAGTTTAGAGTCATGGCATCCAGAACGGGCGACATAGAAAGGGTGAGTTCCTCCCATTCCTTGTAAAGACCATCAAATAATTTGTGTTTGATTTTGTGGTTAGGTTTGGGGTGACCGATTTGGGCGAAGTTGGTGGCGAGAGTTGAGATAATGGAAAGGTAGGTGGCCATGGGTTGATCACCCTTTTGTAGCTCTCGCCATTGTTGGTCAAGAATGTCCTTTTGAACATGAGTTTTAGAGTTGTATAGAGTCTCCAACTTGTTCTATGCTTCAGCTGATATGAGAACACCAATGATCTGTAAATTGACTTATGTAGACAGAGATGCGGTTAGTGAAGTCAAGGTGAACTTATCTTGGGCCACCCATGCATCATATTCTGGGTTGACAATTTTGAGTTCCTCATCTTTTTCTTTCACCAACAAGGTAGGTTTTGGCTGAGGTATGTTACCATCGACATAACCATACAGTTGATAGGCATGTAGTATATTATTGATGTTATTCTGCCACAGGTAGTAGTTGGTATTGTAAAGTTTGATTGGTAGGAAGGAAAGTGCATTTAGCAGAATGATGGTGGTTGAGGAGCTCATTTTGAGTGTTTAAGGTAGTTATGTGTTTGAGAAAATGTTTCAATGAGGAAAAAGTGTGCTACGCAGGCTATGTGCTTGAGAAAATACTTAAACAAGAAAAGATGATACTATGTAGGAGTCAAATTTTCAGGAGAAGAAATCTGTTAAACGATATGCTCGGATACCATAAAGGCAAAGAAGAGTAAGTAGGTAATTTCTGTATGTATTCATTCTTCACTTGTATGGTGATTTATATAGGTTGTACATATAAAATGATAAATTAAAAACAGATAAAATATGTAATAAATGGAGGTGATCACTACTAATAATAAATTTATGCAATATATTGAGTTGGCTTTTATTATGCAATAAATTGAGGTGATCATAACAAATTCCTACATATATGTTGAATAATATCAATAAATGGAAGAGATGGTGTTGTTATTGGAGGTGGTGTGGTGATTGCAGCGGTAGATATGCTGAGTTGACTTTTAGTACCTAATATCAGAGGTGGTGTCGAATATAAATGGAATAATGGAGATTGGGATACGAGGGAAAAATCAGATTTTAGAAATTTTCAGTACCCATGGAGGTTTATGGTTATGGTTCAAGTATCACTTGCAATTCTAGTGTAAGATTGAGTGTATCAAAGGATGGAGGATGTCAGATAACACATCATTAGCATTCATGTGAGTGGGCGGTTCTCAAAATGTTCCATAGGAGTGCGTGAGGCACATACCTGTCTCAGTTTGTATATGATGAAACTCTTGTGTTTTATTTATGCAACTAACTTGTGAACTTGTAAAAATGGGATAAAATTCTAAGTTTTGTGAATATAAGATATGAAAGAGATAAATGAATTCGTGAATCAATGTAAAAGAATATGTCAAATAAAAAAGTAGGTAGTAATTAGGTTGTAAGTTATGTGTTCAATATTGGTAAATATATTAACTGAGTTATGAGTTCACCCCTCCCTAACTTTTTTTCAAGAATATATAAAAAGCTCGAATATTTTCTACAATCTCGATTTTTATAATTATATAACCGAGAGATATGATACTTGTTATGTGTGCACTAATATTATGTTACTTATGAGATATTTAAATTCACGAAAAAATATTTGTAAAAATATCGGGTTACTATATATTTTATAAAATTATAAATTTGCACTAAAATTTATAAATTTTATTATGAATTTTACATTATTTGAGTTTTATTTTAGTGAAATTATTTACCTTAAAAGTATTGGAGGATTTCACGGGTTGTAATTGTGCTTCCCCAGCTAGAAGATCGAGCGGAGGTACACAACACTTTTATCTCTGTCCGTTTGTTTGCAAGAATAAAATTTATTGTTCCGGGAGTATGGGCGAGAGCATGAAGTACAACTCACCACTAGAAGCCGAAGCTAGTGCGGAAATGACGGAATTACCGTATGCAATCAGTCGAGACTGGATGTATATTTTCGTGGAGATGGACTCAAAAGCTATTAGCACAAGCCATCATCAAGTTGATGATGTATATTTTGTAGCTTGTGTAGTTAGTTTGATTTCATACAAGTAACTCGTATAGCTAAAAATGCTAATGTCTCTGTCTTTGCTATTGAGCACGGATTTAGAGTAAAACATGAAGCAAATAGTTTTTTTTTTACTAATGTGCCCACCTTATTTATATCTTATATATGTATGAACGATCGGGGTTTAAAGAGGCAGAGTTGGACACTCTTTCTCATAATGCCTTTGGACATTGGGATTGTGGAACACTCATCAATGTTATTTGCAACTTGGTATTATAGGGTAGTTGATGGGTTTGTTGCTGCCGAGGTTGGTAATGAGCAAGAATTTCAATTTTTATAAATATGAAAGTATATTTTGAAAATTGTATAAAAAATTATTGATACTATTCATATTAATAAAATATATATTATTTTTTAGTGCAGGTGAACTTAAAATTAAGTATGTTTAACTTAAAGTAATCTTAGAATTAATGATGTTTAGTAAGAGTTTCCCTAAAAATGTGAGTCAGTACAAAATAGATTTAAGATCAAAAAGTGTTCGAAAGAAATTAGAAAAACTCCCATTAGTATGTTAAATAGTACAAGACACCTATAAGCCAAAAATTTGATTGATCGGATTGGAGGGAATTTTACAAAAAAAATTATACCAATATTCCGGGGCATGGCTGCAATTATATGCATGTGATAGATTGATAAGGATGAGGCGCTCATATTATGACACAATCTCCTCGTGATCAAAATCTGGTAAATGATGAATCATCTTCTTTTAAGACATGTCAATGAAGCCAAGTTTGTTATTGACTTTCAATGTCTCTCTTGTCGCCTTCGCCCACATGGCATAGTTATCACATATTAGAGAGAGGATGCCATAGATCCTGAATTATCCGAGGCAAGGCGAGAAGGGCCTAAAGGTAGAGACGCAACATTCGATCTATTGGCTTTTTTTCTTATCTATAATGAACCGATTGATGATGAGATAACCCATGCCATGTAAAAATTGCTAGTGAGGCTTTCATTTTCATTCATACCTACGAGACAAAATACAATGGGTTCTTAATTAATATATATATATATATATCAAATATTATGTGTATAAAATTTCTAAAATAATGCCAACTAAATGATTAAAAAAATATATAGAATATTCTCAATATATTATGGAATAGGTTGGAGAGAATATATTTAAGGGAGATATATGAGTTTAGATTTTGTTTTATTAGAATATAATTTTAAATTTAATAAAATATACCAGTGTTGCGTATTTATAATATTAGAAAATTTTATTATTTATAATTAATTACTTTTAATTATAAACAAGAAACTTTTTTATATTTTATTAGAATCACCTATCCAAAATTATAAATTTTACTCATGTTTTACTGAGTATTAAAGAAAAATATTCAATTTGAGCTAATTTTTTTTATTGGTACTATAGTATAATAATAAAAATTCGCTCATATATAATTATCAAGTGCAAGTTTGAAATTACACTTGAAAAGTGTATTAAAATTGTATATATGGAAATAATTTGATAATATTATTATAAATTAAATAAAATAAAAAGTTATATTATATTTATAAGATTGAAAACGTTAAATTATTTATAATTTATTAATTTTAATTAGAAATATTCTCTATATATTATCGCTAAATAATACTTTCTTACATTATTACTAAACAATACATTCTCCTAGAAAAATTGACAAAAAAAATTTAACAAAGTAAAATATTCAAGAAAAATAATTAAATTAAAAATAAAATAATACATTTAGTGCAAAATATTTGATTACATTAAAATTTGTTTTCAAGCGTCAAATAAATAAGTTAACATAGTACAGTTTGATGGCATAGGAATCATAATGGAGCATGATGTAATAAAATGCCATATTTTCAAATTTAACAATGATTTGGTGAAATAATGGATCAAGATCTGTGTTATTACATAGTATATTTTAAAAGAATTAGATACTTCATTATAATATTTAATCAATTTTATATGTATTTTATAGGATAAAAAATCAGTATTGAGTTTCTGGGAATTTTGTATTTTATTTGAATTATTTAAAAGGCTCGGCAAAATTAAAATAGAAACAAATAGTTTTATACCAATAAAATTAGGCTCGACAAAATTAATGCAGAAAAAGAAAGTCAGGTGCTCTGTTGTCTTACGAGGCAACAGCTATCATAGATTTTGTGTACGTACTGTCGAACAACTTTGGAGAATCGTAGAGAAATGATAAGAACAAAAATACAGCTAGGAAAGGCAGCAGCTCAGCTGGCTTCTTTGAATTGCTCTTTTGTCTCCCGGAAGCATTATAAGGTGGGAAGAGTACTTATAAAAATATATTAATGGGCCATCGATGAGAGTTTAGATTAATAGAGAGTCCATTCAACTTCAAGCAACCTTGTCTGTTCTCATGATAGAGAGAACAAGCAAAAGAGAGCAGCAGTCGTCCAATTAATTTTCAAATTAGGAATGATTATTTGATTGAAAAAATATTTTTTTAAATGTATCACAGCACCAGCATTAGTTTATGTATGTTCCATGCATGAGCATCTCTACCAACTTAAATCATTGCCTCACTGTCATCAACTGCCACATATCCTTAAATTCTTGAAGAAGCTCAGCTCATTGCTTTTAATACAAGTTGATGTTAGGTTTAACTTTTCCTCTATCTTTTTTTTTCCTATTGATTAGTGCAACCTCCAATGAAAACACATCATTCCTCTAATTGATCGGAAGATTTCACGACTTAACTATTGGCCAAGTAAACCCACTTTGTGCACTAAACTTTTGACCATTCACTCACACAAATGCTATTCAATTATTATTGATTTAATTGTAGTTATTATTGTTAGGAATATAATCTTATATTTTATAAAATAGAAGTATGATTTAGGTTTATAATATTTGAAAACTTTTATTATTTATAAATAATTAATTTTAAGTATAAATGTATCGGATTAATTATCGATCTAGTATATAAGTATTCATACTCGATACGAAACTAAAAACCATATTCGCATTTTTTTTAAGAAAAAAATATTAAAATTGAGTTTATTGTTTCACTACTCCAATATTAGAAGAATAATATCATTATAGTAAATAATTGTTGATCAAATATTGAATAAAATAGAGTTTGTGTATTTATAAAATTTGAAATATTTTATTAATTATAAATTATAATTTTTAAGTATAAATAAATAAAATTTATTATCGGTATAAAATAACTTCTTAAATATATTCAACCTAGGAGAGAGGGAGGCATTCAAACTAGTGGTATCCAATTGATAAATGGTTATTTGGAGTGATTTAGAAGTGTACTCTAACTCCCTTAATCATTGCTTTCTTTATCTTATTACTTATAATCATAAACCATGCTAAAATTAATTAAAAGTGCATACCATAATATTCGGTGCACACGAGTTTCAAGGAAGGTCTAATCCTTGTTTAGTGGAGATTATATTATTGCAACTTCTAATCCACCATTCCTACTCCAATTAAATGCTAAGCATAGGCTTACATGGGGTAGTATCACTAGGGATCTCCACAATGTCTATAGGGGCAGGATCTTCCAAGGAATCACATCAAGCACAACTCCATCCCTATCTGCTTTTTTTGTCTAACTTTTGGCATATTGCAAATAGCCACTACTGCCATTAATGACAGAGGCGATATATGAAACTATCAGACATTCAGAGAATCGATAGGAATATCACTCACTATATTGAACATATGGAGTAGATCATCGTGTACTTGCTGTGCAGTATAAATAAGACGAGAAAAATTCAATGCTTCAAATAAAAATCTCATCTTTAAGTTTTAATACTTTCATTCTTCCACATATTTATGTGGGTTCAGAAAATTCTATGTAATTCAATCTATCTACCTTATAATTTGATCTAAATTTTATTATAATATATTATTTCACTCAATTAGCTCGAGTTTGTACTATTTATATTGATTATTTTCTTTTACATGCATTTAGTTCTAAAAATTATATTTTGAATGAATTAATATTGAGAGAGATTTTCAATATTATAAATAGAATAAATTTATATTTCAAAATATTGACTTTGAGCGACTTATATTGTATCTAAATGAATCAAATTCGATTAATTTTAAAATAATATGTAATTTATAATAAAATTTGGGCATCCACCCAAAAAAAATGAAAAAAAATGGAGTTGAGAGTAATGAAGGGTGTTCTTATAGTAAATAAAATGGTGACTAATTTCCTAATAGATTATGATTGATTGGGATATAAGATTGATGAAAGCTCTAAAATTTGGTTCCATATCAACATCAAACATCTCACATTACAAAAAGAATAAAAAAGGGAAAGTGAAAATTCAATCTTCACAATTTAGAGGGGGATTTAAATCCAAAAGAAGTTTGGTCTGAAAATATCATACTCAAATAACGTCGGCCCTTTTCTCGTCGCCTTAAGGAGTAACATCACTACCATCTAAACCCTAAAAATATCTGGTCGTTTTACTTACACACGGAGAATTTTTTAGCATGTGTAGAACTCGACCAGCTCCTCCACGGCGCCGAGCTGTCCCTCCGCCGCGTTGCTCTGGAGCATCCACAGCAAGTGCTCGAAAAGCACAACCTCACACGCCACAACAAAACCGCCGCCGTGCTGCTCCTCATCCGCCGCCTCGACGACCAGCTCACGGAAGAGAGGGTGGGCAGCCACGGCGGAACTGATGAAGTACCGGCGCCGGGACTTCCCCACGTAGACGGCATGGAGGTTGTTGCTGCTGGTCGCGGCCGCAGAGGCGCCGACCATCGCTGCCGCGTCACCCTCGGAGGTGGGGACGGCGGCTGTACGGACGGAGGCACTACGGGCGTGCTTCGAGAAGGAGGGCCACCGCTTCATGGCGGACTTCAGCTTTGTCAGCCTCTCGACAATGGCCATGATTTTCTTCAATATTTAGAGGGTTTGAGAGGGGGTGGACTCGGTATGGACTGAAGGGGAAGGAAGGAAGGGCTCAAGCAAGTTCCATTATAAACCCATCCAAGTGGATGGCGGAACCCACCAAAGGCCAGCTAATATGGGTTATTTTTATTTTTATTTTCTCTTTTGGTATTGGGAGCTGAGGGAAGCCAGGCGAGGTGAGGGAGAGAAAGGAGAAACAAAAAAAATGACAGAGAGACAAACCATTAGCGGCATTGTTCTGTTTCTTTTTATGGGCAAGTTGGTGGCCGGTGGGGACATGGACATTGGCGGTAGCTAAGAAATAGACGACATGTCGAACTGTCATTTTAGGTAGAAAACTCTCCTATGTTAGTAGATAACGTCGTATGTATGTATGTATATATATATATATATATATATATATATCTGATGGCAAGTGATTCAAGCAATTCGAAACCTCTAAAATCGAGGACAATAGATGATAATTGACTATACTGCCGAACTTTTAAGACATGGTTGAATATATATATATATATATATATATATATATATAATATGTGAGATGGCTTTCTGGGAATATGGGGGTGAATCCAACCAGGAATACGAGTGTTATGAGTTATGTATGAGAAGTTGGCTTTTGGTCCTATGGAAATTATTCTTAAAAATTAAAATGTTATTCTTGGATGGGGGAAGAGGAAGAGGGAGGGAGGGAGGGATGAAAGGGATAATCAAGAGAAAGAAGAACAATGTAACCAAAGGGATAAGGATGAGATTCTTCCATTTCATCAATAAAATTTGACAAAAACTTATTAATTTTTAGCTATGTTATAAATGAGATATCAAAGGTTTATAATACTTACTTTTATGTCGTCTACCAATAGACTAGAGATAAAACATTACAATAAAAAAGGTTTATAATATTCACAATTATAATCATATTCATTTAAAGTAATTATTTGTAATTTTTAAAATTTTACAATTACATCGTTCTTATTTATTTTATATAATTTGCAATCCACTCGTATTCAATATAAACAAATTTATAAAATATAATTTTAAATACGTGCTCCATAAATAATAAGCTATGTACAAATGATTGTGGTTAAGGTTTTATAAATAAAGTTTTATTTATGGTAAAAAAAAGTAAATAGAATGTAGATGATAAACACTTAAAAGAATAGAGGCCTAGGGATGCATGTTAATGTTAATAGAGTGTGTAGAGTTGAGCGGTGCAGATGAACATGTTAAAAATGGAATACGTGGACATACCGTGTTAGTATATTTTGATGAATTTTGGGCATATGGAATATGGGTTTTTTAGATAATAAGGCTGGCTGACAGTGAGTGACAGACAGGGCAACGCCCTATCAAGATGTGGACGTGATCTCAAATGACTTGGCGTGACCGTCTTCAATTCAGGCCGCAACCTCATTGTATCCAGTTACAGCTGTGGGTTTTCAGCATGAGTCCAACTTGGGGTGGGGGCAGCCACCAGGAGGAGGGTTGACGGTGCCGCCGCCCTTAACGGCCACCGAATGTCCTTTCGGTTGTTATTTTTATGGAGGGCCTTTGGCCTCTGGCCTTAGGTTTGAAACCCACCCCACCCCTAAATTAATGTTCCTCCTTGTTTTCGACCCCAACATTTAGAGCAGCAACCAGGGAAACTTGGGTGGGTTGGTGAGCAGTCATCATAGAACCAGCCAACCTCTGATGGGGTCTCGCTGGCTTGGGGCATGCCAGAATACAATTGATTCCCAAAGGGATAAAATAAGAGATACCCAGGACAACAACTGACCGGATGACCTAAATCAGTCCCATTCCGGTCCAAAGTGAACCGGCACGGTACAGCCCAAAAGCCCTGCCGGAACTTGAGATGGTCTGTTGATGCCAGCGTTGGCCCAGCCCTCGAGTCATCCAGCCCATCTCTATTGATTGACAATTGCTTAGGTTATAGGTGCGCTTATTAATAGATCGTCAAACTCGTGAATTTTTAAGGCACTATAAGAATGTCAGCGGTATCTTAATTCTACATCGAAATAAACTCCAGCTGGTGATATAATATATCATATAGTAATCCTAAGGTGTATGGATAGATAGATCGGAGGTCCTGCTTCTCACACTCAACAGAGCAGAGCCAGCTGACGACCCCAGATGGCTAAGACGCTGTGTCGAAGAGGGCCTTTGCGTTGTAGGGGCCCACCACCCTGAGCGGTCCGGCCCAAAGAAGGTCCGAGAGCTGCTTGTTCGCGCTCTCCGTCGGGTGAGCCGCATCGAACCATACGTACTTGGTCGGATCGCTGCAGAGGTTATAAGCATTGGTGCCGTTCTTCCCGCAGGTGAACTGCCCGTTGTAGTTCCCGCTGCCGCAGCATGCCGTCTGCCCTTCTTCGAAACCTTCAGATATCAGAGAACCCGATAAGGAAGATGATGTTAATACTTGATATGATGATGACACATTTAGGAAGTAAACATGATCTTGACCTATTAGATCTGTTGATGATGAAATTGATGTATACCACATCTGTTGTAATCTTTTTTAAGCATTTAGGAAGAAGAAGAAGAGATTAAACTGCGCATTTGGGAGCATTACCGAATCTAGAGGCGTAGTTTGTTCTTTCGGAAAGGGCAGAGTAGTAATCGAAGAGGCCATGCTTGAATCCGGGCAGCGTCTTCTGCAACCTCAATAGCACCTTGGACAGTGCCGTGTTGTGCATCTTGGCCAACACCGACACATCGTGGGCGCAGCCCTTAGATCCCGACCCGATCCGGTTCGATGGCATGCAACCGAGCGGCCCAACCGTCTGGAACAAGAACTTCCTCCCGCCTGTCGCGTACACTTGCTGCATGCATAGTGAATCAATCAGCTCACCATATCCGTGTACTACTTTCAAGAAAACAAAGGTTTACTTTCAAATTTCAGTAATCCTTCGGGATAGTTTCCGACCCAAGAGAAAAATGGGTCTGCTGATAAATCCTACCTTGATCACGGAGGTGAGGTTGCTGAGCACCGTGATGGCGTACTGTTTCTTGAAGGTGGATGTGAGGGGCTGGCTCGTGGTGTTGGTGTTGCCCAAGGACGGCATGGTGCTTTTCATGGCGACGTGCATGTAATCGTTGCCTCCCATGCTGAACAAGTAGACAGCATTTGTCAGCAGTTCCGCAGCTTTGCTCTCGCCTTCCTGCTGCTTCAGCTTCTCCGTCACTTTCTCAAAGTAGCTCAGTTGCAGCTTCAGATATATCTGTTTTTAGTGATTCATCCGACGATGAGAACAGACCATTTGACATGCTCAACTCGCAGATAGAACTCATATACGAATATCATCTCCTGCAGCAAAAATTAATGTTACACTATACCGTCCCAGGAGATGTCTCGGGTAGTATTCCGGCACCAGCTGAGGCGAAATTCACACCGTCTGTGTAGTTGCTGAAGCCTGGCTCCAAGTAGGGCTTGATCAACGGCAGATTCGCATACTCAGCTGCAAAGAAAAGAAAACCAAAGTTCAATGTCATCAAAATGGCTCTAGAATCTTCCGTTTATCTGATCCTAAAGAGGCGATACATGGTAAGAGAGATTCATCCTTCTGATAAACTCTTCTAGACATAAATGTGGGCCAATTTTACCTATGAAGTCGGGGATTATCCGGCCGTCGCAGACTCTTCCGGTCGGGTTCTCCTTGAAGAAGGTCTCTCCGTAGGGCAGGGAGGCCGTGATCTTTGCGGTGCCGTTGAGGTAGAGATTGTTACCGGCATCCAAGAGGGAGTCCCCGAAGATGAAGAACGGAGTATGACATTTCGCTGGAATTACGAGGATCGTCCATACAAGAACCGCGCAGATCCCCGGGACCTGTTTTCCAATCATCTTCGAGAGGAAGAGGCTCGAAGGGGGAGTAGAGACTCTTTTTGGCCGAATAGAGAGGAGCACGATGAAAAGATTGTCTTCAATGGTGGGAAAGTGAGAAGGTGGCCTCTTCTTAATTTATAAGATCCGTCCATCATTGCTGTGGAGTGCTTCCACGTGATTGATTGTACTGAATAAAAAAAGCAGCTGGTTTACACAAATCGGAATTTGCAAGTGGAAACTTTGAGAGAGAAGATTCCTTGTGGACACCGACATCACGGGCTAGGACTAGTTAATTATGCATAAATTTTAGTATGATTAATTCAATTTTAAATTAAAATGGAAAAATATTTAATTAACATTCATACAACTAATTGAATGTGTTTAAATAATATTATCATTAAATTAAATAGCATGCCCAATAAGAAAGAAATGATGAATGTGTGAAACTGCCCTGTTTTTATTGCCACTGGCCCATTTATTTAAATAATGAAAACAACCCCCGATTTTTTAGGATAGAGGAAGACACGAGGTGGGGGCGGCATCTGAGCCGTGTGTGGTACGTAGAAAACGCGGTCTGGTCCAGGGACAGTGAATGAGGCGACGTGACGGGGATGGTGACGTCCGTCATCTTTACCGCATCCCGAGTTAACCGTAAATGCTATATCTGAAGTCGGCTTCTCTCTCTCTCATGACGGCCATGATGGCGTCATCTGGATTATGAAATTATTGCATTTGAACACTAAATTAGGCTCATAGAAAATACTTTTTTTTTACAAGTAAAAAAGGCAGTACCATACCGTAAGAGATCCTGACCCACTTTCTATGGAGTATCTAAACTTAATGTTGTGATAACACCCAAAAATGCTCTTATTCTTGGCTCCTTCACCTTCACGTGGGTCTCATTTACGTAATAATCCCGTGTACTCCCTCCCTCCCTCGTGTCTCCACTACCTTGTGGGTCTCGAGTCTCCACTACCTTGTGGGCATGTCCGCCCACAAACACCTGCTGGACTTGCTTCTCAACTACGTAATCATCACATGTGAAACTTTGTTTTTAAAACGACAACCATCACGTTTTGCTCTTATTTGTTACAATTTTTTTAGATTTCTTAAGTTAATTTTATTTAGGTTAAATTATAATATTATGTTAAATATTTGGAGTAAATGTCACTTTTATACCAAAAACTTTGAACATTACAATTTATTATCAAGTACTTTATAAAATAAATATATTTTGTCAATTTTAACATCAATTTAACGATTTATAATATATACTATTATATTACTTTTTATTATGATGTGTAATTTGTTAAATTGACAAACTCTTGTGTAATAATTTTCCACCTACAATATACAATTTCAAAATACAAATTTGTTTAACTTTGTTGAAGGAATATAAGTATAATTTTCAAAATAATTTTCCACCTATAATATAAGTATAATTTATTTTCCACCTATTATATTACTTTGTTGAAGGAATGTAATATGGTATTTCTAGATAGATGCAAATATCCTAACCCACTCTAGATGATAACCTAATGTCCTATAATATATTAATTTATATCTAAGTATTTTATTTAATTTAAATTATATATATTTATTAAAATATAAATTATTATCATTCACTTTATAATAATTAAAAATTAATTTAAAATAATAAGTTAGATATATTAAACAAATATATATGATCTATATATATACATAATTTATATATAAATATTTTTTAATTAAATTATATATAATTTTTATTAATAACTTAAAAAATATATATTTAATATTTAATTACTTATATATATTTTTCTTAATTATATAATAATGTTAGAAAATTATATAATTTTAATACGACTAAATTATATATATTTAAAAAATAAATTATAGCAATTTTTATTTCATAAAATTATATATAATTTTGTAAGATATTATAATTTATATAATGTGAAAAATATAATACATATAAATTTATATAGAAACATAAATTATATATAATTTTCAATTAATGATTTTATAAGTGAGATATATATAATTTATATATAAAATTACACGATATCATAATTAATATAATTTATACAATATTATTATTTTTATAAAAAATATTTTATTTATCTTAAATTACATATATATTTTTAATAATTACATAATTTTATAATATATTTAAATAATACATTTAATTTATTATTTTAAATTTATTAAATAAAATGTTAATTATATATAAAATTTAAAATAATATAATACATTTACTTAATTTAAATAAATTAAAATACTTATATATAAATTAAAATATCAAATATTGATATAAGAAAATATTAGATTATTCTTATATACTTTAACTTCATTCATGGTGATCAATAATTACCATAAACTTTTTGAGGGTTTTGGTTAATATGAAACAATTGCTTACAAATAATTGCTTTTCCAGTATTCATACTATACTATGGTTCTACTCTTGCTACATACGGCTGGAATTCATGGCTAGAAAGTGAATAAAATGTATGTACTTAAAGAGGGGAGAATGGTTTGAAGACTTTGCATGTATGAACACTTGTATAAAAAATCAAGATGCACATATGTAAAAAAATGTACAATCATATAATAACTAAAAACTTGTGCCTACTTCTTATATCTCTTAATTTAAAATAACCCCAAGAGATGGGCACATTGATTGAAAGCAAGGACCGGTTGTTTTCTAAAAGGGATTGGCATTCACAACTCTCATGCTAAATTTGAGTGCTGAACAAGTTATTTTAGATTTGTTACTTTAGGCAACAAGAAGTTAACGCTCGTGTCATGTTCATCTCCCACATGTCCGATCTTAAGTCCTTAGCTATTTATCACCCTCACATGCGTCAACCATTAAAACCTTGGGTACTTGGGTTCTTGCTATCTTTTACCTTTATATTTTATATATAATATAATTAATACATTTTTAGTCGTGGGAAGTTGTACTAATTTGTGAAGGGATAGACCATAAAAGAACATTTGGAGATAAATTAAACTTATTATATCTTAATTCTTAGACTAAATTCAATATTATTATACTAAATCTTACAAACATATATACCATGTTTCTATTTAAAAATATCCACCCATTTTCCTTCGTTTCACACATTAAAATACCATTATTTTGTATTTGACTAAAATCATATAAATTTTTTATAAATAATTAAAAAAATAAATTATAATACTTTACATCATTAATCAAATTTGATACAAAGATGTATTTATCTTTCATAGAACAAATAATGAAAATGAAATCAAATCAATAAAATAGATGAAATCAAATATTTCATTGAGATATATAATCAAATCAAATATTTAGTTTACATTTCTATACTTATAATTTTCTTATATATTATAACTTACAATACTAAAAAATAGACAATTACTTACCACATAAGTTCCCTTTACTTCTTTTTATAATTCACTATTAGAGTTTTTAAAACTTTTGTTTTTAATCCACTTACATCCTCACATGTCCTCACTATTTGTATTTCTACACCATCTAGAGATAGAGCTTCACTAGTCTTGATGCCCTTTGGAAACATTGTTCTTCCTCTGCAATATTTCAATCCACTTATACAAAATGAGTGCTTCATATGCTTTCAGAATTTATTTACCAACAATATTCCAAATCTCTCGTTAAAATTAAACAATTTAAATTATTTAATGTAGAAAAATAATATCATTCCAATTTTAAACACTTGTCCTCTTCTAGATTATGCTAGTGGGATTCTAACACCTACTTTAATAGTAGGTCTCTTACTCTATTAAACTAAACTAAGAATACATAGTATAATTATGGGAAAACACACCACAAAATATATTTTTTTCACATTGGCTTATAATTATTAGAATAATTTAATAAAAGTCCAATCAACTATCCTAACCGTTATAATTTAATCATTCAATAATAAATTTATTTTATAGACTTATTACTCTCCTACTACCAACACAATAATATAATAATACATATAAAAAATAAATTTATCTTTCACTATAATTTCGTTCCATTAGTATATTTTCAATAATAATGGCTCAATCTTTTTATACTATAATTGTACACACCAAACAAATATAGTATACCAAAAATACAAAACTAGGATTTCATTATAGATTTTTCAGGATTTATATAAAATATATTATTATTTATAATATTTATAAATTCTATTTATTTTTAAAAATATTATAATTGAGCAACTTTCCTACCTAAGTTTTGTCCTATTCTTACTTTTCTATCGTATTTTGTTTACTCTATCATCTTTTTTTTACTCTAAATAGAGTGGATCATGATAGTGTTGATTAAATCAATACTTAATGCGGTCTAGTCAACTCCAATAAGATAAATTCTCATTAATCCCAATACCAATAAGCTTAATTCAACCCCTTATTCACAAACATAATATATATCTAAGTATACGTATATTTTATATGAATATATATATATATATATTTAAAAGAAAATTGATATTTTAAAAAGAAATTCAAATCTATGGCCTAAAAAGTCAAAATCTTTGTCTTTGGAAATCCATGGTTTACTTCTACTCATCTTCGTTGTCCCAACTCAATTCCATATAAATCTACTCCATATAAGCCTACGGTCAAAACCCAAAATCATAAGTATATTTTTGGGCTCACTAACTCCAAAATCAAATTTGAGTATAATTTGATTTGATGCACAACCACATTTTAAAAAAGTGACTTTAAATTTTTAGTGGTTTAATTCCAATCTTTCAAAATACCTATATTCTTAGAGAGCAAAACATTCAAATGTAAGGACAACTCTTATTCATCTGAAACTATTAATTAACTAAACTCAAATTTATCTACAGAAAAATATAGTTTTTTTATATTTCATAAATAATTTTGATCTACCATCAATATTGGTAAATCCAAGTTTTTATATTATCGACTTAAGATTTACATTACTACTAAATCATACATTTCTTGTTTCATTCCATATTATATAACTTTTTAAATAAATTAATTTATCAAGTGGCGGGATTATACTTGATTAATGTATGATTGTTTTTGTTTGAGAAGAACTAGTTTAAGTACTATTAGACCCTACAATAGAGTTTGTACTAACTAATCGGGTTACTGAAAAGTAGAATCAATAAGGAGAGTGGGTTGATTTTATAGTAATAGGATTTAGTGAGTTATAAGTGCTCTAAATAAGTGACTATGAGTTGGATGGATACAATCATCATTACTAACGTGTAAATGGCTATTGTATTCCAAGAATGGCTACAATTACAAATCCCTAGAAAGTTAGAGTGGTCCCACGTTTACAATCCTCAAAAGTTGTTGTTGTCATGCATTCATGCGTGGAGCTCACCTCACACCTTTGCTTGATTTAGTGTTGATATGAGGATAAACCTCTAAATATAAATAAGCTTATAGAATGCTTTCTACTTAAGATATGTGAAAACACTTTTATAAATTTCTCAATATTTGATATTTTAATATTAACTGACATCAAGGATTTTATATCTTATATTTGTATCCTACTCATTGGGTTTCCTATCTCACCAGCTCACACTAAACTCATTTTAGGAAAACCCTAAAAAGAAGAGAACTCACTGTTAGAGAATTTTACTGTAAGAGCCCATGGCGATAGCACTATTAGAGGATTTTACGGAAAGAGCCCATGGAGATAGCTTTCTCAAGTATAATTACAAGAAAATAAAATATTTGGGTTTACCAAAATGTTTTTTATAATTATATCAATTGAGCCTTTTGAAAATTGTTATTTTCTATGAAAGATTATTTTGCTTATCCGCACCTTACTTAATGTCAATGCTACAAATAGGCATCAATATTGTAGTATCATTTGTCGATTGTGATGTTGTACGACTCGAATATTTGGTCAAGGTGTTATACCCCACATATCTTATACAGATAATCAAGTTTTTCAATATATGTACTAATTGAATCTACTAATTGGATTGCCATTAAATGGATTATTCATTATCTACGTAACACTTATTTGTATGACTTCTACTTATACATCATACCTTTCAAATACAGATTGGGTTACCGTTGAATTGATTATTTAGTATCTATGTGATACTTATTTGTATGACTTCTACTTATACATCATATGACACATTGATTGCTTTTCAAATACAGATTGGGTTGACAACCTTCTTCTTCTGACAGTCAATCAATCAATAGTTTGTGTTGAATTTTTCAGAAAAAATTCTTATTTTTTAGAGTTAAAAAGGTAATTAACACTATCATTCCAATACTGAAGCATAAGAGATTATATGGATTTAGTCACTTCTCCCACAACTTGGTTTTCATCATTTACAAACTCATATTTTTATTTTTATTGACAACTCCTTTCATTGTTATTTACGTTCAACTGGCTAATATATTCACTACTATTTAACGTTTGATCTCAATAGTAAAAAAAATTAAGATTAAATCATATAAACAAATTAGATAATTACTTATCACACCATTTCCTTTTGCTTATCTTTTCAATTTCCTATGTTTATAATCTTAATTCACATCTAAACTTTTTACTAATTATTTAAATCTCAAACAAAATTTTCATTAATATACCATATTACATATTTTCCAAAGACTCAATTTTTATAAATTATGTATTTGAATGAGTGATTAATGAAATACATAAGTTAAGTCAAATAGAAGTTATAGAGATAAATTTAGTTATCACAAAATATTGTATGCCTTATTTGAATTTTAGCTAAGTGATAGATTATGTTTATCTTCTATTTGCAAGTCATTACATTGAGGATTAACATAGTATTGAAATTTATGAGTAGACTGATTGTTCCATTATACCATCTCATGATATAACATATCAATATAAGTACTTGATTCAAAGTTTCAAATACCTTATCTAGATATAACAAAATACTTTTTTGTCGATTCAAATGCATTTTCATTGTTCATCTTATTGCATGTTTTGAGAGACTTTGCCAAAAAAATTCTCAGCACGAATATCCCTTTTTTTACTAATTATCCAAAAAAAAGAGGATCGTCAAATGAGATTCTCCTATAGACTTCGTCAAATGAGATTCTCCTATAGACTCCATTTGACCATATGAGTTTTTTAATTAAATTATAATAATGATACTATTTTTATAAAAAATAATATTAACATTAAATAAAATTATTTTATCAAATAGTTCTCAAACAAAAAACCATCATTCTTGAATTTTATCAATTAAATCAGGTATATGGCATTTTAAGAATTCCAGACTCCATGAGGCATAGATGGTGATGTGAGTTCGGCATGGGGCCTTCATGCCACTAGCCAAAAGCAATAAAGTTAAGAGGTCAGGCCACCATCAATGTGAGCAGAGCCAAATTGGGTTGTCTTCAAATGCCTGTGGTGGAATCTTGAAGATGGGGTAGAGCCCATGTTAATATTGGAAACAGAAGGTGATTTTGCCAAGTTAATGTTTTTTTTTCCTTGTGGAAATATTTAATACACCAATAGCTAGTCAATCTTAAACATTTGACTCCCTACCTAACACCACCGTAGAGCCCAACAACTACCGAATCAACACTGACGCATCCATTTATATTCAACGAGGCTGGTCGAATTAAACACTTTTGACTTTGGGGTGAAAGCTAGGAATGGAATGGAACAGAACCCAAACAGATGACAGTCCAAGTTCAGTGGTATAATCTGTAGCCTGAAGAAATTCTGCACTCCACACAGACGGAGAAGATTAAACAGCATTTCCTCATTCAATGTTGTCTGAAGCAATGGATTCAAATAATGTAAATAGTGAAAATTGTAGGGCCAGCCCCCATGCAGGATATGAGCAAGCAACAATACCACAAGCTATCATAAGTTCCAACTCATGCACACACATCATTCAAGTACAGTAGAGGTTCTAATAAATTTAAAAGACTTATATCCATGATATAGTGTCTCAGAGCCCAAAGAGAACCAAACAGACATCATTACTGATAAGAAAAACAAGCATACACTACATCCTTCCACAGGCTTAACCATGTTCAAGAGTTCAATTCGATGACTTCCACATGAAAGTTCTCGTATCATTCCTGAAATTGAAAAAGCATCAAGGACACTGGAAGTGAGTATTATCTTTCACATCCATCCTAATTTACCCACTGCTATTAAAAACAAACAAGCTATAATAAGGAGGCACGGAGTTTTTTCCTTTTGGGAGGCAGGTATGAGTAGGGAGAGAACTTACAACATGTAGCCTTTATTTACATTAGCCAGAAGAGCCGGAGTAGCTCAGAAGACTCCCTCCTCCATCTGAGGGAAGTCATCAAAGGTCCAGAGGTCCACATCATCCCCACCATCCTGAGTTGCACCCCCATTAAATAAGCTCTCGATTGGAGCATCCCAGCTTCCTTCTGGAAATGGCATCTGAAGGTACTTCATCTGGGATTCAAATTCTGAAAGCTCGTCAGATAAAGTCTTCACGGAACTTTCTTGGTTGGTCATGACCTCCTCAGAGCTGGTTTTGAGCCTCTTATTTGGATTAGCTTCCATGTATGGAGACTCGTCTACTTCCAAAGATGCGGAAAGGAAAGAGGAAACATCAGGAGTCTTGGGACCATTTTCTCCCCAACCAAAGTCAGAGCAATCAAAGGAATTGCTGGCTTGATCAGAACTGAAGTAATGTGGAGTGTTGCCTGTTGCAGCAAATGACTTCAGCTCATCAGCCCCATTGGCAACAAAGAAATCCATATAAGCAAACTGATTCACGGGGGGCTTTTCCTCCACGAAACCAACAGAATTGTAGAACTCGTCGTCGGAGCTATTCACGAGACAGCCTAAATTCTGATTAAGATTTGGGTGACCATTGTTCAAGTTCGTTCTTGGGGTCTGCTTTGATGGGTTTGACTTAACAGAACGTTTTGATGAAGAACGGGAGCCATCCTCTGGGAAATTGACTTTGGCTTTCTTCCCACGAATCCTACGAGCCTCAGCATCATAGGCTCTTGCTGCTTCCTCAGCTGTGTTGAAGGTTCCAAGCCAAACACGGACACCTTTCCTCGGATCGCGTATTTCAGCAGCCCATTTCCCCCATGGCCGCTGCCTTATGCCCCTGTACTGGTTCTTCCTCTTTCGCTTGGAAGATTTCTCTGATTGGTCATTGAATTCCAAAGATTTGGGCTTCACAGAGCCTTGCAGATGGGACAATGTGTCAATTAACGGGATAATCAGAAAGCAATATTCATAGAGATTGAATATTACATTAATATGCATCAAATAAAGAAATCAACTCATCTTCATGATATTGTGGAATGAAAGGGGACTTCCAAGGTCAAAGAAAAAAAATGATTCCATATGCCTAGCCATGCAAAGATTTTAACTAAAGATGCTTCTATGCTCCATCCCCACCATAATCCATCTGGGCATGATGCTTCCCTAATTAGTGGAACAAACAACTGACAAGACAGTGAGCTTTCAGCAAATAAAGCTCCTCTTCTACGGAGAAAAGAGGGTATTCTTCTTTAAATTTTGGGAATTGAAAGATAAAGCAAATCTGCCAAGAGAATTAAAACTTCTGACTGACCTCAGATTCAACAGGAAGGAACCGTTTGAAATCGCAGAAGTGCCAAAGCATCTAACAATTATCCTTAATAGATTACAATTAATGCAAACTTCTCAATGATCTTCCACTACCCTAAATTGTTGCATGATGAAAACACGGGAATTTACAAAGGACTGATGCGCATGCTAGAAACTTTCATCTCAAGATTCCAAGTCTGGAGAACAGATAAAACACATCAGAGAAATCCAACAGGAAATGATTAAACTCAATCATCCAATCAATGATAAGCAGGAAGTCAGTGACAAAAAATTATCAAAACTGATCATCTCACCTAGGAGCCAAACAAAAAGAGAGAACTTTTACGACAATTTCAACCCCTTTTAAGATCAATTCGGACGGATCGAGATTTATAAACGTTAAGTGAAAGACAAATCAGCTGGCAAGGTAATTTCTAAAGAAGTGTGCTCAACGAACAGCATCAACATGGGAAAATCAAAAGGCACTTATTCGAGGCACTGAAACCCAAAAATCCAAAACAGGGGGTGTTAGATTACCTGCAAAGGCAGGAGGCTTGGAGGAGGCGGAGAAAGCAAAGGGCTTGACATCCACGTCCTCCTCGAAATCCCCCTCGAAGTCGGACTCGTCCTTGAACTCTTGGAAGTCGTTCTCGAAGTCGCCGTCGACATCGATGATGCCGGACCTACGAGGCTTGGAGAAACCCTTGCCGGGGCGGGACTTCTTCGGATCCGGCCACAGGAAGTCCGTCGCCGTCGGGTGGCGGGACCTCGCGCTGGGTATGAAGTCGGAGATGATGGCTCCTCCACACATTGCGAAGCCGAAGTGGAATCAGGACGGAGTTGGGAGAGACTTTGCAGAAATTGATTCTCCGGAGAGTTGCAGAGAAAGCAGAGCTTTTTAAGGATATATTGTCTGTTTTACTCTCACGGGTTTGATATCTTAATGGGTGTTTGGTGGGTGAAATGTTAATTATTCTTATGTTTTTTTAAGGGCAAATAGCAGTGACTAGAATGACTGATATGCCCCTGCTGGTGTCTGCTATTTACAGTTTTCCGTCCCTCCCATGGTACGGGAATGCCCTTTGTATAGCTTGCATTTTACAATTGGAAGGATTTTCATTCCATTTGATATATTTTATGTGGCTTATACATTCCCATCTTTCTTCTTTATGAGCCATCTTTAATGGATTAATAGTTAATTAGATAAAGTGGGAATTGGGTACTATTATTACCTAATTATAATGGAATATTAAGTAATGATCCAAAAAAATAATGGATTAATAATGCTCAATTATTACTTATTTAATTTGAAAATAATTAGGATTATATTATAATTTAGGTTAACTTGTGTTGATGGTGACATATTCATAGCGACTCATTGTCTTATAAATTATAAGAGGATGGAGACAAAATAATTGCAAGTGTTAAAGTTAATAGGAATGTATGAACTAATTTAGGTTAATATAATATATACTATACATAAAATTTATATTATTATAATTTTTTTTAAATATAATAAGTGATATGAAATTAGAATTGAAAGTGACTAAAAATAATATTGCATTCAATATGATGTATTATATGAATAAATGGTGAAAAAATTAAATAAATGGAAAAGTATAATATTGACTAAAAATAAAAGTAGGAGATGAAGGTTAAAAAGTAGTTTGAAGTTATTGGTAACGTAATTATTCAACCATAATTTATAATTTATTATTAATTAAAATATAAAATATATTGATGTTGTAAAAGATGTGATTGAGAAATAAAAATGATCTCAAAACTGCTCTAAAAATAACCTAAAATATATACAATTTCATAGAATTCTCAAATATGGAGTGGATCTAACTTTTCTTAAATGTTTCCATTCCACCATTTCCATGGTCAACATTAGTCTCCCCACTTCTCTTTAGTTAATAAACCAGCACTCTATCTGGTTTTTTTTGGGTATAATCTATTTGTATACAAAAAAGATTTGGGTCATGATAAAATTAATATGTGTGGGATTGGTACATTCAAATGTATGAATATAAGTGAAAAAATATGAATTTGTACAAATACCACAAAAAATAGGTTGACTTTGACGCTTGATATAAAATTGAGTTGAATGATGATAAAATTAGGCAGGAAGGCCATGCACTAATAAAAATTTATTTTATTAATTACAATTATATGACCAACCTGCATTTTTTATATTAACTAAACTTCACTCTCTTGATGAAATTATTTATATTCTACTCAGTTTTTATTAAGTTTATTTCAATGAAGGAACTTGTTTTTCACTTTCATATGATGATGCTGAGAATATATTGCGTGAACATTTGTTTTGTTCTCTTGTACCTTGCTTCTATCATAATAAACATTTTTCTCCAATCATTTGACACCTCACCAGTGCTCTATCATTTTCTACACACATGTCTATCCTCTCTACACAGGCCATGCCCTTGTTTTCTATCCAAAGAATACAAAGGTTTCTCAGCTCTTACTGTTGTTACACAGTGCATCCATGATTGTTTACACGATAAACTAGGAGCTCCGAGTATTATCTATTCCTTATCAAGTTTTACCATTTGAGTCTAAGGTTTGTTTTCTACTTCTCTATCTATATCTTTTTACTCAACACTTGAATATGTACTTCGAATTTTAACGAGTTTCATATACATTCATGTTGTAGTCCGTCACATTCACCCAGTGTTGTTTTCAACTTTAACTTTTTTTCTGAACAAAACAAAAAAAAGACTGTGCTGTTGGGGCCTGTCAAGTTTGGTACGTGTCTGTTGGGCTAAAAATGTTCTAATTAAAAACCTCTTGCCCTTTTTTTCATTACACGGGACTTGTCCTGTTTCCATCATCCTCTCGAATTCCTATTTCCCATGGTTCATGAGCCATATCTCTCTCTTCGCTTTTATCATCTGTAATTGTTTTTTTTCAATCATATTATAATTATTTGTAATTGTTTTGACCGTTTCTGCCTGCGAGCTCTGAACGTCTCCCCGTCCCGCCGCTGTAGTGTACTTCACGTGATGTTCTTCCTAGATTGCCCTTCCCATTCCACTTATTCACGTCGTGCCATCCACACGTTCCACTTATTCACCTTGTGCCATCCACACGTTCCACTTTTATAACACTCTGCGATCTCTTATGCGTTATGCCAACGATAAGGAAATAAAAAAGCTATTCGACTTACATTTTTTATTTGTTATGTGAAATATTATACTACTGAACTATGTAGTCGTACATCTGTATATCCAATTTTATCACGTAGATTATTAAAAACATAATTTTAATAATATTGTTTAATTTGGCATTTAAAAAAAAGTAAAATTCAAGTATTTTAGATTGAAAGCTTAGTTTATATGTTGTACACGTGCTTAGTTGCAGCAGTGGACGTGGCTTCTTGGCGCTCGGATGAGAACTGTAGCGAGTGGTGGTGGCTAGGGTAGGGTAGGTTTCCTCCATATAAATAATTTATATGGGGTCCCCACAAACTTTTTTTAATAGAGAAAATTCATCCTAAATTTTAAGATAGACTTTAGGAATGGAGACCCATTTTGGAGCATCGGCTTTTGGCATGTCTTTTTTCGGCCAAACTTTACGGATAATTTTGAAAAGATTTTTTATGGCACTAATTTTTAGAATAAATTACTTTATATATTACTAAATTTCTATTTTGAGATAAATATTTTTGCTCGATTAAATCTCATTATTTTTTAAGTTGTATATGGATTTGAGATGAAATTCACCTTTTTCCCCCAAAATTAAAGGTGATATTACTAATTTATAATCTAAATATTATATTTTTATAAATATGTGTTATGGGGAAGTTTTTTTAAATTATTATATTTACTAATTAGAATTACGGGCTCTAATATATATATATATAATTTAATAATTTAAAACATTGTAAATTATGTTATAAATTAACTTTTAAAAATAATAATTACGTATTATTCACATATTATCCTATCATTTAATTAAATAAGTCAATTTATCATTACTATATATTTGGGTAATAATATTAAATCACTGTCAATAAGACACAAACCACGTCTAAAATTATATCATTGCTATATATTTTGATAAAAATATTAAATGACGTGCCAAATAATACAGAAATAAGGTTTAAAATATTATCATTGCTATATATTTTGATAAATAAATATTAAATGACTTGTAAAAAATAACCTCAGTAGTTTAGTTAATACAATAGAGTTAAAAATATATAAAACACAAGTGAGAGGGTACATTTGAAAATGAAAAGAGACACACAGGATGTTTCGAAAATATAATAAAATCGATTATTGCTACCTCATGTGCTGGAGGAAGGGAGCCTCTGGAATGATTATTATTTTTATTATTTATTATAAATTAAATTATATAAATTTAAATATTACATCAACATTTCACATTAATAATAATTAGCATAATTTATCTTATAAACATTATTTTATTCCTATGATTACCTTTTAAATTTAACTAATATCTCACATATATTTTCAGATATTTAGTAATTTTAAAAATGATTATTTATTAATTTTTTAAGAGTAATTTAACCACATTAATCCCCCCTCCCTTTTTCTTTCCTGTCTTTTAGATGCATATACATTTGAATTTGCTTGATGTAATTGAAGATGGACACTGGTCGACAACTCCCTCTTTTGACGTCCACCTGCCCTTATCAAGAAAAAAATCATTTTTAAATTCCCAATTGCCCAATCATCATTTTTAAAAGATATTATTATTTTATATTGATAATTTCAAAGTGAAGCACGTAAAAATAAGATATCAAGAACTTATATTTTTATATTAATAATACCAACCCGATTATGTTCAATAAAGAATCAATATAGGGTGAAAAATATTCACTTGCCGGAATATCAATCAGACAACTACAGGTGGTTTGTTTGGCCAGCATAGTAGAAATTGAACACGGCTTGATTATCGCATATGTGTCTAAGGCATGTTCTGTGTAGGGCAAGATGCTTTTTTTTTTTTTTTAATGTTAACATTGTTCCGATGAGGCATCACTAATGACTAAACCCACATGGATGGCCCCCTAACACACAAGTCACATGATATCATATAATATTGACTTATTTAGCCTAATTTTCCATAAGCATACATAATATTGAATTAGAGTTGCCCTTGTTGTCACATACTTGGATGGTGGGTTGGGTCCAATAATGCCACAATTGATAACTTGCTAGATGGGACAATTGCACTAGACAATTGGGTAATCATTCCGAATAAAAATAAAGATATTATTGCTCATTTTAATATATTTAAAATGACAAAAAGTAAGCTATCTCATTAACTTTAGCTTTGACAGAAATTTGAAGGGTCAAAATCTTTCGGTCTCCCATCACCCATCTCCTAGTTAAGGATATTTTATGTTCATTTAAATATAATTTTTACAGAAAAAGCATTTGCAAGATTACTCAGACTTAGCCTATTTTTGTTGCGTGTCATATATTTTCTGAACTCGTGCCCTGCACACCTCAGAAATTTTACTAAATATGATAGCTAGAAGTATATGATAATATGCATGTACTTGTCCTTATCGGTTAAGTATTAGTGGGTCGACAGCTTGTCCATAGCATGAGTGGGAATCTGGATCGACATAGCTTGTTTCTATCAGGTCATGCGTTGTAGGTGTGGACCTTGACAATGAAAAGTTCACAAAATTACACGGTCAAGTTGCAGGAGCAAATGTTCAGCTTGTGACGCACATTGGATGTATCATTGCTTATCTTTTTGCCTTTTTTCTTTAGCCCTAACTAAATACAAACACCCTTCCTCCTCCTCCCACCGCGTAGTCTTCGTTGAATTCTGCCGACGACAACTTCAGGCCTCGAGCGGTAGGCACTACGCCCTTGTTGTACTCCACTGACGGAAACCGCCGCATAGTCGACGGCAACCCACCCCGCCATCTCCGACAACGGACTCCTTCTTTGTTTGCAGAAGAAAAGGGGAAAGAGGATGGCCGATGGAGGCACTGGCAAAACGAGGAGTCTCCGCTGGTAAACAGAGAAGGTCGCTGCTGGGAAGCTGGAATCCGAGGGGTCCGCCGCTGGCCAGCTTGGGCAAAACCTATGTTAAGCAGACGAACAAGACAAGCTAGTGGAAGAAGAGGAAGGGGAGAGGCAATGCTAGTGGAAGCCAGGTGTCGAGCTGTGGTGTAAAGTTACACGATAGATACATTATAATATCAGATCGTGAATATTCAAGCTGCAGTCTTGGACCCCTCAAAATTATTATTGGCATTTTGGGCATAAATAAATATGAGAATAGAGAACAAGGACAACGATCAACTTTAAAAATTAAATTTAAACGTACAATCTCATGTTTATTAATCCATCATTGCACTAACTACAATTTTTTTCTCAATTATTGCCCATCTTGTTCCTCTACAATTGGGTGGACGCCCACTAATTTTAGTCTATACCCTCTGAGAATTAATTGCATTAGATCTGTATCTGCTTGAAAGTCTTTGCCATTTCCTGCAACAATCTTGACTCATTAATTCTCCATTTACCCTTATCTAAATAACACGAAGTTTCATAACTTTGTCTCCCTATAAAAGCACTACCTGAAATGAAATTTGAAGTACAATAATATTTTTATCAGCAATGCATATTAGTATTTAAGTTTAACATTTTACCCCTCTCCCATGTAAATTTCAATTATTCTCCAAATTCATAATCTATTATAAATGATGATACATTTAATAATGTAAATTATATAAACTGCGAGAAATTATTAGAATTTATAGGGAATATAATCCAATTTATTTAGATTATTAATTTTTTTGTCAAAATTTTAAAATATTAATTTAACTGGTACCTCGTTATTAAATATTTACGTATTTTTCTATTTTATTAATAATTATTTTGTGAAATAAGTTTTTAAAAACTTATTTAACATCCATATATCTCAACCAAACTATTTCAAATTAAAATAATCACCGTTTCTTTTTCCACCAATCACATCATGTGAAGGAATTCTAGCCAGTTTATTTCAATCTTTTTGGGGGAGGATTTGGCTCAGCCCAGGAGCGAGATCCGATTGGGTAAGTCCCTACTCGCTCTATTGTGGGTTAGGTTCGGGTTAGATGACACTTTTTTTTTTAATTTAATTGATGAATTATTGTTAAGTACTCTTATACTGTTTGATGTCTTCACCCATATTAGAATTTTGTTTGTTATTACATATTAAATTTATATAGAAATTAATTTTTTATAATAATAAGATGGGGCTGGTCTGATTGTCAAGAGACCTGTCCACCCCGCCTAGGTGCAGTCCTATCTTTTGGAAATAATTAGATTAATAAAAATGTATTGTCCTAATTTTTTTCAAAATAATATTATTTTTATTCAATTAATTACAAATAATTATCATTTACAATATGGTAAAATTTTCGGGTAAATAATACTTTTATGCCAAGGGAAACAATATATTTTATTGACAAATTTTTGGTAAAATCCATATATTTATTTCAATTTTAACTTATTTTAAAAATGTTATATAAATGGAATGATTTATAGCACGGTACTATTCAAAATTAAATATACCAAATAATTTAGTTTATATAATTTATTTAATTTACAAGTTATTAATATTTTAATTTATATAAGTACTAATACAAGACAAAAAGTGAAAGTACACTAAATATTTTTAATGACCAAAAGAAATAACTACGTACCGATCAGATATTTTTAAAACTTCCAATTTTATGATTTAAATTAGTATTTAGACAAAAATCTCAAAATTAAGAATTTTTCTCTTAAACGATATAAAAAATTAATTTAAAAAAATAAATTTGGACAGGTGGGTAATACAAGTTGATTATAATAAGTTTTATGGATTATACGAAGGTCTGAGGAAAAAAAAAACCCTTAAATACGATATCTAAATTACTAAGAAAAATAGTAACTATAGTGGTAATTTATTTGTTCAGTAAAAAGTGTATGAGCAATAAAATACTCAAAGAAAATAAAATGGGAGATCAGATTGCTATAGAATTATATTATCAAGTGTAAATGCTAAATAACACTATTAAAAGCAATGGAAAAATAATTTATAAGACAATAGACACCCCAAGCAACCAAGATGGGGATATACCACACGACGTCATATCGAGGTGAATCACAAGTTAACATTAAGGGAAGTCGTCCACTATGTAAGGGATGCATAAATGGTTTTTGGGACAAAATTACTAAAAGTTCGGGAGAATTGTAAGTCCCGTCGTCTCAAACCAAGGAAATCGAAAAAGGGAACCGAAAATTTTCGAGAGAAAAATGAAAATCTAAGTAAATTGGAATTGGTAAAAAATGGTTAGAATGAGAATTTAGAAAATTCTTAGTAACTAATAAATCACAAAAGTTATGTAGAAGAACCATAAAATGGATTGGATGTGAAAATTAAACCGGTTCAAGGTGAACCACATTTGAACTAGATTGAACTGTAAATAACCGGTTAAAAGATTCATTTTTCTCGGTGGATTAAAAATTTCAAATTAGAAAATTGAGCAACTATTAGATAGAAAGTGAATTTATATGAATTTAGAAACTTTTAATTTTTGGAAAATTGGTCGAATTGATTCTAAACCAGCCGGTTTTCATTTTCGGGTCATCGAACCTAGTTGGACCAGACCGGTCAACGGTCTAGTCGGTCAACGGACCACTGCCAAGTCAGCGTCCAGTCAGCAAGCACGACCAACCAGCACACGACACATGGCGAAGTGCATCCAATCAACCGCCCAATCAGCGTTGTCCAATTAGAAGGTGACACGTGTCTTTGGTCAATGGCCAAATGAGGAAAATCTACTCATCGATGACCGACCAATAGGAGAGTGACACGTGTCTCATTAATGATCAATGTCAGAGAAGACTCGTCAGCAAGATTGACCAATGAGGAGCAGACACGTGGCAAAGATACCACACCAGCATCCGAAAAGGATGTCTCACAAACGACCAACCAATCAAAGGTCGACACATGGCAGTGCCACATAGGATGACCTCAACTAATTAGAGGATCACACGTGGCAGTGACACTGTGCGTTAGGAGTGAAAACTGGTGCATTTAAAATAGCCAATTAGATGATGCATGTGTCACGATCAATAGCCACATAGGAACGAGTAGCCAATGGGAGACCGCCACATGTCCGGTCAATGAGTCAAAGGCTGACTAGGCTGCTGAGTAGGAAGCCGTGCTAGTAAAGCAAGCTAATCATAGAGCGCCACATGGAAAATACGCATGTGCGAAGCTCGTACACGCAGCACAGTGTCATCATCTACCTCTAGGTGGGTAGGAGAGAGAAAGCTCAAAATGGATGCCCTTTCTCTGGCGACCAATAAACTCCTCTGACAAGGCCTTAAATCGAAGAGTTAATAGCCAATTGATGAAGTAATTGATAGAACGGTCAATCCCTAAGCTCCCTATATAAAGAGCTACTCTCCATTCGTCCTCCTCATCCCTTAACCGCTTGAAAAAGATGAAGTGCTCAGTTTCCCGACAAAGCTTGAACTAGGGCTCTGATTTGGGCACTTTTCTCCACATCTGAAGTCAAATTTGGGTTATCTAGAATCTTGAGAAAGTCAGCTACACGACCGCATACTCCGTTCAGCTCGAGGATCACCGGAGAAGCGCTAGCGAGCTTGCATAGTATCATCACTCCTTAGCAGTTCGCCACCTAAGCTGATCGAGCTGAATTTGAGCCACCCTCGACCCAATTTCGGCCAAACCAAGCTTCCTAGACCATCCCTAGAAGTGCCTCGAACTTCCCTGAGCTGCATTAGTAAGTCTCCTCCTCTGCCCTTCGTCGGAATTCACTATTCACAGTCGATTTTGCTTAAAAACTATAATATGAAATTCGCACTGCTCAGGACACCAATTGAAGTGTGGTTTGATCTAGAAAGGATCTCTAATAAAAGAGCAATAAATTGGAATCAAAAGCTTTGATTGTCGGATCCTCACTAGTGAGTAATCGAACCTTTCTCTCTCTAAACTGATTTTCGAGTGAAATTTCATTCAAGCTCGTTTTAAAGTCATTTTTGGCGTGCTAAATCTTAAAATGACGAGGAAGACTATGGAAAGATGATTAAGATCAGGACCGAGGTAATTAACTAAGTTTGGGTGGTCAATTTGATGAAACATAAATTCAGGGATCAAAATGTAATTTGAGAATTTTTGAAAAATGCGGCCGAATTGCAATTAAAGGAAAATTGGGAACTTTTTTATGAAATTAATTCCCAATTGAGGGCCAATTGGCAATTTGGATAAAATTGAGGGCCAATTGGTAATTTTTGGAAAATTGTGGACCAATTGGTAATTTTTAGGAAATTAAGGACCCATTGATAATTTTGGTAAAATTAAGGACCTAAGAGTGATATTTGAAACCTTAGAGACTTAGTTAAAAATAAGTTCAACATTAAGTACCTAAAGTCAAAATTATGAACTTTAGGGTACTAATTACAATAAGGCATAAAATAAGAACATATATGCAAATACTTGAAAATAAGAGGTCTTTTATGCCAAAACTTTATGATGTGGACACTTGAACCATGTATGAATTGGTTGTGCAATTACTGGTGCAGAGGGGGCACATTAGTAACTGAAATCCAGCTAGGACGAACACGTCATAGTATGTGGTGAGTGTAATTTTCAACATCATACTCGGTTTGGGTGATGAGTACCATTTTCAATTTTGAAAACCATTTTCAATTTTAAAAACTATTTTCCAGGAATGGTCTCACCTAACTGTGTGAAACTGCTTTAACATTTTGTGAGATGTTTCTCAGAGCTGGAATGCTCTAATAAGCCTAAGGCCTCTGTTTTGAAACTAATAGGGCCCAAGCCTAATATTGAAAAAATTCGTGAAGTGGGCCCAATGCCAATGGGAACAGCTTAAACTCGTAGATAAAATATTGATCCCTACACTTGATGAAAATTCACCAAAAATGGTTAAGTTGTGTGATATAGCCACCCAGCCGAAGTTGGATCGTAATACTCGATTGGCTAGTAGCTACCGAGTCGAAGCCGAGTGGACGAACTCGTTGAGCTGATAGGTACCAAGTTGCAGTCGGGGTGTCAAATTCATTGGGCTGGTGGCACCAAAGATAAATGTTTAAGTTCAAAAGAATTTTGTTTATGCATGTTGAGATACGAAACCATCGAGGTGCCTGCCATGGGGTAGTGTTGGCTCCAAGGGCTGCTTGTAAACCCCATCCCTTAAAGACAAGGAAACCGGGGAAAGAACCGGTCAACCCGGGTGAGAAAACCAAACCGGTTCATAAACCCCAACCGTTAGAGAAAGGGCAAAATGGAAAATTTACAAATCTCAAATGACCTAAAGAGTTATCATGAAAAAGGACTTTGGGATGAATTGGAAGTGAAAATCAGACCGGTTCAGGTGAACCGGACATGAACCAGATTGAACCACTATTGAACCGATTTCTAAATTCATTTTTCTAGATGGCTTAAAAAATTCAAATTGGAGAATTGAAGCCACCATTGGATAGAGAATGAATTTAGAAATTTTTTATTTTGAAAAACTCGATCAAATTGGGCTTGGACCGGCTGGTTTAATCATTGAACCCGGTTCGGACCCGTCTGGTTCAGTTTGGAACAATGTCATCTTCTTCCTTCAGATGACAGCACTGTTCACTCGCCAGAAAAGCTAACAACGTCGACGAAAATGAAAAGTCTCCATTTAGGGCATTTTGGACCTTGAATGATTACCATAAAGGTGCCAATCGGACGGCCAGAGAGTCTCCGAGCTCCCTATATAAAGAGCTCCTCCTCATTAATCCTCCTCACACCTAAAAACTCCCCTATCTCCCTATTGCTCAATTTTCTAGCAAAGCTTGAACAAGAGCTCCGACATTAGGGTTTTTCAGAGCCAAAGAAGGCACGATTAGATTCCTTAGACTCGGGGAGAAGTCCGCTACTCGACGGTGGTCACTATTCGATCCGAGGATCATCGTAGAAGCGTCGACGTAATCAAACACTGAAGCAGCTCCAGCAGACCGAAGCTACCCTATTTCGACCGAGCTGAAAATGGCCAAATTGAGACCTACTCGGCTAAACCAAGATCTCCTAACACTTTCACAACCTTATACGACGGAATTAGAGTAGAAAGGTAAACCAATTTGGCTCCCCTTTGTAACTTCTGATCAGTGTTATAAAGAGAACCGATGAAACATCACCGATTAAATTCTCCCTCAATTCGACATGAATTGATGTAATTCTTGTTCCTAGGAGAAAACTCAGGACGAGAGCTACTTACCCTGATCGAAAGCTCGGACAGCTGCACCCCAATGGTAAGCTTTCGAAGCTCTCTCTCTATAAGTTTAGTTTTCTGACAAAACTCTATTTGAGCTCAATTCGGACCCAAATGACACGATTCAAAGCTCCATTGAATCGTGTGAAAGTGTAGGAACTGATCCATACCTTCAATTGGATCAATTATCTCCAATTGAATGGCCAATTTGATGAAATCAAATTCGGCCAGTGTGAAAGGGGAAAATTTGGGAAGTTCATAAAATTGAGGGACCAAAGTGCAATTTCAGAAAATTGAGGGCCAATTGGCCATGAAAAAGATGTTGGAGGACCAATTGGTCAATTTTTTAAATTTATTGGGATCAAATTGCCATTTTTGTAAACTAGGGGCAAAATGGTAATTTTTTAAAAGTGGGGGACCAAATTGGAAAATTGGGAAAATTGAACCCTTAAGTGGTTTTGAGTAAATTGAGGATCTAAAGTGAATTTTAATAAGATTTGGGACTCAATTTGGGGAAAAGTTAGCATTAGGGACCTAAAGTTAAGGAAAAATAACTTTAGTAACCTAAATGTAAATAATTAAAAAGTTTGGGCATTTTGTTTATAGGTGAGGAATTAAGACTATTATGCCACATATTAATAAACAAGGATGTCCAAATTGTGTAGGAGCACGAAGGACCGGAACGCGAGCAAAAGAAGCTCGCGTCAATTTGGAAAATCAACCGAGGACGAACACGTTAGGGTTTACAAGTTAGTGAAAATTTTCACATCAAACCCGATTAGGATGATGAGTACCTCGGAAAGGAAAAACCACTACTAAGTGGAAATTTTAACATCACGCCTAGTAGGAGTGATGTGAGAAATACGCAAAAAAACTAATTACCGGTTGTAAGTAGATCATAACTAGTTGGTATGATTAACTTTCTAGAAGGAAGTAGAAAACTCGCTTACTGGTTATAAGCGGAGATGTCATCATACCCGGTTGGTGTGATGGACAAGTGAAAAAGTTATTTTTATTAGAAGTGGTCTCCCCTGACTGTGTGTCAATGCTTAAAAATTTTGGGAGACCTTTTTGACGAGAGCTTGAATAGCTCAGATAGGCTTGAGGCCTTAGTTTTGGAACTTTGGGGCTAAAATGCTCGGTTTTAAAAATCTCGTACAGTAGGCCTAAGGCTAGTTGGCACAAGCAAGAGCTCGTAAACAAACATGATGATAAGCCATAAAAACTTTTAATGAATGAATGATGTGATTTGGCTATGGTACCATTACAGGACTTGACACGCCCCGACCCGGTTTGGTCGGATCCCCGTGAACAACCCGCCACTCTCTTGGTTTATTAAAGGGTTTCCTCTTATTATAGACCATAATGAGTAAGGCATCCTTTAAACCTGCACCTTTTCCTGGAATAACATAAATCAAAACTGGACAATATTTTAATTTCATCATACTTGTCTACAAGCATCTTAGTTGATGATCCTAAAAGGTAAGATTTCCAGAATTTCCTGAAAGGGTTATAAGGGAGGGGGTGAGTACGACTATTCAGTAAATGGATTTTTTTTCAATACTTTTACCTTGAGGAAAAGAATTGTATTGGAGTGTGCCAAACTCCTTTTTTTCAAAAACCTTTTATTTCATATCTCGGTTTTTACCACCATTTCCTTATCAATCATAGTGTGTCATCACCCAACACACATCTTTCATCATGAAGGTCAAACACATATTCGCAGGCCAGCCCGTCCACTGAACCCACTTGTGGTGTTGGAGCGACTTTACCGGCCACCTAGATAGAAGCACGTCCACTTCAACCCTGAGAATGAGTGGATGTGCGCGACATCCAACCCTCAATCCTGAAATCAATTCTTCGTGCCTATATGAGGAAAGAGACCTCATCCCGTCCCCACCTCGGTCTCATGCGCTTGGTGCTACTCCAAATTTCGCATAGTCACCTAGTACGACGAACTGCCCATATACCCACTAGGTCGTCTAGTGCCATTAAGATGCATCATTACCCCTCTTGGGCATCTTGATGGTCCCGTAATCACAGTGCATGCACAAACAATATTTTCTTATCATGACATATAATCTATGGTGCCACTGGTCCAATAACCCTGACCCTCAACTCAACCCACAGTTGTTTGTCTTGACTGGTTTATCGGCCTGCCATGTCGCACTACCCCTAGTTGACTGAGTGTGTCGGTCCTATCTTAGTACCATGACCAAACAATTCCTTTATTTAAAGTTTTATGGCATATAACTCATATTTGTTTACGAGCTCCTGCTCGTGCCAACTAGCCTTAGGCCCACTGTATGAGATTTTCAAAATCGGGCATATTAGCGCCCAAGTTCCAAAACCGAGGCCCCCGACCTATAAGAGCTATTCAAGCTTCCGTCAAGATGGTCTCCCAAATCGTTTAAGCATTGTCACACAGTTAGGGGAGAGCACTTCCGACAAAAATATATTTTCAACTGTCCATCATACCGACCGGGTATAAGGACATCTCCGCTCATAATCGATGAACGGGTTTTCAACTTCCTCCGAGAAAGTTTCATCATACCAACCGGGTATGATCTACTTATAACTGGTAAGTAGTTTTTCTGCATGTTTTTCACATCACTCCTTCAAGTTGTGATGTTTAAAATACCACTTAGTAGTGGGTTTTTATTTCGAGGTACTTATCATACCCAACTGGGTATGATATAAAATCCCGCTCACAACTTTAAGTTGTACTCATCATCCCAACCGGGTATGACGTTAGTAAACCCACTCACTTATTAATGGGGAGGGGGTCTTTATATAGGAAGCTCGGGGACTTCTTGGCCATCTGATTGGTGCCTTTATGACAGGCATTGATGGCCAGAAATGTATTGAACGGAAACGTTTCTTCTTCGCCAGCATTGATTCAATTTTTCTGGCAAGTGAACAATGCTGTCATCTGAAGGAAGAAGATGACATTGTTCCGGACCGGTCCGAACCAGGTTCGATGCTTAAATCGACTGGTTCACCCTTTATTTGACCGAGTTTTTCAAATCTAAAAATTTCTAAATTCATCTAAATTCATTTTCTATATAATGGTAGCCTCAAATCTCAAATTTGAATTATTTAAGCCACCTAGAAAAATGAATTTAGGATCTAGTTCAATAGTGGTTCAAATTGGTCCAAACCGGTTTGGATCCGGTTCACCTGAACCGATTTGGTTTTCATCTCCAATTCCTTCACAAGTCCATTTCCACGACATTTGTGACTCCTTAGGTTTGTTAGAGTCCATAAATTTCCCAGTTTACCATCTCTCTATCGGTTTCGGTTCATAAACCGGCTCGATTCTTAAACTGGTTTAATCTGGTTCGGGTCCGATTCACCCGAACCAATCTGGTTTTTCTTTTCCACTTTGTTCTAAGGTTCCTTCCCATGGTTTATAGATCTCTTCGAGTCACAAGGGATCCATAAATTTCCCTGTTTGCCCTTTCTCTATCGGTTTCGGTTCATCTAAACCGGTTTGGTTTTTCTCTTCCAATTTGTCCTAAGGTTCTTTTCCAAGGTTTTATGAACCCTTTGGATCACCCAGGAGTTGTAAATTTCAAATTGCCCGTTCTCGATTGATCAGGTACGTGAACCAGTTCGATTTTCTTACTCGGTTTGACCGGTTCTTTTCCCAGTTTTCCTTAACTCAAAAAGGTGGGGTTTACAGGACCAACATACGTGATGGACTGGCAGCAGTGCAACAAGACCCTATCGACGGACTGATCTAGACAAGCAACTCCAGGTTGAGTTGAGGGTCGGGGCCATTGGACTAGTGGCACCACATATTAATGGATTATGGTAAACTTTGATTGTGTATGTACTGAGGTTTGAGACCATCAAGATACCCAAGAGGGGTAGTGATGTGTCCTAAGGGCTACTGGATGACATGGTGGAGATAAGGGCAGATTGTCATGCTAGCAGTCAGGGAAGCTCGACATAACTTAATGCGCATGAGACCGGTGTGGGGTCGGGATGAGGTCTATGTCCTCATACGGACACAGAGTTAATTTTCGGGTTTGAGGGTTGGTTGTTGCGAACATCCACTCATTCCCAGTGTAGAAGTGGACGGGATTCTATTTAGGTGACTGGTAAAGTCGCTCTGACGCTACAAGTGGGTGCACTGCACGTGTTGCCGTGCGAATGTGTGATCCCTTCATGACAAAGGGTGTGTGTTGAGTGTTAAACACATCGATTGTGGATAATGAGGAAATTGGTTTTGAGTAACCGGGAAATTCAAGGATGAAATGATTTTAAAGGAAATAAGGAGTGTGGCACACTCCAATTCAAACTATTTTATAGAAACTCATTCTTCAAACACCCATCCACTGAGTTGTTGAACTCACCCCCTCCCTTTACCCTTTTAAGATAATCGAGGGAAAAACATACTTAAAAACCTTTCACTCTCTAAACCTGCAAGATAGGTATGTAAGTTTAAATTTATTCAATTTTGATTAATGTTGTTCTAGGAAAGGTACATTTATAAAAGACACCTTATTCCTCACGATTTAAAGAAGGGGAAAACCCTTAATAAACTAGAAGAGTGGTAGGTTGCTCACGAGGATTCGACCAAACCAGGTCGAGGCATGTCAACTTGAGTTGTATCATAGCTTGTTTCCTCAAATATATTATCAGGACTATATAACATAGTAACTAAGAGAAAGTTTTAAAATTTACAGATGGCTCCAATAGAGAAACCAAGAAAACTAGGACTGACATCACCAACACCACCCAACACCCTGTCATCGTAGGAAGACAACCCTAGAAGCTCCCCAATGACCGAGGCATAGTAGAAGTCTCAAAATACCAATTGGAGAAGTGTCTAGGAGGATAGTTCCAGGACCTGTTGAGGTCACAGCTCTAAGTACGAGGTGAGCCAAGCCTGAAGTCAGAAACGCCAGCAATGAGCGTATAACCTTACCTAGGAGGTTGCTTATCAAGAATCCCCTAACTCATTATCTATTCCGTGACCACTTTTTGTACTAGGGCTAAAACCCCAATATATTGTACTCCTCTATTAATGAAGTACTCCAAATTCCTAAAAACTCAGTCTCTCAAAGGATATGATCTTGCTAGGAAGATGCCCCCAAAAGAAGTAACCAAACAAAACTGCACTACCATAAAAACTAAGGAGAATCTCATCACAGTTAAGGAAACTGAATTAGAGAATCAAGAAATCTAGGAGGACTCTTAGAGTGATCCTTTGGCAAAGAAGACTCTACAAGAAAACTCTCGAGGTATCTAGACTCAAGTACGGTGATGCACCCAAACCAGCAATTCCCTAGAAAGATGCTAAGTGTAACCACTTAGGTCCACACAATTACATGTATGACCAATATGGACATTGCGTGAAGAAGTGCACAAACCTACTAAGGACAAGTATTAGGTTAACCTGTAGGGGGATATGACAGGTAATGGAGGACTATCCTAAACCCCATGGATGTAGGGCAATACCTCTCGAGAAACACGTCGACTATCAAAAATTCAAAGCCAGGTTAGGCGGGAAGGACCAAAGGTAGGACCTTGAGAAACCGCAAACATAATATAATATAGATGAAGGGAATCTTCCCTTACAAGAGAGCTATAGGTCATCTAGGATAAAAAAAGAAAGCACCTCCACCAGAGACAAATAGGATGCCTCGGGATAGCAAGGAGTAACCTACTATGAAAAAGCAGAGGAGCCAAGAAGAATCTAGCAAACTGGTGTAACTAGTAATTGTGGGAGGAGATGCCTTAGGAAGGACCATAAATTAATAAAGACTACACTCAAAATGAGGCGATAGGATAGGCGCCAAGGACAAGTGAACTCGAGGGGCAACTAACCCAAGACAAGTAAACAAGCAAAGTAGTAGGATGAGACAGTTAAAACCAAGCGAAGAAGAGAGAAGTGGAAAGGCCAAATGTTAGAAAAGAATAATGAAGGAAATCCTTAAATGAAATTATGGTAAAAAACAGAATGTGAACCATACTCAAGCCATGAGGAGGATTAAGTAAGCCTCGTACAAAGAGGTCTGGAAATAAACTGTGTCTGAACCCTTCTCAAGGAATAAAAATTGTGTGGGATACAAGTAGAATTAAGGAAATGGTACAAGGACGTAGCGCTAGATTTCTCAGGAAGGGTACATGGGAAGGATGACATCAAAGGATGTCATTTAATGATTAGATACTTCCAAAGGACGAATGAAAAAGGAATTCCGAGAGAAAGGGAAAGAATCCTACCAAAGAAGGAAGCCCCAGGAAGGCACACGTATCCCAACTAAGAAGTAATGGAACCAACCGAAGTGGAAAGAAAGATAAGCTCACCAATGAAATGCTAGTTAAGATGGAAAGATCACGTACAAAGAAAAAAATACTCATAAGGGCTCAAGAAGTAAATACCCAAGGAGCTGGTAAATAGGATGGTAGCATCAAAAGATTTCGTAACAAGTAGTAATGGATGAACTACGATAATAAGGAAATAAAGGAAAGAACATATGAGAGACCTTGGAGAAGTAAGCCCTCAATTAAGAAGTGAATTAAGGAAATAACCACTGACATTAGGTCGTGGTCTACACTCACTTAATGGAGCCTAAAGAATGGACAGATGGGCATAGTGTGGAGTACACAAAATAAGACTAATAATAAGAAATTTCTCAGATAAGGAATAAGGAATGAAATGGAGTTTAAGATGAGGAAGGATTTAAAGTGGGGAAATACCTCAACATAGAAGGTGTAAGGAAATGAAGGAAGAAATCTTTAAAGAATTGTAAGAAGGTTGAGCATGTAGCTCTTAAGGTTAAAATCTCTACTTTGAGGGACATAGTAGATAATGAAACCATAAGAAGGGAACTCCCCAAACAAAACAATCAACACATAGACCAAAAAGGAATCAACTCGAAATAATGAATCATGAAATGGTCATGAGCGAGTAAGAGTGGATTAAGGAAAAAGAAGGTCCTTAAATAAAGGACGCTGCTAAAAAGAGGAAGAACATAAGAATGGAAGAATAGTCATATGTCGGTAAGTCATTGGGAAACCCAATGATTGGAATTGGAAAACCCAATAAAGAAGTTGGGAAAGAACGAGTAGGTAAGAGAAATCGACACGATTATGTGAGACGGGACGTCAAAGGCAAGATGGATGAGGGGATAACAGTAAAGGTAGTCGAAGAATACTACCAAACGAAAAAGGGATGAAGTTATATGATCCCTGAAAATTTGGAAAAATTAGAACGACCCTCAAGTAAGTATTTTAGAAATCTAATGGACAGAGATAAGTTCTAGAAAATGTCATGATTGTAAGGGGCATGTAAGCCCAACAGTACCGAGGAAAATGTGACTTTAGTAAGGAAGAGTAAGTCAGTAAGCATGATAAGGTCAAATATAAAATTTGGACCGAAGTTGTAATAAACAACGAATGAGGGAAGGGTCAAAATAAAACAAAAAAGGTGATGAAGAGTTATTCCTGATACAAACCCCAAGTCAAGCAAACCCTAAGTTAACACCAAAGGAAATTATTCCTGATCCAAATGTTGCTTATTAAATTTTGGGCACAAAACTCCTAAAAGGAGGGGAGAGTTGTAAACCCCGTCCCTTAAAGACAAGAAAATTCGCGGAAAGAGCTGGATAATTTGGATGAGAAAACCGAACCGGTTCACGAACCCTAACCATTAGAGAAAGGGTAAAACGAGAAATTTAGAAATCCCAAGTGATCTAAAGAGTAATAAAAGTCATGGAAAAGGACTTTGGGATGAATTGTAAGTGAAAACTAGACCGGTTCAGCTAAACCGGACTTGAACTAGATTGAACTAGTTTGAACTGAATTGAACCGGTTTCTAAATTCATTTTTTCAGGTGGCTTAAAAAATTTAAATTGAAGAATTAAAGCCACCATTAGATAGAGAATAAATTTAGAAATTTTTTATTTTGAAAAACTCGGTCGAATCGGGCATGAACCGACCGGTTTAAGCATTGAACCTGGTTCGGAACAGTGTCGTCTTCTTCCTTTAGATGAGAGCACTACTCGTCGAAAAAGCTAACAGCGCCGGCGAAGATGAAAAATCTCCGTTCATGGCATTTTGGGCTATGAAGGATCGCCAGAAAGGCACCAATCGGATAGCTAGAGAGTCTTCGACCTCCCTATATAAAGAGCTCCTCCTCATTCATCCTCCTCACACCTGAAATCTCCTCTCTCTCCCTACTGCTCCATTTTTCGGTGAAGCTCGAACCAGATCTCCAACATTGGGGTTTTTTTGTGCCAAAGAAGGTGAAGTCGGGTTCCTTAGACTTGGGGAGAAGTGAGCAACCCGACAGTGGTCACCATTCGATCCAAGGATCGTCGGAGAAGCACCAGGGTAATCAAATAGTGAATTAGCTCCAGCGGACTGAAGTTGCCAAATTTCGGTCGAGCTAAAAAAGGCCAAATTGAGCCATTCTTAGGCCAAACCATGGTCTTCTAACACTTCCATAGCCCTTATACGATTGAATTAGAGCATAAAGGTAAGCCCATTTGGCTACCCTCAATAATTTCCGATCAATGTTAGAGAGATTACTGACGAAACTTCATCGATTAAATTCTCCCTCAATTTGACATGAATTGATGTAATTCTTGATCCTAGAAGAAACCCTCAGGAGGAGAGCTACCTGCCCTGATCAAAAGCTCGGACTACCAGACCCCCGACGGTAAGCTTTCGATGCTTTCTCTCTCTAAGTTTAGTTTTCCGACAGAACTCCATTTGAGCTCAATTTGGACCCAAATGATGCTATTCAAAGCTCCATTGAATCGTGTGGAAGGTAGGAACTGATCCATACCTTCAATTGGATCAATTAACTCTGATTGAATGGCTAATTTTGATGAAATCAAATTCAGCCCGTGTGAAAGGGGAAAAATTGGGGAAATTTAGGAATTTCGTAAAATTGAGGGATCAAAATGGAATTTCGTAAAATTGAGGGATCAAAATGGAATTTCGTAAAATTGAGGGATCAAAATGGAATTTCATAAAATTGAGGGATCAAAATGGAATTTCCCAAAATTGAGTGCCAATTGGCCATGAAAAAGATGTTGGAGGACCAACTGGTCAATTTTTGAAATTTATTGGGATCAAATTGTCATTTTTGTAAACTAGGGGCAAAATGGTAATTTTTTTAAATTGGGGACCAAATTGGAAAATTGGGAAACTTGAACCCCTAAGTGGTTTTGAGGAAAATTAGAATTGGGGACCGAAAATTAAGGAAAAAGAACTTTAGGGACCTGAATGCAAATAATTAAAAAGTTTGGATATTTTGTTCATACGTGAGGAATTAAGGCTATTATGTCACATGTTAATAAACAAAGATGTCCAAATCGTGTAGGAGCACGAACAACCAGAATGCCAGAAAGAGAAGCTCGCGTCAATTTGGAAAATCAACTGAGGACGAACACGTCACGATTAACAAGTGAGTGAGATTTTTCACATCATATCCTGTTGGAATGATGAGTACCTCGGAAAAGAAAAACCACTATTAAGTGGAAATTTTAACATTATGCATGGTTGGAGTGATGTGAGAAATACGCGGAAAAACTACTTATCGATCGTAAGTAGATTATATCTAGTTGGTATGATGAATTTCCTAGAAAAAAAGTAGAAAACTCGCTTTTTGGTTATAAGCAGAGATGTAATCACACCCGGTTGGTGCGATGGACAAGTGAAAAAGTTATTTTTGTCAGAAGTGCTCTCCTCTGACTGTGTGTTAATGCTTAAAAATTTTGGGAGACATTTTTTATGAGAGTTGAATAACTCAGATAGGCTAAAGGCCTTGGTTTTGGAATTTGGGGGCTAAAATGCCCGGTTTTGAAAATCTCGTAGAGTGGCTCAATGCTAGTTGGCACAAGTAAGGGCTCGTAAACAAACATGATGATAAGCCATGAAAACTTTTAATGAATGAATGATGGGATTTGTTCATGGTACCAAGACTGGACTGACGTACGTGATGGACTAGCGGCAGTGCGACTAGACCCGGTCGATGGACTAATCTAGACAAGCAACTATAGGTCGAGTTAAGGGTCGGGGTCATTGGACCAGTGGCACCACATATTAATGGCTTATGGAAAACTTTGTTTGTGTATGCACTGAGGTTCGAGACCATCAAGATGCCCAAGAGGGGTAATGATGCGTGCTAAGGGCTACTAGACCCACAAAACCTATGAACAGTAAAGATAGATATTATAAATATCTTGAAAACTCACCCTAACATCCGCTAATTGAGGTATAGAACTCACCCCATTCCCTAATCCCTTTTTAGGAAAAACCTCACGTCAAGAAAAACGGAAGCTAAGAGAGCAGGTCAAAAGTATCGCGGATAGGTAAACACTTACTTAGATGTTTTGTTAATTTTGTTATGAAAAATATGTATATTAATACACCTTTACCTTCATCGGTCTAATTTGGTGGAAATACTAATTTAGAACGGGAAAGGGTGGTGGGTTGTTCACGGAGTTCCGACTAATCCGGGTCGGGATGTGACACCACAAGTCAAGAGAAACAGACCATTAAAGGCATTACCAAGTCATAATCTTATTGGAGCCACAAAACATAACTCCACACAAGTCAAGAGACACAAGCCCCAATGGGCATTACCAAGAGAGATGAGCCCATTCAGATACTGCTAGATTTCCATAAGATTTTATTTAGATATTCTTAGATTTTATTCGTATTATTTCAATATATTATATCTATTCATATAAATGATTCATTAAGCCTATATGAACCCATTAGATTGTACACACATTCAATCAAGTATTACAACATATTTACACACATTCTCTACTACCTTTCTTCTATTGTCTATCTTCTCTCCTATTATTTCTTTATGATATTAGATTCATATTGAGAAAAACTCCTGAAATACGATCCTACGAGGGTCGGGTGTTGCCACCCGGTTATGAATCCATTCGTCTTCATTATGTATATCACTTATCAACCTGAGATCTCTCTCATTTTATCGCTTTTGTTGTAATCTCAAGAAACAAAGTTCTAATTTTTGAGAAAATTTCAATCCAGTTCAATAATTTTTCTTTAAAAATTTTGAATATATCTCCGCTTTTTTAAATAGTGTAATACTTTTCTTTTTTAACATATTTATTCAATTTAACCTAAATTTAGTCAAATATTGATGTCATTTTTGTATTTATTAATGAAATTATTATTTATTATATTAATAGCGATCTCCTTATTCTAGCATACATCTTTCTTATTTAAATTTTTTCTGATATTTGGTATTTAAATCTTAATTATGATATACCTATCAAAATTCAATTAAATTTTTTTTTCAGATCTCTAGAAAAATGGTTCATTCATATATATATATATATATATAATTTACCCTGCTATCTTAAGACATTTTTTTACATTTGACTCATTCTACCTTAAATGAATTTATTTATCTTTTTTTCTCAATAAATATATTCAATAATGTATTATATATTAATTATTCAATTATCTTATTTATACTCAAACTCATGTTTCGTTTCTCCACTTGAGTTTGCAGGGGAGTAATAGACAATAAATTACATTGAAGCCACAAGTAGAGAGACACAAGCCCTAACATATATTACTAAATCATAATCCCACTAGAGCCACAAGACATGAGTGCGAATAAGTCAAGAGAAACAAGCCCCAACAGGTAATATCAAGAGACACCACAAGTTAAGAGACACAAGCTCCAACGGGAATTACCAAGAGACATGAGCCTATTTAGATACTAATAGATTTCCATCATATTTTATTTAGATATTCTTAGATTCTATATGTATCATTTCAATATATTATATCTATTCATGTAAATGATTCATTCTATTTAAACCCATTAGATTGTACACATATTCAATCAAGCATTACAATATATTTACACACATTCTCTACTACCTTTCTTCTAGTGTCTATCTTATCTCCTATTATTTATTTATGGTATTAGAGCCATATTGAGGAAAACTCCTCAAAATACAATCTTATGAGGGTCAAGTACTGCCACCCGACCTCGAATTCATTCGTCTTCATTATGTATATCACTTCTCAACCCGAGATCTCTCTCATTTTATCACTTTCGTTGTAATCTCAAGAAACAAAGTTCTAATTTCTGATAAAATTTTAACTTAGTTCAATCTTTTTTCTTTAAAAATTTTGAATATATCTTTGTTCTTTTCTTTAAATGGTGTAAATACTACTCTTTTTTAACATATTTATTCAATATAGCCTAAATTCAGTCAAATATTGACATAATTTCTTCATTTATCAATGGATTTATTATTTTTATATTAATAGCGGGCTACTTATTCTAGCATATATATATTTTTAATTTAAATTTTTTTTGATATTTAGTATCTAAATCCTAATTATAATACACCTATCAAAATTCAGCTTTATATTTTTTCAGACCGCCACAAAAATGGTATATATATATATATATTATGTAAACCCCGCTCCTTGGAGTTAAGGAAAACCAAGAAAATAACCGGTCTTACTAAGTGAGAAAACCGAACCGGATCATCAGTCCATTATTGGGGAACGAGCAAGTTGGAGGAATTTTAACTCCCAAGTGACCCAAAGAGGTTCCTAAACCTTGGAAAGGAAAGATAGGATAAATTGAGAGAGAGAAACCAAACAGGTTTGGATGAACCGTACTTAAACCATATTGAACTGGCTTAAAAAACAAAGTGGGTTTATGAACCGAAGCCCATAGAGAGTGGGAAAACCAGGAAATTTAGTGACCACAAATGATCTAAGGTGTCCCAAAAGTCGTGAAAAAGTAATTTAGGATGAGTAGGAGATGAAAACCGAACTGGTTCAGGTGAACCGGATACGAACCAGATTGAACCGGTTTGGACCGATTTGAACTACTATTGAATCGGATACTAAATTCATTTTTCTAGGTGGCCTAAAAAATTCAAATTTTTTAGATTTTAAGAGAATTAGCCTTTAATGGCAGGATGGATTAAATCAATAATTGGCCACACACTATTGGGGTGTAAGGGTTGACGATTTCACCCATACTTGATCGGATTTCAAGTTTCTCGGCTCCATGTACGTGTCTAAATTTGAATTCAGTGTCTGAGTTCGAATTCAAAATTTGGACCCAATTAAATTTTTTTACTCTCGTGAAAAACGTTTTAATTTGTAAACAAAAGAGATGGGGGATGGACAAATGGAACCCGATGGAATACTAGTACAGGACCACCAGATCTCAATCACATGAGTATTATTACATTATTGAGACCCTATGGTAAAGGTAGCTAGATATGGAGATCTCTCATTATTCTATCTGCCCCTCAATTTTCATCTAGACCTCACTCAACCCAGGTGGGGGAAGGAAACATGATCCAGCTGACATGTCCGATGAACAATCCGACTCCATTCGTAGTTGGTGTTAGTTGGCAAGGACAAACAATGGGAGAAAAAAGATTTATGAGCCAAGTTACACCGGTCTCCGCTTTATTGTAATTTTTTTGAATTTTTAAAATGGTTTTTCAGTTCTAGAATTTTAAATTTGTAATTTGTTTGGTACTCACCATCAAATTTTTATACAATACCATTAGAAATAGTTAAGTTTTAAATATAAATTAAAAATTATTCATTTAACTCATTTATACCAAATCTAATTTTGTAAGAAATAATAGATAAAATTGATATAAATATGCTATCACCCAATATCAGTTAATAAAACATATTTACCCCATTAATTTTCAAGATCAATTTGTTGGAAAAAAACTAAAATATTTGAACTAAATTTTTAGATTTTGAAATTAAATAATTTATTAGTTAGCAATTAAAAATTTTGAGAATCAAACATTTTTTTTATCTAGTGGTATTCTAATATTATATATTCCATTAATTTATTAAACTATATATACCAAAAGAGGGATTAAAATCATAATATTTAAGATATTTGCACGTCGTAAATAAGGTGGTAAAAATAAATTAAGGGTTTGGGTCGAATAGAACAGGTAATTTAGGGATTTGATGGTTAAGATTCCCGTAGTACTGGTACAGGTAATTTTGGTTGTATTCGTAATTAAATCGGGATATACTATATTTAATTTTAATTTGTAATAAAAAAATATTCATTTACGGAAAAAAAACACCACATTTGGCCCCGTGGCTTCCACGCCATTTGAACAAAGGTATGATGACATTATCCATTAGAATCATCTATTGGATTTGGAATGGAATGGACAGCCACTATGAAAAATCGATAAAAAAAATATGACATGTTTGGGACATGAGAGTAGATTCAATAGAGAAATAATCATTATAGAAATTTAACAATGCAAATGGGTCACACATTTTTAATTGTTAGGAATGTCTTACGATACTACATTCAACCCTCCATTTCAATAAGTAATCATTATCCAAAATAAACCATCGTCCCTTTGTTTCTTCAGTTGAAGAAATAATGGCATCCACTTTCACTTTCAGCTAGTTGTCTTATTGTTCCTATATGGAAAGAAAGGCAAATGTTGTCATTCTCCACAATTGTTTTTTTTAATATTTAAAAAAGTGTAAAAGGAATAGGGAAAGAGGTCATCTCGTAATTATTTATGGTAAAAATTGTATCATTGCATTTTGTAGATATTAAAAATTACATTAAAATACAATATAAAAGTGTTAGTTGAGGATTAATCGCGTTGGTGTTGGGTTTGTAATCATCCTCTTAACATGATGTATATGGTGGAGCGTTTGATATCTAGTCGCCCCACCCTACGACCAACCACCTTGTCGAAGGGCGGTGGTCAAACCTTTCCCTCCGACTGCCAAATTAACCCCCAAATGGGTGGGTGGCTAATAGCCGACCTCTAACAAGGCTGGGAGAGGGTTGCGACGTGAGACTGGGGACAGAAATTCGGGATCCAACCTAGAGCCTGGGGTACTCAATTTGGATTTAGTGTTATTGGGCTAAGATTTGGATATGTCCTCTTGGACTCCTGTAACCGTCCATACTCTGTACAAAAATTCTAAAACTCTAGAACGATTTAGTAACTTTATGTTATATTCTCCTAGTTTAAATGATAATTTTATTTGTTTGGTGAGAAGAATTAAATTTTTTTGTTGAATTTATTAGTTATTTTTTAATATTTTTATATAAATTTTAATTCAAATTTATTTTACTAAATCAATTTATTTTAACTCATTACTATCTAATTTCGAATTAAAATATTCTACTAAATATACTAATATCGTTAGATAATAAATTATGATATTATTTATTATTTAGATTACTTTGTGGCATCCTACTACATGATAAATTCGGATTAATTCTTACTAATTATTAATTAACTAAGGCTCATATATCATTATCAATCTAAATGTTGGAATTCTCATGTAAGCCAGTCCAGGTCTTGTCCTCCGTCTTGTACCCACCAACTGAGTTTGGATCATGTCCTTTAAATCCGACCCTAAGTCTAGGTTGGATTGGGATATCCCTCAGGGGTTCAGTCTATTGCCATCCATAGGCCAGACTCGTTTTTTTTTAATTTGTAATTGATATGTCATCTCTTTTACTACTACTATTATTTTAATTATACAACAATAAAATGATTAATGCCATATACTCATGTTGAATCAAGGTAATATAAGCTCAACTTGAATTTTCCAAATGTACAATGGAACAATAAATGTTAAAATATTATGCATGGTATTATTTTGTTTTTGAATATATATATATATATATAATACAAATTTCATCTCCTTCGTACAAGTCGCCCATTGCATGTTTGTACGAACCTGAATCTGCAAAGGGATTCATAAATCCTTTTAATACCGTGACCCACTGCACGTTTGTACGAACTTGCACAGGGATTGCAAAGTATCTATATACCCATAAACCCTTTAGTTCGCCGTAATTATTTTCACGTGTGAAATTGTAATTGATTATAATTTGATATTGTTATATTTAATAAAAAATAAAAATGATAAATAAAATAAATTAATTTACTAGAATAGACCCACAACTGTAAACCCAATGACAAACCTCTATCTTGGCCACTAAAAATCCTTGATTTGAAAGTCAAAATAGAGTTGATCTTTCTTTTTAGTGGGTAGACGCCCTTAACGTTTAGCCTCAGCCAGACTGTCCCCATGTAGCTTATAGCTTGTGTCGTCTTTATGCTATTCATAATTTGTTCGAAGTGTGGAACGTGCCTATGAGAGCCATATGTCTGTCCCTTACCATCAACCAATATATCCAAGTTAACGTCAAATAATTTATACTTTATAATATGGGACATTTGAGCGTCATCCGTTCGACTCACCTCCCTTCCTTTTGGTTTGTCTTTGCCGGACCGAATTGGCCCTCATAGGTCATATCAATCAAAGCGCTATCTTTTATTTCTTTTTAAAAAATCGGGACCATTTTTTCACATGTCACGGGAGTAAATGGTTGAAAGCATGCAAACATTTCGTCCCACAAAATCCCGGCGACTGATTGGAATCAAATGAAGGCTCATTCTAAATGATGCACTTAGTTATTAGAGATTTTGGGTAATTTTATATTTATTAAAAACAATAATTTAAGTTTATAGAGTTGTGTCAATTTCATTATTAATTAATTAATAACACACAATATTGTAGTTGGAATTAAATTTAATTTACTCCCTCTCATATATTTTATTACCAACATATATGTATAAAAAATATACAAAATATATTCGCTATTATTATTTATTTGAAATGGAAAATTTTATATCTAATTTATATATAGTTGTTTAGTACAATGTTAAAATTGAAATAGTTAATTTTATATTAATTAAAATATACAAATAATATAAATATATAAATTTTTAATGGATATAGACAATATCGTGATATGGCTAGCATACGTATATACATTCTTAGTTAAATTTGACAATATCGTCACCTGTGCATCGCCACAGCAGTGATATGATTGATTGTTTAGAATTGGGCATCTCCCAATTCTTTGCTGAGCTTTGGCCTCATCGTCTAAACCTTATCTGCTATTTTGACCGAATGATAGAGGAGAAAATCATCTGGGATCAAAGACCATTAAAAGCAAAACTCCCAAAACAAAGTAAAACACTCTAATACAATTTATACTAGAATGTGGAAAGGAAGTCTGGAGGGTCTATTGCCTGATCCAACAAATTTATTTAAGTGAGGAGAACTCCCACATTTTACTCTATAAACTTTTATGGGCCAGTGGTGTCTATTTATAATTAATCCATATAATACGGTTTAAGATGACTCCCCATAATTTATGGTTGTCCCGCCATTCTTGTTTGCCCATTGTTAACAAAATCAGTCCCCCTATTCTTTGGTGTTGATGCCCCTATTACTATTTGTGCAAACAAAATTTAAGTGGGTAAAATGTAGGCAAGACCAACTAATTTTAAATAGTAGTTATCTTCTCCAATCCAATGGGGTCACCCCTACGTCCCCTCAGATCCATACTTATCCAGTAGTCTTTGAACATCCGGCATTTCAAGTTTAATGCGACCTAGGCCTAGGAAGGTGGCACCATGTACTCAGATCATTACGATCTTTTCCACTTTCCACAGACGTGCAAGGTCCCCTCCATTGTAGTTTGAACAAAAATACATAGTTTATAACCCCTGTGCATACCACTGTTGAGTCATTGACTCAGAATAAATTCGGTAAATTCCGACCTAATAAGATTCGTCTTAAATATTGTCAAATTTTGGGTTTGCAATGAGAGCAAGGGCACACCTTCATGATTCAAGAAAGTGTAGGCCTTAGGGAGGGCCTAAAAAGCATACATCCCCATTGCGATTGTCGGCCAGCTAAAGGAGAGAGACAGCATAATTTATAGCACCCCCATAATACATTGATGGTGAAGCGTGCTTATGGGGCCCTCTCCCTCTGTCCTTCCATTCATTTGGCTTCCTTCGAACCATGCAACTTCTTGTTTGGGATGACTATTGCTCTATTACACTCTAATATCATAATAAACCTAATATTACTATTTAATGGATATTAAATCAATATTACTCATTTCTCCATTGATAATAGAATTCATAGTATATATTAGTTTTAGATTTATCGCTAGAGGCAGCTTTGCGTGTCTTTTGAGGAACTTAGATCTAATAATGAATACTTGGAAGTGGACAAAATAAGTCCTATCAAAGGGGTAATGTTGCGAGCCCCCAAAGACACATTTGTGCTCGGCATCTTCATCTGCCTCCCTTTCTTGTCTATTGGCCGTTAAATTTTAGAATCACACGTGCTGATGACTTGGGATCTGCAATTTGATCTTGAACTTGCAATAACCATTCATTCAACAGAGGGGCAAAGGCCCTTCCATATGCTTCCTAATTTAGATCACAAACTATAATAGCTTTTGGGTTTTCGTTATCTTAGAGTGAAAGATGCATAAACCACCCTCAAACTTTGCTTTGCATCACAAATTCACCCCTCCCCTAAAAGCTCCCTTCTCTTCTCCCCTTTCACTTTTTTCTTTGTTTCCTGTACTTTATTTTTTTACAGAGGTTGCTGCAACGTCACCACCAGGGGACTAGTCACGGCGTGCTTCCCATCAGACCAAGTCATGGACCCACTCCTCACGGTGGAGATCCCCGGCGACAGCTTGACCTCGTGAGACGTCACCCTCACTAGGAAGCTCAGCCGCTGCCCCACCCTACGGAACGAGAGCCTCTCCGGCTCCACCGCGACCACCACTCCTGACGGTGGTCGCACCGAGACTTTGTAGACCGCCTCGGCCTCCCCGACGTTGGTCACTGTCCTGATGAAGTGGGCCGAGAGCTTGCTCTTGCCGCCGCCGTACTGCTGAAACGTCACGGCCAAGGAGGGATAGTTGAGGTTGCCGGAGTGGCCGGCCCGCCTGGCCCCTCGGCAGTCCGCATTCTTCCTTGCCACCACGCGGATGTTGCTAGCTGTGTAGTTGGAGTTGCAGAGGAAGTCGACATAGTCGTAGGTTGTCAGGTCGTAGACCAGACCAGGGTCCATGGCCAGCTGGGGGTGGACGTGGCCGGCGCCGTAATCCATCACGGTGGATGTATTGCCGGAGGATTCATCGAGCATAGCCTCACCGCGGTTGTCGAGGGTGTAGGCGGTGGTCATCAGGGCGGACCTTATAGCGGCAGGACTCCACTCTGGATGGGCCGCCTTGAGGAGGGCGGCAAGGCCCGAAACGTGGGGGCAGGCCATCGAGGTCCCTGATAGGATGTTGAACTCTGTCTTTCTCTTGTCGGAGGGGATGCCCGAGGGCCCTACATTGTCCGGCCAGGCCGCTAGGATGTCCACCCCCGGAGCGATCAGGTCTGGCTTGAGGACCTCCGGCGACTCCGGGTTGGGCCCACGGGCAGAGAACGAGGCCACAACAGGGGCCGGCCGGACTCCGACGCGAGTCCCCTTGAAGATGATCGTGGCAGTGGGCGGCGATAGTGGCGACTTGTACTTTCCGGTAGTGGCTACTGCCGCGGCCTCGACGTAGCGGCGTATCTCTTCTCCGGCGATGGCCCCGACGGAGGCCGCGGGGAGCACGTGGCACTCCGCCACCAGGCCCTCCCCATCAAAGACTCCGTTGGCTAAGATCATCCCGACCCCTCCGGCCTTCTTCACTACCTCTCCCTTGGCGGCCCGAGAGTTGATCCCACGGTCGCAGAGGACAATCTTGCCCTTCACGAGGGTGGGGTCGAGGGAGCCGTCCAAGCAGAGGGTCGCGGAGTAGCCATCGCCGCCCTGGCTCCCTGCGTAGACTAAGGGGTACATGCGGCCTGGGATGAGGCCGGGTCCGCCGTAGATGCTCACTCCCGACAGAATCTTCCCATTTCCGAGCTTCACATCGGCAGGGAAGTCCCGATCGATAGTACCTGCGCCGACGGTGGTCATCCAAGGGGCCACGTTATTGACGGTGAGTCCACCAGGCCCATTGTTGCCGGCGGAGGCTGAGACGAAAACGCCAGATTGCATAGCCCCGAAGGCTCCGATTGCGATTGAATCTAGGTAGTAAGGGACGACATTGCCACCGATGGAGAGGGAGATAACGTCCACGCTGTCGGCTACGGCAGAGTCGAATGCGGCGAGGATGTCAGAGTCATAGCATGCGGAATTCCAGCAGACCTTGTAGGCGGCGAGTCGGGCCTTCGGGGCCATTCCAGCAGCGACCCCACGGGCGTAGCCGAGGGTGGATGCAGGGAAGACGTAGCGGCCGGCGGCGATCGAGGCTGTGTGGGTTCCGTGGCCGTCGGAGTCCCTCGGGGAGCGGAACTCGGTGGACTGGTTCGTCCTACTATTGCTGGCCTCGTAACCAGCACAGAAGAAGCGAGCGCCGATGAGTTTCCGGTTGCATGAGGTGGATGGGAAATTATCTCCTGCGATGCATTCGCCCTTCCACTTGGAGGGCACGGGGCCGAGCTCCCGGTCGTCGAAGCTCTGATGCTCCGGCCAGATCCCAGTGTCGATAATGCCGATGACGAGATCCGAGCCGAAATCCGACTCTTTGAGAAGGCCGGCACTGTCGGAGCTCCGGAGACCAAGGAACTCGGGAGAGCGAGTGGTATGGACATGCCGGACCTGCTCGGGGATCAAGGCGGTGACATGAGGGAGGGCGCGGAGGGAGTCGGCCTCGGAAGGCGAGAGGCGGGCGGAGAATCCGTTGAAGACGGTGGAGTAGGTGTGGATGATGCGGTCAGTGCCGGCAGCGGCGGAGGAAGAGAAGGAAGAGGCGTACCAGTGGGCGTGGGTGGGGAAGACGGAGGGCTTGACGGCGTCGTGATGGACCTGCACGATGAAGGTCTTATCGGTAGGGTACAAGGGAGAAGAACAAACAGGTGGGGGGCATATCGTAGTAGTAGAGACAATGATGAAGGAGAAGAAGAAGGAGAAGAGGACCATCATGGCAGCATGCGATTAGAAAGAGAGAGCAGGAGAGTGTCAGTGTTTCGATTCTTTACAAATAATGGAGGGAGAGAGAGAGAGAGGCGGGAGGAAGGAGGAGGTTCCATTCCAACACCTAGCAAGGCATGATGGGTGGATGACAGTGGAGAGGGTAGTGTGGGGGCACTGACCTGACAATCAGAGCTGAGCCTCTGCTCTGCCTTCATGCTGTAAAAGTTGCAAGGCGTGAATCAGAAATTATTTTTATAAATTTATCATCCTTTTCATTACATAAAACGTTTTTAATGGGAAAAAACATATGACATAAGATAAATAGATGAGTCCAAATTTGAAGCATATAATTTCATGAGCAAAAGATTTTATCCTCCAAATTTCTAATCATTTTCTTTTTTATGCAATTAATCGGGCATTGAGGTGTAAGGACTAAGGGGATCATGTATTAAAAATGATTTGTGTCTATTTCATTCTTTGTAAGCATAGTGGATTATAGATTCTCTTCTCACAAATTCAAATGATATTTATAAGGTTAATTATATGGTTGATATTAAATGGTTACGAATGTTTTAAACTAGTTTTTTTTATTATTACAAAATTCTTAAAAGTCATAATTTAGTATGATGGATAATTGAATAATTTTACTATTTACAAATATATAAGATTATAATAATTTTACAATTTACAAATTATTATTTTTAAGTTAAATATACATCATATTCTTTCATATTTTAGAGTGGGTGCTCTTGGGTGTATGAAAATATTATTCTGTTTGAGGAAGTTAATCATGTCAAAACAAATAAAAATTATTAATTGGTTATATTAATGTTATATACTCTAACGAGTTTTTATGTACCAACAGAATAATAATTTCTATTGGATGAAGTTTTTAAGTATGACGTGACAACAATATTTGTGTAAATGAGAAACGCACGTTTTATAAGTTTAATCCTCGTTATATCTATCTACATTTATTTATTCCATTTTTTAGAAATTTAGGTTAACTTATTTGATTTTTTTTTATTTATGTTGATGCATCATCTCTTTTTTATTTAGCTTTGGTAAGGAGGGATAAAGAAGGTGTGCCATTTTGCACGTGATATCGCTTGTCTTCTTTAGTTTGCATTGATTTGTTTGTACGAGCATATTTGATAAGATAATTATGCATATTCACTTTTATCTTATTTAAATTCCATGTCATTATAATATAAATTACTTTATTCAACTTTTGAAAAATATTATGGCCCCTATTTTAATAATTTCTTTAGATTTATTTCCAATTTAAATTTCATTTTTACACTTAATCATTTTCTCCTTATTTGAAATTTTCCTAATATGTTTCGACACTTAATAAATTAACCCAACTTTCCTCCTATCCTATTTCTCTTTCTATGCTATATAGAAAAAAAATATATTACCACTCATGACTTTTAGTGAACTATTCAAAACTCATACTCAAGCTATTTGGAGATGATAAAGTCTTTGAATTCAAATTAAAAGGAGAAGGATTACGTGTAATGATTAATAATTTAAGAAGTATAATTATGTTGTCAAAACACACACATGATCTTTTACATGCATAAATATTTACAATCAATTTTCTTATTCAATATTGTGAATTGTAGTTAATGGAGAATTTGGTCTTCCATTAATAGTGTTTTAACACTTGAATTTACAAAAAAAAAATTAAATCAAATTAGATATAAAACAAATTTTGAATTGGACTAAAAAAATTCAAAATGTGATATAAAAATAGAAATTCTAGAGTTTAATTTTTAGGGAAGTAAGACCCCTCCCCATTCATCATCTCCACACCTGAAAACTTCATTCTCTATCAACTGCTCCATTTTCCGGTAAAACTCGAACCAAAGCTCCAACTTAGACACTTTTTTGAGCCAAACAAGGTGAGGTCAATTTTTTTAGAAACAGGGAGAAGTCAACTACACACCCGTGTCTCTGTTTGCTCCGTGGGTCAACGGAGAAGCGCCGACGTGATGGAACAGTGAAGCAGCTCCGGTGGACCGAAGTTGTCTTATTTCGGCCAAGCTGAGATCGGCCAATTCGAGCCCTCCTAAGGCCAAACCAAGCCCTCCCAACACTTTCTTAACCCTCCCACGGCCGAGTTAGGATGGAAAGGTAAGTCAATTCGGCTTCACTCTACAATTTCCGACCGGTGCTAGAGAGAGAACCGACAGAATTTTGATGATGAAATTTTAACTCAATTTAGCATCAATTGATACAATTCTTGATTTTATAATGAACCTCAGGATGAAAGTTATCTACCCAAATTGAAAGCTCGGACCGCCGTACACCCGACGGTGAGTAATTATAGCTCTCTCTCTATAGTCTATTTTTTGGCGAAGCTCCATTCAAGCTCGTTCCGACGTTAAAAATTACGATTTAAAGTGCTATTGAATCATATGAAGATATAAGATCTCAATTTTAACTTCGATTTCAACAATTAGAAGTATTTGATCGGTCAATTTGATGAAATTAAATTCGACTATGTTAAGGAGTTGTAATTGGGGAAAAATTGGGGATTTTCGAAATTTGAAGGATCAAAATACAATTTTATAAAATTGAGGGTTAATTGGGCATGATAAGAATGTTAGAGGGCCAATTGAGGAATTTTAGAATTTTTGGGGTAAAACTTACCATTTTTGTAAAGGAAGGGCAAAATGGTGATTTTGGAAAAGTTGGGGGACCAAATGGGAAATTTGGGAAATTAAACCCTTTTTTTTTAAATTGAATAAATTGAGGTCCCAAGGTGAATTTTAAAAGTTTTGGGACTCAATTTGAGGAAAAACCGGCATTAGGGACTTAAAGTTAATGAAAAATAACTTTAGGGACCTAATTGCAAATAAATAAAAAGTTTAATTTTCTCATTAATTTGGAATGAATGAATGCTATTAGGCCAAAGGATTATGAATAAGGAAGTTCATATCATGTAGGAACATCAAGTACCAGGAACGCCAACAAGGAAAAGCTCGCGTGAATACAAAGAACCGATCGAGTGGAATTCACTACATTAACGGGTGAGTGAGATTTTATATCATACTCGGTTGGGGTTGATAAGTATGTCGAAATAAAAACCCATTACTTAGTGTATTTTAAATATCACAACTTAGAGGAGTGATATGAAAATGACTCGGAAAAAACTACTTACATATTGTAAGTAGATTATACCTGGTTGGTATGATAAAACTTCCTCGGAGGAAGTGAAAAACCCATTCATCGGTTATGAACAGAGATATCCTAATACTCGGTTAGTATGATGAATAGTTAAAAATATATTTTGTCAGAAGTACTCTCTCCTGACTATGTGCCACTACTTAAACGATTTGGGAGACCTTCTTGACGGGAGCTCGAATAGCTCTAATAGGTCGGATACTTCGATTTTGGTACTTGGGGGCTAATATGCCCGGTTTTGAAAATCTCGAACAGTGGGCCATATGCCAATTGGCATGAGCAGGAGCTTGTAAACAAACATGAGATATATGCCATAAAACTTTAAATAAATAAAGTGTTTGGCCATGGTACCAAGATAGGACCAACATATTCAATCAACTAGTGGCAATGCGACATGACAGGTCGACAGACAAATTAAGACAAACAGCCGCAGGTTGAGCTGAGGGTCAGGACCGTTGGACCAATGGCACCACATATTATATGGCATGATGTGAAAATACTGATTGTGCATGCACTGTGATTACAGGACCTTCAAGACACCCAAGAGGGGTAGTGATGTGTCCTAGGGCCCTGGACGACCTGGTGGGTATAAGTGCAGTTCGTCGGACCAGGTGACCTTGCGTAGCTCAACGTAACTTGATGCGCACGAAACTGGGGTGGGGTCGGGATGAGGCCTCTGTCCTCATATGGACATGGAGAATTGATTTTGGGATTGAGGGTCGGATGTCGCGTACATCCACTCATTCTCAGGGTAGAAGTAGATGTATTTCTATCTAAGTGGCGGGTAAAGTCGCTCCGACGCCACAAGTGGGTTCAATGGACGATCTGGCTTGCGATTGTGTGATTGACCTTCTTGATGAAGGATGTATGTTGGGTGATGACACACCGTAATTAACTGTAGGGTATATATATATATGTGACATGCCAACTTGTCTCTAGTTTGTTTCTTTCACATAACCTAGCATTATGGTTTATTCATGAGTTTTAGCCTTAAACATAAATTTTATATCAATCTCATTACAATCATTTTATCACAACAATTATGGTCCAGTTCTTTCCTCCCGAGTCCTCACACACGAGAGCTTGAGACGATGAAAATATGTGCATTTGCGCAAAACAAACTCCCAAGGTACTATTTAGGTTCGTTTTCTCATCGGTGTGTCGAGATAATGCCCTCACAACATCTATTTACCTTAGTTGTCCCCATCTGCCATGTACTAAGGTATAATCGGACCTTTTATAGGTCAATAGGTGACTTAGGAACTATCATATTATATACACCTGCCTTATAAGTCTATCCTAGTCAACGTTGACACTGGATACAACTTGTCACACCCCGACCCGGTTTGGTCAGATCCCCGTGATCAACCCGCCACTCTCACGATTTATTAAAGGGGTTCCCCTTATTGTAAACCGTAAAGAGTAAGGCGTCCTTTAACCTACACCTTTTTCCTAGAATAGCATAATCAAAATTGCATGAAATTTAAAACTTTACATACTTGTCTTACAGGCATCTTAGTTGACGGTCTTTAAGGGGAGGCTTTTCGGGATTTCCTAAAAGGGATATAAGGGAGGGGGTAAGTACGACTACTAAGTGAATGGGTTTTTAAAAGCTTTTAACTTTTAAGAAAAACATTTATATGGAGTGTGACAGACTCCTTTGTTTTCAAAAATCCCTTTATTTAAAAATTCGAGTTTTTCCATTATTTCTTAGTTATCACGGTGTGTCATCACCCAACACACATCCTTCATCATGAAGGTTACACACATTCACAAGTTAGTATCACTACTGAACTCGCTAGTGGCTTCGGAGTGACTTTTCCTGCCACCCGGATAGAAGTACGACCACTTCTACCCTGGGAATAAGTGGATGTACATGACATCCGACCCACAATCCCGAAATCACTTCTTCGTGTCCGTATGAGGACAGAGACCTCATCCTGTCCACACCCCGGTCTCATGCGCTTGGTGCTACTCTAGATTTTGTACAGACACCTGGAACGACGAACTGTCCTTATAGCCACCATGTCGTCCAGTGCCCTTAAGATGCATCACTACCCCTCATGGGCGTCTTGATGATCCGGTACTCACAGTGCATGCACAAACAATGTTTTCTTATATTGCCATATAATATGTGGTGCCACTAGTCCAACGGCCCCGACTCTCAACTCAACCCGCAGCTATTTGTCTTGACTAGTCCATCGATCTGTCATGTCACACTGCTGCTAGTTGACTGAGCATGTCGGTCCTATCTTGGTACCATGGCCAAACAATTCACTTATTAAGTTTTATGGCACATATATCATGTTCATTTACGAGCTCCTGCTCGTGCCAACTGGCCTTGGGCCTACTGTATGAGATTTTCAAAATCGGGCATTTAGCCCCCAAGTTCCAAAATCGAGACCCTTGGCCTATCAGAGCTATTCGAGCTCCTGTCGAGAAGGTCTCCCAAATAGTTTAAGCATTGGCACACAGTCAGGGGAGAACACTTCTGACAAAATAGGTTTTCACTATCTATTATATCAACCGGTATAAGGACATCTCTGTTCATAACCGATGAACGGGTTTTCAACTTCCTTCGAGGAAGTCTCATCATACCAACCGAGTATAATCTACTTACAACCGGTAAGTAGTTTTTTTCGCATAATTTTCACATTACTTTCTCTAAGTGGTGATGATTAAAATACCACTAAACATTGTGTTTTTATACCGAGGTACTTATCATCCCCTACCGGGTATGATATAAAATTTCCTTTCACAACCGGTAAGTGGTTTTTATCTTTAAGTCGTGCTCATCATCCCAACCGGGTTTGATGTTAGTAAACCCACTCACAACCGGTAAGTGGTTTTTAAATTATAAGGTGTGCTCATCATCCCAACCGGGTATGATGTTAGTAAACCCACTCACAACCGGTAAGTGGTTTTTAAATTATAAGGTGTGCTCATCATCCCAACCGGGTATGATGTTAGTAAACCCACTCACAACCGGTAAGTGGTTTTTAAATTATAAGGTGTGCTCATCATCCCAACCGGGTATGATGTTAGTAAACCCACTCACAACCGGTAAGTGGTTTTTAACTTTAAGTTGTACTCATCATCCCAACCAGGTATGATATTAGTAAACTCACTCACCCGTTAATGCCGTGAATTCCACTAGACTGTTTCTTTGTATTCACGCGAGCTTGTCCTTGCTGGCGTTCCCGGTATTTCGCGTTCCTACACGATATGAACATGTTGGTTCATTATCCTTCGGCCTAATCGCCTTCATTCATTCCAAATGAATGAGAAAGTCAAACTTTCATTTATTTGCAATTAGGTCCCTAAAGTTAATTCTCTTTAACTTTAAGTCCCGAATACTGGTTTTTCCTCAAATTGAGTCCTGAAACTTCTAAAATTTATCATAGGATCTCAATTTATTCCATTTCACAAAAAGGGGTTTAATTTCCCAAATTTCCAATTTGGTCCTCCAACTTTTTGCAAAATTACCATTTTGCCCTTCCTTTACAAAAATGGTAATTTTTGCCCCAAAAATTTCAAAATTCCTCAATTGGTCCTCTAACATTATTTTCATGCCCAATTGACCCTCAATTTCATAAAATTTTATTTTGGTCCTTTGAATTTCGAAAATCCCCAATTTTCCCCCAATTCCAACTTCTTAACACAGCCGAATTTTATTTCATCAAATTGACCCATCAAACGTTTCTAATTGTTGAAATTGAAGTTGAAATTGAGTTTCTACATGTTCATACGATTCTTCAGAAATGCGAATTGCAAGTTTTAATGCCGGGACAAGCTCAAACGGAGCTTCGTCGGAAATGAACTATAGAGAGAGAAAGCTTCGATTACTCACCGGTGAAAGCATGATGGTTCGAGCTTTCGATCTGGACAGATAGCTCTCATCCTGAGGTTCATCCTAGAATTAAGAATAGCATCAATTGATGCAGAATTGGATTAGAATTTCATCATTAAAATTCGTTCGACTCTCTCTCTAGCACCAATCGAAAATTATAAAGGGGAGCTGAATTGGCTTAGCTTTCAGTCCTAATTCGGCCGTGGAAAGACTGAGGAAGTGTTGGGAGGGCTTGGATTGGCCTGAGCAAGGCTTGAAATGGCTGATTTCAGCTTGGCCGAAATAGGGCAGCTTCGGTCTACCGAAGCTCCTTCACTATTCTATCACGCCGACTAGAGTTTGATATCAAATAGCTGTCTTCTCCCCGGTTCTAAAGAGCCCGACCTTTGTTCAATTCGAAGCTCTAGTTCGAGCTTTACCGAAAAATGGAGCACTAGTGAGAAAGAGAGAGAAGTGTTTAGGTGTGAGGAGAATGAAATGGGGATGACCTCTTTATATAGGCGTAAAACCCGGGCGATATTTATTACTAGTATTAATATTGCCATAAATTATTGGTATTAATTCCAATTATTAAATTTCGGTATTAATTCCAATAAATTAAATTTCAGTATTAATTACAATAATTAAATATATATTAATTTATGGTTATTTATGATAAGGCGTACATACAAATTTTTGACTGAAATTTCGGGTTACAAAAAATGCATACTTTCCAGGAGATCACCCATCCTCACACTACTCTCGGGCATGCACGCTTAACTTTAAAGTTATTATGGAATCTAGTTCACCTGAACCACTTTGGTTTTTGTTTTCTAATTTGTCTTAAGTTTCTTTTCCAAGGTTTAATTAACCCTTTGGATCACCCCAAAAGTTGTAAATTCCCAAGTTGCCCGTTCAGAAATAATCGGGTTTGTGAACTAGTTCTGAATCCTCTCTTGGTTTGACCGGTTCTTTTCCTGGTTTTCCTTAGCTCAAAAGGGCGGGTTTTATAAGAACACTTCTGACAAAAATAATCTTTTAGTCATCCATCACACCAATCGGGTGTGAAGACATCTCCGCTCATAATCGATGAACCAGTTTTCTACTTCATTCTAGGAAGTTCATCATACCAACCGGTAAGTAGTTTTTCCGCGTAATTACCACATCGCTCCATTCAGGTTTGATGGTTAAAATTCCACTTTGTAGTGGGTTTTCATTTCTGAAGTGCTTATTATCCTAACCGGGTATGATATAAAAATCCCACTCACCCGATAATGCAGTGATTTCCTCTTAATCGGTTCTCTATTTTCATGCAAGCTTGTCCTTGTTGGTCTTCCCAATACTTCATCTTCCTACATGATATGAACATTGTCATGCCCCGACCCGATTTGGTCGGATCCCCATGAACAACCCGCCACTCTTCTGGTTTATTCAGGGTTTTCCCCTCTTCTAAACCGTGGGGAGTAAGACGTCCTTCTTACATGCACCTTTCCTAGAATAATATTAATCAAAATTGAATATAAATTTTTCATACCAACCTTAAGGTTCAGCTACTGAAAAATCTTTAAGGTTGGTTTTCTCTTGGTTTGCTGAAAAGGGGTAAAGGGAGAGGGTGAGTTTGACAACTCAGTCAATAGGTGTTTGAAACATGAGTTTCTTATAAAATAGTTTGAATTAAAGTGTGCCAAACTCCTTAGTTTCTTTAAAAATATTCTTTGCTCAAGTTCTAGTTTTCAAAACCCTTTTGCAAGGATTTTCAAATCCTTTCCTAGTTTTTCATAACCTTTTTCCCATTTTCATATTTGGTGTGTTTCACAAAAAACACGCCATTCATCATGAAGACATCACACACATTCACGAGATGCGGTTACGTCGACTGCACCCACTTATGGATCGGGACATCTTTACCATCCACCCTGATAGAAGTCTCTCACTTCTACTCGAAGTCTAAGTGAACGTCTCTAACGTCTTACCCTTAGACCAAAAATACTCTGTGTCCATATTAGGACAAAGACGTCATTCCGTCCCTACCCCAGTCTCATGCGCAATGAAGCTCCGTCGAGCTTCTCAAGACTTTTGGTATGACTATCTCCATGAGGTCATCCATAGCCTTAGGATGCATCACTACCCCTCTTGGGTGTCTTGAAAGTCCCATAACACATTGCATGCACAATCATAATTTTTCACATAAGTCATGTAATTTGTGGTACCACTAGTCCAACGTTCCTGACACTCAACTAAACATGCAGTTATTTGTCTCGACTAATCTATAGGTCTGTTATGTCACACTGCCGCTAGTCCACCGAGTATTTCGGTCCTCTCTCGGTACCATGGCTAAACAACTTATTTACTTAAGTTTTCATGGCTTAATAATCGTGTTTGTTTACGAGCTCCTGCTCGGGCCAACTGGCTTAGGGCCCACTATTCGAGATTTTCAAAATCGTGCATATTAGCCCCCAAGTTCCAAAACTGAAGCCTTCGACCTATATGAGCTATTCGAGCTCCCGTAAAAAAGGTCTCTACAAAATTTTAAGCTGTGGCACACATTCAGGAGAGGGCACTTTTGACAAAATAAACTATTCAACTGTCCATCATACCAATCGGGTATGAGGACATCTCTGCTTATAATCGACAAGTGGGTTTTCCACTTCCTTCTAGGAAGTTTCATCATACCAACCGAGTATGATCTACTTACAACCGGTAAGGAGTTTTTTCACGTGATTTCCACATCACTCTTCTCAAATGTGATGATTAAAATACCACTTAGTAGTGGGTTTTTATTTCTAAGGTACTTGTCATTCTAACCGGGTATGATATTAAATATCCCATTCACCCAATAGTGAAGTGAATTTACTTTTAGCCGGCTTGTTGCCTTTATGTGAACTTGTCTTAGCTGGCGTTCCTAGTACTTCGCGTTCCTACACGATATGAATATCCTTGTTCATTATCCTTTGGTCTAATAGCCTTCATTCATCTTAAATAAATGAGAAAACCAAACTTTTCATTTATTTGCAATTAGGTCCCTAAAGTTATTTTTCTTTAACTTTAAGTCCCTTATTCCGGGTTTTCCTCAAAATGAGTCCTGAAACTTTTAAAATTCACCTTGGGATCTCAATTTATTCAATTTCACAAAAAGGGGTTCAATTTCCCAAATTTCCAATTTGGTCCCCAACTTTTCCAAAATTACCATTTTGCCCCTATTTTACAAAAATGGTAAGTTTTGCCCCAAAAATTCTAAAATTGCCCAATTGGTCATCCAACATCTTTATCATGCCCAATTGGCCCTCAATTTTATGAAATTGCACTTTGACTCCCTTGAATTTTTGAAATCTACAAATTTCCCCTAATTTCAACCTTCTAACTCAGCCGAATTTGATTTTATCAAATGAGTTCCTACACCTTCATTCGATTCAATTTCACTTTGAATCGCACGATTTGATGTCGGAATGAGCTCAAACAGAGCTTCGCCGGAAAACTACACTTACAGAGAGAGAGAGCTTCGAAAGCTTACCGTGGGGAGAGGGGGTGTCGGTGTGAGCTTTCAATTTGGGCAGATAGATCATGTCCTGAGGTTCCTCCTAGGATCAAGAATTACATCAATTAATGCCGAATTGAGCGAGAATTTAGTCATTGAAGTTTTGTCGGTTCTCTCTTTAGCACTGATCGGAATTTATAAAGGGGAGCCAAATTGGCTTACCTTTCAGCTCTAATTCATCTGTAGGAGGACCGTGGAGGTGTTAGAAGGGCTTGGTTTGGCCTGAGAAAGGCTCAAATTGGCTGATTTCAGCTCGGCCGAAATAGGACAACTTCGATCCATCGGAGCTACTTGAATGTTTTATCACACCAACGTTTCTTCGGCGATCCTCGGAGCAAATGGAGACTATAAGCGTGTAACTGACTTCTCCCCGAATCCAAAGAACCCAACCACGCCTTCTTTGGCTCAGAAAATATCCTATATTGGAGCTTTGGTTCGAGCTTCGCCGAAAATTGGAATAGTTGAGAGAGAATGGAGTTTTCAGGTGTGGAGAAGATGAATGAGGAGGGGCACTTTATATAGGAAGCTGGGGAACTTCTTGGCCATTTGATTGTCGCCTTAATGGCGGTCATTCATTGTCAAAACTCCCTGGCCAAAGACTTTTCAGCTTTGCCGACGCTGTTCAATTTTTCGGCGAGTGAACAGTGCTGTCATCTGAAGGAAGAAGACGACACTGTTCCGAATTGGACCGGATCAGTCCAAACCAGGTTCAAAGCTTAAACCGATTAGTTCAGACCCGATTCAATCAAATTTTTAAAAATTAAAATTTTCTAAATTCATTTTCTATCTAATGGTGGCCTCAAATCTCAAATTTGAAATTTCTAAACTACATAGAAAAATGAATTTAGCATTTGTTTCAATAGTGGTTCAAACCGGTCCAATTTGGTTCACCTGAACCGTTTTGGTTTTCATCTCTATTTCATCCTAAAATTCTCTTACAAGGTTTTTATGACCCTTTGGGTCACTCGAGAGTTGTAATTTCCCAATTTTCTCGTTCTCTAATAATCGGGTTTGTGAACCAAATCGATTTTTCTCACTCGGTTTTACCTATTCTTTTCCCAATTTTCCTTAACTCAAAAGGGCAGGGTTTACATCTCTCCCCTCATTTTAGGAGTTTTGTCTCCAAAACTTAATTAGCAAACTTTGCATGAGGAACAATTCCCTTCTACGTTAACTTGGTGTTTGCTTAACATGTAAACTCTTCTCTTGTTCTTTCAATTAGCCCTTTTTATATCATTCACTTAAGGAATTTCTTTTCCTTTATATTATTTACTCCCTCTATGGAGTTTATCATAACTAGACATACCTTACTTAAGGGTATATCCTTAAATTCACATCTTTCTTTGCATAGAGCAACATTTTTCCCTTTAAGGTCTTGTACTCAGGATTGGGAGTTAAAAGATACCTAACCATTCTCATGTCTAGTTAACCTCTTGGTCGTTGAAACCCTTAGTTTGATGTTCTTTAGAGCGTTACATACTTGTTTTCATGGGTTCCCTTTTTATCACCCTTTCGTCCTATTTTGACTCTTCCTTCATTCGTTGTTCATTACAATTTCAGTCCAAATTTTATGTTTGACCTTGTCATTCTTACTAATTGGCTCTTCCTTATTTTGAGTCATGTTTTGCTCTGGAATGTTGGGCTTACATGCCCCTTAAAGCATGAATTTTCTAGATCTTGTCTCTATATCCATTAGATTTCCGGAACACCTTCTTTAGGGGTTGTTCCCAACTTTCCAACCTCTCGGGGATTGTATAACTTCATCCCTCCTTTTGTTTGGTAGTATTCCTCAACTACCTTTACCGTTAGCCAATTAACTTACATAACCGTTTCGGTTCTCCTTACCCACTCATCCCTACTCAACTTCCTTATTGAGTCTTTCCGGTTCCAATAATTTGGTTTCCCAATGGTTTACCGACTAGTTGGGATTCCTTCCTTCTTAAGTCTTTGGCATTCTTTATTTAAAGATTTTTCCTTTTTCCTTAATTCACTTTTACTTACTTGTGATCATTTCATGATTCTTCATTCTAAATTAATCACTTTCGGTCTATCTGTCAATTCCTTAGCTTGGGAAGGTTCCCTTCTTCCGGTTTGAGCTACATTCTTGTAGCTATGTCCCTCACAATAGAGACTTCTATCTTATGAGCTACATTCTCAACCTTCGTATCATTCCTTGTAGGGCTCTTTCTTCCTTTTTTTTGTGCCCCTATCTATGTTAGGGCATTTGCCCACTTTGGATCATTCTCTATCCACAACTTCTATTTCATCCCTTATTCCTTACTTGAGATACTTCCGATTATCGATTTTATTCTGTGCATTCCATACTATGCTCAACTGTACACTCTTTAGGCTTCATATGCACGTGTGGACTATGGTTATCCCTCCTTAGCTACATCTTATTTGGAGAGCTTACTTTTTCAACGTTTCTCGGACGTTCTTTCCTTTATTACCTTATTATGGGTAGTCCACTCATTCTTAGTTGTCACAACATCTTTTGATGCTAACTTCCTATTTACCCCTTAACTTATTTCCTTGGGTCCTCCTAGTATGTTTTTTTTTGTTCTTTCAACTCTCTTTTCTTGAGCTTAAATTGTGGCTTTCACGAGTATCAGTTCATTAACTGTCTTGTCTCTACCATTCCTTTGGTCTAATTTTCTTAGGGTAGTTGTTTCTTGAGTCCTCTTGTCCTTAACGTCCATCCCATTGTCCTTTTTATGGTGTAGTCCTTTCTACTTCCCGTTCTTCCTGAAAGCGTCGTTTATTCTCTTTAACTATCTTGTTGTAACTACTTGCTTCCCTCTGCTATGTTTGTTAAAAACTTCTATTTGGCTTCACTGCTTTTTCCAAAGTGAGTCATATTTGCCATCTCAAGACATTTCATTTATTGTCAAATGCTCGGCTGGTCTTTTCTTGTGGAGGCGCTCCCTCCTTTTCTCTTAAATAGTTGGAAATTTCTTCTTATGGAAAGATTTTCTTCAGTTATACTCTGTTCTTGTTTGTGGTTTATCGAGATCCTACATTCAATCCTTTTTCCTCCCTACCAATATGCGAGGATCTTGAAGAGCTTCCTCTTAGATGCAGTTGAAATTTCAAGCTGAAGTTGTATTTCTAAGGATGTATTCTTTCGAGTTTCCTATAGCTGTGGGGGCATTATTCTTGAAAAATATTGACCTAAATACTTGTGGTGTGGGACAGTCCTTCACTTCATATCCTATTTCTTTACACTTGTAATAGGTCGTTTCCTTGCTCAATTACTCCAAGAGTTCTCCTAAACTCCTTAATTACCTTGACGGTTTTTTTTTCTTGTTGTGCCTTCTTTGCCCAACAATTCCCTTGATTCATTCCTTTATTTGGGATGGGAACCTCCTTGGTCTCCATAGTGTCTAAGGTAATGCAGGTTTGTTTGATTACCTTGTATGGGAAATCTTCCTATAGCTAAGGTGTAAGATCACATCATTTGGAGAGATACAGTTTTAGGAACTTGGAATTCTTTATTATTGGAGAAGTAATACAATAGGTTGGGGTCTTAGCCCATTACAAAAAGTGCTTCCGAAACGGATGGAAAGCTATTGGGTTCTTTGACAAGCGTCCTCCTTAGTAAGGTTATAAGCCCTTGATGGCGTTCCTGGCCATAGGCTTGGCTTCCTTCGTACTCAGGATTGTGACTTCCACAAATCCTGACACCATCCTTCCGGATACTTCCCACCAATATCTCTTGGTTCTTTGGGACTTCTCGGGTATTTTAGGGTGATTTCCCTACGGAGACAGTGTGTTGGGTGGTATTGGTAATGTTAGTCCTAATTTTCTTGGTTGCTCTCTTGGGAGCCATCTGAAAATTTTAAAATTTTCTCTTAGTTACTATGTTATATAGTATTGATAATGTATTCGAGGAAAAAGGCTCTAATACTACTCAAGTTGTCACGCCCCAACCTGGTTTGGTCAGATCCCCATGAACAACCCGCCACACTCCCGGTTTATTAAGGATTTTCCCCTCTTCTAAACCGTGGGGGGTAAGGCATCATTCTTACCTGTACATTTCTTGTAATAACATTAATCAAAACTAAATATAAATTTTTCATACCTACCTTAAGGTTCGGCTACTGATAAATCTTTAAGGTTAGTTTTCCCTTGGTTTCCCTTGAGTGAGTTCGATAACTTAGTGAATGGATTGTTTGAAATATGAGTTTCTTATAAAATAGTTTAAATTGGAGTGTGTCAAACTCCTTATTTTCTTTAAAAACATTCTTTCCTCAATTACTGGTTTTCAAAACCTTTTTCCAACAATTTTCAAATCCTTTCCTAGGTTTTCATAACCTTTTTCCCATTTCCATATTAGGTGTGTTTCACAAAAACACGCCCTTCATCATGAAGGGATTACACACATTCGCGACATGCAGTTACGCCGACTGCACCCACTTGTGGATCGGAGTGTCTTTACCATTCACCCTGATAGAAGTCTCTCACTTCTACCCAAAGTCTGAGTGAACGTCTCTGACGTCTTACCCTTAGACCAAAAATACTTCATGTCCATATGAGGATAGAGACGTCATCCCATCCCTACCCCGGTCTCATGTGCAATTAAGCTACGTTAAACTTCTCAAGACTTCTGTTACGACTAATTGCCCTTATCTCCACCAGGTCATTCATAGCCCTAGGATGCATCACTACCCATCTTGGGCGTCTTGAATGTCCCATAACACAGTGCATGCACAATCATAATTTTTCACATAAGCCATGTAATTTGTGGTGCCATTGGTCCAACGTTCCCAACCCTCAACTAGACATGCAGTTGTTTGTCTCGACTAATCCATAGATCTGTTATGTCTCACTACCGCTAGTCCATCGAGTATGTCGGTCCTCTCTCGGTACAATGGCCAAACAACTCATTTACTTAAGTTTTCATGGCTTAATAATCGTGTTTTTTTATGAGCTCCTGCTCGTGCCAACTGTCCTAGGTCCCACTGTTCGAGATTTTCAAAATCGTGCATATTAGCCTCCAAGTTCCAAAACTGAGGCCTTCGGCCTATATGAGCTATTTGAACTCCCATCAAGAAGGTCTCCCAAAACTCTTAAGCAGTGACACACAATCAGGGGAGAGCACTTCCAACAAAATAAACTTTTCAACTGTCCATAATACCAATCGGGTATGATGACATTTTCGCTTATAATCAACAAGCTAGTTTTTCACTTCCTTCTATGAAGTTTCATCATACCAACCAGGTATAATCTACTTACAACCGGTAAGTAGTTTTTTCGAGTGATTTTCACATCACTTTTCTCAAATGTGATGATTAAAATAACACTTAGCAGTGATTTTTCATTTTCGAGGTACTTATCATCCCAACCAGGTATGATATTAAATATCTCACCCACACGATAGTGTAATGCATTTCCTCTTATCCATCTTGTTGCCTTTATGCGAACTTATCTTAGCTGGCATTCCCGGTACTTCATGTTCCTACATAATATGAACATCTTTATTCATTATCCTTTGGTTTAATAGCCTTCATTCATCCCAAATGAATGAGAAAACCAATTTATTCCTCAAATTGAGTCTCAAAACTTTTAAAATTCACTTTGGGACCTCAATTTATTCAATTTCACTAAAAATGATTCAATTTTCCAAATTTTCAATTTGGTCTTCAACTTTTAAAAAATTACCATTTTGCCCCTAGTTTACAAAAATGGTAAGTTTTACCCCAAAATTCCAAAATTGCACAATTGGTCCTCCAACATCTTTATCATGCCCAATTGGCCCTCAATTTTATGAAATTGCACTTTAGTCCCTCAAAATTTTGAAATCCTCAAATTTCCCCCAATTTCAACCTTCTAACTCAGTCAAATTTAATTTTATCAAATTGATCGATCGAATGAGTTTAATTGTTGAAATTGAAGTTAGATTGGAGTTCCTACACATTCATATGATTCAATTGCACTTTCAATCGTATGATTTGATGTCGAAATGAGCCCAAACGGAGTTTTACCGAAAATTTGGACTTAGAGAGAGAAAGCTTCAAAAGCTTACTGTCGGGGGTGCGTCAGTTCGAGCTTTCAATCTAGGCAGATAGCTCTTATCCTAAGGTTTCTCATAGGATCAAGAATTGCATCAATTAATGCTAAATTGAGTTAGAATTTAGCCATCAAAGTTCTGTCAGTTCTCTCTCTAGCACCGATCAAAATTTATAGAGGGGAGCCAAATTGACTTACCTTTCAACTCTAATTTAGCTGTAGGAGGATTGTGGAGGTGTTGGAAGGGCTTGGTTTGGCCTGAGAAAGGCTTGAATTGGCCAATTTTAGCTCGGCCAAAATAGGGCAGCTTCAGTCCGCCAGAGCTGCTTCACTATTGTATCACGTCGGCATTTCTCCAGCGATCCTCGGAGCAAATGGAGACTACATGCATATAGCTGACTTCTCCCTGAATCCCAAGAACTCGACCACGCCTTCTTTGGCTCAGAAAAGACCCTATATCGGAGCTGAAATCAGTCAATCCAAGCCCTCCTCACGCCAAACCAAGCCCTCCCAACACCTCCACAATCCGCCTACAGCTGAATTAGAGCTGAAAGGAGCAACCTTAGGATAAGAGCTATCTGCCCATATTGAAAGCTCGGAATGTCACGCCCCCAATGAAACATGAAGTACCGAGAACGCCAGCTAAGACAAGTTTAAGTAAGGACAACAAGCCGACTTAAGAGGATATTCACTGTAATATCGGGTGAGTGGGATTTAATGTCATACCCGGTTGGCATGATAAGCACCTCGAAAATGAAAACCCACTGCTAAGTAGTATTTTAATCATCACATCTAAGAAGAGTAATGTGAAAATCTCACATAAAAAGTAATTACCGGTTGTAAGTAGATCATACCCGGTTGGTATGATGAAACTTCGTGAAAGGAAGTGGAAAATCCGCTTATCAGTTATAAGCGGAGATGTCCTTACACTCTGTCGGTATGATAGACAGTTGAAAAGTTTATTTTGTCGGAAGTGCTCTCCCCTGATTGTGTGCCACTACTTAAAATCTTTGGGAGACCTTCTTAATAGGAGCTCGAATAGCTCATATAGGTCGGAGGCCTCGGTTTTGGAACTTGGGGGCTAATATGCCCGATTTTAAAAATCTCGAATAGTGGGCCCTAGGCCAGTTGGCACGAGTAGGAGCTCGTAAACAAACATGATTATTAAGCCATGAAAACTTAAGTAAATGAGTTATTTGGCCATGGAACCAAGACATGGCCGACATACTCAATGGACTAGCGGTAGTGCGACATTACAGGTCTTCGGACGAGTCAAGACAAATAGGTGTAGGTCATGTTGAGGGTCAGGGCCGTCGGACCAGTGGCACCAAAGATTATATGGCATCATGTGAAAAATGTTGACTGTGCATGCACTGTGTTACGGGACATTCAACACGCCCAAGAGGGGTAGTGATGCGTCCTAGGGCTCTGGACGACCTTGTGGATATAAGGGCAGTTTGTCGTACCAAAAGTCTTGTGAAGCTTAGAGTAGCTCCAAGCGCATGAGATCGGGGTGGGGACAGGATGAGGTCTTTATCCTCATACGGACACGAAGATTTGTTACAGGATTGAGGGTTCGATGTCGCGAACATCTACTCATTCTTAGGGTAGAAGTGGACATACTTCTATCTAGGTGGCCAATAAAGTCGCTCCGACGCCACAAGTGGGTTCAGTGGACGGACTAGCCTACGATTGTGTGTTTTACCTTCATGATGAAGGATGTGTGTTATGTGATGACACACCGTGGTAATAAGAAATGGTGATAAAAACTAAAATTGAAAATGAAAGGTTTTTAAAAGAAAATAAGGAGTCTGATACACTCCAAATTAAACATTTTTCCTAAAAGTTAAATTTTGAAAACCCATTCACTGAGTAATTGTACCCACCCCTCCCTTATATCCCTTTCAGGTAAACCCATAAAGCTTACCCCAAAGACCACCTGCTAACGCATCTGTAAGATATGTATGAATAGTTTAAAATTTTGTGGAGTTTTAATTTATGTTATTTCAGGAAAGGTACAGGTTTAAAGAACGTCTTACTCATCACGGTTTATAAATGGGGGAAACCCTTAATAAACCATGAGAGTGGCGGGTTGATCACAGGGTTCCGACCAAACCAGGTCAGGGCATGATAAAAACTATAAATTCATGAGGGGATTTCGGTGTGTCAGTTTAAGAGTACTAAGAGTGAAAATAATTTTTTTTGTCTTGCTCATAATCATAAAAGAGTAAGAGATCGCTCGAGTCGGACCACTAGAGCAGAGATATAAGAACCCACAAGGAACGAACCCGTTCCAAAAAACTAAGGTGAGTGGGAGTATTGACGGCGAGTCTGATTGTATCGACCGAATCACTTGCTTACTTGAATGAATACCTTAAAATGAATAGTAACATTGACTTTAGTACTCATATAAGAATTGTAAAATGATTAAGTACATTCCCACTAAAATAAACATTACTTTAAAAAATTAAAAGTAAGGGAAAGTTCATAAGACTAGTATATTGTTGTGTTAAGGTCCGTTGGGGTTGGATATTAGGGTTGTGTGCCCACTTTGCTGATTGGGGAGATGATCGAGTTACATACCGATCTTCCGATAATGATATGTTGTGTGCATTGATTGAAGATAGTAAGAAAAAGGGCCATGCACGCAAGATACTGAATTAGGGTTGTGTGCTCACTTTATTGTTTGGGGAGATGGTCGAGTGAGAGACCAAACTCCCCGCAATGATATGTTGTGTGCATTGGTACTGAATTAGGGTCGTGAGTGCCTGTGATTATGATTGTATGTCATTTTACTGCTTTGAAATACCAGTATTGGAGGGCGGCACGAAAAGACACCTTTTGAAGTGGTACCGTCACTCAAGGGAAATTGGAAATGAGTTCGGGGAGATGATTATTATGTGCCATCTTCCAAATTTTTCGGGATACCCGGGTGATGTACATGTACTATTCTAATACATATGCGATGAGAAATGGCGGAATTGAACATGTGCCGACGAGTGGGGGCAGTTGCAGTCATGACCCCGGATGCTAAGACATCCTACTAAGAGACAATGATTGTGTAACATCAGTTGTGACAGAGTGCACGTGGCTCCTACCCATGTGTGTGGGTCATAATCTGCCTATATGTGTGCGAGACCTAAGTTCCCAGTGATTGTTATCTTATTTTGATATACTATGTTTCATATGAAAACGATTGTGGAAGTTGAGAGTAACTCGACCGTAGAATAGACTACGATTAGGGGTGGCCCGAGACAATAGTCTCAAGGGGTGAGGTAAACCATGGGAATCACAATTATATTGAGAAACAAAAAAAATGAATTATGTTAGGTGGTTTAAAGGGGGGTCCAATTCTGAAGTTATTTAGTGTCCCAACATTAGTATCTTATTAATTGAGTTGTGAGCTCACCACTCCCCTAAACAATTATAGGTAAAAGTTGAGTGGGCTAGAGAAGTAAGTGGGAGAATATCTCCAAGACGATCGTGGTCAAATGTAGCTCTCTTAACCTGTACACTAATGTTTGATTATACTTTTTATCAACTTGCTATCTTGCATTAGTTAAAAGTCGAGTAGGCTAGAGATTTTATCGAAAGTATTAGTTACTTTGATTTCACTGTGGTGAATGTACCCACCATGATGATATCGAATAGGATTAACAAGATTTACGAGACTACACGGATAAAATTGGGTTGGAGCCTCACCATGATAGTTGTGACATTAGTTTAACTCGAAATATTGGGTTGTAACATTAAAATCTCTCTTCTTTTACTCTTCGTTCTTACTTGTACACTTAATAGGTTGAAAATTGGAATGATAGTTATTCTAATAGTGATTTTGTGGTCTTTATTATCTACAACATGATATTTTGGTGTTAAAAGAATTAACATATTTTTGCTTGCTATAGTACTAAACCTAAATAAAAAAGTATTGTTAACACTACCATAACTCACCTATATAGTATATTTTCAATTAATTTCGTTTATATTCACTCTATGATGATAATTATTATATATAATCACAACTAATCATATTTTTGAAGCGCATTAAAAATATTGAAATATAATATAATTTTATATCGTCCACATAATACACTTTATTTTGCTTTCTGTTCCTTTCATTTCAAACTCAATCCCCATTACTTATACTTGAGTTTGGAGTGAGTAAAAGCTAAGGCACTACCTCTCCACAGACTACAACACCCGCACTTAATTTGATGTCGCCTCATTAATACCACCACACCAAAAATTGTACACATTGCAGTTACGCATTTTAAAATATTCTTTATACATAATTTTGTTAACTTATAACACAAATGGTTATAAATTACCATAAATAATAAATAGAAGGTGTGACGAATATAATAACTCTTTCTTCTGGTAGAGATTACAGTTACACGTTTTAAAATATTTTTTTTGTATAGAACATTTTCTTACTTCTCAATTCTCTTAACTTTCTCTTTTAATTATATATACATATATAGGTACCATGGAGTTATAACTAGGCCACATCAAGTACCAGTATGGTTGTTTATGTGTAAAAAACACAACCATCCACACTCATTGCATTTACGATACATCTTCGTATACCATCTCACTCTATCTATAATATATAATTTTTTTAATTCATCATTTGAAATTTAATAATATAGTTCATAATAAATATATTGTCCCAAAGATGATAACCATATATTACCGATACAAAAATTGCAAAAAATAAGCTTATGATATAAAATCTAGTCGGTTTATACAACTTTCTTAACTAGATAAGTGAGTTGAAATAGTTAATTAAATGTAAAATATGAATATAACCATATATATATATATATATATATGAGAGGAGTGGAAAGAAAAATGTAAATTGCTCAAATTGCATGCTGCATTTGATTGTTTGTTTTACTTTTTATGTATATTTAATCATATTTTTTACTTTGGCATCTGATTTATGGTTTTTCCTTTAATGAATTAAATTAAATTTATTAATTGAAAATAAATAAATAAATTCAATTTACAAATTTGGCCAATAAATCTAATTGCATCTTTAGCAACAAAAAAAAAATAGACGACGTTAGTTCCCATGTAAGTTAACAAGATGTCAAGATGCAACTATTTGGATTAATATATACGATTTAATGGCATATCATAACCATATATTATACTTCGTATATATAATATATAATTTCTAAAAGGCTGGCCTTCATATTAAAAAGTAGCATTGAAAAATTACTACACAGAAAACAGAGATGTTTTACAAACTCTTAATATGATTCTTTTACTTAATTTTTTATTAATAAAATATTTGCGCAATATATATTTATTGGCGAATCAATTAAAACAATAAAAAATGAGCATATTTAAGTCAAATCTTTCATATTCTTTGCGCATTTTTTTTAGATATATTTATAATTTTTAAGTAGAAAAATATATTTTATGGTTAAAATAATTAAAAGTAAATATTTACGTAGAAGGTCATTTTAATCTTTCAAATACTAAGTCTAGCTAGAAAAGACAATCTCATATAATCTTAGGAAAATTTTGTATAATTTATTGTGGCTGATATGATTATTGTGCAAAAAAAATTCTACATGTATGTAACTATATTTGAGTACATTTTATGCAAACATATATGAAGAACATCTAGGAAAGATGACTAACACATGTTGGCTCATCTTGTAAAGAAAGAAAAGACGTATCTAGATGACTCCTATAAGCCACTAAATGATTGAAAACATACATGTAAATGAATATTCAATTGTTAAGTTAACACATACTGTAATCAAGAAAGACTAAACTCTAACTATTGTCAATATTGTGTGAAATATATCACCATTATATATTATCAAAATTATCCGCCATGATAGTTTTAATTAACTTATTGACATGATATATAATATAGTATCAACAACTATATGACATTAATTTCCAATGTAAACGAGGTGATTATAGATACTAATTCAAAAGTTGTAACAATATATTAAAGAATGGTGTGGAGCCAAGGAAATTGAGGCTGTGTATATATAAAAATTATTAGAAATTAAGAATTTATTAACTGTTATACCTACTCAATTTAATCAATTAATAAATTTCCCCATACAAAATTCATCTCCCGGCCAACAAACCATTAATCACATTTGATTAATATATCAACTTCTTTTTAGAAAAAAATATAAAATATTTCTGTATATCCTGGCTGTATTGTATTATAATATTTTTACCATAAATAAAATATATAAATATTAAATTATATTTATGATAAGTTCATAGTATCACTCTAATTTGTATTTTTAAATAACTAAATTATATTTATTTTAAAATAATATTATTTAATATTTTTATTATTATAAAAAAGGAAAAGAATTTTGATGGTCATATCTCTCTCTAGTTGCCTCGGAATCCATGCATCTTTTCTTTTGAAAAACTATGGAGGGCTATTTTATGAATAATCGAAAGACAGTAGCGTTAATGCAATTAAATTCTTGTGACACACCCCTATCACGGATCGGGACGGTTGAGAGAGACACTTGATTCTTGAATCCTTATAAACCCATCTCTCCGTCTGGTCGCCCTAGCCGTCTTCACTTGCTCCAAGTCCCTGCACTAGAATTCCACCAGCTGCCGGCGAAAATGGTAATCCTCCATCCACTTAAGTCACCATTAACTCTTGCAGGCGTATATGAAATTCCGAATCTGAATGTTATTTTTGAATTATTTATGTGCAGCCTTTCAAGAGATATGTTGAGATTGGGAGGGTAGCCCTAGTCAACTACGGGAAGGAGTATGGACGGCTTGTCGTGATCGTCGACGTCATCGATCAGAACAGAGTATGCACCTTCCTTTCCGATTTAAATTGGAACCGTTTGCTCCTTTTCGTAGCTCATTAAGATGATGCTTGACATTTGTAGCTGTTTAGTCTGAAGAGCCTAGATGAGGACAATCTAGATCTTGTAGGTTAGTTAAGTGAGAATGTCTCGAAACTGTTGGCTATGTATCTTGTTGGGATTGTCATTGATCTCGGCTGTACTTAGAAACAATAATTTTGTTGTAATGAGGTTGAAGACGTTTTGGATTCTTGTCCTTGTAAATGCAGCTCACATTGGTGTGTCTGGTGCCCATGTATTTCTCATGTAGATTTTTATTCTGTTTATCACAATGAAGATTTAGTCTTTTTTTTCTTCTAATTCTTTTTATTTCTTTTCGCCCTTGTACACGTTTACAGTGTAAAATACTTTGAAAGTGTGTAGTGTATGTCTAGACGAAGTTTGTCTCAATTCCTATATAATTATGTGTAATTTTTCCCTAGATAGAAGTGAATGCAGCAACTCACATTCCTTATATTAAGCTATCTTTATGCCAATAAATATTTTGTGTTATTGTGAAGCTAATAATAAGGTCTTTAGCATATTTGGTTTTGACCATTCTTGCACATTTTGGGTCTTGAATTGCATCTTGACTTAGATGGCATCCTCTTAGAGGTTTTGGGGGAAGGTTCTCTCTTTCTTGGTTTCGTTTAAGATCACATGGCCTACACAACTCTGGATATTTAAAAATATGGATAACGACCAGCTGTTGTAATGTTCAATCTCATTAGATGGTGAAGCCTTTGGCAAAAATGAAAGAAATCTTCCTGCCGCAATCAAACTTTCATGGAGCTTGTGATGATTTTATTATTTAAAGAAAGAATTGCTTGGGATGTTCAATGCCATCATCACTCTATTCTAGTCAAAATAGTTGCTAGCCAATCTTTTAATTATTGGTTACCAATTTTTTTCAGGCTCTTGTTGATGCCCCTGACATGGTCAGGACACAAATGAACTTTAAGAGGCTTTCACTCACCGACATTAAAATTGACATCAAGAGGATCCCAAAGAAGAAGACACTTATTCAAGCAATGCAAGAAGCTGGTGGGCTAAATCACCTCTTACTCTTGAATTTCAATTTTTTATAGACCTTTTCAGGATGCTTTTTTGGTGTTTCTTTATTAATAGTTTCATCATGTTTGATTGGCAGATGTTCAAGGTAAATGGGAAAAGAGCTCTTGGGGCAGGAAGCTTATTGTTCAAAAGAAGAGGGCATCCCTTAATGACTTTGATCGCTTCAAGCTCATGTTGGCCAAGATCAAGGTTTGTATATGTTTCTCTTGCACTTTTCTATATTATAAAACATCATGGTGGACTCAGTTATAATTATCCAATTCTACTTCACCAGTCATCTTGAACTGAACATAGAGCCAATTTATTTGATCATGTGCAGAGGGGTGGATTGATTAGACAAGAGCTTGCAAAGTTGAAGAAGGAGTCTGCATCATAATCACAAGTGTTGAGTTTAGTTAATTTTGTTATGCTTGTTTGAGATCTGTGATGCTGAATATTTTAAAAATCTCTTAGTTTGCTTCTACCTATAATGAACTGAGTCTAGGGGACAGTTTGGAGTTCAATTTGGTGCTTTTAGAAGGCTGAATTAATTCCAAAGGCTAATTCTTGGCTTTCAAAATTATTGCAAGTTATGGTTAAGACAAAACCAGCTGCCTATCTGCAATTGTCCAATGTAATTTTGACTTGTTCCTCAATTGGCCATGCTGCCCGTAAAAAATAATAACACAAATTCAGACTAGCATATTACCTAACATGTTGCTTAGGATATGTACTTCAATTTACTGTATATTTTAACCATGGGCCTGAGTTACAACTAAAATCTGTTTGACATATTAATGTTTATCACCCTAATTTGTCCCACAAATTCACTAGTAGACATGGAGTGGACCACAGGAAAGGAAGAATGTAGACTCCTTTTGGACCTTCCATTGAAAGATAGCATATGAGGTGGCATTAAAATATTTTTGAAGAGGGATTTAATTTAGTGATAATATTTTGAATTGAATATTTACAATGAAGTTCAGAAAAATAGGACTTAGGTACGTTCGTTTAGATTTGAATGACCTGAAGTATTGGGCTAGGTCTGTGTGTGCTTGGGGTATATGCAGACTTGGTTTAGGCTCAAGCTTGATTATAGGGATCTAAGTTCAGACTTGGGTTTAGGTTCACTAGTAGACATAGGAAAGGAACAATGTAGGCACCTTTTCGACCTTCCATTGAAAGATAGTTTATGAGGGGGCATTAAAATATTTTTGAAGAGAGATTTAAGACAAAGAAAATTAGTAAAATTGCTACATTTTAAGACAATATGTCAAAAGCTTTTGTATTTATTTAGTTGCAATTATTAATTCTCAACAATAAAACTAATTCCTTAGGGATACATAATAATTTTTTTATTTTAATTAATATAAAATCAACATTTATATTGATTTAATTTTTTAACTGACTTCAATTAAATTTGATCATGACATCCCAAAAATCTAAATTGATATAACAAGTGATTTTCCAATATTGTAAACTATAATATATCATCTTCATTACTATTAGGTGATTACATTATTAAATCACTCTCCTATCATCTTATATCCTGAGATTGTCATCTATCTATACTTTAAAATTGGCTCAATCCATGAACTGCAAGTGCAAATGGTGATTGTCCATCCAATTTTCTCAGTTTTATTCATCATCTATTGTCTTATTAACAAATTTAAATAGATAAAATAGTGGTATTTAGTCTATTGTATATTGTGTTCTATTGTCTTAAACTAATAGCATGGCTCTATCAAGATTGCAAATTTAATCTCTAAAAAACCTTACAAGTATGATTAGGTAGCTTTCAAGGATTAGGGTACCAAAATTTCAGGTTAGTTCAAACTTGGTTGCAAAACACTTTTATTCATTTGGTAATAATTAGATTTAACCCTTGTTTAAATCAGTGCGATCAAACTCAACCCGACCTAAATTTGGTTAAGTATAATTGGATTTAGTTATTAATACTTCAATTTAGAAACAAGTTTAAATTAATAAGTAATTTCGATTACAAATTTAAATACATTGGTACTCGAACTTATTACTATAAATAAATTAATCTAATTTACACGAGTATATATTCTTGAAACTCGAATTGGCGTAATTTATAAATGATATTAAGTCAAGTTCAAATATATTACTTTTACAAATATAATTTCATTATAAATTTCAATAATATGTAGATAATATATAAATTATTTTAATTATATTTAATTGATATAAAATAATATTTATTTTCAACTTATACCAAATCTAATTAAAATATATGGTACACATATTCACATTTTAACTAGATACCATTAACAAGAAATATATCTCACCACACAAATTTTTTTGTTTTTAATAGACATTGTTTTATTATTAATTGATAGATTTTTATTTAATATTATCTCATCATTTACACAAAAAGTAGCATTTTAAAATAGATTTTATATTAATATTCAACTATTTAAAATAATTTATATACACAACTAATTAATTCGATACAATTAAATGGAAAAGTGCCTAATATTTGAAAATTAGGTTTCATCCTTAAATTGGAGGTTTAATTAAGTATAACATTGGTGTGAGTAAAAAGGTTCACATCCAATTGACTATGTAATAATTTGGCCATAATTTGTGCTTTTTATTTTTTCTACCTTATTATTTTGGTAATTTTAATGAGTTTAATCAATTTGATGAATTATATTATATTTGTATTGAGTAATTTATAGTGATTTGGAACATAGGTGTTTAGATATATGGAGATTGAAAGTTAAGTCATGTATTTGAATCGATTAAAATTTTTTAATAATTTATTTTTGAATGAATAATAGTGAAATAAAATATTATTAATACAAAATTATAAAAAATAATTTATATTTTTAATTTAATTAAATAATTTATTAGTTATTATATATAATTTACTCTATATTAAATGTATTATATAAAATAATTAATTATTATAATAAAAAATTAATATTAATTATATAATAATTAATATATATATATTTTATAATTATAATATAAATATATATAACAAATTATATTTTATAAATGGTACATATTTTTTTTATTTATAATATTTTTGTTATATATTTATATTATATACTTCTGTATAAATTATTATTAATATATATATTTATTTAAAATATATAATAATAAAAATAAATAATTGATAATCTAAACAAATAAAATATGAAAGTATTAAACCAATTTAAAAAAAATGAAACAATGGCTTCAAAACATTAAAATTTAAATGATTGTTTGGTATTATTGTAATTAGAGCGTTTGTAAGTGTTTGAATTAATTCGTTTTATTCTACTAAATGATAATTATTTTACCACTATAAATCAATTAATTCAAACACAATTTTAAATATTTTATTCACTTTTTTTCTCACTCGTGTAATAAAAAGTTGCTTTAGTCCTATAATATCGTCTTTTATCAAGTAAAAAAGTTTTGATAGGGTCTAGGTTTTGTATCCAAACGCCACCCACCAGATCTAAAATTGGGGGCGAGAGGCTCTTATATTTCGGGTTGAGAGATCTTAAAATTCGGGTTGACCGTTTGAAAATTGCCACCCGCCTAGTGGGATGGTCATTCCTACGGGTTGATGTTTCTCCCCATTTTTTATTAAATATTTATTATTATTTTAATGTAAATTCAGTAAAATTGCTAAGGTTAAACCTTTACTAACCTTGAGTTTAATCTGTATTTTTTAAAATTTTTATATTAAATTATTATATTTTATACTAGTTTGGATTAAAAGAAATATAAATAGTAATATGACTATAAAACTTATTTTATGGTTGCATCTCTCGTAATAAATTCACAATATAGATTAAATTAAATTTTATTAACGTTGGAATTCAATCAATAATCCCCACTTACAATCAATCCCATACAAGTCCATCCCCTTACACATAAAAAAAAAAAAGCACAAAATGACATTAGGGGAAGGTAGAACACCCAATTGCATTGCCACATTCAGTTCATAGTAAGAACAAGGACCGGTGAGGAGTTAATGGCGTCCGAGGATACTCCCGAAGCCTTTTGATATCTGTTTCCAAATGGGTCGTTGCTTCGTAGGGACATCATTTTCCGCCGCCAGGACAATGAGGGACGAAAGAGCCATCAATATGATGATGAGAAGGAGAGGAACGATGGTTTTCTTGGTATCCAGAGATAATGTTTTTCCTCTCTTCTCTCACGACTTGGTGGCCTAATTAAAAGTAATTGGATTTTTTATTTTGGGATTTGGGTTGCTGGTGCAAGTGGGGATTCATTATAAGGATAGGATGGGAGGGTATATATAGGGTCACATGTATACATGAATGGTTGAAAATCATATGGTAAAGAGTAAAATGTGCATGTTAATTTCTTAAAATAGAATTTTATTTTTCAAAAAGGTACTTGTATTTTTGGGACCTTTTACCTAAAATCTTTTAAATTTATAATTATGATAAATTGTTCTATTTATATAAAAAGATAATTTTATTATAGTACATTTTTGGGACCTTTTACCTAAAAAATTTTTAAATTTATAGTTATGATAAATTGTTCTATTTAGAGGGAAGACAACTTACTATCATTCAGATCCATTAAAGTGGTCCATTTGCCTCAAGTCCAAAGAAAGGCCCACTGAAAATGGGTTAGAATATTAAATGGATTGCATGAGCTCCACCTCACCATATTTAAAATAGGCTATTCTTTGCAAGGTAGACCACATACTCATTAAAAATCATGTGGTTAGTAGTAAAATGTGCATGTTAATTTCCTAAAATTGACATGAACGGAACCTCATAGGGAAATATGAAATGATTTATAATCAGGGTAAGTATGATGAAATATCTCATAGGGAGAACAAAACCCGAGCGAACGAGTAGGAAAATAATTTATAAGATATACAGTTGTTTTAAAGGAAAATTTCTAAAACTTTACAAATGCATGAAAGACAATATGATGATACTTTCGTTTAGCTGATCCATTTTGTTGAGTGGTATGGGGACAAGAGAGTCGGTGGCTAATTATTACAAGTTGGAGTTCAGACTAGAAGGAAGAAGACATAAATTCTTTGGCCCCATCAGACTGAAGAAATTTAATTTTACGATCAAGGATATTTTCAACTTGTAAACGGAATGCATGAAAAACATAAAGAATGTTAGAGCGATGTTTCATGACAAAGAACCAAGAAAATTTACTATAATCATCAAGAAAATGAACATAGTAAATATGACAGGTATGAGAAATGATGGGGGTAGGCCCCAGATATCGGTATGAATAAGTTCAAGAGGATAAGTGCTTTTATGGTAAGTTAAAGGAAATGGTTGTTGTGTAATCTTGCTACATGAACATGATTCACATAATGATAAAGACGAATCAGCGTGTATTGATAAATGTTGTGAAAGCACACGACTGATAATAGAAAAGACATAATACCCTAAACGTTGATGCCATAAAGAAACAGACTCAACTCGACTAACATAAGTAGCAGGAGAGATAGAGGAGGAAGCACGACCGGTGCACAAATAGTACAATCCATCCTTACGACTCCTGTGCAGCAACTCCTGATGAGAAGCAAGATCTTTGATAAGGAAGTAAGTAGGATAAAATTCAAAGTAAGAGGCATTATCCTTGGTGAACTGAGAGACAGAAAGTAAATTGAGAGAGATTTGTGGAACATAATAAATATTAGTGAGAGCGAAGCAATGAGTAGAAGAGGTGAGATAAGTAGAACCAATGGATAAAATGGGTAAACTTGTCCCATCTCCAATTAGTAGATGTTCAGGAATGGCAGAATCCTCCTGAATAGTCATATGAGACAGATCATTAGTGATATGAGTGGTAGCACCTGAATCAATATACCAGTTAAGATGATGAGGGCTAGGTTCATTTTTATAAGCAGAATGGACTTATGGAGCAGATACTGTAGGCTTTAGTTCATATGAAGAGCAATGGGTGGCTAAATGTCCAAGTAAGCCGCAAAGCTGGCAAATGGGCCTAGAAACACGAGAATTGGGCTTGAATCCACGTTGGTCATGGAAGCCCGAACAATGATGTCCAAGAGCTGGGTGGCGTGGCCCTACATGATGCCCAAAATGTCTATAGCGATATCCACTAGAAGGCCTAAATGGAGATCCAATATAAGACCTAGAAGCTGTTGGCCTACTCCATGCACGCATTTGTCCATCATTTCGCTCCAGCCTACGATTGGGGTGATTAGGAACTCGAGGAGAAAGATGAGCATAACCTAGAGTCGGAGCGCGAGTGGAGTGGGGAGCTGGTAGAAGACCACGATCGCAAGAGATGACAGCGATTGGAGTATTACCCGTCTAAGGAAGGAGGCCAGAAAGAGGTGGAGTGCTATTGTCGGGGCTGTATTTTTGGAGTCTTCGGGTATCCTGAGCAAGTAGGAGGGCTTTGAGAGAATCTAAGGTCATGGATTGAAGTACAGGGGACATAGCCAAGGTAAGTGCCTCCCATTCATGATCTAATCTATCGAACAACTTATTTTTAATCTCATGGTTGGGTTTTGGCCTTCCAATTTGGGTGAAATTTGTGGTTAAGTTGGATATAGCTGTTAAGTAAGAGGACATAGGTTGGTCTCCCTTCTTTAGCTCATGCCATTGTTGCTCAAGTATGTCTTTCTGTGCCCTGATTTGTGAGCTATACAATGTTTCCAAATGTGTCTAGGCTTCAGCAGAGGTGAGTACTCCAATCACCTAAAAATTTACTTCTGTGGAAAGTGAAGCTACAATAACAGTTAGAGTGAATTTGTCACGAATTACCCATGCTTCATGTTCGAGGTTAACAATTTCAATTTCCTTATCACCTTTTTTTAGCAACATGGTTGGTGCAGGTGGTGGTATATTACTAGTAACATAACCATATAACTAATAGGCCTACAGTAAATTACTGATGTGATTGCGCCATAGGTAATAGTTTGTACCATCCAGTTTAATGGACAGTATAGGGGGAAGAATAATAGTAGGAGAGATGCTCATAGTTCTTGTGGACTTACAGGGTGCACCAAATATGGATGTCTCAAATAATCCTGAGTTTCGCGTCCTCTACGTCTCTGTGCACAGTGCAACATGATATTAAAAAAAAGTAAGACAGAGCAACACCTCTAAAGAAGAGAGAAGAAGGCTGGTCGTGCTGAAGGAGCTATCATCCAATCTATGGCTACTTGAAGGCCTCCTACTACACTTCTCAGAGAAATGAGAAATGGCAGAGGTGCAGCAAAAAAAATGATGCAAAAATAGAGGGTTTCAGCTTCAACACAAAGAGAAGAAGGTGTTGTTGGAGTCTCCCATGAAGCCGCTGATCGCACCAAATAGAGGAGGAGCAGAGCTGGTCGCACCAAATAAGGAAGAAGCAGAACTGGCTACTGATGAAGCCACCCCGAATAGAGACAGTCCTGAGCTTACTGCAGCTGAAGAAGGTGTCCCAAAAGGAGACAGAACTAGCGGCAGATGCAGCAACACCAAAAAGCGGTGATCCGGAGCCGGTAGAAAGCAACAGAGCACCAAATACTAACGAGCTAGTGCCAGTAGAGGAGGTGCCAAAGCCGAAAGAAAATGAGGGTAGTTTCTGATGGAGTTGGGGTTGATGCAAGCCCTGTAGTTGGGAAAATATAGAGTGTGAACGATGCTGGTGGAGCTGGGGTTGATGAAGTAGCTGTTGTCGAAGTCCGAAGATGTTGGTGTTGTAGTCTCTGATGGAGCTCTAGCTGGAGCTAGGGTTGATGTAAGCCCTGTAGCTAGCCCTAGTACTGTCTGGAAGAGACAGTGGAGAAGTTCCTTTAGGCTGACTAAGGCTAGGAGCAGTTCAGGCAAGGCTGGACGAAATGTTGATGCTGTGGAAGTAGCAGGAGGCAGTTAAGTAGACCTAGGACTAGGAGGCAGGCGTAGGAGAAAGTGTAAAGAAGAAATATGCATGGCTCTGTAGTTGATGCTGTGGAAGCAGGAGGAGGTAGTAGACATAGGACTCGGAGGCAGGGTTGGACAAAATGTGGAGTAGTGACCGTTAAGCAGGTGCTCCGATACCATAAAGGATTTGAGAGAAAAAGAAGATATTTATATAATTCTGCGGGCTTTCCATTTGTGTTATAACACACATATTTATACAATGTTGTATCATATATAAACAAAATAAGAAATAGACAAAATCATACACGCATGTACAAGTGTGATAGCTAGGTGCATCTTGCTAGGCCAGTTGTATGCATGCTATTATGTCGTCTAGCTATTATGCCGTTTTGCTATTACTCCCCCGTAAGCTAAGAGCTTATCTTGAAAAAGGCGAAAACTAGCAGACGAAAGACCTTTAGTGAAAAGATAGGATTAGCCGTAAGATAGATAGTAGACAAATTGTCACACCAAAGTGTAGGTGGGGAAGAGGGAGGAAGACCGAGTTCCCGGAGAAGAGAGCCCACCTAAATAAGTTTAGTAGTGGCATGACCAATACTCTTATATTCTGCTTCTGTACTAGAGCAAGTGACGGTGCGTTGTTTCTTAGAGCTCGAGGAGATAAGATTTTTGCCGAGAAAAATAGCAAAACCGCTAACAGAACGATGATCATCAGGATTATCGGCACAATCAGCATCAGAGAAGCAATGAAGAGTGTAAAATGACTAAGTGCATTCCCATTAAAGTAAATATTACGTTAAAAAATTAAAAGTAAGGGAAAGGTCGTAAGACTAGTGTATTGGTGTGCTAAGGTCTGTTGGGGTTAGATATTAGGGATGTGCCCACTTTGCTGATTGAGTAGATGATCAAGTGACATACTGATCTTCCGATAATGATATGTTGTGTGCATTGATTAGAGATAGTAAGAAAATTGGTCATACTCGCAATATACTGAATTAGGGTTATGTGTCCACTTTATTGTTTGGGGAGATGGTCGAGCGACAGATCGAACTCCCGATAATGATATGTTATGTGCATTGGTATTGAATTAGGGTTGTGAGTGCCCGTGATTATGATTGTATGTCATTTTACTACTTTGAGATACTAACATAGGAGGGCGGCACAGAAGGACACTTTTTGAGATAGTATCATTGTTCAAGGAAAATTGGAAAAGAGTTTGGGTAGATTATTGTTATGTGCCATCTTCCAGATTTTTTGGGACACCCGGCTGATATACAGGTACCATTCTAATACACATATGTGATAAAAAAAATTGGGAATTGAGTCACATGTATAAGGGGCATGTGCAATGGGACAGTTAAAGCCATAACCCCGTATATTAAGACATCTAACTAAGAGATAACACTTGTGTGGCATCAATTATGACAGAGTACCCGTCTACCGGGTTTGGTATCGTTAAATTTACTCTAGTGCGTGTATATGACCATGTGTGCAGGACTTGAGTTCCAAATTATTATTATCTTGTTTTGATATAATGTGTTTCATATGAAAACGATTATGGAGGCTGAGAGTAATAAGAATGTATAGTAGACTACAATTAGGGTGGTATGAAATAGTAGTATTAAGGGGCGAAGTAAACCAAATCACAATTATATTAAGAAATAAAAAAAGAATTATATTAGATAATTTAAAAGGATATGAATAGTAAGCAATTTAGTGTTCTAAAATTAGTATAAGGCTATAGATGGAAGTGAGAGAAAATTTTCAATACCTTTACATAAATGTTTAATTATACTTATTATTAACTTGTTATCTTTCTCTCAATACTTTTATGTAAATTATTTTAGGTTGAGACATTAAATAAAATTTTTAAATTTTTATTATAAAATATAGATAAGTTTTATCAAAATCATTAGTTACTACACTTTTATTGTAGTGAAAGTACCTAACATGTTAATATAGGTAGGATTAATAGGATTTTCTGAAGTTGGGACAATTGAATCAAGTAAAAGAATTAAAGTTATAGTTGTAATATTAGTTTGATTAGAAATATAGGATTGAGTTGTTTACTTACACCTGACTCTTACTCATACATTTATTGGGTTAAAAATCAGAATAATTATTATTTTAAAAGTGATTTTGTAATATTTACTGACAATACCACTACGCCTAAATACAAAATATTAAAAAGAATACCATTAAACTTATTTGGATTTAGTCTAATATCAGGTAACTTCCTTTTTCATTATCTCCCATACTCTATGACGTAATAATTACTATATATATATATATATATATAACAACTAATTCCATTTTTCACACGCCTACCAAAAATAACGAAATATAGTATAATTTTAAATGTGATCAGGTCACTCATAATACCCTTCGGTTCGTTCTATTAGGCTCGGCATTCAGCTACTTGTTTCAGCTAGTTGTTCTTCTTACTAATAGCTTACCTTGACCTTCGCGCCGCTTCTATTCCCTTTGTTGCAAACTCAATCTCCATTACTTACACAGTTTGTATTGAGTAAAATATAGTTCCAAACTCAATCTTCATTACTTACACTTAGATTGTATTGAGTAAAATATAGAGCGTTACCTCTCCAATGTCACCAACAGAGTACCGCCACAGCCGCACTTAATGTTGATGTCCTGTCACTCGTACCACCACCTGAAATTGTACCGATTGGTATAAATTACCATAAATAATGAATAGTGTGACTAATGTTCTTCCTTCTCAATTATCTTGTAGAGATTCGAGTTACAAGTTTTAGAATATTTTTTTGTGTATAATTTTGTTAACTTGTGATACCAATTGTATATAAATTGCCAACCAGTAGAAGGTGTGGTAAATACAATACTCATTTTCTTACTTCTCATTTCTCTAAACTTTCTCTTTTAATTATATAGTCATATATAGGTACCGTGGAGTTATAACTAGGTCACATCAAGTAACAGTATAGTTGTTTATGCGTGAAAAACACAACCATCCACACTCATTGCATTTGTGATAACATCTTCATATACCATCTCACTCTCACTCTATCTATAATATATAATTTTTTTAATTCATCATTTGAAATATATTATATCTAGTGGGTTCATACAATTTTCTTAACTAGAGAAGTGAGTTGAAATAGTTAATTAAATGTAAAATATGTATATAACCATATATATATATATATATATATGAGAGGAGCGGAAAGAAAATGTAAATTGCTCAAATTGCATGCCTACATTTAATGGTTTGTTTTACTTTTATGTATATTTGATCATATTTTTTTTTACTTTGGCATTTCCTTTATGGTTTTGCCTTTAATGAATTAAACTTAATTTATTAATTGAAAATAAATAAATTCAATTTACAAATTTGGCCAATAAATCTAATTGCATCTTTAGCAAAAAAAAACGGCCTTAGTTCCGATGTAAGCTAACAAGATGCAACTATTTGGATTAATATATACTATTTAACGACATAATAACCATATATTATACTTCGTATGTATAATATAGAATTTCCAAAAGGCTGGCCTTCATATTAAAAAGTACCATTGAAAAATTACTACACAAAAAACAGAGATATTTTACAAACTCTCAATATAATTCTTTTACTTATTTTTTATTAATAAAATATTTACGCAATATATTTAGTGGTGAACCAAATTAAAACAATAACAGTATGAGCATCTTTAAGCCATCTCTTTCATATTCTTTTCGCATCATTTTCTCGATATCTTTATGTTTTTCAAGTATAAAAATATATTTTATGGTTAAGAATTTATTTATTCTTATACCTACTCAATTTAATCAATTAATAAATTTCCCCATACAAAATTCATCTCCCCGCCAACAAACCATTAATCACATTTGATTAATATATTAACTTCTTTTTAGAAAAAAATATAAAATATTTCTCTATATCCTAGCTATATTGTATTATAATATTTTTACCATAAATAAAATATATAAATATTAAATTATATTTATGATAATTCCATAGTATCACTCTAATTTTTATTTTTAAATAACTAAATTATATTTATTTTAAAATAATATTATTTAATATTTTTATTATTATAAAAAAAAAGGAAAATAATTCGGATGGTCATAGGATCACTCTCAATAGGTTGCAGCAGAATCCATGCATCTTTTCTTATGAAAAACTATAGAGGGCTATTTTATGAATAATCGAAAGATATAGTACCGTTAATGCAATTAAATTCTTGTGGACACACCCCTATCACGGATCGGACGGTTGAGAGAGACGCTTGATTCTTGAATCATTATAGTCCCCTCTCTCCGTCTGGGCGCCCTAGCCGTCTCCACTTGCTCCAAGTCCGTGCACTAGAATTCCACCAGCTGCCGGCGAAAATGGTAATCCTCCATCCACTTAAGTCACCATTAACTCTTGCAGGCGTATATGAAACTCCGAATCTGAATGTTATTTTTGAATTATTTATGTGCAGCCTTTCAAGAGATATGTTGAGATTGGGAGGGTAGCCCTAGTCAACTACGGGAAGGAGTATGGACGGCTTGTCGTGATCGTCGACGTCATCGATCAGAACAGAGTATGCACCTTCCTTCCCGGTTTAAATTGGAACCGTTTGCTCCTTTTCGTAGCTCATTAAGATGATGCTTAACATTTGTAGCTGTTTAGTCTGTGGAGCCTAGATGAGGACTATCTAGATCTTGTAGGTTAGTTAAGTGAGAATGTCTCGAAACTGTTGGCTATGTAGCTTGTTGGGTCGTCATTGATCTCGTCTGTACTTATAAACCATAATTCTGTTGCAATGAGGTTGAAGACGTTTTTGGATTTTTGTTATTGTAAATGCAGCTCACATTGGTGTGTCTGGTGTCCATGTATTCCAAATGTAGATTTTTATTCTGTTTATCACAATGAAGATTTAGTCTTTTTTTCTTCTAATTCTTTTTGTTTCTTTTCACCCTTTTACACATTTACCGTGTAAAATACCTTGAAAGTGTATAGCGTATGTCTAGACGAAGTTTGTTTCAATTCCTATATATTATGTGTAATTTTATCCTAGCTAGAAGAGAATGCAGCCACTCATATTCCTTATATTAAGCTTTCCTCATGCCAGTAAATATTTTGCATTATTGTGAAGCTAATAATGTCTTTGGCATATTTGGTTTTAACCATTCTTGCACATTTTGGGTCTTGAATTCCATCTTGACTTAGATGGCATCCTCTTGGGGATTTTGGGGGAAGGTTCTCTCTTTCTTGGTTTAGTTTAAGATCACATGGCCTACACAACTTTGGATATTTAAAAATATGGATAACAACCAGCTGTTGTAATATTTAATCTCATTAGATGGCGAAGCCTTTGGCAGAAATAAAAGAAATCTTCTTGCCGTAATCAAACTTCTGTGAAGCTTGTGATAATTTCATTATTTAAAGAAAGAATTGCTTGGGATGTTCAGTGTCATCATCACTCTATTCTAGTCAAAATAGTTGCTAGGAAATCTTTTAATTATTGGTTACCTATTTTTTTCAGGCCCTTGTTGATGCCCCTGACATGGTCAGGACTCAAATGAACTTTAAGAGGCTTTCACTCACAGACATTAAGATCGACATCAAGAGGATCCCAAAGAAGAAGACACTTATTCAGGCGATGCAAGAAGCTGGTGGGCTAAATCATCTCTTACTTGTGTATTTCAATTTTTTTATAGATCTTTTTAGGATGCTTTTTTGGTACTTCTCTATTAATAGTTCCATTATGTTTGATTGGCAGATGTCCAAGGTAAATGGGAAAAGAGCTCTTGGGGCAGGAAGCTTATTGTTCAAAAGAAGAGGGCGTCCCTTAATGACTTTGATCGCTTCAAGCTTATGCTGGCCAAGATCAAGGTTTGTATCTATTTCTCTTGCACTTTTCTATATTATAAAACATCATAGCGGACTCATAGTTATGATTATCCAATTCTACTTTGCCACATTAAGAGCTAATTTATTTGATCATGTGTAGAGGGGTGGATTGATTAGACAAGAGCTTGTGAAGCTGAAGAAGGAGTCTGCATCATAATCACAGGTGTTGAGTTTAGTTAATTTTGTTATTCTTGTTCAAGATCTGTGATGCTGAATATTTTAAAAACCTTTCAGTTTGTTTCTACCTATAATGTACCGAGTTTAGCGGACAGTTTGAAGTTCTATTTGGTGCTTTTAGAATGCTGAATTCATTCCAAAGACTAATTCTTGCTTTTCAAAATTATTGCAAGTTATGGTTAAGACAACCAGCTGCCTATGTGCATTTGTCCAATGTAATTTTAACTTGTTCCTCAATTGGCTATTCTGCTCGTAAAAAATTAATAACACAAATTCAGACTAGCATATTACCTAACATGTTGCTTAGGATATGCCTGAGTTACAACTAAAATATGTTTGACATATTAATGTTTTTGTCACCCTAATTCGTCTCACAAATTCACTACTAGACATGGAGTGGACCACAGGAAAGGAACAATGTAGACTCCTTTTGGACCTTCCGTTGAAAGATAGCTTATGACGAGACATTGAAATATTTTTGAAGAGGGATTTAATTTAATTGTAATATTTTAAATTGAATATATACAATAAAGTTCAGAAAAATTGGACTTGGGTACTTTAGTTTAGATTTGAATCTGAGATTCGAATGACTGAAGTATTGGTTTAGGTATCAGTAATAAAAAACTGATAATTGTGATATCCCTTTCGTAGTTAGCCCATTCCATGGCCACTCATTGTTTAAGTAAACTTTTTAATTATCTTTTCATTTTAATAAAATATTAATCAAAACTTAAAATCATGTTTTATTCATTTAATTTTAATAAAATATTATGTTTTAGCCCTTAGATTCTAAGTTACATTTAAAACCATTACATAGGCTTGGTATACCAACTGAGCCTTGTATTATTATATTGTGATCCAGAGTTTACCAGGTGATCCAGAATTTTATCAAAGATACTAAATTTAATAAGATATGTTATAATTTAATTTAAAGAGAGTCAAATGAAATAATTTTAAAAAATATTGATGAAAATAAATATATTTATATATTCCTAGAGTGAAATTATTTATAAGAAAATTGAACATTATTATTAATTAATTACTATTTTTAGTTTGACATTACATTTCTACCCTAAAAAATAAAATGGTTTAAAACAAAAAACCTGTCAAAAGCTTTTATATTTGTTTAGTTGCAATTATTAATTCTCAACAATAAAACTAATTCCTTAAGGATACATAATAAAATTTTATTTTAACTAATATAAAATCAGCATTTATAGTATAATGATGATGTACAATGTAAAAAGTTTTGGCCTTCACCAATGGCCTTCCATGTGGCACTAGGATGTCAATATTCTCCTGATTAGAATATCATTTAGTTTTTTAACTTACTTAAAATAAATTTGATCATTACATCCCAAAATTCTAAATTGATAAAACAAGTGATTTTCCAATGTTGCAAACTATAATATATTATCTTACATTATTAAATCACTATTCTATCATCTTATATGGTGAGATTGTCATCTATCTATACTTTAAAGTTGGCTCAATCCATGAACTGCAAGTGCAAATGGTGACTGTCCATCCAATTTTCCGAGTTTTATTCGCCATCTATTGTCTTATTAACAAATTTAAATGGATAAAATAGTGGCATTTAGTCTATTGTATACTGTTTTCTATTGTCTTAAACTAATAGCGTGGGTCTACAATCTAACATTACACGTATCAAGATTGCCAATTTAACACCAAAGAAGAAAAACCTTGCAAGTAGGAAGATTGCCGTGATTTTATGGGGTGATAGGGGCATTACAATTGCATAGATCCAGTCATCTCCGTCTGCCTCTATCTCTCGTATTATCCATCACTTTTCTTCCAATTAGGTAGCCTCAAAAAAAGGGTTGGGATGCCAAAATTTAGGGTTAGATCGACTTTCCTACTATTTGAATTCAATCCGGAGTTCGGATGTAAAATACTCAATTTAAGATTTTGGTACATTTAGTTATAATCAGATTCGACTCAAATTTATGTTCGTGTAATTAGATTCGAAACTAATTTGAATTCAATAAAGTATAATTGATTTCTATCGTTATATTCAAATATAAAATTAAGTTTAAATTAATAAGTAATTTCGATTACAAATTTGTATAAAATTGAACCCGAATTTAATTATATACATAAATGAATTCAATCTAAACTCGAATAATAAGAGATCAAAACCTACAAATACCCGAAATTTAGATAATTATAATTTAAATTTAAAATTTAGTCAATTTCAATTATAAAATCTCCATCTAGAATAAGCTCCACTTCAATAATATTTTCCACTTTCTCTTTCTATTCTTACTGATATAATTCCATTATAAATTTTATTAATAATATATTATATAAACTATTTTAAATTAATATAAATTATTATTTATTCTGAGCTGATACTAAATTTTTTCAGAATATATATTATACATATTCACATTGTAGCCAGTATGAACGAACACATTTCACGGGACAAAATTTTGATTTTTAATGTATGCTATTTTATTATTAATGGATAGATTTTTATTTAATATTATCTAATTATTTACCCTAAAAGTAGTATTTTTTTAAATAAATTATGTATTAATATTCAACTATTTAAAACAATTTATATACACAACTAATTAATTTAATAAAATTAAATGAAGAAGTGATTTGATTTAAAAGATTCACATCATATTAACTAAGTTAGGATTGGGTAATAATTTGTGGCTTTTAATTTATCGAGCTTGTTTTGGTTGATGGGAAAATGAGAAAAATATAATCGATAAAAATTTTAATGAGTTCAATAAATTGGATGAATTATATTATAATTGTATTTGGTGATTTGGAGTAATGTTAAAATATATTCACATTGAAAGTTAAGTTATATATTTAAATTGATTAAAATTTTTTAATGATTTATTTTTCCAATGAATATTAGTGAAATAAAATATTATTAATAAAAAATTATAAAAATTAATTTATATTTTTAATTTAATTAAATAATTTATTAGTTATTATATATAATTTACTTTATATTAAATATATTATATAAAATAATTAATATTATTATAATAAAAATTAATATTAATTATATAATATATATGTACATATTTTATAATTATAATAACAAATAATATAAATATATATATATAATAAATTATATTTTATAAATGGTACATATTATTTTTTTATTTATAATATTTTTGTTATATATTTATATTATATATCTTTGTATACAATATTATTAATATATATTTATTTAAAATATATAATAATAATAAATAATTGATAATCTAAACAAATAAAATATGAAAGTATTAAACCAATTGTAAAAAAATGAAACAATGACTTCAAAACATTAAAATTTAAATGATTATTTGGTATTATTGTAATTAGAGTGGTTTGTAAGTGTTTGAATTAATTCGTTTTATTATAATTATTTTACCACTATAAATCAATTAATCCAAACACAATTTTAAATATTTTATTCACTTTTTTTTCTCATATTATAAAAAGTTGCTTTAGTCCTATAATATCGTTTTCTATCAAGTAAAAAAGTTTTGATAGGGTCTAGGTTTTGTACCCAAACGCCACCCACCAGATCTAAATTTGGGGGCGAGAGGCTCTTATATTTCGGGTTGCCGTTTGCTGATCATTCCGATGGGTTGATGTTTCTCCCCATTTTTTTATTAAATATTTATTATTATTTCAACGTAAATTCAGTAAAATTTCTCAGGTTAAACCTTTACTAACCTGAGTTTAATTGTATTTTTAAAATTTTTTGTACTAAATTATTATATTTTATACTAGTTTGGATTAAAAAAAATATGACTATAAAACTCATTCTATGATTGCATCTCTGGTAATGGATTCACAATATAGATTAAATTAAATTTTATTAACGTTGGAATTCAATCAATAATCCCCACTTACAATCAATCCCATACAAGTCCATCCCCTTACACATAAAAAAAAAGCACAAAATGACATTAGGGGAAGGTAGAACACCCATTTGCATTGCCACATTCAGTTCATAGTAAGAACAAGGACCGGTGAGGAGTTAATGGCGTCCGAGGATACTCCCGAAGCCTTTTGATATCTGTTTCCAAATGGGTCGTTGCTTCGTAGGGACATCATTTTCCGCCGCCAGGACAATGAGGGACGAAAGAGCCATCAATGTGATGATGAGAAGGAGAGGAACGATGGTTTTCTTGGTATCCATAGAGGTACTGTTTTTCCTCTCTTCTATCACGACTTGGTGGCCTAATTAAAAGTAATTGGATTTTTTATTTTGTGATTTGGGTTGCAGGTGCAAGTGGGGATTCATTATAAGAATAGGATGGGAGGGTACATATAGGGTCACATGTGTACATGAATGGTTGAAAATCACGTGGTTAGGAGTAAAATGTGCATATTAATTTCCTAAAATAGAATTTTATTTTCAGAAAAGATACCTACTTATTATAGTACATTTTTGAGACCTTTTACCCAAATTTTTTTAAATTTATAGTTGAGATAAATTGTTTTATTTATATAAAAAGATAATTTTATTTTCACTTTTGTACATTATTTCTTATTTTTAAGAGTATTCCTCCATAGCAAGGGCAATCACTTCATCCAAGATAAGACACTCCTTGTAATGCTTCAGTATACACCGTTGTTTTAAGAGTGTAAAATAATAAATACAGTCCGCCGCTGAGGTTAGGGTTCCGGCAAGACGGACGAGGCGGCGCTTCTGAATATCTACTACCTCATTGGAGAAAATCAACGGGAGATCGTCGTCGGCAAACTGGAGCCCTGTAACTTTACTGGTAGTGGTGCAACATGATCAATCTCCTTTTGAATTACAATCGAAATAATGAAAGAAGCTCAAAATGAAAATATTATTATAAGCAGTGCGTCTTTTGTTTTCTGTCTTAACTTTCTCGTGGCTCCAAGACAATCTCGGTGTCACTTTTAATAACAAGATGGATGAAGAACTTTATATAGAGAAAATGGATGTAGAAGTTGATAAAGGATAACCTCCATATTATTTTTGAATTGAGTAATTTGAAAGAGCCACGGATTAAGTAATTACTATTTTATTAAAATAAAAGACAGTAATTTGAAATGGTGGGTAAATCCTAAAAAATTATGTATTTGAATTTTTTAATTATTATTTTAATTATTTTAATATTTTAATTATATTTATTTATATTATTATTAATTTATTTAATTTATATATTAATAATATTTTATATAAAATTATATAATAAAAATATTATACATAAAAATTACATAAACATGTACACCAACCAAATATTAGTAAAAGTGAACTTCGTCCCAAATTTTAGAATATTAGTTTTTACCCATATTTATTGAAAGTATAGTTTGACCCAATATTTAAAATAAGATATTCAACTAATATTTTAAAAAAAATTGAATTCAACCCCTAATTTATTAAATGGGTCCCACTAATACTTTTTAAAAGCAATATTCAATCTAAATATCATTAAAGTGGGAATAGGATAAAATACCAATAAAATTTTAAAAGTAGTCTCTCACCTAAATTTTAAGAAAAAAAGATATGGTCTAAAAGTTTTATAAATAGGGTATTATCCCATATTTATTAAAAATACTATAAGGTTAAATATTTGAAACTAAAAAATAATGTATACCATGGAATTATGGACCTTAATTATTAATAATTATATGTTTATTATCACTTTTCGAAACTAAGTTAATACCGTAGAGACTAAAATTTAAAATAAATTTTGTATACAATAATTTATAGTGAAAATTTAATTTTTTTTATAAATAGCATGCTAAAATTTTTATACAATAAATCGTGAATATAATTACTGATAAAAATATAAATTAAAATATTCGTACGCGAGATTCAAGAATTATATAGAAAAAATTTCGAAAACTTATCGTCGGGAATAGCGGTTTGAGATTTTGATCTGGGTATATAGTTTGTTTCCTAATGTTACTTCTAGAATAAAAAATTACATTAATTGATGCCGAATTAAGTGAGAATTTCATTATCAAAGTTATATCGGTTCTCTCTTTAGCAACGGTCGGAAATTATAGAGTGAAGCCGAATTAGCTTACATTTCAGCTCTAATTTAGTTGTAGTAGGGCTGTGGGGGTGTTGGGAGGGCTCGGTTTGGCCTGAGAAGTGCTCGAATTGGCCGATTTTAGTTCGGCCAAAACAGGCAGCTTCGGTCCGTCGGAGATGCTTCACTGTTCGACTATGCCGGTATTCCTCTAGCAACCCTAGAAGTAAATGGAGATTATAGGTGTGTGGCTGAATTCTCCCCGATTCTAAAGAACCCGACAACGCCTTCTTTGGCACAAAAAAGGCCCTATATCGGAGCTATGGTTCGAGATTTACCAAAAATTGGAGCAAATAAGAGAGAATGGAGTTCTTATACGTGGATAAGATGAATGAGGAGGTGATGTTTATATAGGAAGCTCGGAGACTTCTTAATCGTCCGATTGGGGCTTTAATAGCGAACATTCATTGCCTAAAACTCCGTGGTTGGAGACTTTTTAGCTTCGTTGGCACTACGTGATTTTCCGGCGAGTGAAGAGTACTGTTATCTGAAGAAAAAATACGACACTGTTCCAAATCGGTCTAAACCGAGTTTAAAACTTAAACCAATCGGTTCATCCCCAATTCGACCAAATTTTTTAAATTTAAAAATTTTTAAATTTATCTAAATTTATTTTTTATACAAGGTGGACTTAAATCTCATATTTGAATTTTTTAACCTATATAAAAAAATTAATTTAGCATTTATTTCAATAGTAATTCAAACCGGTTTAATACAATTTGTATCTTATTTACCTAAACTGATTTTATTTTTATATTCAATTTATTTTTAAATCATTTTTCATGATTTTTGGAACTATTTAGTTCACTCATTATTAATAAATTTTTTAGTTTACTATTTTTCTATTAATTCTATTTTATATACCAACTCGATTTTAAAATTAAAAATTAATAGTTATTTTCTTAATTTTCTTATTATCAATAAACGGATTTTACAAGTATCGACCTGTCAGCTTTTGTTATCGAACAGTGTTGTACAAATAAATAATATAAAATATTATATTTAACATTTAATACTTGAATTTGGTTACTGAATTGATAAAATGGTACTCGAATTTGGCTCCTGAATTGGGAATCGAAGTTGGGTCTCAATCTTTCATTCAAGACACGAATTAAATATCCTACTTCAAGACCCCGACTCAGGTTACTAAAATAACACATAATATAATTAAACTAAATTAAAAAAATAAAAATTCACCGAGATGTCGGTCGGGACTCATGTGCAGCGGTCTTGGTCACGGGCTCGAGGGAACGAGGGTCGGGTTCATTGTATGAGTGGGGATTGGACACGAGGGCTGGGAGCATGGTGTCTACATGGGGGTCGAGGCTCAGGGCTTAGAGAGCCAAGAACTCGACGGTGCTAAATGGGGGGCTCGTCGTGAAGGAGTTGAGGGTCATTTAATAACTTACTTGGGTTGAACAATTAAAAATGAATAAGGTTAAAGAAATAGTGTAGGGCGTAGAGCTTTCTTACATCAAGGTGGAACACGATAGAAACAATGTTGTTTTAATTTTTTTTCGCTTAATTTAATAAAACGATGTCTTTAATAAAAAATGAAAAAATATAGATAGAGTCAAATTAAAGAAACCTTACTCGATGTTAACATCCAGTGGTTAGATTCGCGTATATGAAAAAATTTGTGATAGTTTCGGATAAATTAATTATTTATAATATAAATACGAATAGAGTAGTTTGGAAACAATTTCAAAAAGTTAATGTAAAGTTAATAAACTTACTAGCAAATACTCGTAATAATTAGATAAATAACTACGATCAAGATTTAAATAGTTATTTTCTACTATAAATTATTATATTAAGTGTTTATTTCATTAAATTCTTCCATTGTTGGATTTGAGGTCTTACAAATTATTATAACACGTAGTTGATTAATAAAGCTATTGTGTTTAAGCAGAACAAAACTATTAAATTTTTAGGGACACTTGAAAATGATCATAGGTACTTTCTGCTCCTCTCTAATTGTGGGCAACAATGTTCGCTAGATGAGCCTACTTCAGCTAATTCAATTTGTGGATGGGATTGGGTTGGATTGTTCTATTTTTATTGGAATTTATTGGGAGATCCATTTGTTGGCTCTATTGACCAAACATGATTAGCATACCAAACCGACATAAATAGAAATTTAAGAGGTCGCTTTGATCACCATGGAGAGGCAAAATAACTTTATGATATGAGATGCTCTTGAAGTTCACCATGTCCAAGGTGGTTGTTTGGGCACCAAGATGTGTTACCCTAAACTACCTTTTGTCATTTTGTCATTTAGGTGATCATCCTACTAGACCCAACATCTCTCATTTTATCATTGAATTTGTCCCATTCTCCATTATTAAAAAAAATATGTTATCACATTTATCAAATATATAGGATTTAGAAATTTATTTTAAATATATTTAATTGATAGTAACAATTTTAAAATATAAATGATAAAAAATAATTTTAAATATTTAAATATTAAAAGATCCAAAAATATTGGATCCATTGGTTCTTTCACCCTATATTAATAAAAGTGCATCTCTATAAATGTCTTATATGATGAAATTTTATAACTAGGATGATGTTCGAAAATGAGTAATTCATTTCACTGCTAGAATGATTGACATGGTAAAATGGGCCAGTCTCCTAATTGACGAATCAGACTAGCACCACCCAATTTTTGTTAGGAAAGTGTCTGGCCTAATCCACCATGACGATGAAAGTAATGCTAGGTCTTAGCCCATTGTGGCACAGGCTGCTATATTATTATTAAATTATTTTAAAAATTATTAATATTTTAGATATTTTTTACTATAAGATATTTTTTGACATTTTTATCGTTATATAATTAAAATATCAATAATATTAGGGTAATAATTATAATAAATGATAAAAATAAAGTGTAAATAATATTAATGATACTTATAATATATTTTAATTTATTAAGAAGAAATTTTAATTGTTAACCAAAAACATAATTTATTTATTTAAAAAACTGAGCTAATGGGACAGCAACTTAATTTTTTGTGTGATGTTAACAATATTTATATATATAACATCAAGTATATTATCATATATATATATATATAGCTAATAATTTTATTGTATAGAATAATAAATATTAAAAAAAATAGTATCACAGAACAGATTTCAGATTAACACGAGACTAAATAATCATCATCATATGGTAAGGTAAGGAATTATGTCATGGAGACATACTAAGAAACTGATGCTGAACAAATCTAGCATAGTGGTCTTTTTATCCATCCGTCTGTACATTTTTCCAAATTAACCCAAACTAGATATGCTGACAAGCCATTTGAGTCTTCGACCTACCTAGGTCAGGCTGATTCAAAGCTCGCATGGCTACATGGACACACTCGACATAGTTAGATAGGACAAATATGGTCGCTACTCCATGCACGTCCACATCCGTAACAGAATTGGAACTTACACCTGTCAGTGCAAAAAAAAAAGAATCATATTCAGTTCTTAATCTTTTGTTATTAAAACGATCAAAATAATGGATATGGAAATACATGAACCTGCAAGTAATGTGGTTACACCCTTGAGTCTTCTCCACGAAGAATTTGCACTTGGGACACGACATCCAGTTCTTGCTCTTTGCAAAGGCCCTGGCCATCTCGTCCAACTCTACACCGCCAACCTTGCCGGCCTTGAACTCCTGGCAGATCAAGCCACAATGCCAAGGGACTCCGCACTGTGCACAGAACAGACGATGGCAGATGGGACACTCGCAGGATGTCACCGCCTCTCCATCTGCTAAGCTATCATCGACCACAAAAGCTGAACAGTCCTTGTAGGGGCAGTAGACCCTCTGCGACCCTAGAATGACCGACTCACATAGGGCTTCCTCCCACCGGTCAAAGACTTCCTTGGGGACGAGATCTCGGCAGGCCACTGTCATGTCGAGGGTACCCTGACAGCTCATGTCCGGGCATTTAATGTTCACAATGTTGTCTCCAATCTTCGTGCAGATGTACTTGCCAATACAGTCGGCACAGAACGAGTGTGAGCACGTTGTTCCGATCCGGAGCATTTCCGGCAAGGATTTCATCTCCATGCAGATCATGCAGAAGGCCAAAGGCAGGGGCGGTGCCTCTTGAACACGAGCTGAGGGCTCTCCAATGCATTTGATTGCCTTCCCCTTGGCGTCTGACACAAGTGTCAGTGAATCCTGATGTTCAACCTCGTACTTGTGAGTACTGCAGCTACTGCTGTTAGACGGCCATGACGAGCCGAACAATAGGGCTTCTTGAAGCGCCAACTTATGCGCGTACTTCTCATCAGATATGGGAAATATCTCTTCATCATCAAACAAGAGTGAGAAATAGGCTTTGTCCACACATTGATCCCAGTTAGAACTGGAGGTAGCAGTCGGCAATTTTAGCATGCTAGTTTTAGTCTGCGTAATAATACGCAATTTTAAAAAAATATCATCAACTAGGACAATGTAAAGGGAAATAACAGACTTACAATTAGAAATCTAGACTTTTCTTGGGTAGTTGTAACAGTTTTTGGAAATCGGTTGAACCCTATGGCTATAAATAGCTCATCATGCAATCAATTCTGATATCCGAATAAAATGAGAGAGAGTTCTTTACATTTACCTTATGTGAATGTGATTGAGTTTCTGTAGTCGCCTTCAATTTCTTCTTCTTCTTCGACTCACCTTGAGTGCAGAGATCTATCGGGCGCTCCACCTACAGGAGAGGAGAGGAATTATTAGGACATTGTGAGGAAAAGTTGAGTGATCTTGCACGACTTGAAAGGAGAACACTGAAGTGGGTCAGCCCAAGAAGCCTAAGAAGGTTGTGATGGGCATGTCAAGTGGTATGAGAGCTATATTTAAATCTTGCAAATCAAGAAAGCCAAGAAAAACCCTTGGACGACTGCTGCAAAGAGGATGGCTTACTGGATGTCAAAGATGCAACTGAAGAGGAACATAAAGAACTAAAAGAACTTTAAAACAAGGGTAGACAAGTAAAAACATATCATATTTCTAGCCATAGATATTAATATCATGGATACTACCTTAAATAAACATATATAAAAGGATACTTGGAGATTTATGAAACTAAAATATCAAGTAACATAAAGAGTATGAAGATCACACTTGTAAATCCTAAAGAAAGAATTTGAAGTTCTAAATATGTGTGAAGGGAAGATTGTGAATAATTTCCTTTCTCGGGTCTTCAACATTACAAACCAAATGAAAGCCTATGATGAAGATTTGGGACAACATGTTGAAAAGATGGTCTGTTCTATGACTTCTTGTTTTGACTATGTTGTATGTTTTGAGAACTCAAATGATAACACCTTGACTATAGAAGAGCTACAAAGTAGCCTACTTATACATGAAAGGTGAATGCAAGTCAGGGAATGAAGTGATCAAGCACTAAAGATCACTACTATTGGAATTAGAGAAGAAAGAACTCCTCAATGGAGGCAAGGAACAAGTAGACAATTCAGAGGTACAATACGTGGTCTAAGAGGAAGAGAAAGTGGTAGGCTTCCTACAAATAAGTCTTTAATTCAATGTTTCAAATGTTGTGAGTTCGGTCATTTTCAGAATGAATGTCCTAATTGAAATGCTAATACGAATTTCGCCAAGACTAGCCAAGAAGAGGACGATCATCTTCTAGTGATGCAAGTATAAGACAGTAAACAAGTAGAAGACAGTGTTCTATCAATGGAAGAACTTTGTTTGTTGACACAGCTTGAAACAATAATACATACAGAAGTCAACACATGTTCACTAAACTGAATTCAGATTTCAAACACTCTGTAAAATTAGGAGATATTCTAGTATCTGGATCAAGGGTAAAGGTATTGTAAATCTCAAAATTGGCACAATAATACAAATACTATATGATGTCTATTACCGCAAATAGAATGTTCTCCCTAATTGCATCTTCGGTGGTCAACTACAATCGGCATCAATCTCATTGTTTTCCAATGTCCACAAATGCAACCAAGTTTTGGCATAAAATATATGAACGCTTAATTGGCAAATAATGCAGGACTGCTCAGACCCAAATTGGAGGACTAAAAGAGTCTCCAATTGATTTATTTTGACATTTGTAGGCCCATTTAGGAAAAGTGTATTTGCTAACCTTACTCTAGAAAAACATGGATTTATTTTTTTAATGAAAAATTACATAAATACAATTGGAATCATTTACATTTTTTAAATCTTTAAAACCATGGTTGAAAAAGAAAGTGGGGAGTTTATTACAATTTCTAGTACAGATAGAGATGAGATTTCATCAAATGAATTTAATGAATGTGATAAAAAATAATTTACAACTTATACACTCCAACAAAATAGGGTGACAGAAAGGAAAAATCACACCATTAGAAATATGGTGCAAAATATGTTGTTTGAGAAAGGTATACCAAAAGAATTTTGGCCTGAAGTTGTTGATTAAGTTGTGCACCTTTTGAATAGATGTCCAACAATTATTGTCAGAAGTGTTAATACACAAGTGGCTTGGAGTGGGTAAAATAAGTTATTTTCGGGTTTTCAATTGTATTGCTTTTGCACAAGTTCTAGAAAAATTAAGATTAAAGTTGGATAATAGAAGTGTTAAATGATGTTTACCAATAAAATGTCCTAATGATAAAAAATTAGATAAAATTCAGGATACTTTAGAAATACCCGGAGAGACTGAAATTAATCAATTAGATAATGAAGGGATGGAATGTGTTGTAAGTGAACCTAGAGAGTCTGTAACTTCAGAAATAGGTAATATTGAACAGGATGAAGAAACGAAGGAAATTGAGACTGGTTCAGGAGTCTGAAAGCATAGAAGTTACAGAATGAAGAAAATACACATCAAGGGAAGATCAGGAAGCAACCTAATTGGATGAAAGATTATGTTATGGTAGCCATTGATAAACATGTACATACATGTAAACATAAAGTTAGATTGGTTGCTAAGGAGTATAGTAAAAAATTTAGAATTAATTAGGAAGAGGTATTTGAACCAGTTGAACTGGTTCAAACATAGACAACCTGAAGGTTTTGAAATAAAAAGACAAGAAGATGGGGTGTTTAAGCTTAAAAGGGCTTTATACATGTTAAATTGAATGAAGGTATTAAGAAATGTCAATATGAGTTTACTTTGTTCATTAAAATTGAAAATGAGAAAGATTTGATAGCTGATTCTATGTAGATGATGTGATCTACACAAGAAATGTTGCAAACATGTTAGAAGATATAAAAGCAACTATGAAAAATAAATTTGAAATGAGGGATATAGGAAAAATGAATTTTTTTGTAGAAGTTTTGCAAAAATTGGATAAAATTATGCTAAAACAAACTAAATACACATGAAGTTCTAAATAAATTCAGTATGGTAAATTCTAAACCAGATAAGACTCCTCTTGTAGGTATTCTTTATCACATTTGTGGAAACATATTAAGTTCAAGAAAGAGATGGACAATACCCTATATAAGCAAAATTTTTTAATATAGTTAATTATTACAAGACCATATATCATATTTGTCATATGGGAGAAGCAACTATCACATGGTCTTAAAAGAAAGAACCAATTGTTTCTTTATCAACCACAAAGAAGTATTTATTTCAGACACATTTTATAAATGCCAATGCATATGGTTGAGGAGAATTCTACAAGTAGTTCATACACAATGACAACCTACTAAAGATCAAATATCGAACAACTTGACAAAACTTCTTGCCAACATGAGCATTTATCAAACGACTCAATTTAGGGCTTATATCATAGCCATAATTCTCAGTATCTAAACCAATAGCAATGTACTAATAGTTTAAGGGAGGAGATATAAGGAATACCCAAGAAATATAGGGTTTTCTTGGATAGTTGTAACAGATTTCAGAAATCAATTGAACCCTTGCGCTATAGATAGATAATAATCATGAAATCAATTCTAATATCCAAATAAAATAATAACAGTTTTTTGCATTTACCTTTCGTGAATGTGATTGAGTTTCAGTGACCGCCACCTTCAATTTCTTCTTTTTCTTTGATCGATCTTGATTGTAGAGATTCATCTCGTACACATAAAAGAGAGGAGATATTATTAGGGCACTGCGAGGAAAAGAGTGATCCTACTAGAGACTTAAAAGGAGAATACACAAGCGGGTCAGGCCAATAAGCTCAATAAGGTTACATTGGGTCTGTCAAGCTAGGGCAGTGCCAAGAAAAGAGTGATCAGTTACAAAACTAATGCTACCTTTGTGTAGTAGGGGGGTTTGGAAGAACGAATATTTAAATTTGAGAAGGAATATAATTTTTTTCAATTAAAATAATATTAATATAATTATTATATATATATAATATAAAAATTTATCTTTTTTTCTCATTTCTATTTGCTCTTTACTTTCTTCTCTTTTCCTAATCATAAGTATTCTTTATTTTAAATTTGAGAAACATTATTAAGAATATACTTTTTCTTGGCTTATAAATCACTAAAAGTAACTTGCCTTAGTTCCTCAAGCCATTTTATTTCTAAATCTCAAAGATAAAATACATAAAATTTACCATAAGGGAAGTATAGTGCTATTATACAAGTAAGGAGATTGATATTTCCTTCAGGCAGGTTCGCCATAAAAGGTATAATAACTAAGTCAAACAATTTACCGAACAAGTTGGATGCATCAACCCCGACTTAAACTTTATAACTTATACAAGGCTAAAATAAGGTATTAAAAAGTGAATATTCAGCTTGTTAAACAAGCTACTTTTAACGAGATAAATTTCAACCAATATATAACTGAAAACATAACTGGCGCAGACATGACAAGGATGAAAATGTAAAAGGGTCGATTAGAAAAGAAGAGGAGTTACCTTTCAAAAGAGAGGAATAAGAACAAGTAAAGGGTATAGAGTTAAAAAGGACAAATAGAGGGTTTACAAATGAAAAGGCTTATCATAATTTTTTACAATGAAATTTATCTATTGTATTGTTCAATTGTGCATAAAAAATTTAAAACATAATTATAAATTAAGTGATTAGGTCTATGGAACAATTGTACATTTCATTTAACGTTGAATATAAATTCAATGCTAGGCATGTAATTTGCAAAACTTTAAATTGAGTTCTTCACAACAAAATCGCCAACACGATTATACAACGAACAATGGAACTTTTGTACATTTTCCATCATGTACAATTTTCACATTATTTTGCTCACAGGCACAATCTATAAGAAACCACAATGATGCTAGTTCATGAATTAGTGTACTATCAGATTTTTCAAGCATCAAACTCTCACTACCCTCATTACAATATTCTATCACTATTTAACAAGGGTATAACACTAAGATCACCGCAGACGAAGCCAACTCCACATACTGAATGATCCCAGCTATGCATCCTTGTAGTTGAGACGCAAAAACACCTCACGACAACTCCAATGAGACAGCTCCATTTGAAATTAGAATAGATAATTTCTAATGGGTCAATTGTATAAAAAATGTTCAATCCAAGTCTAAACTAAATTAAAATGAAAAAAATAGCCTCTGGAAATGGTTTGGGAAACCAAACTGTATTTACAATCACTCACATAAATGGACAAAATGTGTACACTAATATAACTAGTTTTAATAGAAAAAAATTAATGCCTCAGACATCCAAGGAAGGAAAAAACCAGCAGAGCTCTCAAGCCTGGCGAAGGCGAAAGCACTCAGGCGGCCACTGCGAATGTTTTGAGAAACAAGCCTTTGGATTTGTCATCACCGGTAGACAAAACATTTTTCGAATGAATATATTGTTTTAGAAAGAATAGAACTTCATAAAAAAATTCCGAACAACAAATTAAGTTTTTACTGCAAAAACAGGTCATAATAGCTACTATGATTTCATCAGTGTCTCAGACATCCAAGGAAGGATAAGCAGCACAAGCTCTCAAGCCTGGCGAAGGCGAAAGCTCTCAGTCGGCCACTGCGAATGTTTTGAGAAACAAGCCTTCAAAATTGTCATCACCGACATACACATAATTGGATCAAGGGATAAACCTTATGAAGTCATTAATATAAAGGTTTAGACAAATATATTAATTCAACTTGTAATTGGAGAAACGGTTTCAGACATCCAAGGAAGGATAAAGGCAACACATGCTCTCAAGCCCGGCGAAAGGCGAAAGCCTTCAGGCGGCCACTGCGAATGTTTTGAGAAACAAGCCTTCGGATTATCATCATTAACCGAATAAAAAATAGAATAAATATAATTGAGATAAGAGAACTAAAACGCCAGATCCAACAAATATATCCCATCGGCTAATGATCAGCAACCTATTGAAAGAAAGAAGCTGACAAAGTGATGCAATGGATGCGATTTGAGGGACACGTTTATTCCTAGAGCACTATAACAAAACTGCTGAAGGGCATTTATGGTCCCATGAACACAATCCTTTTAGATCTACAAGAAGAACATAACTTAAACAATTTAAGCCAATAACAATCAATCGAATCCAAAAATCAATTTCACCAAATCGATTACAGATCCCCAAAATCACACGGGACAACAGAAACTTAGAGGAGAAATCAACAAAAAATGAAGTCATCCATGTAGACAAAGTGAAAGGAAGAAGGACGACTGAAAGGAACGGCTCCGGCTGAGGGGATGGTTGCGGATGGACGATATATATAGGAGATGTCTGGGGTTTGATGGCTAGGGTTTTTTTTTCACAGGACGGCTAGGGTTTTGATGACAGAGTTGCAAGGGCTAGATTGATAGAGAGCACTAAAACCATTATTTTTTTTAATTTCGTCCAAATCCTTTAAAAGTTATCTTTTCCGTCCTAAACTTTTATCTTCATAACATATATCAATATTTTATATTGTAAAATTAACTTTTAAGTTTACGATATTAATTAACCATTAAAATAAAATTTTTATAAGCATATAAATTATTAATCTACATTAATTATTTATGTACAATATTGTATAAATTATTTTATAAAAATTGTTGAATTTAATACATATACATAAAATTTATGAATGATTTGATCTAAAAATATTATTTTTATATGTACATAAAATAAAAATCATATATATGATATGAAATATAATAAATATATTTTTGTAAATAAAATTATTAATATACATTATATTGATATGTACATGAATTTTTATAATAATCAAATTATCTAAATATAACTTATATTTCTATCATAATCATATAAAAATAATACAATATTATATACAAATATTATCTAAATATAACTTATATAAAAATATATATGATTTCCTATTAAAATTAAGATAATATCATATAGAAATATTACATAAATATAATTGATAGAGAATATGTATATTTTTCTATCAAAATTAAAGTATAATATAAATACAAGCCAATATCATATGAAAATATTATTTAAATATAACTCATGTAGAATATATATACAATTTCTTATCATAATTAAAATACAATATGAAAATAATGTAATATTATATATAAAATATTACTTGTAATTGATACATAATATATATAATTTAAAATTAGAATTAAAATATAATATGATAAGAAGGGAAGGAAGGGAGATAATAGAGACATGGAGAACACATACATCCTATGATTGGATTGGAGACCTGGAAGAAGTTTAAAAATATAAGATTAATAGGAACTCTTTTGAAACATTTCTATTGGTTTCAATGCCAACTACCACAAGGTGATAGTTAGAGAACTTTGGGATATATATATATATATGGAAAAAGAGTAAGCTCACCACCATCTGCTTCAATTTATTCCATTATCATCCATAATTAAGGCAGGGATAATTCTTTATATGATGTAGTAAGAGGGGTTAGTATTATAATTTTAAGAAAAGCTTAATTGAGATTTATATATCACTCAATGGAGTGACTCAATTCCCTCCACGTATACCACTACATTTGCAAGGGAGATTTAGAGGTTTTCTTTTGAGAATAAATTAGTTATTTACTCTAATTAGGGAGAAGTTAAATGTATACAATTTAGAAAAGATATTCAAGAAAATCGGCATTGCTAAAAACTATTTTTTAAGGGTGGAGCCATGTTAACGTAAATAAAGTCGAAAAAACTATTAAATTACTTCTTTTTTTTAGTTAAAAAAATATATTAGGAAAGAATTAACACAAACTACCAAAAATGAAAGTTTAAAAATTAGATTTCGAATTAAATTAAATTGGAGTAATAGATCATCGGTCACTCAGACTTGTCCATATAAAGCTCGACCCCGCTCTAGAAATTATAATACTCAATTTCCCATTAACCTCCATATCATAGCCTATATTTTTTATTTTTGACCACTAAACTTGGTCATTCCGATGGCATTAGAACCATGCTGAAATCAACTTTCAAACCGCTTTCTCCCCGATGCTAGTGTGACCTCTATATATGCCAACATGATCAAATAGTAATATAACTCACCCGGTCAAAAACAAAGCAGAGACTTCCTGACCTCCTCGATGACCAATCGTAACCCAAAATAATTTTGTAGATTTCTCTTAGTCCCCTCTAGTATACACCACTGGCGGTTCAAGTTATAGGTAATCCTCATGATCTTCAATATGGGTGGTGTTTGAAAGATTATTCAATTTAAAACATACATTGTAATTCATGTTTTTCAAGTGACTACAACAATGGTGGTTCAAGAGGCCATGAATGCGCAAGGGAGTAATCTTTCCAACACCACCCATATTGATGACCAACTCACCCTCTCCGATGAGTTCCTGACTTATTTCAAATCTATGTCAGTTTTCTAGTGAATGTACAATTGCAACCAAAATAACACTATTTCGACCGAAACTGGTCGGAAAGTAACCATGGGACATGAGTAATAAGATTATGGACCTAGATATGATTTTTAGAAGACTTATAGAGGTGTTTTAAAGGAGAGAAAAGTTGGGGGACTAAAATATTAATTTTGAAATATTTGGAGTAAATCTATAATTTTAGGAAAATGGGGGTCTAAATAAGACTCAATAGAATTTAAAGTTTAAGGACTAAAGTACAAAAAGTGAAAAGTTAAGGGATTTAATGAAAAACTTGAAATACCTTGGAATATTAGAATAAATATGACTAAATAATGGGAGAAATATATAGATTTAGAATAATGTATGGAAAATTAAGGGGTTTGTGGATACACAAAGCAAGTAATCCGAGATACAAATTATGATGGTACTATAATTACTATTTAGAACCAAATCTAATTTATTACATATCATTTGGTTGTTGTAGTCTAAACTCCTACAAGTTATACTTGTGATTTACTTGATATGAGATATGGGAAAAACCCCGAGATAAACAAGTTTTAAATATAACTGTGAGTGAGATTTACTAATGGCTAGTTATATTAGACTGCTCGTAATTTTTTTTATAGTTTTTATAAATAAATATGTGTGTGTATTTTTTAAAATTATTATAAAAATATTATGAAAATAAAATAAATAAAATTAATATTGTATTAAAGAAATGGACTAATAATTCAATTTGGGGTTGTAAGAAAAAGAAAAAAAAGTGAAAATCTCTTATGGTTCATAATGGAAAAAGGATTAAATCCCACTTTTAATAATAGAAGTGAATTTGGAATGAGATGCATAATCATTTAATAAAAGGAAAGAGGGGAGTTAAGTCATGTATCTCTTATAACAAGTGAGGTATTAATAGAATATTATGAGTAGTAGAGGAAGATAGGAAATTGAATACTAAAAAATGGAACATTAAAAAATTAATATTTAAAATACATATAATATAAGGATATAAAGCCCTATATAACATGATATGCGGAGTGTATCAAGTAAGTATCATGCTAAAGAAAATTAATATATGTTGTGTGTAATATATTCCTAAATAACGCATGTGTAACGAGGTCGATCACTAGAGAATTTAAACTAAGGAAAATAAAAAGTTGTCATACTTACAAAGTAATATATACAAATGCATAATTTTATGTTAGGAGGAAAACGAATAATGATTAAATTCCGATAAAATTAATATATTTATATTTAATACGTGATAACATGAGAAGTATAGATACGATGAGAACATACTTATAATTATTAGATTGATGGACATTCTAGTATAATGAGATATAGGGATGGTGTGGAATGCATATATTATGATACCCTTACATGAATGGCATTGAATGCATTATATAAACTATACCAAGTTGATTGGATGTCGAATAATATCTGGTATAAACATACTTTGGAGGACGGAAATTTAAGTATGTGAATATGCTAGGTTACAACCTCTCTATTCTTGAGTGCACATATTATATAGTATTAAATTAGTGCCAAGTAGACCATTCACATGCACTCATATTAATATACTGTGTGTCTGTGAACTTTGAGCATCATATGATTACTTGAATTGTAGTATACACATTAATGAATGAACTGTAGGTTAATTTAAAGTGTAAGTACTAAGTGTATGTAAACATTAGAAATCACCTACTTTATAAATGAAATATTTATGTAGAGATATTTAGTAAAATTATTCATGGAGCTCTAATTTCACCCATTTAACAAAATTATTACATATGAAATCGTAGCACATAAAAGTATAAGTTGTTTGATGGATTTCAACTATAATATATACATAAATTATCAAATTTTTGAATCGGTTACATTGCATTGAGTATCTATTAAAACCACTAGAATTTAAGCAAATATTATTATGTGTGCCAAACCTAGACTTGAATAGTTTATATTGAGCTTATGTACATGATATTGTGACACACACAATAGTATGTATTTAATTTGGTTAAATAATGAAATGGACGTTTTCTTATGCAAAAAGAGTAGCTTACGTGTCATTCATATAAACTCAAATGCTTTAAAGGAATTTTTGTATGCATTGTGATCAGCACTCAGTAGTATTTTGTTAATAAAAACTTAAAAGTTTCAACTATTTTTAGTTAGGATGAGAATATAAGCTACTAAGAGCAATTGTTAATCTTCACCCAAATCTTAATTGAACATTCTCTATAATCCCATGTGTTACTTACAGGTAGAGTATGACTAAAAAGAAAATGGATAATTATTTTATATTAATAATGAGAGGGTCTACTTATTTTCACAAATAAATATAAATTAGTTTTTATTACTATTTTTGCATCTCTTGTAATTAGAGTTCGTTTGTTACACATTTTTGTTAGCTTACCATAAAATAAATATATATATATATATATGGTGATATAAATTAAATTAAAAGTTAATTATTATTTTAACCAAAATGTAAAATTTGTGATAAATTATTCTAAAATAATACAAATTTAAGGTAAGATACTACCCGTATTATTGGTATTCTTCTCTCACAAATGATTTTATTTGTTTTTTTGCACAATACCTTACTCGCTATTTTAAATGATGTTTTCTTTCATTTAAACTCAAATCACAAATAAATTTTATAAATTATTCAAAATTTACCTTAAAATAAAAATAATATTTTTGACCTAATAAAATTTAAGAGTGTATAATATTTTAAATAAATATTTTATGTATTTATTTTTATTTATGTGTTTATCTTTATTAGTATTTATCTATATCAACATTTGTAATATTTCAAAGGAATATTCTATAAAAATATTATATTGCAATAAATGAATAAATATTTAAAAAATATTTTATATTCATTTCATAAATTCTTTCATGATATCATAGATTTTTAGAGTACTTTTTAAAGATTTACACTTGATACTACCATTAAAATTAATAAACTCTAGTAATTTCCAATCCTTGTTCATTTGCCTCTCTACCTACTTGCACCACAATTTTTCAGTTTCTACAATACCTATCAAGTATCAACCATTAATTTATTATTAAACCATTTGACTACTTGATCCATTAGACTTTTTAGTCAAATTTCTATTATACTATTTAAGTTGGATAAATCAAACTATTAACTCACAAAATTATTTTATTATTGTATACATATTAAAATATGTAGATGAGGCATTGTATACCGCACCATAACATATCCAAAATTCAACTAACCTCGATGGTGATATCATTTGCTTCACGGGTAAGAATTTACAATAATTGTTCATTTGCCTCTTCACTAGTTTGCACCATAATTTTTCAGTTCCTACAACACCCACTAAGGTCATTATCCACTCAAGTCAACCTATAAGTAATTAGCATCATCACCTCTCCAACATGTGGAAGAAGTTGGACACACTCTTCTCTTCACAGTTTACACACAAAAATGATCTACTCGATCATCAACAATGACACATTCTACTAAAAAAGACTTCTCAATGTAGTTATACCTGACACTTGTGGCATCTCTTGCCACTAGCTATGACCAACCTAAGTCAGATACCTAAATTAAGGACGATATAATCGATAGTCTCAAATATGACTAGGAGTCGCTCAAGTTTAGCCTCACATTCACCATTGATGGAATGTTTGTTCTTGAGCTCCTGTCTCTTCTAGTTAACCAAGAAGGTAAGAAAAACTACTAAAGAAGTCAAGATTTTACCTCAAGTTGATTGTCGGGACTCCTGAACGAGACCTACCTCAAGTTGAATCTATTATTGAACTCTTTTGACTACTTGACCAATTATACTTTTTAATCAAATTCATGCTATACTAATTAAGTTGGATGGATCCAACTATTACCTGTGGAAACATATCATTACTCTATTATTGTATACATATTAAAGTATGTAGATGAGACATTGTCTGTCCCACCACAACATATCCAAAATCTAACTAACCTCGATGGTAATGTCATCTCTAATATCGACTACCTCAAATGGAAGATTTTGGATCGACCCTGTCTCACAACTCTTCTAAGGTCATTATCCACTCAAGTCAACTTATAAGTAATTAGCATCATCACCTCTCCAACATGTGGAAGAAGTTGGACACACTCTTCTCTTCACAGTTTGCACACAAAAATGATCTACTTGATCATCAACAATGACACATTCTACTAAAAAAGACTTCTCAATGTAGTTATACCTGACACTTGTGGCATCTCTTGCCACTAGCTATGACCAACCTAAGTCAGATACCTAAATTAAGGACGATATAATCGATAGTCTCAAATATGACTAGGAGTCGCTCAAGTTTAGCCTCACATTCACCATTGATGGAATGTTTGTTCTTGAGCTCCTGTCTCTTCTAGTTAACCAAGAAGGTAAGAAAAACTACTAAAGAAGTCAAGATTTTACCTCAAGTTGATTGTCGGGACTCCTGAACGAGACCTACTTCAATGCTTCCAGTATGACCGCTACAGTCATAGTACCTAGTCGAAATAATAACAGTCAATTGAGTTTCGATCGTTCCTACCACCAATTGCACCCGAGATGTTTCTTATCGGCCTCCAATTGCCTAGGAAACCTTATGCGTATGAGAGCATCTACAAAAACAAGTGAGGGTTTTAGGTGCCGCTTCAATGGTACCCTGTTAATTCGATCACTAGGCCACCGGGTTTTCACTTAGGCTCAAGCCATGTGTCACATCCCAACTTGCACTTTGAGCGCAATTCAAGCCCACATGTTTTATACCATATTATTTTATTCCGTAAGGCACATACTACCGGAGTACACAATCATCTGGCATGCTCTCTTACACCCATATGTTAAATGTGTAACACCATTTTTTTAAACCAAAAATTTTGAATAGGAATTTAGACCAGAAATGAAAATAAATTGAAAATGGAATTGATATACTATGAAATTAGAAAATACCGATCCAATTTATTTCAGATTAAAAGGAAAAATTTTACTTGGGAATCAAATCAAGATATTCGATCGTGAATCGAATATGAAAATCTATTAAACCAGATCATGCTTAATAAATTGGATAGGTTAGATGAGATCTAATTAATCTCAAAATATATGTTTTAAACCTGTCAAATTAAATTGTTATTACATATAAATATGCATATACATAAGGTGAAGTTTGAATTGAGTACACTACCTAGAAAAGATTTGAGTGGAAATAGGATATATGCCAATAATTACAACCTAAAAGAGGAAAGTCGAATGGGTTGTAAGGTACACCAACCCATGAACATTTTTAGACTTCTGAAATAATTACATATGTCTAAGCCTACACAAAAAATAAATGAGCCATTGATTTTAGTGAAGCTTGTTGGATTTGGGCCTAGTTGGCCAAACTCCTAGCTTGGATGGTCCTTTAAATCTTGAGGAGCCTTGAAGGTTGCTTAGACTTGAATCTACAAATTTAACGAGCGGGATGGGTTAGGGGAAAATTGAGGAGAGACCCATCAACATTCTCCATCAATAACTACAAAGTAACACCCAAAATGAAACCTATTCGTAAGCTTTTACTCCATGAAACCAAGAAAGAACCCAATTAATTTTATTGTAGCTCAAGACACCAAAGAAATGACAAGAGGGTCACAAAATATCCAAGCTTACCTGACCTAAAGATGAGGGTGAGGACCAAGACTGATCACCTTTAGTTCTTTAAGAATTATAAGGAACCATGCGTCATTATTGATTAGATCTTAACATTGCTAGTTGATTTAATTTCACCTGTAGTTAAGTTATGAAATTCAATTGTAACTCATATTAAATATAAACTCCTGAAAATGATCAAAGATGAATGGAAGGAATGATTCCTCCATACTAAACTTTGGAAATAACTATGTCCATTACTATAAGTATGGAAAATGGTCTTTAGAACCATTCAATCAGGGACTTGGGTATGGACTGGGATGGGAAAAGGTTGAGGATAGCCCAACCCCATTCCCTACATTCATAGCCTAGTCATAAACATCCTAGATTACTAAACTAAGCTCACCTAAAGTCAAGCAAATCAAGCAAATTTCCTACTACATTAGAGTCTAGCCATTCAATGAATCTAATAGAGTATATATGAAATAAATACATATTCCTTTATTAGAAAACAACCATAGAAAGTCACATGGACCCATTCTCGACTACATCAGGAGTGCCTACCCTCCATCAGTTTGATCTAAGGCTAAATGTTATCTTTACGTCAAAGTCGATTCCAAAATAAGTAGAGGAATTGAGTAAATTTCTCAATAACTTACAAAGTGGATTTAGCCATATAAGGAAATGGGAGAGGTAAAGGGAATTACCTCAATGAAAATGAGCATACATCCCCTATAAAATGGACTTGTGACCAACCACAAAGACACACACACCAACTCCTACAATCTGAAAGGGAAAAAGATTTGGAATGGAGTGAGTTACCTGTTACACATCTTAGCTGTAAACCGACTGACGCTCGAAGATTAGCTCATCCTAGAGGAAGCCAATCACCATCTCAACCAACTAAGGTAGTTAGGTAAAACTTCTTCCTCTCTATAGAATTCCTATGAGTCAAAGTTAAACAATTAGTTTTGCTTCCCAATTTCCTACTTAGGTAGAAGGAATGAAATAACAAGTAGGATAATTACCCTGTTCGGATTTTGTATACCTATAACATTCAAGGCCAAGCCAATTTAGGAGAATCGATGGCCAGAAGAACCTGTGGTGCTCACTTCTATGGACCCAAGAGCTAAAGTTAGGGAATGGAAGTAGCTAAACCCCATCAGTGGAGTACTGACAGGGTGGTTCTACTCAGCCATAACTTTAGTTTACTCCCTAGTCTTGATCAATTCCCATATTATCTCCTTGCAAGGGAAATGAAAAGAATCCATTGATCAAGAAGCAAGACAATAAGAATAATCGAAGCCAATAGAGAAAGCCATAGAATCACCTAACCTTTGACGCCACCTATGGCCAACCACATACCGATCCTGCTTGAGCTGAGACGCGAGATAAACGTGGTCTCAAATTTTCTCCCGAGCAAGTAGAAACCAGGAACCCAACTCAACTTTATGTAAAGATTGGACGAGAGTTCCCCATGAGGCAAATGAAAAATCAAGAAGCTAGAAGCCTCTTGGATGAACTCGAGTTAAAAATGAAAAACCTAAAATCTAACGGGATGTGTTTAGGGTTTCTTGTGTGATGCTCAAGCTTAATATAACAAAGGTGATGGAAACTATAACTCGACATATAGTGATCTAAAGGTGAAGAGGCAAAATACATTGGACAATGCTTAAGAAGGTTCCATCAAGCTAGACTATGTGGAGGGACAAGCTCCAAGAATTTCCTTTGGGACGTACTATAAAACTTGTCCTTTGGGACCAAAAAAAACTGGGAAAAGAACCGGTATAGGTTTATACATGAAGAAACGAGTCGTTTAATGAACAAAACTGGGACGTACTATAAAACTTGTCACTTTGGAGAATCCCAAGTGACAAAAAATTCAAAAAAAATTACAAGGAAGAATCGAGAAGTGGAATTGAGGAGAGATCCAAACCGGTTCAGGGTGACCCAAACCCAAACCAGACCAAACCAGCATGAACCATAGTGAACCGGTTCATAAATTCATTTTTCTAGGTGGCGTAAAAATGTCAATTTGGAAAATTGAGACCATCATTAGATAGAAAATGAATTTAGATGAATTTGGAAAATTTTAAAATTGAGAAAAACGGTCGAACCCAGTCCGAACCTGCCCATTTTCAAATTTTGGGCAGTGAACCCAGTCGAACGGACCGGTCAACGGTCAACGGTCAAATGGTCAATGGGCAGCTGGCGCCATGTCTATTGCCATGCAGACATGATCAACCAATGGGAGGCTGCCACATGTCCAATCAACGGACAGTTGGCACCCTATCAACACGCTACGTAGGCACGAGCAACCAATAAGAGGCTACCACGTATCTGGTCAACTGTTGACATGATGGTCGAGCTGGCACTCCACATTAGAAAAAATGACCACTAAACATGGCACGACCATCACGTCATCGTCTTCAACCTTCATATGCTGATAGAGAAGAGAGAGAGAGAGAGATGGAGTCGCCAGAAAAGCTGGAGTCTTCAGTGACTCGAAAAATGCTCTGGTCATGTAAACCCCTCACATTTGAGTTAAGAAAAACCGGGAAAAGAATCGGTCAAACCGAATAAGAAAACCAAACCGGTTTACACTTGGGAATAAGCAATATGAAAATTTACAACTTTCGGTTGATCCAAAGGATTTATTAAACATTAGAAAAGAAACTTAAGACAAACTAGAAAACAAAAACCAAATTGGTTCAGGTGAACTAGATTCCATAAAAACTTCAAAGTTAAGCGTGCTTACCTGAGAGTAGTGTGACGATGGGTGACCTCTTGGAAAGTATAATTTTTTTGTAACCCGAAATTTTGGTCAAAAATTTTTATGCGAACGTACGGTATATCATAAATAGCCATCAATTAATATATATTTAATTATTGAAAGTAATACCAATAATTTAATACATAAATTAAATTATTGGAATTAATACCGAAATTAAATTATTGGAATTAATACCAATAATTTATGGAAATATTAATACTAGTAATAAATTCCGCCCATTTAATACACGGGTTTTACGACTATATAAAGAGGTCATCCCCATTTCATTCTTCTCACACCTGAACACTTCTCTCATTCTCTCTACTGCTCCATTTTTTGGTAAAGCTCGAACTAGAGCTTTGACTTGAACAAAGGTCGAGCTCTTTAGAACCGGGGAGAAGACAGCTATCTGATAGCAAAACTCCAGTTAATCTGAGAATCGTTGGAGAAGCGCCGACATGATGGAATAGTGAAGCAACCCCGGCGGACCGAAGCTGCCCTATTTCGACCAAGCTGAAACCGACCATTTCAAGCCCTCTTGAGGCCAAACCAAGCCCTCCCAACACTTCCTCAGCCTTTCCACGGCCGAATTAGGACCAAAAGGTAAGCCAATTTGGCACCCCTTTACAATTTTTGATCGGTGCTAGAGAGAGAGTCGACCGAATTTCAATGACGAAATTCTAATCCAATTCTGCATCAATTGATGCAATTCTTGATTCTAGGATGAACCTCAGGATGAGACCTATCTGCCCAGATCGAAAGCTCGGACTGTCATGCCTTCACCGGTGAGTAATCGAAGCTTTCTCTCTCTACAGTCTATTTTCCAACGAAGCTCCGTTTGAGCTCGTTCCGGCGATAAAATCTACGATTCAAAGTTTCTTAGAATCATATGAACATGCAGGAACTCAATTTCAACTCCAATTTCAATAATTAGAAGTGTTTGATCGATCAATTTGATGAAATCAAATTCGGTAGTGTTGAAGAGTTGAAATTGGGGGAAAATTTTGGGGATTTTCGAAATTCAAAGGGCCAAAATAAAATTTTATGAAATTGAGGGTCAATTGGGCATGAAAATAATGTGGGAGGACCAATTGAAGAATTTTGGAATTTTTGGGGCAAAACTTACCATTTTTGTAAAAGAAGGGCAAAATGGTAATTTTGGAAAAATTGGGGGACCAAATTAGAAATTTGGGAAATTAAACCCTTTTTTGGTCAAATTGAATAAATTGAGGTCCCAGGATAAATTTTAAAAGTTTCGGGACTCAATTTGAGGAAAAACCGACATTAGGGACTTAAAGTTAAAGAGAAATAACTTTAGGGACCTAATTACAAATAACTAAAAGTTTAGGTTTTCTCATTCATTGGAAATGAATGAAGGCTATTATGCTGAGTAAAAATGAACAAGGTTGTTCATATCGTGTAGGAACACGAAGTACCGAGAACGCCAGCAAGGACAACCTCACGTGAATAAAAAGAACCAGTCTAGTGGAATTCACGGCATTAACGGGTGAGTGGGTTTACTAACATCATACCTGGTTAGGATGATGAGCATACCTTATAATTTAAAAACCACTTACCGGTTGTGAGTGGGTTTACTAACATCATACCCGGTTGGGATGATGAGCACAACTTAAACATAAAAACCACTTACCTGTTGTGAGTGGAAATTTTATATCATACCCAGTAGGGGATGATAAGTACCTTGGTATAAAAACCCACTGTTTAGTGGTATTTTAATCATCACTACTTAGAGAAAGTGATGTGAAAGTTATGCGAAAAAAAAAACTACTTACGGGTTGTAAGTAGATCATACCCGGTTGGTATGATGAGACTTCCTCGAAGGAAGTTGAAAACCCGTTCATCGGTTATGAACGGAGATGTCCTTATACCGGTCGGTATGATGGACAGTGAAAACCTATTTGGGAGACCTCCTCGACGGGAGCTCGAATAGCTCTAATAGGCTGGGGGCCTCGATTTTGGAACTTGGGGGCTAAATGCCCGATTTTGAAAATCTCGTATAGTAGGCCCAAGGCCAGTTGGCACGAGCAGGAGCTTGTAAATGAACATGATATATGTGCCATAAAACTTAATAAGTGAATTGTTTGGCCATGGTACCAAGATAGGACCGACGTGCTCAGTCAACTAGCGGCAGTGCGACATGACAGGTCGACGGACTAGTCAAGACAAACAGCTGCGGGTTGAGTTGAGAGTCGGGGCCGTTGGACTAGTGGCACCACAGATTACATGGCAATATAAGAAAACATTGTTTGTGCATGCACTGTGAGTACGGGATCATCAAGACGCCCATGAGGGGTAGTGATGCGTCCTAAGGGCACTGGACGACCTGGTGGCTATAAGGGTAGTTCGTCGTTCCAGGTATCTGTGTGAAATCTGGAGTAGCACGAAACGCATGAGACCGGGGTGGGGACAGGATGAGGTCTCTATCCTCATACGGACATGAAGAAGTGATTTCGGGATTGTGGGTAGGATGTCACGTACATCCACTCATTCCCAGGGTAGAAGTGGTCGTACTTCTAGCGGGTTCAGTAGTGATACTGACTTGTGAATGTGTGTAATCTTCATGATGAAGGATGTGTGTTGGGTGATGACACACCGTGGTAACTAAGAAATAATGGAAAAATCCAAAATTTTAAATGATGGGATTTTTTAAAACAAAGGAGTCTGGCACACTCCATATAAATGTTTTTCTTAAAAGTCAAAAGATTTTAAAAACCCATTCATTGAGTAGTCGTACTCACCCCCTCCCTTATACCCCTTTCAGGAAATCCCGGAAAGCCTCTCCTAAAAGACCGTCAACTAAGATGCCTGTAAGACAGGTATGTAAAGTTTTAAATTTCATACAGTTTTGATTATGCTATTCCAGGAAAAAGGTGCAAGTTAAAGGACGTCTTACTCTTTACGGTTTACGATAAGGGGAAACCCTTTAATAAATCGGGAGAGTGGTGAGTTGATCATGGGGATCTGACCAAACCAGGTCGGGGCGTGACAGGTCAGGTCGCCGACGGCCAAGTATTATGTCGGCGGGTAGCCTGAACAGTTGTCGAGCTCCCTATATAAAGAGCACCCCCTCATTCATTTTCAACATCCCACAATTGAGCGAAGAAGAAGAAGTGTGAGTTTTCCGGTGAGTTGCGAACCAGAGCTCCGACAACGGGACTTTTCTCAACCTCCGAAGCCACATTGGGTGTCTTTGGAATCAAGAGAAAGTCTTCTACCCAACCACACCTTCCATTCAACTTGAGAGCCATCAAGGAGGAATGAGGAAACTCAAATAATGCTGCCACTCCTCGGCCAGAAAACAGCCAGTCTCCTGCCACCCACTTCAAGCCCTCCCCCACTCAATTGTAGCCAAGCCAGACCCTCTACGCCTCACTTGGATGTGTCCCAACCTTTCCCTGAGATAAGAAGGTAAGCTACCTCCGTCGCCCTTCGTCGGAAAATAGTATGCATGACCAAATTCTACAAAAAATTCAACACTAAAATTCGCACTGCTCAAGTCATCAATTGAAGTGTGGTTTGATCAAGGAAGGATACCCACGACGAGAGCAACACAATGGTGGCCAAAGCTCCGATCACCAGACCCTCATCGATAAGATATCAAAGCTTTCTCTCTCTAGATTGTATTTTTCGATGAATCTCCGTTTGAGCTCATTTCTGAGCCAAATCAAACGATTCAAAGCTTAAAATGACGAGAAAAACATATAGGAGATGATTTAAATCAAGAATGTGGGCAATTAACCAAGTTTCGGGGGTCAATTGAATGAAATTGTGATTCAAGACCAAATTGTAATTTTTGAAAAGTTTGGGCAAATTAGGAATTTTTTAAAATTGGGGACCGAATGGCAAATTGACAAAATTTAGGGTCTTTATGCAATTCCCTTCCAATTGAGGGTCAATTGGGCAAATTGGATCAAATGGAGGACTAATTTGCAAAAAATTGAAAACTTGGGGTCAAATTGTAATTTTGGAAAAGTTTGGGGCTAAATGGCAGTTTTAGAAAATAGAGGGACCCAAGAGAAAAGTTGATAAAATGAAGGACCCGAAAGGATGATTGGAAAAAATCTGAGGGTCGAATTAGAGGAAAGGTGGAAATGAAGGACGAAAAGATAAATGCATAAAGCTCATGTACTAAAGTGCAATTAAGACAAAATATGAAGGCCTATATGTAAATACGCAAAAAGTGTGATTCTTGAATTTAAGGCCCTAACAAGGACATCCTTACTCGAGCGTCAGCTTCCAGAAGAGAGACCGCGAGGCCAAACTCTGCAGGTGCGACCTTGCCAAAATCACTGAGTGAGTGGGAACCGCTATAACGTCCCTTCCGGTTGGAATGATGGTTCAACTTTGAAAACTATTTTCTTAGAATTAGCATCCCCTAACTAGGTTACTCTGCTTAAAATATTTGGAAGCTAATTTTGGGCTTAGGCTTGAGGTGCTAATGGGTCCAAGGTCGATGGATACGGGTGTTGACCCGTCCAGAACAGACGGGAACCTTGTGTGATACCCATCGAGCCAAGCCGAGTTGTCAAGCTTGTTGGGCCAAACCGCTACTTTGTTGAAGCCAGGTTGTTGAACCTGTTGGGCCAGTACGTGTGATGGGCTGAAACAAAGCCGACAGACCGTTGTGCAAGAGGGCCAAACATAAAGGCTATAATTCAAAAAGATTATTGATTGTGCATGCACTGTGATGTTCGGGTTCAGTAGGTCGTGAAGCCGAGGAGCTTCCTGCGCATGGAGACCGAGGCAGTAGGAAAAATGAGGTATCGTCCCATTAAGCGGACATAGAGAAGTAATGAGGGGTTTGATGTGTCGGACTATTGATGCCCACTCAAACTTCGAGTAGAGGCAGTATCCCTCTATCAGTGTGGACGGTAAAAGCGCTTTGATCCACAAGTGGCACGGTCGATGACCGTTCTGTGAGTGTGTGATTCATCCTATGATAGTAGGGCGGTTGTTGATTTGAAAAACCCAAGAAGAAAATGTTAAAATATCAGATAATTGAAATTGCTAAGTTAAGCCTTCATAAAATAGTTTTTTCCCACTCATTGAGTTGTCAAACTCACCCCCTCCCTCTAAACATTTTTTAGGAAGGAACACAATAGTACCAGCTTCTCCTCCCTAGACCCCGAACTAGGTACACAATATAAAATTTTCAGTTTTGCTTAATATTATCAAGGGAAAACATGATAGGTAATACGTCTGACTCTCTTGATCTCCCTAAGAAGCCCCTCTTCAAGACTCGAGAGAGTGGCGGGTTATTTCCCCCAACCCCGATCAAAATAGGTCGGGGTGTGACATGTACATTGCCGTGAGTTTAAATAAAGGCTATGAACATTGCTTTGTGAGAGGGATAGGCCCTAAGACGCTATGATTGGTGTCACTAATGTGTGATCACCTATAAGCCTTTGGAAGGAATAGATCTTGGGGGTTGAGAGTGAATTCTGAACCAAATAAATGACAAGAAGGAGGAGATCATCGTGGTCGTCTAAATGAGGATTAGGGGTAAATGACTAAAATATCCCTATGGGTATGTTTGAAGAAATTGTCAAGAATAATGATGGTGTTACCCTAAAGACCTGTTTGGCTAATGAATTAGGACGCTCCTTAAGGCCACATTTGGCATAGGACGCCTAAGGCCATGTTTGGTCGAGTGACATTGAGGCAAAATGACAAAAATACCCTTAGACAATGTTTGGAAATCAGTAATTCGGTTGGACATCCAAGTGTAGGACTCGAGATTGGGAGAGAACGAATCATACTCGAACATGTTAGGGGATGGGTACGAATACCCAAGAATCCCTCCAAGACAAACATGTACTAGGATAACAGTGAGCAGAATTTCTAGCATTGCGATAATGTGATTCTTCCATGATGGAAGAATGTATCTATGATAGGTAAAACAACCATACAAACTTATGTGTGTTTGTGTGCACCTAAATACTTTTAAAACATGCATATAAAAAATTAAAGCCGACGTTTTAAACCAGGCTTTATGAAAGTTATCATTATCCCTATAGACAATTTTGTGTATGTGCTAAATCGTAGAAATGGCGTCCCGATATGAAATAATCCTACTCATTGGGCTTCATAGCTCACTACTCTAATAACCCTTTAGGAAACCAAAGTGTAGAAGAGATGTGATGGTAGTAAGGGAATCAAAACAAGTTAACTAAAGGTACTACCCTCTTATATAAAGATTCAGTACATGTATTCTTAATATTATTTTTTGAAAATGTTTTCCATGTTATTCAAAGTGCTTATTTTGGAAAGATTATAATGTTAGGTTTTATTCTAAGCCTTACATCCTATAGACCCTACAATGGTGAAGGCACCCATTCTTGTAGTATTGAGAGGATGAAGTGGGTTGCTTGCAAGTCTGATCAGGAAATCGGGTAAGGGTGTGACACACTCTCCTACACCATATGTTAAATGTCATGCCCCGACCTGGTTTGGTTAGATCTCCATGATCAACCCGCCACTCTCCCAGTTTATTAAGGGTTTTTCCCTTCTTTTAAACCGTGATGAGTAATTTGTCCTTTAAACCTGTACCTTTCCTGGAATAACATTAATCAAAACTACAAGAAATTTTAAACTTAACATACCTGTCTTACAGGTGTGGTTAGCTTGAGGTCTTTGGGTAGGCTTTCCCTTGGTTACCTAAAAAATGGGAATAAGAGAGGGGGTGAGTTCAACGACTCAGTGAATTGGAGTTTTAAAATTTGACTTTCAGAACATAGTTTGAATTGGAGTGTGAAACTCCTTAGTTTCTTTAAAACATTTCATCTTCAAAATCTTGATTTTCATAGCCATATCTCATCATTAACCACAAACGGTGTGTTTATCAACCAAGACACACCCTTCATCATGAAGGGAAAACACATTCGTATGGCAGTATGTAAACCCCGTCCTTTGATAATAAGAAAACCGAGGAAAGAACCGGTCATTTCTAATTTGAAAACCGAGCCGGTTTACAAACTGGAACCGAAAGAGAAAGGGAAAATCGGGAAATTTATGGATCTCGAGTGACTCAAAGAGTCAGAAAAGTCATGAAAAAGGACTTTAGGATGAATTGAAGATAAAAACCAAACCAGTTCAGGTGAATAGATTCGAACCGGATTGAACCAATTTGGACTGGTTTGAACCACTATTGAACTGGATGTTAAATTCATTTTTCTAGGTGGCTTAAAAAATTCAAATTAGAGAATTGAGGCCACCATTGGATAGATAATGAATTTAGATGAATTTAAAAATTTTTAATTATGAAAAATTCGGTCGAATCATGCCTGTTCCGACTGATTTAAGCTTTGAACCCGGTTCAGACCGGTCTGGTCCGGTTCGGAACAGTGTCATCTTCTTCCTTCAAATAACAGCACTATTCACTTATCGAAAAATTGAGCAACGCTGGCGAAGATGAAAAGTCTCCGGCCAAGGAGTTTCATGCAATGAATGACCCCCCATTAAGGCGCCAATTGGACAACCAAGAAGTCCCCGAGCTTCCTATATAAAGAACTACTCCAATTTCTAGTGAAGCTTGAACTAGAGCTCCGATGTAGGGTCTTTTTTTAGCCAAAGAAAGTGTGGTCAAGTTCTTTGGATTTGAGGAGAAGTTAGCTACCCGCGTGTAGTCTCCATTTGCTCTGAAGGTTGCTGGAGAAGCGTCGGCGTGATCGAACAGTGAAATCGGCCTTGTTTTAGCCGAGCTGAAATCGGCCAATTCAAGCCATTCTCGGGCCAAACCAAGCTCTCCCAACACCTCCATAGTCCTCCTAAAACTGAGTTAGAGCTGAAAGGTAAGCCAATTTGGCTCCCCTCTATAAATTCTGATCGATGCTAGAGATAGAACCGATAGAACTTCGATCACTAAATTCTCACTCAATTCGGCATCAATTGATGCAATTCTTGATCTTAGGAGGAACCTCAGGAATAGAGATACCTGCCTAGATTGATAGCTCAGACCGCCACTCCCCTGACGGTAAGCATTCGAAGCTTTCTCTCTCTAAGTCCATTTTTCGGTGAAGCTCCGTTTAAGCTCATTTCGACATCAAATTGTGCCATTCAAAGTGCAATTGAATCGTATGAAGATGTAGGAACTCCAATTTAACTTCAATTTCAACAATTAAACTTGTTTGATCGGTCAATTTGATGAAATCAAATTCGGCTAGGTTGGAAAGTTGAAATTGGAGGAAAAATTGGGGAAATCTAGGGATTTCAAAAATTCGAGGGACTAAAGTGCAACTTCATAAAATTGGGGGCCAATTAGGCATGATAAAGATGTTGGAGGATCAATTGGACAAAATTTGGAATTTTTTGGGCAAAACTTACCATTTTTGTAAAGTATGGGCAAAATGGTAATTTTGGAAAAGTTGTGGACCAAATTGGAAATTGGGGAAATTGAACCTCTTTTTGTGAATTTGAATAAATTGAGTCCCTTGGTGAATTTTAAAAGTTTCGGGACTCAATTTAGGGAAAAATCGACATTAGGTACTTAAAGTTAAAGAAAAAATAACATTAGATAACTAATTGCAAATAAATAAAAAGTTTAGTTTTCTCATTTATTTGGGATTAATGAAGGTTATTAGGCTAAAGGATAATGAATAAGGATGTTCATATCGTGTATGGACATGAAGTATCGGGAACGCCAGCTAAGACAAGTTTGCGTAAAGACAACAAGCCGGCTAAGAGGAAATTCACTCCACTATCGAGTGAGTGGGATTTAATATCATACTCGGTTGGGATGATAAGCACCTCGGAAATGAAAACCCACTGCTAAGTGGTATTTTAGACATCACACCTAAGACAAGTGATGTGGAAATCACACGGAAAAACTACTTAACGGTTGTAAGTAGATCATACCCGGTTGGTATGATGAAACTTTCTAGAATTAAGTGGAAAACCCGCTTATCGATTATAAGCGAAGATGTCCTCATACTTTGTTGGTGTGAGAGACGACTGAAAAGTTTATTTTGTTGGAAGTGCTTTCCCTTGACTGTGTGCCACTGCTTAAAATTTTTGGGAGATATTCTTGATGGGAGCTTGAATAGCTCTATTAGACCGGAGGCCTCAATTTTGGAACTTGGAGGCTAATATGCCCGATTTTGAAAATCTCGAACAGTGAGCCCTAGGCCAGTTGGCACAAGCACGAGCTCATAAACAAACATGATGTTATGCAATAAAAACTTAAGTGAATGAATTGTTTGCCCATTGTACCGAGATATGACCGACATACTATATGGACTGGCGGCAGTGTGACATGACAAGCCTTTGGACTAGTCAAGACAAACAGCTACAGGTCGAGTTGAGGGTCGGGGTCGTGGGACTAGTGGCACCACATATTATCTGGCTTATATGGAAAAATTATTGATTTGTGCATGCACTATGTTACGGGACCTTCAAGATACCCAATAGGTGTAGTGATGCGTCCTAGGGCTCTGGACGACCTGGTGGAAATAAGGGCAGTTAGTCGTACTAGAAGTTTTGAAAAGTTCGACGCATCTTCATGCACATGAGACCGGGGTGGGGACGAGATGAGGTCTTTGTCCTCATATCGTGTACATCCACTCATTCTCAAGGTAGAAGTGGACGTTATTCTATCTAAGTGGTCAGTAAAGTCGCTCCGATGCCACAAGTGGGTACAATGGATGGGCTGGCCTGCGAATGTATTTTTCCTTCATAATGAATGGCGTGTGTTGGTTGGTAAACACACTATTAAATGAGAAGTGGTTATGAAAATTGGGATTTGAGAATGGAATGTTTTTAAAGGAAAAATAAGGAGTTTGGCACACTTCAATTCAAACTATTTTTGAAAATCATACCCTACAACACTCATTCCCTAAGCCGTTGAAATCACCCCCTCCCTTATATCCCTTTCAAGTAAACCCGAAAAGCTTACCCAAATACCACTAGCTAACACACCTATAAGGCAGGTATGATAAGATTCAAATTTTATGTAGTTTTGTTTTATGTTATTCCAGGAAATGTGCAAGTTTAAAGGACGCCTTACTCCTCACGGTCTTTAAAGAATGGGCAACCCTTAGTAAGCCCGGGAGAGTGGCAGGTTGATCACGAGGATTCGACCAAACCAGGTCAAGGTGTGACAACTTGAGTGGTATCAGAGCCTGTTTCCTTGAATACATAATCAAGACTAGAAAATATAGTAACTAATTGGCTTGATCTTAAAATTTTCAAAATGGCTCCGAAGAAAGAAACCAAGAAAACTAGGGCTATAGTTTCCAACACTGCCCAACCACCCCTACTTGTGGAAACTCCTAGGGAAGCCCAGACAACTCCTCCTGGACTTAGCATGGAACACCAGAGGCTGTACGAGGAGTTCACCCGTGTATTTGGGCAACCTAACCTCGTCCATGAGGCGGGCACCAATTCTCGGGTTGAACGAGAGGAAGTACAATCCCATACCCCCCTGTTAACCATCCTCCTCCAATAGACATTCCCGGAAACCTAAAGACTCTCCAGCAACTAGGGTGTAAACCCTTCCTCGAAGAAAATGATGCTGGTGCTGTCATGGATTGGCTGGTAAACATTAAGAGGCTGATGGGAATCGTCAGGATACCACCAAAGGATATAGTGATTATGACAGAATTCTTTCTCGAGGGGAGTGCCAAACGATGGTGGGGCAATGTCTGAAACCTACATACCACCATCCCCACTTGGGAACAGTTCAAGGAGAGGTACTCGGAGGAGAATTTGGTGCCTCATTTGATAAATGAGAAGAAGCCGGAGTTCATCCGGCTTCGACAAGGGCTTAACTCCATACCAGAGTACGAGACAGAGTTCAACGAGTTAAGACCCTTTACTCCTGACCTAGCAGGGTCAGTAGACATATGCTAGAGGTTCGTGGACGGTCTCTATATGGACATTCGAGATCGTATGGGGGTACTAGGACACCACACGGACCTGGCAGTAGTAATCAGTATGGCTCATGAGTGTGAGAAATTAGTGTAGACCCGACGCTGTTGGATGGAGCAAACGACCCGAAATGATGATAAGGGTCCAAATCGTCAGGGAGGAAGGAAGGAGCGTAACGGTCCAAAATGGGGAAATAGAATGACATTTCAAAGGAGAAATGACATGCCACCACATCCCCAAAAAGTAGTCCCTACCTTACCTTAAGGAAATCGTCGTTGTCCAAGGTGTCAAAAGAACCATGAGGGAGCATGCTTTGCATGCAGACAAGTGGGGCACTTTACAAAGGATTGTCCCACTCTCGGGGAGAACAAGCAGAGGAATACACTTGGACCACCTCAAGGGAACCCCAGGAATCCTAGGCCAGACGCCACAACATGAGTACCAACTAGGGTATATAACCTCACCTAGGAAGAGGCTAGAAGAGACCTTAGCACTGTAGCGGGTACATCCCAAAACCCTCCAAACTAGTTCAAGAGAACCTTGTAATCTAAAAAAAATTATTTAATAAAGAAGAGCTTTCTTCTAAATACACGCTTCTTCAATTAAGATATATACAAATATGGGGAAAACAAGTCTATGCCCTCTTTGACTTAGGAGCTATCAAGGAAGAGTTGATTTCAAGTGTACCCCTAGAACTCACTCCACTAGAACAAAGTCTCAATATTCTCACACCTTTAGGAGAAGGGTTAAATAGGAATAAACAATTAAAAGACATCCTTTTAAGTTGTACCTTTCCTGGAATAACATTAATCAAAACTGTAAGAAATTTTAAACTTAACATACCTGTCTTACAGGTGTGCTTAGCTTGAGATCTTTGGGTATGCTTTCCCTTGGTTACCTGAAAAGGGGTATAAGCAAGGGGTGAATTCAACGACTCATTGAATGGGAGTTTTAAAATTTGACTTTTAGAAAATAGTTTGAATTGGAGTGTGCCAGACTCCTTAGTTTCTTTAAGACATTTCATCCTCAAAATCTCAGTTTTCATAGCCATATCTCATCATTAACCACAAACGGTGTGTTTATCAACCAACACATGCTCTTCATCGTGAAGGGAACACACATTCGTAGGGCAGCACGTCCACTGCACCCACTTGTGGCATCAGACTCTCAACTCGACTTGCAGCTGTTTGTATCGATTGGTCTGTCGACCTCTCTTATCGCACTACCACCAGTCCATCGAGTATGTCGGTCATGTCTTGGTACCATGGCCAAATATATCATTTATTTGAAGCTTTTATAGCTTAAACTCATGTTTGTTTATGAGCTTCTGCTCATGCCAACTAGCCTTGAGCCCACTATACGAGATTTTCAAAATCGGGCATATTAGCCCCCAAGTTCCAAAACTGAGGCCTCCAGCCTATCTGAGCTATTCGAGCTCCCGTCAAGAAGGTATCGCATAAAGTTTAAGTAGTGGCACATTGTTAGGGGAGAGCACTTCTAACAAAAATAATCTTTCAGCAATCCATCAGACCAACCGGGTATGAGGAAATCTCCGCTCATAATCGATGAACGGGCTTTATACTTCCTTCAAGGAAATTTATCATACAAATTGGGTATGATCTACCTACAACTAGTAACTACTTTTTCTGCATAGTTTTCACATCACTCCAATCAAGTGTGATGTCAAAATTCAACATAGAAGTGGTTTTTCATTTCCGATGTGCTTATCATACCCAACCGGGTATGATATAAAAATCCCACTCATATGAAAAAACAGTGATTTCCTCTTAACCGGTTCTATGTCTTTACGCGAATTTGTCATTGTTGGCGTTCCCGCTACTTCATGTTCCTACACGATATGAATATCCTTGTTCATTATCCCTTGGCCTAATAGCCCTCATTCATCATGAATGGATGAAATACTCAAACTTTTTAATCAATTGCAATTAGGTCCCTAAAGTTCTTTTTCTTTAACATTAGGTCCCTAATGTCGATTTTCCTCCAAATTGAGTCCCGAAACTTCTAAAATTCACCTTGGGACCTCAATTTATTCAAAATCACAAAAAGGGGTTCAAGTTTCCCAAATTTCCAATTTGGTCCCCAACTTTTCCAAAATTACCATTTTATCCCTACTTTACAAAAATGGTAAATTTCACCCCAAGAATTCTAAAATTCGACCAATTGGTCCTCTAACATCTTTTCCATGCTCAATTGGCCCTCAATTTTATGAAATTACACTTTAGTCCCTCAAATTTTTTATATCCCCAAAATTTTCCTTAATTTCAACCTCACCGGATTTGATTTCATCAAATTGACCAATAAATCGAAGTTAATTGATGAAATTGAAGATGCATTTGAGTTCTTACACATTCATACTATTCAATTGCACTTTGAATCGCATGAATTGATGCTGGAATAAACTCAAACGGAGCTTCGCCGGAAAATTAAACGTAGAGAGAGAAAGTGTCACGCCCCGACCCGGTTTGGTCGGATCCCCGTGAACAACCCGCCACTCTCCCGGTTTATTAAAGGGTTTCCCCTTATTATAATCAGTAAAGAGTAAGGCATCCTTTAAACCTACACCATTTCCTGGAATAGTATAATCAAAACTGCATGAAATTTTAAACTTTACATACCTGTCTTACAGGCATCTTAGTTGATGGTCTTTCAAGGTAGGCTTTCCGGGATTTCCTGAAAGGGATATAAGGGAGGGGGTGAGTACGACTACTCAGTGAATGGGTTTTCAAAGGTTTACTTTTAACTTTTAAAAAAAACATTTATATGGAGTGTGCCAGACACCTTTCTTTTCAAAAAAATCCCTTCATTTAAAAATTTGGGTTTTTCCATTATTTCTTAGTTATCGATGTGTCATCACCCAACACACATCCTTCATCATGAAGGTTACACACATTCACAAGTCAGTATTACTACTGAACCCACTAGTGGCTTCGGAGCGACTTTTCCTACCACCCGGATAGAAGTACAACCACTTCTACCCTGGGAATGAGTGGATGTACGTGACATCCGACCCACAATCCCGAAATCACTTCTTCATGTCCGTATGAGGACAGAGACCTCATCTAGTCCCCACCCCGGTCTCATGCGCTTCGTGCTACTCCAAATTTCGCATAGACACTTGGAACGACGAACTGCCCTTATAGCCACTAGGTCGTCCAGTGCCCTTAGGACGCATCACTACCCCTCATGGGCGTCTTGATGATCTCGTACTCACAATGCATGCACAAACAATGTTTTCTTATATTTCCATGTAATCTGTGGTGCCACTAGTCCAACGGCCCCGACTCTCAACTCAACCCGCAGCTGTTTGTCTTGACTAGTCCGTCGACCTATCATGTCGCATTGCCGCTAGTTGACTGAGCATGTCGGTCCTATCTTGGTACCATGGCCAAACAATTCACTTATTAAGTTTTATGGCACATATATCATGTTCGTTTACGAGCTCTTGCTCGTGCCAACTAGCCTTGGGCCCACTGTATGAGATTTTCAAAATCGGGCATTTAGCCCCCAAGTTCCAAAACTGAGGCCCCTGGCCTATCAGAGCTATTCGAGCTCCCGTCGAAAAGGTCTCCCAAATAGTTTAAGCATTGGCACACAGTCAGGGGAGAACACTTCCGACAAAATAGGTTTTCACTATCCATTATACCAACCGGTATAAGGACATCTCCGTACATAACCGATGAATGGGTTTTCAACTTCCTTCGAGGAAGTCTTATCATACCAACCGGGTATGATCTACTTACAACCAGTAAGTAGTATTTTTTTTCCGCATAATTTTCACATCACTTTCTCTAAGTGGTAATGATTAAAATACCACTAAATAGTGAGTTTTTATACCGAGGTACTTATCATCCCCTACCAGGTATGATATAAAATTTCCACTCACAACTAGTAAGTGGTTTTTATCTTTAAGTTGTGCTAATCATCCCAACCGGGTATGATGTTAGTAAATCCACTCACCCGTTAATGCCGTGAATTCCACTAGACTGGTTATTTGTATTCACGCGAGCTTGTCCTTGTTGGCGTTCCCAGTATTTCGCGTTCCTAAACGATATGAACATCTTGGTTCATTATCCTTCAGCCTAATCGCCTTCATTCATTTCAAATGAATGAGAAAGTCAAACTTTCATTTATTTGCAATTAGGTCCCTAAAGTTATTTCTCTTTAACTTTAAGTCCCAAATGCCAGTTTTTCCTCAAATTGAGTCCCGAAACTTCTAAAATTTATCATAGGACCTCAATTTATTCCATTTCACAAAAGGGGGTTTAATTTCCCAAATTTCCAATTTGGTCCCCCAACTTTTCCAAAATTACCATTTTGCCCTTCCATTACAAAAATGGTAAATTTTGCCCCAAAAATTTCAAAATTCCTCAATTGGTCCTCCAACATTATTTTCATGCCCAATTGACCCTCAATTTCATAAAATTTCATTTTGGTCCTTTGAATTTCAAAAATCCCCAATACCCAGTTTGTATGATGAAAATTCATGGAAGGAAGTGGAAAACCCACTTATCGATTATAAGTGGAGACGTCTTCGTACCCGGTTGGCATGATAGACAAATGAAAGGTTTATTTTGTCGGAAATGCTTTCCCATGATTATGTGCCACTACTTAAATTTTTTTTGAGACTTTCTTGATGGGAGCTTGAATATCTCATACAGGTCGGAGGCTTCGGTTTTGGAACTTGGGGGCTAATATGCCCGATTTTGAAAATCTCGAACAATGGGCCCTAGGCCAGTTGGCACAAGGAGGAGCTTGTAAAAAAAACATAATTATTAAGCCATGAAAACTTAAGTAAATGAGTTATTTGGCCATGGTATCGAAACAGAATCGACATACTCAATGAACTAGCGGCGGTGTGACATGACAGGTCTCTGGACTAATCAAGACAAACAGCTGCATATCGAGTTAAGGGTCGGGGCCGTTGAACTAGTGACACCACAAATTATATGGCTTATGTGAAAAACTGTTGATTTGTGCATGCACTGTGTTACTAGACCTTCAAGACGCCCAAGAGGGGTAGTGATGTGTCATAGGGCTTTGGATGACCTGGTGGAAATAAGGGCAGTAGTCATACTAGAAGTCTTGCGAATCTCGACGTAACTTCATGCGCATGAGACCGGGGTGGAGACGGGATGAGGTCTCTGTCCTCCAAATTAGTCTGAGGGTAGGACGTTAGAGACGTTTACTTAGACTTTTGGGTAGAAGTCAAAGACTTCTACGAGGGTGGATGGTAAAGACACTCCGATCCACAAGTGGGTGCAGTCGACGTAATTACATCTTGCGAATGTGTGTGATCCCTTCATGATGAAGGGTATGTGTTGTATGTTAAACACACCGAATATTGAAATGAGAAAGAGTTTATGAAAATTGTGGAAAGAATTTGAGAATCCTTGGAAATGAATTGGAAAACCTTGGAAAAAGGTTTTGATAAACCAAAATTTAAATAAAAGTATTTTTATGAAATAAGGAGTTTGGCACACTCCGATTAAAGAAATTGATTTTTGTGAAAACTCTCACTCAATACCCATTCACTGAGTTGTCGAACTCACTCACTCCCTTTACCCCTTTTTAGGAAACCAAGGGAAAACTAACTTTAAAAATTTATCGATAGACAAACCTTAAGGCAGGTATGTAAATTTTATATTGACTTTTGATTAATATTATTTTAGGAAAGGTACAGGGGAAAACCCTGAATAAACTGAGAGATTGGCGGGTTGTTCATGGGGATCTGACCAAACCGGGTCGGGGTGTGACATATTAAGTCCATTCAATAGAAAATTGAATGAAAAAAATTTAGGTATTTTTATTGGGCCAAAAATAAAAAAAGGGTGAACCCACTAAGAAATGGTCGAACCAGCCGAGAAATTCATTGAAAACTGGTTTACTATAGTGCGAACCGGTCAGTACGCCACACCAGGTGCACACACGTGCGAGGCGCATAAACGCACAACCACGTGCACGCCTGTTGTCTTCTTTGCCTGACTACGAGCCATCCGACTTGGAAAAAACTGAGAAAACTACATCCGACAATCCAAAATCCTACGCTTGGGAAATTAATTTATTTATAGAGCTACATGTTATGAAATAATGCAAGGAAGTTATAGATAAGTAGTCACACAAGTCTAGAATCTATCCATATAAAGCTTGAATGTCTCCTTGTCGATTTTGGATCAAAATTTTATCTGATACCTGAGGAGCTCCAATTTCCCATGAGCTTACTTGTAGAGAGCACTGTGCCTTCGTCCAACCACCACTTTTGGTGTTCTTGGTATCCTTGGAAAGCTACGAGAGTATGCTTTTCATCGCCACACTCTCAATCTTCAACTCTCCCTCTATCAAAACCAACTTGATAGCATAGTACCATACCCACACTAGCCAAAAATAGAGCATCTATTTCGGGTGCAAATTTTGGCGGCTTCGACGACTAAGAAAATTTTAGCAGACTACTTGAGGCATCACCTTTCGATTCCCACCGGCCTCACACCATTTAGGTAAGTGTGAAGGTAGAATTAAATTATAGAAGTTCAAGTTTTCTTGATAAATAACAAATCTGAATAAAATGAGTTTTGCAGGCAACCCATACCTCCAATTGAGGTGGTTCAAGTTGCCACGAACTCCTTGTGGATGTAGCTTTCGAATTACATTGATACCAATGATTGATGTGTCATCTCTGGTGAGTTTTCAACCTTGACTTGACTCATGCATGTTCATTTTACAGTTTAAATTAAAGTATGATCATCATTATATTGGCTAACCCCGTCCTAATAGAGTATATGACGACCTAGGGGAAGGCTAAGAGACCTCATACCTAATTTTGAGTATTTTTTGGGGTGATTTAGCTAGGGACCAAAGGTTAGAGACTAAAATGTAAATAAGGAAATGTTTGAAAACCCAATTGTGAATAATCTTTTTGCGGGGTCTTCTTAAGAGGCTAGATGATGTTTTAGGGCCAATTGGAAAGATTGGTAAAGTGCGGGTATTGGGTTGGCATGTTTGGAATGCGTAAGGAACTCGTGCAATAAAAAAAAGTTAAGGACTAAAGTGCAATTAAATGCATTTGTGCACCTAAATGTGATTTATGGATAGTACAATAACCTAAATGAGATTAAAGAAAGTCTAGAAACCTAAAAGGGATAATGCCCATCCCAATTGGCCTTAAGCCCACTTGTATAGTATTTTCAAAATATGGCATTTGGTCCACTTAATTTTAGAAAATAATAGGCTCACTGTAATATCATGATAAAATATAGGCAGTATTCTAATAACACATACTTAATTCTAACACCAGGTTTAAGTTATCACGTAGCTCAAATTATCACACTATTGCTACTAGCAATATTCATGCTATCACACAAAGTTCATACTCTTAGAAAATTGGTATAAAAGGCATTATACTATTAAGTAAGTCCCTATATTTTATAACCTCACACAGATATAGTCACTCGTTCATCTTATGGTTTAGTCTAATCCTACAATACTCGAGGCTCATTTCAGCGTGTCCACACATCGTCGTAAGTTGGATCCCAATATCCTATGGTCTAATGTATTCACAGTAGGTGAAGAAGGAACGTTATTACTTTTGCTAGTTTATAAGGATAAATGGCCACAAATTGCTCTTGAAATTTTCTAGTTTAAGTCTTCACAATAAGCCGTTCACATGAATAAAAAATGCGACGATTTTATAACATTGCTGTCGCAGGACTTCTTACCTATGTCGTCAATGGTGTCCAAAAACAAATTAGGTTTTTTGTCCGTGGCTTTCCCATATGACAATTAAAGCCATCGACATACGTATGTTATTTTTTTCGAAAAAGGTAGAGTGAAATAAGATTACGAATATAATTTAGTTGAAACAGTTTATTTCATTGTATAACATCAAGGCATGTGTTGGCGATTAAAAAACGAATATCAAGCTTGTGATTTAGGAAACAAAGAAGGAACATCAACATGTGATGTGTATAATGACAATACCAATAAAATGAAGCTAAATAAAGAAAAGAAAAGAAGAGGATGATGAGGGGACCACATTTGTGTGTTATGTAAACTTGAGTAATAATACATTTGCAGGTAACATTTATGTTGATACAATTAATGGTATAATATGAATGTTTTTGGTCCTACGCATATGGAACGATATATGCCATACATAACGTACGTATGATCCATTGTTAAAATATTGAACATCCCATCCACGTCCAAAGAGAAATTTTCAATCATCAACTTTAGTATACGGAGATGGAGAGGAAGAGATTTAGCATCCGAGAACAAAGTAGGAAAAGTGAAGAAAAAGGAGAGATTTAATACAACTACATTGGAATCCAATTCTCATTATGGCACTCATTATTTCCCATGTTCCGATCTTTTCTAGTAAGAAAGGTGGTTGTTTTATTTAATAATAGTAAAAGACGTCCGGCCCTAAGAAGGTCTAGCTAGCATCATGCAGACTTGATTCCATATGGCTGGCCGATATAAAGGAGTAGACAACCGCCCACTTGGTCAAAAGAAATGAACTACAACGTCTTTAACATTTAATATTTATCTAATAAATAAAATATTATAAATTCAATTTAAATGATGTATTTTTGTACCGTTAAATCTCTATTTTTATTATCACTTTTATATTAATAATGGACTATAAAATGGTGAGGCATAGGTCTCTTGCCAGCTAGCTAACAGAGACAAAACATCCCCATCTCGGTTGCTTCTTTCTCTATTCCGTGTACTGAACTTCAGGAAGCTGTTTTTCATGTCCCATCATCCAACCGGCCAAAGACAAAACAGCGCAATCTAAAATGTTTTAGTTGATTATAATTATGGACTGGAAAACAAATGTGAAAAAATTGTATGTTCCAAGAAAGCCGTAGAAGATTGTCTAAGTTTCATATTAAATTTAAAATTTGGCTTACTTCTTCATTCATGAAGATTTTTTAAATATATTTTAGGTTTTCATATTTAAAAAAATAAATATACTTAATTTTTACCAAGTTTTACATAGACTCGTAACATTATAACAATCACATTAACAACTTCTACTTACCTTATTAGTAAAAAATTGATGATTTGTATATATTTTTATAACTTTATAAATATTATATACTGTTTTATTTTAATTTAAATATTATATATTAAAGTGATAATTTTTTAAAAGTTAATTTTTCACTGAAATGCAATTTAGGCACACATTTCCATTGGGGTTTCATATTCCACCCACCCCCTTCTTGTCGCATTAATTTTAAATACTCTATAATACAGCCAACATATTTGACAGAAAAACTTGCTCGGCATCCCCCATTTGTAAAATGAAGCAGCTTCATTCACGCCAACTTTTGTATCCAATAATGAATATTTGACAAATTTGAAGTAAAAATATTCTATAATATAAATATTAGTTGGGTGAAATATAAAAATTGCTTTTGATATTTTATAATCTGTTTTATATTATTAAAAAATCATTAGTAGAAGGTAAGGACTAAATATGTTTAAAAAAATATTTTAGGACCAAAATGAAAAAACACAAACTTGACGACGGAAAGGCCCAACTAGTTTCTCTCTTTATAGACCCTTTGGTAGTTCGTCACTTCACTTCAGTCGCTGTGGTCTCTTCCATCAACATCTGTCTTCTGTTCAACTTTTTCATACTCTAATTAAACCCCCGAAATGGATCGCATTAAACGGCTTTTCGCCGGAGACTCTGCCGGTGGCACCAATAAGAGGAAGAGGAAACTCCTCATCGTTGCCCTCTTCAGTACCTTCCTCATCGTAGCCGCTGCCATAGGCATTGCGTCCGCCGTCCGCAGCTCCCACGAGAGCTCGACCACCGCCAGGAGCCTTAAGATGCCGCAGTCCCACGCTATCATCCGGAGCGCCTGCAGTTCCACCCTCTACCCGGACCTCTGCTTCTCGGCGGTGGCTGCCTCCACGGAGGCGTCCGGCAGGATCTCCACCAACAAGGATGTGATCGAGGCGTCCCTGAACCTGACCATCACCGCCGTGCAGCATAACTTCTTCGCGGTAGAGAAGCTGATAGCCACCCGCGGCGGCTCCCTCACTAAGAGGGAGAAGACGGCCCTCCACGACTGCCTGGAGACCATCGACGAAACGCTGGACGAGCTCCACGCGGCCGTCGAGGACCTCCACCTGTACCCGACGACGAAGTCGCTGAAGCAGCACGCAGACGACCTCAAAACCATAATGAGCTCCGCCATCACCAACCAGGAGACCTGCCTGGACGGCTTCTCTCACGAAAGCGCCGACAAGAAAATCCGCGCCACTCTGCTAGCTGGACAGGTATATAGTTTTTTTTTTGTTTGAATGTTGTTGAACTTGAGTAAAAGTAGAGCCCCTTATTATAAAGGTATGGTGGAGGAAAATGTGGGAAATAGTGGGAAATTGCAGTCCCTTGCACATGGACGATCTGTCTATCGACATAATACGGAGTATCTTTAATTTAAAATTATGTTGTCGAAATTGGACAGGTCCACGTGGAGAAGATGTGCAGCAACGGGTTGGCTATGATTAAGAATTTAACGGATACGGACATGGAGATCGAGCGGCGGGCGATAGGCAGCCGCAAGCTCAGTGAGGAGGAGCCGGCATCCGAGGCCGGGTGGCCAGAGTGGCTGTCGGCCGGGGATAGGCGGCTACTGCAGTCTTCCACCGTGACTCCTGACGTGGTAGTGGCGGCTGACGGGAGTGGGAACTACAAGACCGTGTCGGAGGCGGTGGCAGCTGCTCCTGACAAGAGCAGCAAGAGGTACGTGATTAAGATAAAGGCAGGGGTGTACAAGGAGAATGTGGTCGTGTCGAAGAAGAAGACGAACATCATATTTATCGGGGACGGGCGGACGAACACCATCATCACCGGCAGCCGTAGCGTCGTCGGCGGTAGCACCACCTTCAACTCTGCCACTGTCGGTGAGCCCACAACCGCTTCCTACTCTTATTTCATACTCCCGCTATTTTTTTGTTCGCATTCGTTTTTGGGTAGAATGTCGGATAAGTATGAAAACTTTTTTGTGAAATCTTATACCAGAGATATATCCTTTTTTTTTTACTCTAACAAAATTTAACCAAGAACTCTTGGACTGAAGATGAATTAATTGAAGTAATATCTTGAGTAGAGCATCACACATGTGTCTGTAAAAGATGATAGGGTTTATCTTTATATGGACTAAAGCCAAAAAAATAGTCATTATCAATCCAATGGTCATTTACATTTACGTAGGGGGAACTGCTGTGCTGTTTCTATGGGCCAACTAAAGGCAGTTAGTTATCTTTTTCTCTATATAGCACATGCAATTTACTCAATCATTGCCGTCAATTATCCTTGGGCGCTGGCAGTTTCTTCTCAAATTTAAACCATAGTTTTTTCAAAGAAAAAAAATATATGAAAAATGACAAAAGATTGGGTGTCAAATTAAATATTGTCCACGCACGTGCTTTCAGCAACTTCTCATGACACACTGTTGTATCTCATCTGTTAAGGCATTGAATACCTTCCTATTTGTTGGTTGGGGTTGGCAAAATTCCTATCTTTTATGGGGTTTTGTTTTGTTTGTTCAAATATATTAATATAGGTATAAACCTCAAATCTCTCATCTACTAAAAAAACTCATAAATAATAAAGCAGTGTTAAAAATTAATCATATAAGAATGGGAAATTGCCAATGAATAAAGAGAGGAAATTGAATGATAATACTATTTTAATAGTATTTTTATCAATTATATTATTAAAATTGGTATAATTAATTTTTATAATAAAATTTATTTTGACAAGTACTAAAATAAAAAAATTATTCTACGATATTAAGTTAAAAAATCAATAAAAGAGAATGGACTAAACAACATTTTGTAATGTGATTAGCAATAAATATTTTTTCAAATTTTATTCCGATTATATTTTTCTCATTCATTTTTGTGTTAAATGGGACATCATAATTTTTTTCTCTGTGATGATAACTTGTGGCTCTCTCTCTTTTTGAAATGCTTAGGTGTCTCCTTTAATAAAAAGGAGACGGAATTAGATTGAATTTTTATTATTTTGTAGGAAGTTAGTTTATAATCAAAGATAGCTAAAAATGTCTGAGAAAATTGAATCCAATCTCTTGCTTAGGAGCAAAGAAAGAGTGGACACAACAGGCCAAAAGAAAAAGGTAATTGGAAAGAGAGATTGACAAACTATCCACAATATTGGACAAAGGAATAAAGACATCTATTTCAAAACTTCCCATTTATTGCTCAATAATTTTGAAATGTTAGAAAGTGACAGGACAGAAGGGGGAATCCGAGGACAGCTTCTTGCTCTTTCCAGCTCCTTCCCTTTTTGGCTGTATGCTTATTTTTAAGAGTAAAGGAATACTTGAACCAATCATATATCACTATTTAACAAAATGTATTTAGAGAATTTTGTCACCATTTAGTGTTAATTGTCCAATGTTTTGTCCGTCTAATGAATTAAAAAAATAGATGCGATACTTTTATAATAGAGGTTTGTCATGTAGTTTTAGGCATATATAATTTTACTTTCTTAGCCATCCTTTGAGATATGAGCATGCCCAATGGAAAAAGATATAACAACTAATATTATTATAGTGTATGCCTTAATTGTAAATTGCGATAAATTAAGATAATTTCGTATTTAATTTTAATTATTATTGATATGAGGTGAGTTTTCTTCATAAATGAGAGTTTAGTGCAATTTGCTCATTAGAAATTTTCACCTCTAATTATATTTATTATTAATAAAATATTATTCATATTTTTATAATGTTTTGATATAAACTTTATAGTGGTTTATAAAATCCATTATAAACCCTATTAATGTAGATGCACGGCCTGAGAAAAATCCATTGCCTCGTTCATAAAGACTCAGAAGCCGTTGTGATATGAGTCTTTATAATGGTGTTCTCAAAAGGCACCATGATATCTGGATGGTAGAGAGTGTAATAAACCCTAATAATGGAGATATTTACTGGCACTCCAGCAGGATGCAGATATGGTACCACAGTTGCCATAAATCTTTGGTGGGCCAAGTTCTTATGCAATGCAACATTTGTTCTTTGGTTACCACTTCAGTTTTTCAATTAACTACAAGTACTGAATTGTCTATTTGGATACAGCTGTGGTGGGTGAGCGGTTCCTTGCTAGGGACATAACCTTCCAGAACACGGCCGGCGCTGCAATGCACCAGGCGGTAGCCCTCCGAGTTGGGGCTGACCTAGCGGCCTTCTACCAGTGCGACATCCTCGCCTACCAGGACACGCTATACGTCCACTCCAACCGCCAGTTCTTCGTGAAATGCTTGATCTCCGGCACGGTTGACTTTATCTTTGGTAACTCGGCAGTGGTCTTCCAAGACTGCGACATCCATGCCCGCCGACCCGATTCCGGTCAGAAGAACATGGTTACTGCCCAGGGCCGGATGGACCCAAACCAGGTGACGGGGATCGTGATTCAGAAGAGCCGGATTGGGGCCACCTCTGACCTCCAGGCGGTCAAGGGCAGCTTCCCGACCTACCTGGGACGGCCTTGGAAAGAGTACTCCAGGACCGTGATCATGCAATCATCCATTAGCGACGTGATCCACCCGGCCGGCTGGCACGAGTGGAATGGGAACTTCGCCCTTGATACCTTGTACTATGGCGAGTACCTTAACACGGGGGCGGGTGCCGGCACCTCCAACAGGGTCTCATGGAAAGGGTTTAAGGTCATAACTTCGGCCACTGAGGCACAGGGATTCACCGCCGGGCGGTTCATCGCCGGAAGCAACTGGCTCGGTTCAACTGGATTCCCATTCTCTCTCGACCTATAAGGGATTATAATTTAAAAACCCTATTGGGAGTGTCCCATTGATTCCCAGTTAGGGAGAACGTTTCTCCAACGGCTATAAGTTGTCATCTCTATCTTGTATCTGCTTTGAATAATCACGAATGTGTTAGATTAAATATCCTTCTTAGTTTATAACCATCCTCTGTAAGTCCGAGCATCAAGGCTTCGATTTATCCTTGTGAAGTGACTGACTAGTCAACTGGATATTATATTCAGACTCAGGCCCCATGAGCTATCGGGTTAGGAAAGATCCGAACCCGAGTAGAGATGTTCCAGTGTAAGGTCCAATTAAGGAAGAAGTAAAAAAATAAGCCTCAACATAAAAGAATTTTATTAAGGATCGACAAAGATTGATCATGCCTAACCAACGGCACACATGGCTATGATTTTAGCATCTTAAAATACTGACACGAAGATGTAAGCACACATACTAATGAAATTGATATCATTCATTGAGCTCCAATTACTTTCTTGATCATTCTCATATGAGTTTCTCGTTCAATTTTTAGAATCCTTCGAATTTCGACATTTACAACATCTATAGTTTATCACAATTTAAGATAATAATGGATCAAGAATAAATTTTTTGTTGTATAGGCGCTTATAGAGTTGACCAACTGTCCGTAGAATTCACACAACTAAATTATTACTGAATCTTTATACGTCTCTTTTTCTTCTATATTAATAGACCTATTTGTAAAAACTTGTAAAAAGGTAATGTGTACCGATAAATGGTCAGGTACATGTCTAATTAAAAGTTATTATTTATAAATAGTGAAATTTTTACAAGGTTATAAACTCACAACACTTCTCTATTTTATTCAATTTGAGATTTTATTCTTAACACTCGTCCTCACGTGTAATGTGGATATACTTACCATGTGCAATTTTAAACTCGCCCTCAACAATTGTCAATTTTAAACCCATACTCAATAACTGTCTACGAGTCAGATACTATTCTTACGGTTTCGGACGAGGGGGAACAATAGCCTTGAGTTGGGTATTTTTCCTTCATACTCGGGCATACCACGAGTCGGGTTTCCAATCTCGGTACAGGTACGAGTGCGAGCCGCTCTAACACCATGTAAGAAGGAAAATATTATGGACCAATAAGGGATCGGACCCATGTCCTACTTCTTGTTTCTTACTCCTCCATGATACAAAATTACATCCAACAAACACACAATAGCTATACGTATAATTCCTATCATACACACAACTAGTCTAATTTGAATCACAAAAGCATTCCACTCTGTTGTGACTCCGAATCTTAAACCAAAGTTCCTTACCCGAACTCGTTTTTAAATATCTCAATATCCTCATGGTAGCATCCCAATGATTTGTAATAGGATCGTGCATGTATCTACTAAAAATACTGACCGCATATATGATATCAGGTCTTGTATGACATAAATTGATCAATTGTCCCACAATTTTCTGATATCATTTTTTATCCACTGGATCATCCTTGTCACAATGAGTAAATCTAATGTATACTTTCTCTGAGAAAGTACTATGCCTTTCCTAGATCATACAATCTTAATACCGATAAAATAATTTAGAGGACCCAAATCTTTTAAATCAAATTCTTTACTTAATTATTTTTTCAATTGTAATATATCAACATCATCATCATCTTCATAACCATGCTTTTGGTGATTGTTTGAGTTCATACATAGATTTATTCAATCTACATACCTTCCCTATAATGTTCATCGCACCAAATCCAGCTGGAATCTCCATATATACTTCATCTTGTAGAATTTTGCAACCTTATAAACCCACAACACTTCTCTATTTTATCCAATCTGAGATTTTATACTCAACAAAACTCCAATCATTTCATGTTAAAGAGCTAAGGAAGAAGTGGAAGGTAAAATGAATTACCAATTCTTCATTCATGAGATTACATTACAATTTATACACAAATATCCTTTTTACGTATTAGTGGCACCCATAGTACAATATGCAAGTAAATATACATATTATCATTAGATGGTGCATCTCTGTCATGAGGAGGTCCTTGTGTCTTTCCCAATGGTTGTATAGTGACCATGGCAAGGGGAATTATAAAGAAAGGCAAAATCAAGTTTCAAAAATCCAAATAAGTTATTATATTCATATTCAATAATTAAATTAGAACACTATATTACTTTTAGAAATCTATTAGATGAGATTATGATAGAGTAATATCAAGAAGTCACTTAAAAATTTCTAATAATCATAGTTATCAGCTCCCTTATCAAAGTTATTAGTTCAATCAACATCATATATGTAATAAAAAGTTAAACGAGAGTTACATCAAATATAGATACCATGAAAATAACGTAATATACATTTAACGATTACTCAATGTGTAGATATTTATCTATTAATAACTATCAAACTTTTTTTTGCTCATTTAACTATCAAACTTGATTAATGATATAAGAAATGTCAGAGTAAGTCAAAGTAAGATAATGAATAAAACCAATAACATGTTAGTAAATGAATGAGTTGATAAAAAATTACCATCATTAAGAGACTAGCATGGACCAACAAAAAATGGGGTAGACAATTTTTAAGTTCCATAGTAGTGTGAGCAAAATGATCATGAATTACTTGCTTTGAGTGAGAATAATATTGTAAGAGTGAGGGTTAAAATCAATACCCATGAACTGTAAAGAATCACTAATTTTTTTGTGAAAAATTCTTGTTGAAAGAAAATAGGAAAAAAGTAAATCCAATTACCAAAGAGTATGTGAAAATGATAAAGATGAATGTATCATCAACTTATGTTTGAAATCCAAGAAAAAGAATAATGGAGCTAATGGTGAGAAACCATGCACGATACACTTATTTTGGGTCATATAACGAACAATAAAGTCAAATATACATGAGTCGAATGGATAAGAATAATAAACTCAAAAAGTTTAAATATATGGTATAAGAAATGTCAGAAATATTGTTGACATACAACTAACAAATATTCCAAATGTTCAGAGACAATAATAGACAAGATGATACTAATGATGACCAATTTAATAACGATGTTGAATATGTTCTCATAATTGAGTTCGGGATATTATATAGTAAAATAATATAGAGTAAGAAACCATAAAATTAGTCTTGAATATAGTGTAAAATGACATCGAGGAAGAAATCCATACTAAGATTGAGTAAGCATGTGATGATTAAGGTAGTACCAAAGATAACACTCACCCTCGAAAGTAAGGCCTACATGAAGTGATAACATGACTAGGAGAGAAGAAGGAAGAGAAAAAGGGAAAAGTGGATGACACATGAGAGAAAGTTGTAGATGAGAATGACATATTGTTAATACCATCTAAGGTGAAAGAAGAACTGAAGAAAAAGACAAACTCATTGACTAACAAAGATTCAACTAGTAAGATAATAAAAAGCAATGATAATTGAGCTAATTGGAGGAATATTCAAAGAATAACAGGGGTAAGTTTGTAATTTTGATAAGGTAGGAGGTATAGAAAATATTTGTAAACCTTGTTTTCTTAAAATAAGAAACCGGAAAAATGGGAACTAGAAAATTTTGAAAGAAAAATCAAGTATCAAGTGAGCCAAATTTTGGCAAATGATGGTCAAAACAGGGAATTAGAAAGTCTCAATTAGCCAATATGCCCAAAAACCATAGATGAAATTGGGTGTGAAAAATAGACTGATTATGGATGAAATAGACCTGAACTGGATTGAACCGAAATGAACCATAGGGAACTGGTTCAAAAAAATTTAATCTTTTAGGTGGCTTAAAAATATCAAATTAGAAAATTAAATCCACCATTTAGTAGAAAATATATTTAGAAAATTTTAAATTTCAAAAAACCAGTCAAATCGGGTCTGAACTAGCCGATTTTTTATTTTGAGTCACCAAACTCAGTCCAATCGAATCGGTCAACGGACCGTTGCCAAGTCAGCGCCCAGTCAGGAGGCGCGACCAATCAGTGAGCGACATATGGTGAAGCATGCCTAGTTAGCCACTTAGTTAGCGCCTAGAAGTGTTGGCCAATCAAAGAGTGAAATGTGTTGTCACGCCCCGACCCGGTTTGGTTGGATCCCCGTGATCAACTCGCCGCTCCCTTGGTTTAAGAGTGGTTTCCCCTTTCTTTAATCAAGAGCAGCCAGATGTAATTTAACCCTGGAATAACATAAATCAATAAAAATGCAAGTTTAAAATAACTTTTAAGCGTACCTAACTAAAGGTAGGTCCTAGTGTTTTCCTTAGTCATTTTTCCCTATTCCTGAAAAGTGATAGAAAAGAGGGGTGAGTTCAACAACTCAGTGAATGGGTGATGGGAGAGAGTTTTCATAATTAAAACATCTTTAATAGGAGTATGTCAGACTCCTTAAATCTTTTAAAAATATTCCTTCCTCAATTTTAGGTTTTCAAAATTTCTTTCCTCTTTATCTTCAATAGGTGTGTTTAACGGTCAACACACGCCCTTTATCAGGAAGGGATCACACATTCGCAAGGCAGCCCGTCCACTACACCCCCTGTGGCATGAGAGCGACTTTACTAGCAACCTATATAGAAACCTATCCACTTCTACCTTGGTAATGAGTGAATGATCGCGACATCTGACCCTCAAACCCGAAATTAACCTCCGTGTCCATATGAGGACAAAGACCTCATCCCTACCCCACCCTGGTCTCTTGCGCATGAAGCCACATCATGCTTCCCTGACTACTGGCACGACAAACTGCCTTTATCTCCACCATGTTGTCTAGTAGCCCTTAGGACGCATCACTACCCCTCTTGGACGTCTTAATGGTCATAAACCCTTAAGTGCATGCACAAACAATATTTTTTCCACAATGTTATTTATCTTTAGTGCCACTGGTTTAACGACCCCGACCCTCAACTCGATCTGCAATTGTTTGTCCAGACTAGTCCGTCGACCTGGCCCTCACGCACTGTCGCCAGTCCGTCGAGTATGTCAGTCCTGTCTTGGTACTATGGTGAAATCACACATTCCATTCATTTAGAATTTTCATGGCATAAATAGATCATGTTTGTTTACGAGCTCCTGCTCATGCCAATTGGCCTTGGGCCCACATACGTGATTTTCCAAAATTGGGCATTTTAGCCCTCAAGTTCCAAAACCGAGGCATCTGGCCTATCTGAGCCGTTCTAGCTCTCGTCAAGAATGTCTCCCAAAATTTTTAAGCATTGGCACACAGTCAGGGGAGAACACTTCTAACAAAAATAAAGTTTCCATCCATCACACCAACCGGATGTGACGACATCTCCGCTTACAACCGATAAGTGGGTTTTGTACTTCCTTCCAGGAAGTCCATTATACCAACCGGGTATGTTCTCTCTACTTACATCCGTTAAGTAGTTTTTCCGTATAATTTTCACATCACTCCAACGGGGTGTGATGTTAAAGTTCCACATAGTGATTTTTCATTTTCGAAGTGTTCATCATCCCAACCGGGTATGATGTAAATAAATTTATTCACTCAATAATCGCAATGTATTCCTTCTTAGTTGGGTTTTGCCTCCACGCTAGCTTATCCTTGCTAACATTCCGATCCTTCGTATTTCTACACAATTTGGACATGAGCCCGAGGAGGGAATCGAGACAGGTGGAGGAATTGGGAGGGATATTGGGGAGTGTGCAGCAGGAGCAAGAGAGACTGAATTATCTTTTAAAAAGGGAAAAATGGATTCATGAAAAATAACAATGCGACAAATAAAGATGCGCTCGGTGCAAGGGTTTAGGATGCGATATCCGATAAAATTGGAGGGGTAGACAAGAAAAGCACAAGGAAGAGAGTGAGGCTGGAGTTTGTAAGAGAGGTAGGGACGCAAGTATGGAAAACAAAGATAGCCAACAATGCGAAGAGAAGAATAATTGGGAGACTCACTAGTGAGTACTTAAGAGGGGAACGGAAGTTAAGAGATTTAGTAGGAAGACGGTTGATGAGGTGTACAGCAGTCTCGAATGCAAAATCTCAATATTTGGCGAGAGCATGTGAGTGATGAAGGAGGGTGAGCCCCATGTCAACAATATGACGATGTTTGCATTCAGGAGAGCCATTTTGTTGAGGTGTGTGAGGGCAAGAAATACGGTGAATAATACTTGTAGACTGTAATTCAGATTGAAAGGAATGGGATAAAAATTCCTTGGCGCTGCCATGTGATCAAGGTTTAACTTCTAAACCCTCTTTTTGCCCAATCTCTTACCCATTTCCTATGGCCATCAAAAGAAAACATTAAAAAATAATATCTCAACAATTCTCATCAAATGCGTGTAAAATCAACAATTATAATTGACAAATAAAAGTTCAAAAGATCTCTTAGATCACCAATATTAAGAGGCATCAAAAGGGAACCGAATTATGATAACTTATCTTGCTTAAATTGCAGTTGTCTCATCTAATTTTATCACAATAATACACCCACTAAATTGGAGGCGGAATTGATGAAATGCACCCTGACAATGTCAGTGAAGAATGAGACATCGTGTGCATGTTGCTTACCCTCAGTGTGGTCGACCCCCTCAAATTCTCCATCTTTTAACATTAGGTCAAATACTGTTAAATTCCCCATCTTTTTAACATGAGGTCAAACACTATTATAAGTTGGAGACTTGGTCTTGCAAGTGAGCTTCACTCTCTAATTTACTTGGCATTATGTTATTCACAGAGTTTACAACAATTAACTTTGAATCTATCCCATTATTGATGGTTTATTAGGCTTAAAAGCTAGGTCACCAATTCAAGCTCATTAATCTCCATCTCAACCAAATCCAAATAAATTGGGACCACGGCTACCAATACTATCAACTAACAATTGCATAAAAATAACAACCATCATTTATACCTATAAATAATATATTCCTAAATTTGTATTTATTTATTATTTTCTAAAATATTGTTATATAAATCACACTACGATAAAATGAATGAGATGTGCAGAATTCTAAAATCATACCTTTGTATTTTTTTCTCCTTAAATAACATTTCCTTCCTCCATTTGTTTCATAGTATTAGAGTTAATATAAGTTAAACGACTCACTTCTTTTTAGTACCCTATTTGAAAATCTTTATCTTTAATACTTTGAAACCAAATCATTTACTGAACTTACTCTATACCTCCAGCGATTACCAAGTATCACCGTGGAGAGCTTTTCTCTTATGATCTCGTAAGATAAAAGGAATGCAAACCTTCAGTGATTGCTAAGTATGACCGTGGAGAGCTCTTCTCTTATGGTCTCATAAGATAAAGAAATGCAAACATAGTAAGGAAGACAAGCAGATGAAGATTGGTCAAAAGATAAAGTTTAATCTTCAATCAAATAAATGTGGTCGTAGAACTATTCTGTGTATGTGAGACGACTCAATGGGCTAATAATGAATTAAGAATGAATCTTTTGCTGTACACGACCCACTAGACAAGCAAATGGGATGGATATCCACAAAGTTCATATAAGAATTATCCACCAAGTTCCCACCTTTTAACCTTACACCAGACAAAACGACAAAGTCAACAAGGAAGGCTTTGACCTCCTTGTTCGGTATCTTCGCCGGAGGTCGATGGCCCAACGACCTTCTTCTCCCGGCTCAGGAGCCACTTCAATGACCTCAGTCTCGTCATAACAGGCGATCTCACTTCTTCCAGTCCACACCCGCCAGCTGACGGAGACAACAAGCTGGTGGCCGGACGTTCGGCTCCGGGTGCCGGAATATCAATCACCAGAATCCCTTCCGAAGTCGAACCAGAAGAAGAAGAAGAAAGAGTCCCTTCCTCCAAACAGGCATTCCTCGAGCTCACTTCAGTATCGTTGCCCCAAAACAGCACGTTTGTTGGGTAGTTCATCGGCTGAAAGCTCAAGCTCTCCTCCATGTTGCCGGTGCTGGGGCGGACGCTCTCAGCCGTGTCAGAGGCGTCGGTGAAGTCGGAACCCACATCGGTCCCTACAACCGAGTTCCGGCAAAGCGGGCAGGTTGTGTTGGACTGGAACCACGTGTCTATGCAATCGGCGTGGAAGCCATGGCTGCACTTGGGGAGCACGCGAGCCTTCTCCCCTTCCACGAGCTCGCTCAGGCAGACGGCGCACTCCAGGCCTTCCTTGAACTCTTCCAGCGGGAAGACGACCACTGGCAGGGCTCGCAGGACGGAGGGATCGAGCCCACGGCGGGCCGCCACCGTGGTGAGCTCCTGGCCCGGGGCGAAGACGAAGCGGCGGCGCCGCCTGTTCCGTTGGTTGACTGCCTCGGAAGGCTCCTCCACGTACCACCAGAACCACCTGGCATATAGGTGGAGGAACATGATGAATGCAACGACTATGAAGAGGGTTATGATTGCAATAACCATTATCTTCCCCGTTAGAGCAACTGCTGTATTATCGTCTAATCCTCCGTAGTCTGAGTCTCCCATTGATGAATCTAATATGCTCTCTCTCTCACTCAGTCAATCAGAGATCAAGAAATCAAGAAAAGCCCAGCTATCAATTGTCTTACAATATCAAGGCTTGTCAAAAGGTGGAATTTTATCAACTCTCCACTGCCAACTTCTTGAAAATCCCAAAAGCTGAGAAATCCGACTCAAATCCCACACGGCAAATAATTAATGAAAAAAAGAACGAAGAAATTGACACAGCCCAGAGAAGAAGTTGGAAGAAATTGGAAGAGGGGTTTTCTCTTTTTTTGTTTTTAGCCTTTAAATATATAAGAAGAGATTGGGCAGGATGAATATATGATAGACATTATATATATTATTTAAGGAAAGGAAGTTGGACTTGTTCTTTGGATCCACCAAGAAAATTGAAATGGAAAAGGACTCCCAAACTAGTATACCATGCCAACGTGGCAGACTCCCATGTGAGGCGAGCTCCCACCAAGGGAGACTTTCAAAGAATGGACTTTCTTTTTGTTATGTTGAAGAGGGCCAAGATGAAGACGAGTAGACGACACTAGACTGGTCAAGAAATTTAAATGTTTAATTTCCAAAATAAAGAAATTTCAATGTCCCTACAAAGCAATGAGGGTAATGTCAGCCTCAGAATTAGTTTAAGATTCATATAGCCTCTCCTCTTCCGAGGGGCTTCCATTTTGATTGCTGCATTGACGAGAGAAGCTTCCAACATCTGCAATAGTTATATTCATTCAAGCTCAAGATCTTTGGAATTGAGGTTAACGATCTATGTGAATATCACAAAAGTGCGGGATGTGGTCAATACATAGTGGGTGAGGTCAAGGGTCAGCGTTGGAGTTCGTGTTCGGCCTCTACCCACCAAAACAAACAGCTTAGTTAGTTAGTTTAGTTGGAACATCAACAGAATTTCACAGTTGGTAAAAAACAGTTTGATTCAAAAAGTTCAATTCTGCATTTTTGGGACTAAACATGTCTCAGATTTTTTTAATTGATATATATGATCTTATTGATCATACTTATCATATAATTAGATTAGGTTTTCAATCTAACTCAAAAGATTATAAATATGACTCACAAGCTATTACTTATTGGATTAAACTCATCTAATCCAACTCAATAAATTATCATACTAATCCAACTTATTTCATTAGGATGAAACTAAATACTAAAAAAGGAGAAATATGTAATATTTTATAGAAATGTAAATTTATATTGCCTCAATTATGTTTTTCTATAAAAAAATATATAAATAAAATAATATTATAATTATTGTAAAAGTATCTATTTTATTTTGACACACACATTTGATTAAATTGTACATAATTCAATAAAACTCATATGCTAACATAAAAAACAAGGAATTAAGCTAAATGATTAAATGTGTTGACAATATGTATGTGGCTCGAATTGAATATTACACTATTGTATGTTCCTCTATGAATTCCGCGTGGGAAAGAAACTAGGTTATATTTTTGCTTTCATTTTAGTATTTTTATTGACCGAATGAGATGCTCTTGTCGTGTAGACTTTTCCAAGGGATTTGACGCAGCCATAAGGCTTCTCATTTTGCTGACCGTCGTGTTTCTTTCCCTTTTTAAATATTTTAATGTATACCAGAAGATGCATCCAAAAATAATCGGTTTAAGGCAGATAATATAGGCATTTTAAATAATACCTTAGAAATTAAGAATGAGAAGAAGCTGCGGGGATGGACCAACTAGTAATAGTGGGCTTACCCAACCAACGAGCCTCATTCTGAGTGCATCAAGTCAAAACTCTGTACAATATCCCATTGGTAGATTTATATCAGGAACTTGTCATAAATCATTATCCTTGAGCCCAATATCTGCAAATGGCAATTTGGTTGAGCAAAGTATCATACCAGTGTATATATGTAATAGCTCGATCACAGGTACGAAAAGGGGACTTCTGAAAGGAAGTGCCCTTGCTCCTTTCGTTTCAGAGACTAGACTGTCAGAAGTTACAATATCTCTAGAATTCATGGGTTTAAATACCAGAGTTTAGTTTTGATGAGAGGGCAATTCGCATGAATCTGAGCGGCCAAAGAATGCGTAGCGGTTTCTTGCAACATTATCGTACATGAAGTCCCGTAGAAACCTGCCACCAATTATCTTCATGCCGAGGAAAACATCAAAATTCAAAATTTGAGTAGGATCATTGCAAAGGTATGTAGCCTTACACTGGAACGAGCTGCAGGAAGATGGATAGCTGGGGGAATGGTAAGTCAATGTACTCCATTATCTTCAAAACAGCGTCCGATTTGATATAGGCCCTGAAAAAGTCGACATAATTTCAGTATTCCCGTCTCATTTGATCGGATCATGCCTAGCGGTTTGAGATCATTCGACAACCCTCTTCAATCTTGAAAATATGAGTGTTCGTTGCAGACCTGTCTTTCTCAACTAGGACAACACTTGATATATCATTAGGGTCCCTTCCAGATCTCCTCAGAAGGTTCCTCCCAGCCTCACTTTGAAGTGCTTCAAACCTTATTTTCCTGCCAGTTAAGAGATAAAGAACTGATTAATTGTAGCATGAATGTCATTTCTTGGCACCTAAACAATCCTAGTTATGCGTGCTTATCAATGAACTGCAAAGATTCCGTGCCCAGGCTGAATATAGTTCGTCACGTCATCTGCAGTAAAGCAAATCAGAGCTAGCCCGCATGTACAAATCATTTGCTTTAATTAGTGAGTTTGACTTGAGAGAAGTTCCATAAGTTCTTAGGCAAAGGAGAAATAAGCAATCCTGCTGAGTAAGAATGTCAGAATACAAGTGAAACACTTACCCCTTATTTGGTTTTCACAAGACAGTTGGAATTGGGGCTTACTTTTTGTCACAACAAAAACAATAATACATAGCTACTAAGAAATTGCGCACCTATTGCGGTCATTTGCTCGTACTATTCTCACACCTCCATTGCACATGTTGCATACACCTATTCAGCAAGCAAACAAGCTACTTTAATCCATCGTCTACAGCTAGGTTAAATTAGAAGTTCTACTAACTATGACAGGAAGATCTTGCACAAAATGAGGCTCTGCTAGTAAAATTCTTCAACAGCTCATGTTCTCTTCAAATATGAAAATTTTATGCAGGATATCAGACAGATTTCTCAGCATCCTACAGGATTGCAAACGGGCAGCGATGATCAACAGTTCATTATCCGTTAAGCGAGATGACTGGAGTGGTAGCAATACATTTGTGAAATTCACATACATAACTTTCAATCGAACGCCTCAGTGATGCCATATTGCAGAATCAGAAGAAGAAACTCCAGAAAGAAACCGGAATATAAAGAAGATAATCAAAAGAAGACAGATTGAGACGCATCGAAAGTTTAGAAGAATTGACGACGACTTAGTATGGAACGAAATCGTTCAATCCTTATTTGAAGGTCATAGGATACTGATTTTCAATCTCTTTAATAATCCTATACTTTCAATGTGAGCCAATCCCCACAACACCCAAGGCATAATTCAGCTAGGTTTTGAAAAGCTGAGACTCACAGAACAGAATGAATTGGCATACATATTTGTATTACAAGATGAATGAATTTGGGCAACAAGTTTCTTGGGAAATAGAATTACCATCAAACAACATGATGGGCCTGGAGTCCCGTTCGAAGAAGCTCGAAGTAGCCTCGACCCAATCGACTGCCTCCTTGCGAGGTGTTGACAGAGAAGCTAACGCCTTGAATCCCCTAGACAACTGCCGTGTGGTCGATACATGAATTTTGGCTGGCCTAACAGGGCCGACTGGGACAATAAGCATCATCTTCAAACTATCTTTCTGTATATGCTTCTTCTCGTCAGGTATCGTAGTCTGTTTATGAAGTCGAATGAAATTGAACAGCTAAAATTTTGTGGAATATGAAGCAGGAGATTGGCGGACGTGAAATTATATTGACTGTCTAGAGGTTCACGTGGCTCCAGTTATTAAGCGCCCTGTGGAGATTTTAGAACAACATAAAGGACAGAAGTGAGTACTGCTCTCTACCGTCCACAACCCAACGGGATACTTTTAGCTAATTTTGTCATTACTGGAAATTTATATACTTATAATATTTTTTATTTTATTTAATTTATAATTTAATTCTCAATACGGACCTTTAAAAGATAAACACTAGACCACTTGTAAGGGTACTGTCACATCTGTTGATTCTCACTAGAACTTCTTGCTAACTACAATCTCACATTCTTATTTTTATCCTTAATATGTTTTAATATTCCACTTATCACAATGTGTCCATAAATTAATTGTTCCCAATTTATAAAGTATTTGAATATCAATAGTTGTATTACATCCAAGTGATTTTGAGTGAACATGTTTGAATATTTATATATCAAATATTTAGTGATTTTTTTAGTCACGCGTATAAATAATATATTGATGTATTGCATTATAATTAGATCACAAACATATTTTCTTTATAACACCTGAGCGATCTTTTTTAAGTCGTGTTCAATTATATAATTATTATAATAAAATTACCTATTTGCTGATCATCTTCTTGTGGTAGGTGCAAGAGCATAATGAGTACCTTTCTTCTCAACCTATTATTGTATTGTGAAGGGGAGACATGTCTTCTCTAATTTGATGAGATGAGATGAGAAGAGGTTAATGTTCACAAAATATTAAATTATTTTGAATAGAGATTTATTATATTACATAAATAATATATCTCATTTCATTCGGCTCTCATATCTTCAATATTCATTATAGAAATCCTGAAAATAACCTTAAAATAACCTGAAAATAAGAAAAGGAGTAATACTTTAACCCTTACAAGTGAGTAGAAACACCTAGCTATTGAATTATTTTGCCATGATTTTTTTCTGTTATTGTAAATACTTATAAATTATTTTATTAAAGTTTAAATTCCGACAAAAATTATATTTGTTTTATATCATAAATTTTACTATTAAATAACTTATAGTAAATGACAATAAAATTATAATATTTTGATTCAGTCCAATCCAATAACTATAATAACGGTGCATGCGTTCCAATATTACGGGATTGGTCTATATTGTATTGACAAGAGCGGTGCAAAGCCAATGTTCAACCAGTGCAAAAAAAAAAAAAACTAAAATTTCACCTCAAGTGACATTAAAATGTATTTATTTTTACGTAAAATATAATATATTTAAATAAGATATTCCATATAGTGACTTTTTAAAAATTTTAAAATAATTCATGACCTTAATAAAAATTTGTACCTACAAATGTATAATTCACAAATTTTGAATTAGATATTTAAGTATAAAATGAATATATATTAAAATTAGTGCTTATTATAATAACTTATATTAATAAAACTAAGTTAAATTAATAAATAAAGAGGAGGTGAGAGTAAAAATAGGATATTAAAATTATTCTCCTCATAATTTTGACCAATTATACTTAAATATCACAATTTAGCACATGAAAAATACCATATGAATGTTGATATCTTCATTCAACATCACAAAATTTTAAATGGATAATAATAATATACATTTGTATGCCCTAATAAAACTTATACCCCAAAAAACTCATAGGAAATTATATTGTATGCATCACTCTTGTTAAAAAACATTATACTATTACCTCTTCATAAACTGCTTTACTCCAGACCACTTTTTTACATAAGAGATCATAATAAAAAAAAATACACCTATCAAACATTTAATGTAATATCTTTTGCCCTTCATAAAAATACTCATAATTTTCACAAAAAATTTGCATCACATATCATACTTACATAAATACCACATATCACACATCTCAGAAAGAGATCCAACATTTCATAACATATAAGTTATATACATAATCTTTCTTGATATACATATTAGTTTGTAATTTTAGCTTCAAATTTAAAATTAAATTTGGCAAAAATATAATTATAATATAATTTAAATGATATATTTACTTTATATTTTTTATACTTTCATTTATTCCAAATTAGCTGGTCATTTTCTTTATATCTATTTATATTTCTTTGCACAATATATCTATTTATATTAAATATCGCAATTTCAACCCAATAGACTATTTCCCACTATCTGCAATATTTATGCTTAGTTTATATATTTTACACATCCTTTAATAGATGTAGTTTATCTAAAAGTTCTCACTTTTAATATTATTTACATATAAATCCCTATATTTCACCATTTTACATTCCAATAATTAATTTGTTACCTTAAACTTTCTAACATTTATGATTTCTAAATTTTTTCCATTTATAATATAATTCATCAATCTTTTATATTTTTAATATAATTTTTCATATTTTCAAACCATTCTAAAAAATCAACATTTTTTCATATTAGTTCATGATTCTCTCATATTTTTAATTTGCTTATCAATTTTTCATTTTTTATAACTTAGTCTCTAAACTTTTTTATTTTACAAATTAGCACTAAAACTTTTATATTTATATTATGGTCCATAAACTTCTCTATTTTTAATTTATTCCTAAGCTTCTCTACTATAAGTTCACTAAACTTTTATTTTTACAATATAGTTCTTGTTTATAATATAGTTCCCCAACTTACACTTACTAACTATTTCCCCTTGAACTTGTGATTTTGGCAAAACTCCTTCAGTCCATGGTAATCAGTAACCCAAGATTCAGAAAAATAAAATCAAAGAAACTGATCAAAAGCACAGAAGATTATAAAATCTGAGCCGTAAAGGTCCAATTGAAGATGATGAAATTGAAGTAGAGGATGTCCGATAACTAATAGATAGAAATCAAACCTAGGGGTCGTTCCATGTGTAGCGGAGCACGGATCAGTGAAGGTTGGGGAAATCAACTCGTGGTTCGAACCTTGGCTGGAACGAGACAGCAGGTCCGATCCGGATTACAAGTTCGACCAAGGTTGTTTCCATCATCGACGAACCGATCGGAGCATAAGAACAACTATCAGACAGGGAAGGTCTAATAAGAGGTCATCATCCCCGTCAAACGGCCCTTCAAGAGGACCAGTCGAGGCAGAGATGGTCGCTCGCAAGAAGGGTCTATCGCGAGCAGATCGAAGAACGGTAGTCGTGGGAGCACGGCGGACAGAGCTAATCCTTTTTGCCACCATGGTGAAGGACCAATGGATCCCATTTTGACTGTGATTAATTATTTCTCATCAAAGGCCTGGGCTCATCAGCTATAACTAGCAATTTTTTTGGCCTACACCCTCAGCAATTGAAATATTTCTTTTTAAAAAACGGAAGGAGAGGGGACGACGTCGTTCATCCCCCTGCTACTTTTACCGTGAAAGTGGATTATCTTTTCCAATAAAGGAATAGTTTCTGTACACCGGGTCAATAGAACTCCAGAATATCTGAATCGTGGATACCATGTTTGGGCTCTCACAAGGCTGGTTCATATAATTACTATCCTCCTACCGTATAAAAATAATGATTAATTGGCTTTCCCTCTCTCCTTGCCCACTGTAGTCTGCAACATCTGAGGAGCGGAAACAGAAGGATAAAGAAGGCAAAGGCTTTTTCTCGGCGACGGGTGGTTAGGGTTTTGCTCCGGCGTGCTGAGCTCCGGTCTATGAACTGAAAGTTCTCCTTCACTCTGTCTTTGCAATATCTTCCAGAAGCTTGGTGACTTCTCTTTCTTTCTATCTCTCTCTCTGCGTGTGGCAATCTCATTCTCAGGTATGTACTTCGAAATCCTAGGGCTCTTGGATATTGTCTTCATTTCTGCTTGAGGATTGGGAAATTTACACGGTCTTTTTCAGCTGATAAAGTACTGCAGCTCTGTACGTCGTAGTTTTAACCGTTCGTTCTTAAATATGCCTCTTTTCCTTCGATTTGTTTTGCATGCTGAGGGATGAGTTAGGATTCCTGCTACCTTCCACGGTAAATGCATACCAACAGCGTGAATTTATAGTTGTAGTGAAGCCGTATCTTTTTTCTGTATGAGAGATGCTTTCTTCGTTTTGAGTATTTATAGTTGCGAGGGCCTTGAATGATTATAATTTTTTTCCATTTTTAGTTCTTATTTAAATACATAAACAGGTTGGTTACATGCGAAATTTGGACAATAGGATTGTTTCTTGTCAGGAGGAGGATTTTATTATTAGGGCATTCGTTAATTCAAAAATAAAATCCTCTTTTACGTTCAATCTTTATTTAGAAACAAGAAATGAGTGACGCAAAGGAGAAAGACGGCCCAGGACAAGATTTTGCTCCTGAACAGACTCCTCTAGAAGTAGCTGAATCAGGAGGAGCTCATGTTGAAGCATCCAAGGAGGAATCTTCTAAGGCAGGGACCAAAGGAGAAAATTCGAATTCTCTGCAAAATGGGTGCATCCCTGTCCCAGGGACAGGTGCTGATGGTAAGAAAAATGAAAGGGCTTCTTGTTATATTGAACATCCACCTCAGGAAACTTCTGCTTTGGTTTCATCTGAAAATGGAAAAATATAGACAAGGATTTGAATCAACATGTTCAATCTGCTGTAGCTCTGTATGACAAGGCTGGAACAAATGCAATGCCTACTCAGGAGATCAATGAGGGAGGGGACAATAACATCTCTTTAACCAAACCTGGAATTGCACAGAATGTTGAGAATACAATTGTGGATGCTCAAAAAACTGAAAGTAAAGCTGGGGAAGGCATCAGTGGTGTTGACCCTGCTAACCATGAGACTACTAATATGTTTGGTGTGTCAAGCGGTGATTTAAAAGTGGGAAATATTGATGGAGAACAAATGGAGATCAAGGAACAGGAAATCGAGACTCCACTACCAAAGGATAAGCTAACTCAAAGTTTGAAGGATATATTTCTTTTGGATGAAAATGATGAGGGCAGTGAATCTGGCACTGAAGAAGAGCAGTCAGCCTTTATGAAGGAGCTGGAGAATTTCTTCAAAGAAAAGAGCTTGGAATTTAAGCCTCCCAAATTTTATGGAGAGGGGCTAAATTGCCTCAAGTAAGTATATTTTCTTAAATACATGGTTTTCCATTGTATTTAGATGACTTTAATACAATAAATTTCTATTTTATGATCAATTGGAAATCTAATTTTGTTGGTGAAAGGTTATGGCGTGCTGTAGTTCGATTGGGAGGCTATGACAAGGTGTGTGTACCATTTTTATGTGTGTTCCTAGCATTGTAATTTGTTGACATGAGAGGCATATGTATTTCTTTTAGTTTCCAATTGGATGGCGTTTTGATGCAAATGTCAAGAATTTGTGACATCCTAAAGAAAGCTAACCCTTTCCTGATCGGGTGGAGGCTTGAATGCTATGTTATCCTTTGTAGCTTTCTCATTCCCTTCAAATTAACAAATTGACTTTTTATATTTTCTTGCAGGTTACATCATGCAAGTTGTGGAGACAAGTTGGAGAGGCCTTCAAACCACCCAAGTGAGGATTGGCTACTTCATCTGCAATTGATGCTGATATTTTTTTTTCATGAAATTTATAATGCCATCAGTTTGTTTATGGATAAATTGATGTTTATATGGTCTCAAATGATTCAAAATTCCATTTTGAGACATAGGAAAATGATTAATTGCTATAATTTGCCTCATTTTGTAACTCTTCCGTGTTTATTAGTCTCATATTTCTGTTCACTTAACTTAGGTAAAATCTAAACTCACGTTGTATTTTAATGCAGAACATGCACAACTGTTTCTTGGACATTTCGTGGTTTCTATGAGAAGGTGATTCTTGCTTTTCCATTGTGTATTTTTTATGGATTACCACCTTTTCTATAATATATCAGCTCACCTCCCTATATAGGAATGCATGCACGGCTGGCCCTATTACTTACAGAATTTATCATGCATGAATTGTGAAGTAGAGTTCAATTTTCAAGTTAAATTCTTAAAACTGGAGCAAAAATAGCTATTTTCTGTAATTTTCTGAAACTAATTCGCATCAGAATGTCTAAAGTCACCGTGTATTTGTGCAATGCAACCTCTGAAGGAAGTGACCTGACAGTTTTTATGCTAGAGTATCCAGCTAGTAAATGCATATCTATTACTCAATAATCTAAAATTTGAAAATTTTATAAATTTTCTAATATAATTATACTTTTTATATAGTGAATCTTTGAAATATTCAGTGACCTATTTTTGGTGGTGGTCTTCCTTTTTCTTATATTTGATTTTGTTTTGGATGCCACTCCAAATGCTTTACTGGCTAACTTCATGCTATATTTTGATGCTGAAACTGAATTTTGAATTTTGTTTTGAAGGCACTTCTTGATTATGAGAGGGACAAACTTCATGGTGGTGATCTCGGACCTGTTGCTTCCCCCACAGAGCCTATGAGTGCTGATAATCAGGTATACTCTGGCTTCTAGGTTAATTGTTTTATCTTGGTGCATTTTATAGTGCCATCTTATCTGTACCATAAGCACGGTCTTTCTTTCTTGAAGGTGCCCACAGATGTAGACCTGTTTGTATGGGAAAAATCCCAGTGTTGTAAACATAATGCCATTGAGTTTGTCATAATCATAAACATATTCAAATTTCAGAAGTATCTATCACCTGAGGCATCCTGAGTTAAATATATGAAGAGTTCTGCTGGAATTTTTGAATTTGGAAAGGGGTTAAAATCCTGGAAAAGGGATTCATGCTTCCTCCCCAATATATATACATATATAGTAAATGAACACAGACATGGTATTATTGGCATCATCTACATTGTATTCTTTTTGTTCTGATTGAATTCTGTCATCCTGATGAACTTGCAGTTCAATGTGCTCAAAGGTAAATATTAAGAAAAATGCTCTCAAGTAAAAATGTATTTGAAGCATAAAAACACATTGAGATCCTAGAGCAACTGTAAATGCTAGTTGGGGAGCATTGTTCAAGGGGAAGATCTGGATAGCCCTGGAACAAAATCTTTTAGCCAATAATATGCTACCAGAACTAGGAATTCACATCATGTCGAGACTAAAGATCTAGTAACAGTTGATTATTGAAGTTGCATGTGTGAGAGCACTTCTATATGATTAAAGTACCCAAATTTCTAGAAAGTACTGGCACTGGTTCCTGTGGAACTACATTCACATTCTTATCTTAACCATTTTAGCGTATTCAGGAAAAGTCATTTTTGCAATATCCTCAGCTCCAAATAAGAAAGGTGGGGGTGTCATTAACTGCTTTCTTTTTTTATTTATTTTGGGGTGTTGGTTGAAGAAACCAAAAAAATGCCACTTTGTATTATAATAATTGCCTGTGTAAATTGGCAGCAATGCTTGTCAAACATGAGATCAATAAAGAATTTGGATATTTTTGCTTGAATTCATATTCAAATTGATTGTTGTTTGCGAGTAAAGTAACTAGTCATTGTATTTGCAATCAGTTTCTTTCTCTTTTCAGTATATGACATGGATGACTCAAGAGATACAACTTAAATATATTTTATCTTTTCTGCTGAAGAATGTTATTTTGGTTTTTCATATCAGGCATCTGGATCCAATAGAGCACGGAGGGATTCTGCAACACGTGCTATGCAGGGTTGGTACTCCCAGCGTTTACTTACAAATGGTGAAGCTAGTGATCCTATCATAAAGGTACTTGTGGCACTTGTCCATCATACTACATTTTTTTTTCATTTCGTGCATAAGCTTGAAGCTCTTGCTTGTCATAAATTTTTTTCCATTTTATCTTTGTTTTTAGGACAAAAGTGCCAAGTCTTTGCAGAAGCACGAAAAGCAGCTTAAAAGCAGTGGTGAGCTCCTGCCATAACTGCATGAATTCCATTTTTCTATTATTTTCTAAACTTAAAATAACTGTGATGTTCCTTTTTCCTACAAAATATCACATGGATGAATTATTTTTCATTCGGGAGAATTCACTGAATTGCAGGTTCACTAAAACGAAAGAAATCACCGTACTTGGACAATCCTGTAAAAACTGCTCGCAGCAGATCTTCTGAGTCACAGTTAAGACTGCCTTGTGTTTTAATCTATGTTCTGCTTTCTGCAAGATCCATCTTCTAAATCTCTTGACACTGCCTTATTAGCTTGGTCAAAATGCAATTATTTTGTTCATAGAGAAATTTAATTTATTTTCATGGAAAAAATTGACATGGTTTGAACAATGCCTGCCAGATTGGATGTAGTGGTAGTTGATGTGGGACCCCCTGCTGATTGGGTGAAGATCAACGTGCAAAGAACTGTAAGAACTCTGATTAATTGCATCCTTTTCAAGATATAGAAAATATTGATTTTTATATATAATATTCTTTGATTTTTTTATCTTCCACAGAAGGATTGCTTTGAAGTGTATGCTCTAGTCCCTGGGCTGCTGAGGGAGGAGGTGTGTGCCTCTCCTTTGGACATTTCCTCAACTATTCTGCTGAAGAGTTATTTTTTAAATTTATCAAACGTTTTATTTTGACTTATAAAATATCATTGCATTGTCCATGAAATATATCTAGGTGCGAGTTCAATCAGATCCAGCTGGGCGGCTTGTTATCAGTGGTGAGCCTGAACATCCTGAAAATCCCTGGGGTGTGACACCTTTCAAGAAGGTTAGTCCTGTATGTACAATTACATTTTCTGTCTTCCAACTTATGGAACACGAAACACTGCATGGTTGTGATGTGGCTCTGCCTTTTGTCATCTTCCTTAGAAAAGACAAGGCATAACATTTAAACTTTAAGGTTGTCTTGATGTATGCTTCCTTGTTGATTCTGTTTGTTATGTTGTGCCCAGGTTGTGAACTTACCCTCAAGGATTGATCCCCATCAGACATCAGCGGTGGTCACATTGCATGGGCAGCTGTTTGTCCGTGTCCCCTTCGAGCTGGCGGAGTAGATATTCTGCCATGCTACCTTGGAATCAGCCATAGATTTTAGGTTTAGGTTTGATCCCCTAGTTGAGTAGATCCTTATCATGTCCCCAAAAACTCTGTTTTCTATGAAGCAATGCTGGGGCTCTTTACTGGCTGTGTTCTGTAGCTATGATCTCTCCTCCCAATTCTGACCTTTTAGGATCTTATCCCCATATCAGTGGTAGGTTTGTTCAGCCGGAACTGAATTATTTCGACTTCGTTCCATCTGAGGCACTTGGTTTCTTGTTAACAAAAATATATGTACTAGGATGGTGTTTGCGGAATGCTTGTTCCTATTCTTGGCCAAAAAGTGCGCAGGTAACTAAGATATTGCCGATGTGGGACAGCCATGTGATGCAAATCTGTTTATTCCCCGATTTTGAAGCTTCACCTTTCGGTTTGTGGACGTTTTTAGCAACATGCCGTGGATCTGGACCACCATTTATTTTAGTTTTCTTCATGATGAAACCATGACTAAGCAATTGGATTCCTGCATGCTGATGCTAAGGGGGCGTTCTGTTTTGCCATATGTTCAACTCTACAGGGTTACGAAAAGTTGACCTTCCCATAATTTCCTTTTGGAGGAAAATGTCAATTACAATCCATAAATTACACCCAAACAATGTAAATGTAAGTCACAGTTAGCCTTAATTACATTGGTTCAAACACCTCACAATGATGGATCTGTGGTTACCTTTTACTTAACATGTGGTATAATCTTGAAATAAAAGTGGGTCTGATACTTGGGGTGTTTGAATGACATCAGGGTTTTTGGGCAGATCCAAAAAGGATGTATCTGCCCTCAATTTACCTGGCCACCGAATGCCTCCATGAGTATATTGTCACTTCAATTCTACCATGTTATTATTAAATCAACATGTATTATGATAATGCTTCAGGTCAACCTTCCATAAAGTATAGATTACTGATTATTTTAATTTTGAAAGAGACAGCGGCTTCACATTTGAAGGGTTTCTAATTCCGTTTCTTTCTTCTGTCCTCTCTTTTATCTTTGGCAAAGTCAAAACAATCTGATGGAATTTTTATTGAAGGTATGCTCTGGTTTGAGTTTTCTTTCCCTCAAGAGATCTCCAATCTGCCATTTCATCACCGAACCACCAAAAATTACGAGCAATGCCGCATTCAATCTTTTCCTTCTTCAAATGTAATCTATACTCGTGAACTTCACTAAAACTTAAAGAGAACAAAAAAACGTACAGATAAAATGGCGATTCCAGGTACAGTCGACAACCATATGTGGAAACTCCGGTGCTTTAATTCAGAATATAGACTCAATTGATGGATCACGTGAGCTTCATAGATCCCAGAAAAAGAAGAAAAATAAAGACCATCCTGATGAGTATATCTTCTTTCTAAAATGTTTTCTCTAGGATGTCTAGTCTCCGAGAGCAATGTCCTGTTGGATGAGATTTCGTCCATCCTCCTCCAAGTCAAGGGGCTGGCTTTCCAGGTCCTGGAGTGAAACGGAGTTCCTCCTGATGAACTCCAAGCACTCTTCAATGGCCTCCGAATGGAAAGAATTCGACATAATATAACTTCTCTCCACCACCACCGGCATCCTACTGCTGCCGTTGATCATGAACCGGCTATCTCGCTTGCACCTCCTTGGGGCCCAGGATGAGCCGTTTTCAAAGCAAATACCCCACCGGAGTAATGCCCGCCTCCACCGACTAAGGAGCCGGACTAGACACGAAAGCCTAATAAGCCTTCGAAAAGTCATCTTTACCAATAGCCTCTTGCCTTGATGCAGCTGGAAGTCTCTCTTGCTCCAACTTCGACTGTAACCCAGGTCGCCGTCCATACTGCTAGCTAGAGCTAGCTGTCTTCTATGGATCAAACGGCATATATAGAATCAAGTTAATATCTGTCTGGCCTCCAAAGAGACTTTATGGAGTCTTTTCTTTAGAGGGTTTTGTTGGTGTGCGTGTATATAATAACACTGTCGAGCAATTTGTCTTTTAATTAATTAATTAATTGCCGAATATGGGATTAGCATTAATTCAGTGTGGTTCAAAGGATTGATCGAGACTTTGTGCAGGTTGACAATTTCAGGTCTGGTTCAAATGCCTATTGCCGGTTCGGTTCAGCTGGGATGCCCCAGAACTTGAACTTGCCGTAGAATATTGAATCGGGCCTCAACTGAAATTATCATCCTATATAAGGTGGAATTTTCCGGTTCGGCCTTTGGAACAGATCTGGCTGCCTTGTTTCTCCATTGATCGGGCCGGAATTAGACGCAATAGTATAATCGAAACTAAGCCGAACGACCTTTTAAAACTGTGTAAAACCTCCTAAACAAATCGTACAAATTCTAAAATTATAACCGTTAGAACATATAATGATCTTTTCTCCGGCCTCTTGTTGTTGATGTGAGCAAATGGTCAGAACCCCTAACCGGGCCTAATGATTACAGTCACTGATCAGCCCACCCTGGTCAAGATAGCATCACCAGGTGCCCTGGGAGAAGAGAGTTTGTGTTGATGAATTTTTTACTAATCCCAATTAATTATGGTTAAAATAGCACAAAAAATCTATAGAGGTAGGTGTTCGTCCATTGGGCAGTGTTTGTTATTGGTAATAAATGCCGCATAGTTCCACAAATGACAATTGTTTTGCCAAATGGCAATTTTAAATGAATGTATAGTAGTACCCTTTAAATAAATTCGCAAAATTTGAAATCCCTAAATGAAATTAGTTTATATTTAAAAAGTTTTATCTTAATTACTTGAATTACTGGGAGTGAATGAACATGTACCTATAATTGGAAATCTAAGTAAATGATTCATCTCCTAATTTGCAGCTAGTGTAATAAAGTTTGACTTACCCACCAATAAACAAAAACAGACTTTGACTTGGATCATGTAACATCTCTTCCAGATGCTGGAAACTGATCAAAGATCTTCGTTTTAGTGGGTCGAATCCAAAGTTCATTTTTCACTTAGAAAGAAGCGCGGATAATAGATGGATGGTGTTGGATATGACCAAGACAACTGGCCATACTGAGCTAGCGAGGATTATGCACTACTAGACAAACACTTTTGGTGCATTCATGGAAAGTGTGATAATATGAAAAGTTTGAGGCTATATTTGGAATAATTTCTTTTAATAGTTGAATTAGTAACAACAATAACAAAGTATAAGATAGGAGGAAGGGGTACTTAAGAAGGGGTAGGGTGTAAAATGAAAATTTTAAGACACTTATTAAGGCTACTATTCATTTTGTTTGAAAAATCTGACAAGCCTCTCCAGGATTTAGATTTCAATATGGTGTAAAATTCGAGATCGATTAAGTACAATATCAAATAACATATCAATTTCTTGATCAATATGCAATTAGAGCGCCAGCTTGTCGTCGAATGGGCACTAGAGAATCGAACGGTCAGATCATCCCTACCACACTACTCGGCCAGCCTACGTGTCAATGTCAATGGTGTCTCCCTACATGGCAATTCCGTCCCACAATCTATATACTATAATTGTGAGACTATTACAACGGTAATATAGTTAAATAATCAAATTCAAAACACACGTATCAAAAAAATTCAAAATTTCAAATTTAGAAATATACCTATTAACTTTAATAAATAAACTTTCTCACAAATCTAACAATTATAAATCTTAATTTTTCTTACACCCTAACCCTATCATACTTCAATAGTCTATTAGTATATGAACTTTATTTATATTTTAAGTTATTAGATATATACATAACTTATGCATTATGAGATAGGGTCTCTCGTGAAAAATGACACTTGAAAATTGATTAATTTACCATAGAAAAGAAACTCGTGTTTGGATTTTCAAAAGAAAGGAAATTACATAGCTTAGATGTTTCTTCATGGACAACATAGACTTTCTCTAGGGTGACTCAGGTGAATTGCAAGATGCTGTGGCATGAGGGATTCAAAGAACTCATATAGAACCAACCATCTATGGACTTTCACTTGATATGTCTATAGTATGCAGAGGGATGTAACAATAGGATTCATTCTGCTAGTCATTGGAGATAGAATTCCAAACTTGGCAATGAATAGAGTATGAGGAATGAGATGGTTCGGAAACTTAAAAGAGAGGTAACAGTACCAAAACAAAGAAATGCTTCAAAATCACAAACAACCAAGTACAACTCAGCTGCAGGTGGCAATGCAGTAGCAACCCTCACCTGCTCATTACCATAGACAAACAAAATTTGATGAACCCATGTCTACGATCTAGACTACAATTTTCAGTTGAACCCATGTCTACGATCTAGACTACAATTTTCAGTTGAAATAGTATAGATGACGTAAAAAGAACCCTACCTGGCCCCAGCATAACTGAAGCTCCAGAAAGGATCTATAGACATGGACCCATAAAGCTTTGGTGGGCGCAAAGTTTCAGGGTTGCAGCATTTTACAGATACATAATATATCAGTTCATCTCATCTCTATACCCACCAAACTGTTTGGACTGCAATGTTGTAACAGGTGAAAAAATAGTAAAAATATAATTCCGCTTGAGCAAGAGAAGAAAGGTGGAAAATATATATGGAAATTTCATATAACAATAGGAGATACAAGGGTTGATGACGGGGTCCGTGTTTGTCTTGTGAGTTTTTCTGCCGGTTAAATTGTACAGCTCAATTACAGTACAGAAACACAGGAAAATACAAAATGAAATGAAATGAACTGAGGGAAAAAAAAAGAACCAATCTATAGAAAGAAGAGCAGAAAAAGTAGGCCAAGTACCGACAAATCTACATTTTCCAGAGAAAGAAGAGTCGCAGGGGCCATTCTCTATGGATCTGATCAGCACAGTTGGATCTCAGGAATCCAGTCTGTTGTTGATTAACCTGAGGTGAAAATGTCAGAATCTTATTAGATATAAACATAAATGCATTACCCAAGGGCAGACAATTGATGGAAGGGGTGGGTCTGAAATTAACTCTCACCTCAATGCATTACCCAGGCTTAGGCTGTCACATATTCCATACTTCTATGACTTGGTTTATTAGGCCTAGAGAGACAACAAATCTGGGCCCACCATTTCTTCTGCTTCATTGGCTGCTGCTTATCTCTGCTCTCCACAAGTTCAGCCATATATTGGACAACGGCCTGAATGGAGGAAAAAAGCGAAAGTATAGAGTTCGCATGAAAACAGAATATCATTGTGGCCCATTCAGCACATGCATACAGGGCCACTGTCTTAATTGAATGCAATAATTTAGTTATAGAGGAAAGCTCCTGTATTTTGTTCTCTTGCATCCTTCCTAATTTTCCGAGAGGAATCTGGTTCCCTAAACTGAGATCTGATACTCTTTTTGAAAGAAAACAAATTAAACGGATGGTTTAAATTGGTTTCTGCAACCCAGAAAAACCTGTTTTTCAAAAAGCATTTTTTCCCTTATAGAAGTAAGCCCAAATAGTAGAATCACCTGTGCGCCCTTGTCAGCGATATTTCTTGGTGGAACCTCCAAGGGGTTTTCCTCCGCGTGGAGGATGCGAAGTCTTGTCAACATCCGGAATGAATCTGGCAGTTCTCTGATCTGGTTATTGCTAATGTCCAGTTCCTCAAGCATCTCAAGGTTACCAATTGATTTTGGGAGCTGCCGAAGATCTGCAAAGTTGTTGCCTATGTTCAACTTCACAAGCGTGGTCGCCAAACATAAGCTCTCAGGTACAAATTCGAGCTCATTAAAGCTCACATTGAGTTCTTTCAGATCCTCAAGAGAGGACATTGTAGTGGGCAACTGTCTAATATTGTTATAACGAACAGAAAGAACCTCTAAGGTTGTTATCTTGCCGACAGCCTCGGGAAGGGCCTTCAGTCGGTTATAATCTGCCCTAAGCACCGTAAGTGATGAACACTGCCCAATAGTGTGTGGTAGTTCCTCCATATCATTCGTTTCTATATTCAAAATTTTCAAACTCACCAGTGATCCAATCGTGTCAGGGAGGGAAACGAGCCGGTTGGAGGATAGGTTAAGCTCCTCAAGACGAATTAGCCTCCCAAGATTTTTGGGAAGAGAAGCTATCTGATTCGCACTGAGGTCTAGGAATACCAGGCTGAGGAGATCTCCAAAGGTTTCAGGGAGTTCAGATATTCGATTGCAATGCAAGTCCAGCTTCGTTAGAGATGAAAGTCCTCCAATTGATGCAGGAAGAGCAAGCAATCGATTCTCTGATAGATCTAGTCGGAGCAAGCCCGACAACTTCCCAAATGAATCAGGAAGCCAATCGACCTGGTCCATCAGCCTGTTCTGAAGATTAAGCTCTTCAGCGCCCTTCTTTGCAGAAACTTCAATCAGGCTTGCAAGCTTTATCAAACTAAATTTCTCACCATCTTGACCTGCAATATAAAGAAACATTAATTCTTCTGAGGTGAGGGATGGACAAGAATTTCAACTAAACAAATAGTCCCAGAAAATCATACCTAAAGAACTAACAGATTTCAGGGTTGAATCATGTATCTGAGGCACTAAGGGGACACTGGGACCCAACCCGATGCCATCAACATAGAAGGATGACTTCCCCTTCTTCACGTAACTATCATCTCTAGTGACCAATGCACCATTCTTCAAAGACTCTCCTCCCTCCGAGGAATGCAAGCCCAGGGACATGCCCTTGGGCGGCTTAGCAGGTTCACCAACAGAGACCCTAGAGGAGGGGGTAGGCATCAAAAAGGCACTCCCTGGGCTGCTGGAAGTCCCGGAAGCAGAGCCATTGGAGTAGCTACTCGTCTTCTTCTGGGAACTCGACCCTGAGGAGAGACACTCGGAAGCCCGCTGGATGTACTCGTCGAAAAGAGCATGAGCTTGTTCAAGATCGAGGAGCTTGGCAGCCTCCCTCTTCTGCTCCTTGCTCTGGAAATAGACAAAGTTCCTCTGCATCTCCTGAAGTATCATGAACAACTCCTCGGGCACATCGAGGCCCTTCGTCTTCCTTGCGATGGCATCAAGCCTAGACTGATCCTCCCTCTCGATGCTTCGAATCAGGTCCTTAGCAGCCTCAATTTCGTCGATTGAGGGCCGAGCGGGAAGAGATCTGTGAATTCTCATGATCTCCCCCACAACCTCATCCACAGTTTGCAAGTTCGATAAAACTTCCATCTCTTCTTTCCTTCAAATCCTACAAAGGATTCATCCAAATTCCCAAGAACGCCTTTAGTAAAGCCCAATAAAGATTTTCAACAGAAGCAAAACCCAGTATAATCTCCCTTTCCTTCTCTACCAGCTTCCAGACCCACTAGGGACAATTTCCAAAATTAAGTTAACCACAGCGAGCGAGAGAAGAGAGAGCCATAAACATAAAACAGAATGAAAAAACTCTCCGAACCCATCCGCACACATGGTTGAAGGAAGGCGTAAGCGGACAAATTAGCAGAAACCCATCAAAGGAAACCGATAACTAAAACACCCAAACACTGACAAAAAAAGGTCAACAAGGGGATCAATGGATTGCTACCCAAAAAGTTCGAATCTCTTGGACTCGGGATTTGGAAGAAGAAGAAGAGGGGCGTGGAGTTTGAAATGGAAGCGAAACTTAGTCGGCGTCCGATGGCAGTTTCTAACTGATTTTGGAAGAAGTGAGCCTCGACAATCTCAGCCGCCGGGTCGGAAGAAACCCATGAATTTCCACTCCCTCTTCTTCCGTGCTCTTCTGTCTGAGGTTTTTTGCTCAAACTGTCTGAGGATGAATCTTCTGCCTCTCCCACGATTGTCTGGACTTCGCTGTATTTAAATAGGATAATAGTTTTTTTTCTCGACAGAGCCTTGTAACTCGTTCATGAATTAATCTCACAAATGAAAATGGCACTGTCTGAACTTTTCATTTTTTTCTTCAATTGTAACTGCTTTTCTGAAACTGCGGCACAATAACGGTAACGCATGAGGACCATTGATACACTAAGGCACCTACTTTGTACTGAAATTAATCTTACTCTATTATTATTTAGTCACTATTCAAGTAAGGAGCGGTCTGAAAAATTACCTACTTACCAACAAAAAAAAGCATTCAAAATTTCACAAGATGCAGTATTAACCAAAGCATTTTATGGGTCAAAGAAAAAACATAATTTTAATTATTGGTACAAGACACTTTTGGAATATATTTTATTAAAATTGAATTAAATCCTAAACTTTTATATTATAATCAGGCATGATAACTAAGGCAAGTCACATTTTTTTTGCACGTTACCTGCAATTCTGGAACGTGCACAATCTGTCAAAACATCTTTGTCATACACCTCTTAACATCACACAAATTATAATATAACGAGTATGCTCTCATTATGTTTGTATTATCAATTCAAAAGATATATAAGTTAGTATAAAATTCAGTGTCAAAAACATTTCCTGTAATAATTATATATGATTTCAAAAATGTTTATACTAAAACTATATCAAGAACTCTCTAATGTTTCATATTAAATTATATTCATTATTGTTATACTTTCTATCCATATTCATAATACTACTCAAGCTTTCTATATTTTAAAATCTAGCCTTTTCAAATTATAAAACGAAGCCATTAATTTTTCAGATTTTGAAATTAAGCACTTAAGTTTCCAAATTTTGAAATTGATCTCTAATTTTTTCAGTTTCTTCAAATCAGTACATACAATTTAGGGAAAAAAAACTTTCAAATCATTCCATTTGATCTCCATGAATAGTTTATTCAACTCTTCACTATATAACTCTATGTCCAAAAAAATTGAATTGGTTCACAGGCGTTCACTCATTATGAAAAACAAGGGCAATTGCTGGGGAGATTACAGAGGTGGCATAATCCGAAAATCGAGATTGGTCGATCAGCCTTGATAGTCAAGTGTTGGAGAGGAAGAAATATCAAATTTTGAACTAGCCATCAATTTTATGGCAATTATGCGCATTTTTAGTTCATTTGTACAAGATAGGTCAAATACTCTATTCCAAAGAAATTTAGTGGAAAGAGTGTGGGGGCATTTGATTTCTCCGGTAAGAAGTGGTTGAGGGGTCTTTTTGTTCAGCTGGCTGAGGGTGTGGAAGCAAAGATAATGAGGCATACATCCCTTTGAAGACTATAACTCTGTATATCAAGTCAGCCAGCTTTTTATTTATTTCTTAATTAACAGTTAAAAAAATTAAAATATGACTAATTTGGTCAATTAATAGTTAATATTATGATTTACTGTTTTGAATTGCACATTTATATTTTACTAATCATCATATCTCATGAATCTAGGGGTATAATATAAATTTTATTTTGATTCTTATTTTTCCATTTCCACTACCCATGTGAAGTGAAGAGGGATATCAAGACATATGGATAAAGAATTGTGCAAAAAAAAAGACATGGATAAAGCTGATAAAAAAGGACAATTGAAGAAAATTATATAACTTTATTTTATTTAATAGTTTCTTCTTCTATTAATATCTTTTAGGGAAATTTTGACAACTAAGGTGAAATACCGTTGGTAATAATAATATTTTAATGGACTGACATATAAGGCAGATATATTTTAATTTAATGATTAAGATATGATAATAATAAGTTTCATGACTAAATTAAATATTAGGTCATGTTTCATACGAATAAAAGAAAGTAATAGAATTAATAACTATACCACATAATTCATAGAATTGATTTATTTCAAATAAATTTTACTATTAATTATTTCCTAAAAATATATAAAGAATATTTATTTTATAATTTTAAAAATTAATGAATTTAAATTAACTATATCCATTATTATAATATAATAAATAAATAAATACTTTTAAAATTTGTTCTTATCGTGTTGTTTGGCCAACACAACAACATGAATACAGAGTACATACTGGCAAAACAGTCCATACAGTTCCCAGCTCAGAGAGGGAATGGATGGACAAGAATGCCCTTGATCTGTACGTTAAATGACAGAAATACCCTGCCTAGGGGTTCATCCGCCAACCGGAACAGAAAGACAGGCTGTGTGCATCGTTAGATTTAGTATTAATGGCAATAAACGACAAGTCTTCATAGCTAATTAACCATTTGCAACTTTCCTTTATTTGTTTATTACTATGTTGGTTTAATGCTTTTCATTTCCAGAAAGGCGTGGAAGATTCGCCCCCCAAAAAACAAAGATTATTGGTTTTTTTAATTCCAATTTTCCTTGTTTGAAAATGAGGAAGTTCCGGAAGTATACGTGATTAGCACTTTAAATATGATAATGAAAAAGCCTAAATCAAAATTTATAGTATAATACATATAAATTAATATAATAAACTTAAATTTTAATTCAAATAATATTTAACTGCACATTATTATTATTGAGTTTTACATTTCATACTCACTTCCAAATTCACATTTATTCGATCAAACTCCCTAAAAAATCAAAATTGACTAGGCACACCTAGTTTGTAAAAATTTATATTATATATTAGGAATGTTTATGTTATTTTTTAGGTCAATGGTAAATTACTATAATATTTTAAATTTAAAATAATATTTAATTAAAATAAAAATAAAAATAAATAATAATTAAAAAACAATCCACTTCAGAACTAAATAAGAATAATACAAATAGGAAGATAGGTGTTAGCACACAGGTTGTATAGTAGTGTTGAAATATGTAACAATAAATTAAGAATAAAATACTAATATAAAGTAATCTTTAAATTAGATTAAAGTTTTTATAAACTTTATTTAATCCAAAGTTATTGTTTGGTGGCTTATTTTTTAGTATTAATAGTATTTTATTATTTTCGTATAGATAAATTGTGTAATAATAAAAAAATGATAACATTGAGACTATAAAAATGTATAAAAAATGTGGAGTTTGCTCTATCATCCTCTAATTATGTTAGAGCAAAATTTCTTACATAAATGGTATATATATACTTGTATATACATGAATGAATGTTACAACATTACATACAAAATTATTATTTTTCATTCTTCTTTATTTTAATTTTTATATTATCATAGTCTCTTAAATTCAATTGCTAATTTCATATTACTTCTTTACATTTTACCCTATATTGTGTTTTTTTATTGATAGTGTTGAATTGCATATTATGTTTTCTTCTCCACTGAAATCTATTGCTGCAATTATTGTTTCTCTCAATATGTTATTATAGTGCTTGTTATGATTTTATTTCCTGTTGAATCCTACAATTTTTCGCATTATTAGTATTATTATTCTTTTTGAATACGAGCTATGAAAATTCTCTCCTTGATGCTCTTCTTACTTTAGTTATACATGCACCATCTCTACAACTTAAGTTCATGAGAGATAACATTTGCTTCTATTAACTTTTAGGTAACCACAGAAAATAAAGATATACTTTTAGTTTGCCTTCCTTTTACCATTACATTATCTTCGGCATGAATTAATGACAAATTTCGTTGCTTCAAGGGAATTAGTGCTCCTCGTTTGTCAAAACTCTTGCAGCATAAAACTTTATTGAGGCACTTAGAGATTATAATTCCTAACATTTGTCACTGCTATGAGATATCAACATGGGCAACATTTGTCACCTAGACCTTCTATCACCCATCAATTTCCTAAGACATTACCTCATAACCCATCATTGCTTCAACTCACATCTCTAATTTTGACAATACATTGATTCTAAATGGTCATAATCGGACTTTTGCTACTAGATTGGTCAGGGCTAATTGACCCAAAATATTTCCTCCTAAATACCAACATTTCTTTTTAAGACAAGCAAGTATTAGACATAATTATGAGTAATATTTTTGGCCTCACCATAGCACTTTGGGTCCCCTTTTATGTTGCCCACATTTGAAGTTAAAAGTCAACAGATTGCTACATTTTTCTATTCTCTTGACCTACACTGCCAATTATGTAAGTAAACTAGTTATATTGCTCCTTATTACCAATAACTTCTAAAGTTTCAACTTCATCAAGCTCATTCAATATCTACCGACACATTTGGAACTCCAATTGACTGGTATATTGACTTTGAAGCCACTACTCATATTACTAATAATATTTCTCATTTATCTATTCACAAAAATAAGACTCTTCCTAAGCATCTGTTAATTGGGGATGTATAATACCGAACAATTTTAAAATCAGTTTCAATCGACTATGGATTAGAAACAAAAAAATCAAACTAGGATTCGAACCTGTTGAGAATAAGATCACACATTAGATAAAATAGAGAAGTATTGTGGGTTTATAAGGTTGCAAATGTTCCACTACTTTCAAGTCACAACTTTTAAATAGATATGGGTATGACCTCTTATTGGTCCACAATACCTTCTCACATGGTATTAGATCTAGTGGACTCGCACCCGTACTCGGCCTAAGACTGGAAACCCGACTCGTGGTGTGCCCGAGTATGAAGAGGAAAAATACTCAACTTGAGGCCATTGTCTCCCCTCGCCCAAGACTGTAAGAATAATACCCGGATCGTAGGTAGCTGTTGGGGGCGGGTTTAAAATTGCACGTGGAGTGTTGAAAATAAGATCCCACATTAGATAAAATAAAGAAGTGTTGTTGGTTTATAAGGTTGAAAAGGTTTCACTACTTACAAGTTATAACTTTTAAGTAGACATGGGCACGACCCCTTATCGGTCCACAATACCTTCTCACAGAACTGAATCAAGATTAGGGAATGAATTTAATTGATGAGAATGTATGTAGTAGAATTCAAGGAAAAAAACTCTAAAGAACCCCACATAGTTAGAATCCAAGGACATGGAAAGATGATAGTGGAAATTGATACAAATCAATGATGCTAAGAATCGATCGGGTCGGAGACAAATTGACTAAAAGGCAACTAAAATTGGCTGAACCGGCCTAGAGTAGTAACCCCCCCCCCCCCCCCCCCCCCCCCCCAATTTTTAGATGGGGCAATATAAATAGGAATGCGACTGTTATTGGTTCCAAATTGTAGAGAATTGAATGAAGAATTTTTAGAAAAATAAATTGGGTAAAGAACCAACCAAAGTGGGGGTGAGCCAACCGAGAAATTGTCGAATGAGCTGAATTATTTGCTAGAAATTGATTTGCTACAGTGCGAACTAGGTAGCGTGTCGTGCCAAATGCACACACATGCCTCATGCGTTGGGCACGGGGTGAGCACACACACATGCATGATTATTTTCATCACCTAACTTTTAACCCAAATACTCAATTTTTGACTCAGAAATACTCGATATACAACGCAATTTCTAGTATCTTGACCCCGAGGGAAATTAAATACAAAGCGAGGTATAGTAGGTCCCATTTGACTAGTTATGGATGTTGTGTAATAGACATGTCAACCTGATCCATAGTTCGGACTGACATAACAACTGCCACATTCTCTCGATTCTACAATGATGGGTAGATTCACCAAAATAGTCCTGACACGACCAAGACTCAGAATATAAAACGTACAATATTTTTTGGCGGAAACTAAAACTTTTTCATAAAAGTTTATTCATAAGGTTATCATTGTGTACATCCCCGGGGAAAGCATAATACACTTAATTAAAAATTCTCATGACCTTCTCTTTGAGGTTCTATACCTTAATAACTCCCTTTGTCGTAGCCACTTCTCGATGTATGAGATCTTTCTCTCCACCTCTATTCTTTCATGATACATGGAAAACGTGTTGTGGAGGGGGGTGAGCAACGCTTAATGAGTGCAAGAACCAATCGTTGAGTTGTTTATGGCTCGATATCACCTCTATTAAAAAATGGCTACTCAAATTTTTTCATATCATTTCCTTTTCTTTCTTAGTTTACTTTCAAAACTATTTTAGGATTCATACCCCACCTTAGGGTATCTTCCAAGAGCCATTATCTACATTGGTTCCTTTCTGAACCCATCATTAATGTTTCTATAGCCATCTTAAAATGCTTTTAAATTATCTTTGGGCGGGAACTCTTTTCCGTACCAACTAACTGGGTGGTGTCCACAGACGACGACTCATTTCCTCTTTCTAGTATCAGCAAAATTCATATCCATATTTTTCTACGGGGTTCACTATTGAACCTACAGTTTGTGCACTTGAACAAGTTATACTCCTAACATAAGCACACAATATTGGATGGGTACATTCATCTGAACCAACAATGGGATCGTTGGACGAGTAATAATCATCCGAGCAAACGCCCCTTCCATCTATATGGGTACACCCTTGAACGATGGATGGGCACTTATCAGCCGAACTAATGTCTCTAAGCATATAATGTTGGACGAGTACATTCATCTGAGCCAACATTGGGATCGTTGGATTGAAACTTATCATCCGAACCAACGTCCCCTTCCATCTATATGGGTACACCCTTGTATGAAGGTCGGGTACGTAAACCCCATTCCTTTAAAGATAAGAAAACCGAGAAAAGAACCAATCGTTTCAAAAGAGAAAATCGAGCCGATTAACAAACCAAAACCAATAAAGAAAGGGTAAAGTGGGAAATTTGAAAATCCCAAGTGACTCAAAGAGTCATAAAAATCATGGAAAGGAACCATGGAGCAAATTGGAAGAGGAAACCAGATCGGTTTAGGGTGAACCAGACCTGAACCGGATCAAACCGGTTTGAACCATACATGAACCAATTCCTAAATTCATTTTTTCTTATTGGCTTAAAATGTTCAAATTGGAAAATTGAAGCCACCATTAGATAGAAAATGAATTTATATTAATTTAGAAATTTTTAATTTTGAGAAAACTAGTCAAATCGGGCCTAAATCGGCCGATTTTTGCCATTGAATCCGGTCGGACAGACCCGATCCGGTTCAGAACAGTGTCATCTTCTTCCTCAAGATGACAACACTGTTCATCGGTTCAAAAACTTTCCTTCTCTGATGAAGGAATATTCGCTCTAATCAGGGCATTTTCGAGTGAGGATAAGCTTGACCAAAATGGAAAGTCGTTGGGCAGAGGGTCTCCGAGCTCCTTATATAAAGAGCATCTCTCCGTTCATCCTTCACACACCTCAAATCGCCATTCTCTCACAATTGCTCCATTTTCTGGTGAAGCTCAAACTAGAGCTCCGACTTGGGCATTTTTCTTAGCCTCAGAAGAAAAGGTCGGATCTTACAGACTCTAGGGGAAGTCAGCTACTTGACAACAATCTCCCTTCGACCTTAGGACTGCTAGAGAAGCGCCGGCGGAATCAAACAGTGAAGCAGCTTTAACGAACTGAAGTTGCCCTGTTTCGGCTGAGCTGAATTCGGCCAAATTCTAACCCCCTCCAGCCAAACCAAGCCTCCCCAACACCCCCACGACCCTCACACTGCCTCAATAGAGCTAAAAGATAAGCCAATTCAGCCTTCCTCCATCATTGTAGATTAGTGTTAGAGAGAGAAGGTGCTGAATTTCATTGATAAATTTCACCCTCATTTGGACTTCAATTGTAGCAATTCTTGATCATAGAATGAACTTCAGGATGAGAGCTACCTTTCCAGATCGAGAGCTTAGACCACCGTACCTCTGATGGTAAGCTTTCGAAGCTTTCTCTCTCTACGAACAATTTTCTAGCAGAGCTCCGTTTGAGCTCATTTCAGATCCAAATGATGCGATTCAAAGCTCAATTGAATCGTATGGAAGTGTAGGAATTGACCCATACCATCAATTGGAGCAATTAACCTCGATTGAATGGCCAATTTGAAAAAATCAAATTCGGTCAATACTAAGGGGAGAAATTGAGAGTTGGGGAAAATTAGGGATTACAAAAAATTGAGAGACCTCCATGCAATTTCTCAAAATTGAAGGCCAATTGGCAATGAAAAAGATGATAGGGGACCAACTGGCCAATTTTTGAAATATTTGGGGCCAAATTACTATTTTTGGAAAGTAGGGGAAACCATAATTTTTGAAAAATTGGGGACCAAATTGGAAATTTGGAAAACTTGAGCCCCTTACACAATTTTGAGTAAATTGAGGATCCAAAGAGGATATTAGAAACCTTGGGACTAAATTTGCGGAAAAGTTAGCATAGGCCTAAAGTTAAGAAAAATAAACTTTAGGGACTTAAGTGCAATAAACCAACAATTTTGAGCCTAGTCGCTCATACGTGAGAAAACAATGGCTGTCATGCCAAACCTTAATTGATAAGGATAACCAATTGTGTAGGGACATGAGAGACTGGAATGCCAGCAAGGAAAAGCTAGCGTGAACTTGGAAGCTAACTGGGGACAAACACGTCATAGTCACCGGGTGAGTGGGAATTTTCTACTGTCATACCCGGTTGAGGTGATGAGAACTTTATTAAAGGAAAACCTACTTACTGGTTATGAGTAGGAATAAATGAACATCATACCCAATTGGGATGATGAGTTTCCTTAAGAAAAGGATAAACTCGCCTACGGTTGTAAATGGAGTTAACATCACACCTGGTTGGTGTGATGAGTTAAAAGCAAATTTTGTGGGAAATGATCTCCCCTAACTGTGTGCCAATACTTAAAACATTTGGGAGACCTTCTTGACGGGAGCTAGAACAACTCAGATAGGCCAGGAGCCTTGATTTTGAACTCTTAGGACTAAATGCCCAATTTTGGAAAACACGTGCAATGGGCCCAATGTCAGTGGGCACGAGCAAAAGATCGTAAACAAAATTGTTTAAGAAGAGCCATTAAAATTCCTAATAAAATTGATTGTTTGTACATCACAGTACCGAGTTAGGATTGACAATGCTTGATGTACTGGCGACAATGCATCAGGGCTAGGTCGACAGACTGACCTAGATAAATTGTTATAGGTCGGGTTGAGCGTCGGGGCCGTTAGTACCAAAGATGATGGTTATTATGTGAAAACTCTTATTTATGCATGCACTTGTGGTACAAGACTATCAAGACGCCCTAGGGGATAGTGATGGGTCCCAAGGGCTATTGAATGACATGGGGGGAGATAAGGGCAGTTTGTTATGCTAGTTAGTCATGAAGCTCTGGGAGCTTCTTGTGCATGAGACCGGGGTGGGGTCAGGATGAGGTCTCCATCCTCATATGGACACGAACTAGCATTTGGGTATGAGGGTCGGACGTCTGGGACGTCCACTCAGACCTAGGGTAGAAGTGGATGAACTTCTATCTTGGTGGATGATAAAGACACTCTAATGTACAAGTGGGTGCAGTGGACGGGCTGCACCTGCGAATGTGTGTACCTTTGCTAATGAAGGGTGTGTGTTTGTTTGCTAAATGCCTCCCGAGGCAAGGGGATGAGCTAAGAAAGCTAAACACACCTACTATGTAAATGGGAAAAAAGGCTTTCAGAAAAATTGAATGTGAGGAAACCCTTTTTGAAAAGGAAATGTTAACCTTGGCATGGTAAACTGAAGATGTCTTGAAAACTCACTCCCAACACCCGCTCACTGAGTTGTTGAACTCACCCCCTCCCTTTTACCCCTTTTAGGTAACCGAGAAAAAACCAACCTTAAAGACCCTCCTGTATTAGAACTATAAGATAGGTATGTATGTTTTAATATATATTTAGTTTTATATAATGCTATTCCAGGAGAGACAAGAAAAAGGACGTTTTACTACTCACGATTTAGAAAATGGTGAAACCCTTCATGTACCAAAGGGAGTGGCGGGTTGCTAATGGGGATTTGACCAAATCGGGTCGGGGCGTGAAAACTTGAGTGGTATTAGAGCCTGTTTCCTCGAATGCATTATCAAGACTATATAACATAGTAACTAAGTGGAATAAGTTTTAAAATTGTCAGATGGCTCCCAAGAGAGGATCCAAGAGAACTAGAGCCGCAGTCACTGACACTACCCAGCACCCCCTCCTTGTGGAAACTCCCCGAGAAGCCCAGATAGTTCCACCTGGACTAAGCTTGGAGCATCAGAGATCGTACAAGGAGTTCACCTAAGTGTTTGGATGGCCTAACCTCACCCCTGAGGTGGACACCAACTCTCGAGTTGAGCCCAAGGAAGTACAATCTCATCCCCCTCCTAGTAACATTCCCCCTCCAATTGACATCCCTAAATACCTCAAGACCCTCCATCAACTGGAATGTAAGCCTTTCCTAGGAGAGAAGGATGTTGGAGCTCTTATGGATTGGCTGGCCAACATCAAGAAACTCTTGGGGATAGTCAAGATTTCACTAGAGGACATGGTAATCATGGCACAGTTTTCCTGGAAGCTAGTGCGAAAAGGTGGTGGGACAACGTCAGAAGCTTGCATACCACCACCCCAACGTGGGAGCAATTCGAGGAGAGGTATACAGAGGAATACCTAGCTCTACATCTGATCAATGAGAAGAAGCAAGACTTCATTTGACTTAGAGAAGGGCTTAACTCTATCTCGGAGTATGAAACCAAGTTAAACAAGTTAAGACCCTTTGCCCTTGACCTAGCCAGACCTGCAGATATTTGCCAACGATTCGTGGACGGTCTTAACATGGACATACGAGACCGGATGAGAGTGCTAGGACGCCCCACAGATCTGGCAGCCATAATCAGTATGACCCATGAATGTGAGCGTTTGGTGCAAACCCGACACCGCTGGATGGAGCAAGCCAACCGAAAGGAGGATAAAAGCCAATGCCTCCATAGGGAATGAAAGAAGCAAAATGGCCCAATGTGGGGAAACAAGGTGGGTTTCCAAAGGAGGAAGGACGTGCAACCACCTCAAAGGGAGGTGATCTCCATCATACTACAAAGTAGCCCTCGCTGTCCTAGATGCTAGAGGTACCACAAGGGAGTCTGCTCATCCTATTTCAAATGTGGGCAAGTGGGACACTTTGCAAGGGAATGCCCCACTCTTAGGGAGAATGAGCAAGAAACATGCTTGGACAACCCCAAGGGAACTTGAGGACTCCAAGGTAGGACACCACCATGACAAGGGTACCAACTAGAGTATACAACCTCACCCAAGAAGAGGCCAGAAAAGACCCTAGCACTGTAGTGGGTACTTTCCACAACCTCCCTAACCAAAATTAGACAAAACCTGTAATTCAACTCTACTCAATAAAGAAATTCAGTTTTTTCCTTCTAAAACATGCATTTCTTCAATCAGGGTGCATATAGTTGTGGGGGAGAAAAGCCCACGCTCTCTTTGACTCAGGAGTAGAGATATCCTTCATCAAGGAAGATCTAGTTCTGAGTCTTCCCCTAGAACTTACCTCCCTGGAACCAAGTCTTAACATCCTCACATCCTTAGGAGAAGGACTAAATAGGAACAAATAGTTAAAAGGGTGTGAGATTATGATTGGAGGAGTAAAGCTAGAAGTAGATCTGATCCCCTTACCTCTAAGGGAGGTAGAAATAATACTAGGAATGGATTGGTTAAGTACCCATCAAGCCAAGGTGGACTATGGGAAGAAAGTGATAACTTTTCACACTCCCAAAACACTCGTACTACACTTTTAAGGAGATAGGAGGAAGGGAGAGATACATTTAGTGTCTCACCTAAAAGCCTAAAAGATGATACAGAAGGGTTGCTAGGTTTTTCTCGCAATGGTCATCAACGAGAAGATGGAGGAAAAAGGACCAGAGAGCATTCCAGTGTTGGAACACTACCCGGAGATATTCCGTGAGGACTTACCAGGATTACCCCCAAGCCGACAACTAGAATTTACTATAGAGGTAATCCCCAGAACACATCCCATATCCCATGCCCTATTTCGCATGGCTCTGGTGGAATTAAAGGAATTAAGGGAGTAGTTGGATGAACTATTTCGCATGGCTCTGGTTTCATTTGCCCTAGTCAGTCTCCATGGGCTGCACCAGTACTCTTTGTGAAGAAAAATGGTGGGAGTACGAGGCTGTGTATAGATTATCGGAAGTTGAATCTGGTCACCAAAGAATAAGTATCCACTTCCACGAATTGACAACATGTTCGACCAACTAAAAGGAGCACCCTACTTCTCTAAGATAGACTTCCAGTCATGATACCACTCACTTAGGATCCGAGAGGAAGATATCTGTAAACCCTGCACTTTTGAGTTAAGGAAAACTGAGAAAGAACTGGTTAACCCGAGTAAGAAAACCGCGCCGGTTTACAAACCCGATCATTTGGGAACAAGCAATTTGGAAATTTACAACTTCTGGGTGATCCAAAGGGTTTATTAAACCTTGGAAAAGAAATTTAAGATAAATTAGAATAGAAAAACCAAATTGGTTCAGGTGAACAAAAATCCATAAGAACTTTGAAGTTAAGTGTGTTTGCCCGTGAGTAGTGTGAGGATGGGTGACCTCTTGGGAAGTATGATTTTTTTTGTAACCCGAAATTTCGGTCAAAACTTTTTCGCCTTATCATAAATAGCCATAAATTAATATATATTTAATTATTGGAATTAATACCAATAATTTAATACCTAAATTAAATTATTGGAATTAATATAAATAATTTAATACCAATAATTTATGGCAATATTAATACTAGTAATAAATCTCTCCCATTTAATATACGATTTTACACCTATATAAAGAGGTCATCCCCATTCATTCTCCTCACACCCGAACACTTCTCTCTCTCTGTATCTCTCTACTACTCTATTTCCCGGTGAAGCTTAAACCAGAGCTTCGACTTGAAAATTTTTCTTAACCTCAGAAGGAGAGGTCAGGCTCTTTAGAACCAGGGAGAAGTCAGCTAACTAATAGCAAACTCTAGTAAATCCGAGAATCACTAGAGAAGCGCCGACATGATGGAATAGTGAAGCAGCTCCGGCGGACCAAAGCTGCCCTATTTCGGCTGAGTTGAAATTGGCCATTTCGAGCCCTACTTAGGCCAAACCAAGCCTTTCCAACACTTCCTCCACTCTCCCACGGCCGAATTAGGACTGAAAGGTAAGCCAATTCGGCTCTACTCTACAATTTCCCGTTGGTGTTAGAGAGAGAACCGGTAGAATTTCAATAATGAAATTCTAACTCAATTCGGCATCAATTGATGCGATTCTTGATTTTAGGATGAACCTCAAGATGAGAGCTATCTGCCTAGATTGAAAGCTCGGACCGCCGTGGCCTCACCGGTGAGAAATGGAAGCTTTCTCTCTCTACAGTCTGTTTTCCAACGAAGCTCTGTTTGAGCTCGTTCCGACGTTAAAATCTGTGATTCAAAGTTTCTTAGAATCGTATGAACATGCATGAACTCAATTTCAACTCCAATTTCAATAATTAGAAGTGTTTGATTGGTCAATTTGATGAAATCAAATTTGGTAGTGTTGAAGAGTTGAAATTAAGGGAATAATTGGGGATTTTCGAAATTCAAAGGGCCAAAATGCAATTTTATGAAATTGAGGGTAAATTGGGCATGAAAATAATGTTGGAGGACAAATTGAGGAATTTTGGAATTTTTGGGGCAAAACTTACCATTTTTGTAAAGGAAGGGCAAAATGGTAATTTTGGAAAAATTGGGGGACCAAATTGGAAATTTGGGAAATTAAACCCCTTTTTGGTGAAATTGAATAAATTGAGGTTCCAAGATAAATTTTAAAAGTTACGGGACTCAATTTGAGGAAAAATCGACATTAGGGACTTAAAGTTAAAGAGAAATAACTTTAGGGACCTAATTGCAAATAACTAAAAGTTTGGGTTTTCTCATTCATTGGAAATGAATGAAGGCTGTTATGCCGAGTAATAATGAACAAGGATGTTCATATCATGTAGGAACGTGAAATACCGGGAACGTCAACATGGACGAGCTCGCATGAATATAAAGAACCGGTCAAGTGGAATTCACTGTGTTAACGGGTGAGTGGGTTTACTAACATCATACCTGGTTAGGAGGATAAACACAACTTAAAGATAAAAACCACTTACAGGTTGTGAGTGGAAATTTTATATCATACCCGGTAGGGGATGATAAGTACCTCAGTATAAAAACCCACTATTTAGTGGTATTTTAATCATCACCACTTAGAGAAGGTGATGTGAAAATTATGCGGAAAAACTAATTACCAGTTGTAAGTAGATCATACCCGGTTGGTATGATGAGACTTTATCGAAGGAAGTTGAAAACTTGTTCATCAGTTATGAACGGAGATATCCTTATACAAGTTCGTATAATGGACAGTGAAAACCTATTTTTTCGGAAGTGTTCTCCCTTAACTGTGTGCCAATGCTTAAACTATTTGGGAGACATTCTTGATGGGAGCTCGAATAGCACTTATAGGCTAGGGGCCTCAATTTTGGAACTTGTGGGTTAGAATGCCCAGTTTTTTGAAAATCTCGTACAGTGGGCCCAAGGCCAGTTGGCACGAGCAGGAGCTCGTAAACGAACATGATATATGTGCCATAAAACTTAATAAGTGAATTGTTTGGCCATGGTACCAAGATAGGACCGACATGCTCAGTCAACTAGCGGTAGTGCGACATGACATGTCGACGGACTAGTCAAGACAAACAACTATGGGTTGAGTTGAGAGTCGGGGCTGTTGGACCAGTGGCACCACATATTACATGGCTTGATAAGAAAATATTGTTTGTGCATGCACTATGAGTACGGGATCATCAAGATGCCCATTAGGGGTAGTGATGTGTCCTAAGGGCCCTGGACGACCCAGTGAGTATAAGGGCAGATTGTCGTTCCAGGTGTCTGTGTGAAATTTGGAGTAGCACCAAGTGCATGAGACCGGGGTGGGGACGGGATGAGGTCTCTGTCCTCATACGGACATGAAGAAGTGATTTCGGGATTGTGAGTTGGATGTCGCGTACATCCACTCATTCCCAAGGTAGAAGTGGTCGTACTTCTATCCGGGTGGTAGGAAAAGTCGCTCCGAAGCCACTAGCGGGTTCAGTAGTGATACTGACTTGTGAATGTGTGTAACCTTCATGATGAAGGATGTGTGTTGGGTGATGACACATTGATAACTAAGAAATAATGGAAAAATCCAAATTTTTAAATGAAGGGATTTTTGAAAAGAAAAGAGTCTGGCACACTCCATATAAATATTTTTCTTAAAAGTTAAAAGTAGACTTTTAAAAACCCATTCACTAAGTAGTTGTACTCACCCCCTCCCTTATATCCCTTTCAGGAAATCCTGGAAAGTCTACCCTGAAAGACAATCAACTAAGATGCCTGTAAGACAGGTATGTAAAGTTTAAAATTTCATGCAGTTTTGATTATGCTATTCTAGGAAATGGTGCAGGTTTAAAGGACGCCTTACTCTTTACGGATTATAATAAGGGGAAACCCTTTAATAAACCAGGAGAGTGGCGGATTGTTCATGGGGATCCGACCAAACCGGGTCGGGGCGTGACAATATCCCTAAGACCGCCTTTCTGTCCCGATACATACACTATGAATTTATGGTGATGCCTTTTGGCCTGACGAATTCCCCTGCAACCTTCATGGATTTGATGAACCAAGTGTTCTAGCCACACTTGGACAAGTTCATGATGGTGTTTATAGATGACATACTCATATACTCACGGACTAGGCTGGAGCACGAAGAATGTTTGGCTATCACCTTAGAGACGCTACGAACTAATCGCTTATATGTAAAATTCTTCAAGTGTGAGTTCCGGTTGTAGGAAGTAGGGTTCATAGGGCACATAGTGTCCAAAGATGGAGTCAAGGTGGATCCAGCAAGGGTGGAGGCCATATCTGACTTGAAGGCACCCAAGAACCCCTCTAAGATATGCAGTTTCTTGGGATTAGCAGGGTACTACTGACGATTTGTGTAGGGTTTCTCTAAGATAGCTGCCCCTTTGACCTGTCTCACAAGGAAGGGAGTGGAGTATAAGTGAGATGAAAATTGTGAGAAATCCTTCCTGGAGTTGAAGATCCGTTCAACAACGGCACCCATACTCACTCTGCCTGACCCAAGTGCAAGGGAGTATACAGTATATAGTGACACATCTGGACAAGGACTCGAGTGTGTATTAATGCAACAAGGAAAGGTCATCGCCTACGTCTCATGACAACTAAAGTTACATTAGAGTAACTACCATACACATGACTTAGAGCTAGTTGCAATAGTGTTCATCCACAAGATTTAGTGACACTACTTATACGGGGTTAGGTGTAGGATATACTGTAAACCCCGCACATTTGAGTTAAGGAAAACCGGGAAAAGAACCGGTCAAACCGAATAAGAAAACCAAACCGATTTACATTTGGGAATAAACAATATGAAAATTTACAACTTTCGGTTGATCTAAAAGATTTATTAAATATTGGAAAAGGAACTTAAGACAAACTAGAAAACAAAAACCAAATTGGTTAAGGTGAACTAGATTGCATAAGAACTTCAAAGTTAAACGTGCTTACCACTACCTGAGAGTAGTGTGAGGATGGGTGAACTCCTGGGAAGTATGGTTTTTTTATAACCCGAAATTTCGGTCAAAAATTTTTATGCGAACGTACGACTTATCATAAATAGCCATCAATTAATATATATTTAATTATTGAAATTAATACCAATAATTTAATACCTAAATTAAATTATTAGAATTAATATAAATAATTTAATACCGAAATTAAATTATTGAAATTAATACCGAAATTAAATTATTGGAATTAATACCAATAATTTATGGCAATATTAATACTAGTAATAAATCTCGCCCATTTAATACACGGGTTTTACGACTATATAAATAGGTCATCCCCATTTCATCCTCCTCACACCTAAACACCTCTCTCTCTCTACTGCTCCATTTCCCGGTAAAGCTTGAACCAGAGCTTCGACTTGAACAAAGGTCAGGCTCTTTAGAACCGGGGAGAAGACAGCTATCTGATAGCAAACTCCAATCAATCAGAGAATCGTTGGAGAAGCGCCGGCATGATGGAATAGTGAAGCAACTCCGGCGGACCGAAGCTGCCCTATTTCGGCCAAGCTGAAATCGGCCATTTCAAGCCCTCCTCATGCCAAACCAAGCCCTCCCAACACTTTCTCAGCCTTTCCACGGCCGAATTAGGATCGAAAGGTAAGCCAATTCGGCTCCCCTTTATAATTTTCGATCGGTGCTAGAGAGAGAGTCGACCGAATTTCAATGACGAAATTCTAATCCAATTCTGCATCAATTGATACAGTACTTGATTTTAGGATGAACCTCAGGACGAGACCTATCTGCCTAGATCAAAAGCTCGGACTGTCGTGCCTTCACCGGTGAGTAATCGAAGCTTTCTCTCTCGACAGTCTGTTTTCCGCCAAAGGTCCGTTTGAGCTTGTTCCGACATTAAAATATGCGATTCAAAGTTTCTTAGAATCGTATGAACATACAGGAACTCAATTTCAATTCCAATTTCAATAATTAGAAGTGTTTGATCGGTTAATTTGATGAAATCAAATTCGGTAGTGTTGAAGAGTTGAAATTGGGGGAAAATTTGGGGATTTTCGAAATTCAAAGGGGCTAAAATACAATTTTATGAAATTGAGGGTCAATTGGGCATGAAAATAATGTTGGAGGACCAATTGAGGAATTTTGGAAAATTTGGGGAAAAACTTACCATTTTTGTGAAAGAAGGGCAAAATAGTAATTTTGGGAAAAAAATTGGGGAACCAAATTGGAAATTTGGAAAATTAAACCCCTTTTTGGTGAAATTGAATAAATTGAGGTCCCACGATAAATTTTAAAAGTTACGGGACTCGATTTGAGGAAAAACCGACATTAGGGACTTAAAGTTAAAGAGAAATAACTTTAGGGACCTAATTGCAAATAACTAAAAGTTTGGGTTTTCTCATTCATTAATGAATGAAGGCTGTTATGACGAGTAATAATGAACAAGGTTGTTCATATCGTGTAGGAATGTTAAATACCGGGAACGCCAGCAAGGACAAGCTCGCGTGAATACAAAGAACCAGTCTAGTTGAATTCACGGCATTAACGGATGAGTGGGTTTACTAACATCATACCCGGTTGGGGATGATAAGTGCCTCGATATAAAAACCCACTGTTTAGTGGTATTTTAATCATCACTACTTAGAGAAAGTGATGTGAAAGTTATGCGGAAAAACTACTTACGGGTTGTAAGTAGATCATACTCAGTTGGTATGATGAAACTTTCTCGAAGGAAGTTGAAAACCCATTCATCGGTTATGAACGGAGATGTCCTTATACCGGTCGGTATGATGGACAGTAAAAACCTATTTTTGTCGGAAGTGCTCTCCCCTGACTGTGTGCCAATGCTTAAACAATTTGGGAGACCTTCTCGACGGGAGCTCGAATAGCTCTAATAGGTCGGGGGCCTCGATTTTGGAACTCGGGGGCTAAATGCCCGATTTTGAAAATCTAGTATAGTGGGCCCAAGGCCAGTTGGCACGAGCAGGAGCTCGTAAATGAACATGATATATATGCCATAAAACTTAATAAGTGAATTGTTTGGCCATGGTACCAAGATAGGACCGACATGCTCAATCAACTAGCGGCAGTGCGACATGACAGGTCGACGGACTAGTCAAGACAAATAGCTGCGGGTTGAGTTGAGAGTCAGGGCCGTTGGAATAGTGGCACCACATATTACATGGAAATATAAGAAAACATTGTTTGTGCATGCACTGTGAGTACGGGATCATCAAGACGCCCATGAGGGGTAGTGATGCGTCCTAAGGGCACTGGACGACCTGGTGGCTATAAGGGCAATTCGTCGTTCTAGGTGTCTGTGCGAAATCTGGAGTAGCACGAAGCGCATGAGACTGGGGTGGGGACAGGATGAGGTCTCTGTCCTCATACGGACATGAAGAAGTGATTTCAGGATTGTGGGTCGGATGTCACGTACATCCACTCATTCCCAGGGTAGAAGTGGTCGTACTTCTATCCGGGTGGCAGGAAAAGTCGCTCCGAAGCCACTAGCGGGTTCAGTAGTGATACTGACTTGCGAATGTGTGTAACCTTCATGATGAAGGATGTGTGTTGGGTGATGACACTCTGTGGTAACTAAGAAATAATGGAAAATTCTGAATTTTTAAATGAAGGGATTTTTGAAAACAAAGGAGTCCGACACACTCCATATAAATATTTTTCTTAAAAGTCAAAAGCTTTTAAAAACCCATTCACTAAGTAGTCGTACTCACCCCCTCCCTTATATCCCTTTCAGGAAATCCCGGAAAGCCTCCCCTTAAAGACCGTCAACTAAGATGCCTGTAAGACAGGTATGTAAAGTTTTAAATTTCATGCAGTTTTGATTATGCTATTACAGGAAAAAGGTGCAGGTTAAAGGACGCCTTACTCTTTACGGTTTACAATAAGGGAAACCCTTCAATAAATCGGGAGAGTGGCGGGTTGATCACGGGGATCCGACCAAACCGGGTCGGGGTGTGACAACTAGAGTGGTATTAGAGCCTGTTTCCTCGAATACATAATCATGACTATAAAATATTGTAACTAATAGGATTTATCCTAAAATTTTCAGATGGCTCCCAGGAGAGGAACCAAGAAAACTAGGAATGGCTCTACTCAACACCTTATCTTTGTAGGAAGACAAACCTAGAAGTTTCCCAAATGCCTAAAGCAAGGCAAGAATCTCAAAAGAGCAAATGAGAAAGTATCCCAGAGAATGGTGACAGGACCTATTGAGGTCACAACTCTAAGTATAAAGGAAGCCAAGCGTGAAGCCATAAAATGAGGCATATAACCTTACATAGGAGGATGCTCATCAAGAATCTCGTAGCTCACTAGTTATTTGGTGACCATATTCTGTAATAGGGCCAAAATCTCCAACATACTGTACTACTCTATTAATGAAGTACTCCAAATTCCTAAAAACCCTGTCCCTCAAATGATGTGATCTTCAAGGAAGACTCCTAAAAGGAAAAAAAAACTCCCACGGTATCTAGACTTAAGGACGAAGGAGCACCAAAACTAACAATTCCCAAGAAAACGCAAGGAGAAACCACTTATGTTCATGTAATTACAAGCATGAATGATAGGGACACTGCGTGGAGAAGTGCCTAACCCGACAAAGGACAGGAATCAAGTTAACCTAGAGGGGAATAGGACACGAAGTGAAAAACTGTCCCACATCGCCAGGAGTCAGGACAATATTTTCCAAGAATAAACACCTCACAACTATAGGAAATCCGAAAGGATACCATCCCAAGAAACATGATTCCATTTGCAACCACAGATAAGAGGAAACTCTTCAAAATCTTAGCAAAGTGGTAAGAAGGAAAAAGGGGTAAAGGTAGGACATCAATAAAACCACAAATGGAACAAAGGATAGCTGAAGAGAATTCCCCCTTTAAGAAGAAAATCCAAACAATTTAGGAGCAAAGAAAGGAGTGCATCCACAAGAGAAGACAAGACGAACATTTGATGACAAACGGGACGTATTGGGATTACAGGAATAAATCACCTTGGAAAAAGCAACTATGTCAAATAGGAAGTTCGGTCCAACAGGACAAGAGAAAGCAAGTCGTTACAACAAGATAGTTACAGGGAACAAATGACACCTAAGGAAGACTGGGAAGTAGAAGGGACTACACCCTAAAAAGGTCAGTGAGATGGATGTTAAGGACAGGAGGACTCAAGAAACAACTGCTAAGAAAATTAGACCAAACAAATGGTGGAGGCAAAGCCGTTAACGAACAAATACTCGGGAAAGCCATAATGTAAGTTCCGACAAAGAAGAGAGAGGCAGAAAGGTCAAATACTCGGGAAAAGAAGAATACAAGAAATCCTTAAAAGGACCAAGGGCCAATTAACGACTAAACTCAAGCCAAGAAAGGAATAGGCAAGCCTCTCCCACAATGATCCTAAAACAAGGAAGATTTGTACGCTCCCTAAAGAAATAGACAGGTACTGGGTACAAATAAGGATGCAAATAAAGCATAAAAGATATGCCTAAAAGATTTGAGGAGTAAAGGTAATTAGAAGAAGACGACATCAAGGGATGTCATTTAAGGGTAGAAATCCCCTAGAGCAAATGTAAGAAAAGAATGTCAGGGGAAAGGCAAAGAATCCTACCAAGGAAGGAAGCCCCGGAAAGACATGTATATCCCAATTAAGAGGAAATGGAACCAACCCTTATTTAGGAAATGTTTTCCAAGGAAGGAAGTATTGTAATGGTCCATTATGACCTGTTTGGAGAGAATAGGAGAACCATGTAGAAAGAGGAATACTAGTAACGGTGGACAGCCAAAGATAATGAACAAAATTGGATGGAGTGAACCTTCCCAAGCAAAGTAATTGACACATAGATCGAAAGCAAATATTGTAGAGTGAAGAATTATGAAGTGATTTATGAGCAAGTAAAAGAGGATTAAGGAAAAAGGAAGTCATTGAATAAGGGATGTCACTAAAGAAGAGAAAGGACATAAGAAGGAAAAAAAAATCCTAGTATGTCAATAATCATCAGGAAACCCAACGATTGGAATTGAAAGGACCCAATAAAAACGTTTGGAAAGGATGAGTAGGTAAGAGAAATCCATGCGGTTATGTGAGACATAACTTCAAAGGCATGATGGATGAGAGGATAATGGTAAAAAGGATAGTTGAGGAATGCCATCAAAAGAAAAGAGAGATGAAGTTATATGATCCCTGAAAGGTAAAAAAAAAAAAGCTAAGAAAGACCCTCAAGGAGATGTTCTAGAAATCTAATGGACAAAGAAAGGTCCTAGAAAATGCCATGCTGTAAGGGGTATGTAAGCCCAACAATTCTGAGGAGAATATGACTCAAAGTAAGGAAGAGTCGGCTAATAAACATAACGAGGTCGAATATAAAAATTTGGACTGAAGTTATAATAGACAACGGATGGAGGAAGGGTCAAAATGAGATGAAAAAGTGAGAATAAAGAAAACTGTGGCAACCAGTACGTAATGCCCGAAAGAACATTGAGCTAAAGGTTCCAACGACCAAGGGGTTAACTAGACATGGGAATGGTTAGGTATCTTGGAATTTCCAATCTTGAGTACAAAACCTCAAAGGGAAGAATGTGCTCTAAGTAAATATAGATATAAATCTAAGAATATACCCTAAAGTAAGGTATGTCTCGTTATGATAAACTCCATGGAGGGAGTAAATAATATAAAGGAAAAGAAATTTCTTGAGTGAAGGAAGTAAAAAGGACTAATTAAAAGAACAAGAGAAGACTTTGCATGTTAAGCAAACACCAAAGGGGCATCAAAGGAAATGATTGCTCATGCAAGGATGTTAACTAAGTTTTGGGGACAAAACTCCTAAAAGGAGGGGAGAGTTGTAAACCCCGCACATTTGAGTTAAGGAAAACCGGGAAAAGAACCGGTTAAACCGAATAAGAAAATCAAACCGGTTTACATTTGGGAATAAACAATATGAAAATTTACAACTTTCGGTTGATCTAAAAGATTTATTAAACATTGGAAAAGGAACTTAAGACAAACTAGAAAACAAAAAACAAATTGGTTCAGGTGAACTAGATTCCATAAGAATTTCAAAATTAAGCGTGCTTACCACTACCTGAAAGTAGTGTGACGATGGGTGACCTCCTGGGAAGTATGATTTTTTTATAACCCGAAATTTCGGTAAAAATTTTTTATGCGAACTGCTTATCATAAATATACATCAATTAATATATATTTAATTATTGAAATTAATACCAATAATTTAATACCTAAATTAAATTATTGGAATTAATATAAATAATTTAATACCAAAATTAAATTATTGAAATTAATACCGAAATTAAATTATTGGAATTAATACCAATAATTTATGGCAATATTAATACTATTAATAAATCTCGCCCATTTAATACACGGGTTTTACGACTATATAAAGAGGTCATCCCCATTTCATCCTCCTCACACCTAAACACCTCTCTCTCTCTACTGCTCCATTTCCGGTAAAGCTTGAACCAGAGCTTCGACTTGAACAAAGGTCGGGCTCTTTAGAACCGGGGAGAAGACAGCTATCTGATAGCAAACTCCAATCAATCCGAGAATCGTTGGAGAAGCACCGGCATGATGGAATAGTGAAGCAACTCCGGCGGACCGAAGTTGCCCTATTTCGGCCAAGCTGAAATCGGCCATTCCAAGCCCTCCTCATGCCAAACCAAGCCCTCCCAACACTTCCTCAACCTTTCCACGGCCGAATTAGGATCGAAAGGTAAGCCAATTCGGCTCCCCTTTATAATTTTCGATCGATGCTAGAGAGAGAGTCGACCGAATTTCAATGACGAAATTCTAATCCAATTCCGCATCAATTGATACAGTACTTGATTTTAGGATGAACCTCAGGATGAGACCTATCTGCCTAGATCAAAAGCTCGGACTGTCGTGCCTTCACCGGTGAGTAATCGAAGCTTTCTCTCTCTACAGTCTGTTTTCCAGCAAAGGTCCGTTTGAGCTTGTTCCGACATTAAAATATGCGATTCAAAGTTTCTTAGAATCGTATGAACATACAGGAACTCAATTTCAACTCCAATTTCAATAATTAGAAGTGTTTGATCGGTTAATTTGATGAAATCAAATTCGGTAGTGTTGAAGAGTTGAAATTGGGGGAAAATTTGGGGATTTTCGAAATTCAAAGGGGCCAAAATACAATTTTATGAAATTGAGGGTCAATTGGGCATGAAAATAATGTTGGAGGACCAATTGAGGAATTTTGGAAAATTTGGGGAAAAACTTACCATTTTTGTGAAAGAAGGGCAAAATGGTAATTTTGGAAAAAAATTGGGGAACCAAATTGGAAATTTGGAAAATTAAACCCCTTTTTGGTGAAATTGAATAAATTGAGGTCCCACGATAAATTTTAAAAGTTTCGGGACTCGATTTGAGGAAAAACTGACATTAGGGACTTAAAGTTAAAGAGAAATAACTTTAGGGACCTAATTGCAAATAACTAAAAGTTTGGGTTTTCTCATTCATTAATGAATGAAGGCTGTTATGACGAGTAATAATGAACAAGGTTGTTCATATCGTGTAGGAACGTTAAATACCGGGAACGCCAGCAAGGACAAGCTCGCGTGAATACAAAGAACCAGTCTAGTGGAATTCACGGCATTAACGGATGAGTGGGTTTACTAACATCATACCCGGTTGGGGATGATAAGTGCCTCGATATAAAAACCCACTGTTTAGTGGTATTTTAATCATCACTACTTAGAGAAAGTGATGTGAAAGTTATGCGGAAAAACTACTTACGGGTTGTAAGTAGATCATACTCAATTGGTATGATGAAAATTCCTCGAAGGAAGTTGAAAACCCGTTCATCGGTTATGAACGGAGATGTCCTTATACCGGTCGGTATGATGGATAGTAAAAACCTATTTTTGTCGGAAATGCTCTCCCCTGACTGTGTGCCAATGCTTAAACAATTTGGGAGACCTTCTCGACGGGAGCTCGAATAGCTCTAATAGGTCAGGGGCCTCGATTTTGGAACTCGGGGGCTAAATGCCCGATTTTGAAAATCTAGTATAGTGGGCCCAAGGCCAGTTGGCACGAGCAGGAGCTCGTAAATGAACATGATATATGTGCCATAAAACTTAATAAGTGAATTGTTTGGCCATGGTACCAAGATAGGACCGACATGCTCAATCAACTAGCGGCAGTGCGATATGACAGGTCGACGGACTAGTCAAGACAAACAGCTGCGGGTTGAGTTGAGAGTCAGGGCCGTTGGACTAGTGGCACCACATATTACATGGCAATATAAAAAAATATTGTTTGTGCATGCACTCTGAGTACGAGATCATCAAGACACCCATGAGGGGTAGTGATGCATCCTAAGGGCACTGGACGACCTGGTGGCTATAAGGGCAGTTCGTCGTTCCAGGTGTCTATGCGAAATGTGGAGTAGCACGAAGCGCATGAGACCGGGGTGGGGACAGAATGAGGTCTCTGTCCTCATACGGACATGAAGAAGTGATGTCGGGATTGTGGGTCGGATGTCACGTACATCCACTGATTCCCAGGGTAGAAGTGGTCGTACTTCTATCCGGGTGGCAGGAAAAGTCGCTTCGAAGCCACTAGCGGGTTTAGTAGTGATATTGACTTGCGAATGTGTGTAACCTTCATGATGAAGGATGTGTGTTGGGTGATGACACACCGTGGTAACTAAGAAATAATGGAAAATTCTGAATTTTTAAATGAAGGGATTTTTGAAAACAAAGGAGTCTGACACACTCCATATAATTGTTTTTCTTAAAAGTCAAAAGCTTTTAAAAACCCATTCACTGAGTAGTCGTACTCACCCCCTCCCTTATATCCCTTTCAGGAAATCCCGGAAAGCCTCCCCTTAAAGACCGTCAACTATGATGCTTGTAAGACAGGTATGTAAAGTTTTAAATTTCATGCAGTTTTGATTATGCTATTCCAGGAAAAAGGTGCAGGTTAAAGGACGCCTTACTCTTTACGGTTTATAATAAGGGAAACCCTTTAATAAACCGGGAGAGTGGCGGGTTGATCACGGGGATCCGACCAAACCGGGTCGGGGCGTGACATATACATAGATCACAAGGGTCTTAAGTACTTCCTAACTCAAAGGGAGTTGAATCTCCACCAGAGGAGAATACCTCACTGGAAGACCAATGTGGTGGTAGATGCTCTAAGTCGCAAATATCAAACCGAGGCAGCACATATAAAGACGAGCTACCTGCCCTTATTGTAGCAATTGGGAAGAATGAAAGTGGACCTTAAAGTAGACAAATGAGAAAGATACCTATTGGCTGACGTAGTAGTAAGACCCAGCCTAATGGAGCAAGTAAGGGTCCATCAAAAAGGGGATAAGGAACTCCATCGTTATTTGGATCCGGTCAACGAAGGGACAAACCTGTACTTCAAACTTCGAGGTGATGGAGTGCTGACCTATAAAGGAAGGGTGTGTGTGCCTTAAGACAAGGAATTGATAAGATTAATACTAGAAGAGGCACATGGCTATGTCTATGCGATGCACCCGAGCAGTACCAAGATGTACCACACTCTCTAACAGGGTTATTGGTAGAGAGGGATATCGTGGAATATGTGGCATAATGCTTGTCCGGTTAGCAAATTAAAGCTGAGCACCAGAAACCTTTAGGACTACTAGAACCCGTACCAATTCCCGAATGGAAATGGGATCACATCACTATGGACTTTGTCATAGGACTATCTGTGACTAGGAAGGGACGAGACACAATTTGGGTCATTGTGGATAGGTTAACCAAGTTCGGCCACTTTTTACCAATAAGGGTGATCGATTCCATGGAACATCTAGCTGTTCTATACATAGGGGAGATTGTGAGACTTCATGGCATCCTAATAAGCATAGTGTCGGATAGAGACCCTAGGTTTACCTCACGGTTCTAGCCTAGTTTGCAAAGTGCCTTGGAAACCAAACTCCACATGAGTACAACATTTCATCCTTATACCGATGGACAGTCTGAGCGGATGATCCGAACCCTAGAGGATATACTACGAGCATGTGTACTCACCATGAACAAGGATTGGGAGGAATACTTATGCGTGATAGAGTTTGCATATAATAACAATTACGAGGCCAATATTCAAATGGGTTCTTATGAGGCCCTTTTATGAATGACCGTGCCGTACCCCCTTATTTTGGGAGGAGGTGGGAGAAAGGAAGCTAGAAAGGGTTGAGCTAATAGAAGACACCATAGAGAAGATAAAAATTATAAGGAGTCGAATTAAGGCAACTGAGGACAGGCAAAAGAGCTATGTGAACTATCGAAGAATGTACTTGGAATTTGGTGTGAGAGACCAAGTATTTCTCAAGGTATCCCCATGGAGGAGAATACTTAGGTTCCAACAGTGGGGGAAGTTGAATTCTAGGTACATTGGTTCCTACACCATAGTCCAAAGGATAGGGCCTAACTTACAAAGAATACATGATGTATTCCATGTCTCGGTAATCCGTAAATATCAGCCCGATCCCAGTTATGTGCTAGACCGACCCCTACACGAGTTAGAAGAGAACCTGACCTATCAAGCAGAACTGGTGCAAATCATTGATAGACTGGAGAGACAAAAACTTGAGGAACAAGAAGATTCCCATGGTTAAAGTTATTTTGTAGAATGGACTAGTACAAGAGGAGACCTTGGAAACCAATAGTGTTATGAGGGATGGGTACCCCCATTTGTTTGGGATGTAAATGCTTTGTAGACAAAACCCCTAAAAGGAGTGGAGAGTTGTAAACCCCTTTCCTTTAAAGATAAGAAAACCGGGAAAAGAACCGATTGTTTCAAAAGAGAAAATCGAGCCGACTAACGAACCAAAACCGATAAAGAAAGGGTAAAGTGGGAAATTTGAAAATCCCAAGTGACTCGAAGAGTCATAAAAATCACGGAAAGCAACCATGGAGCAAATTGGAAAAGGAAGTCAGACCAGTTTTAGGTGAACCGGACTTGAATCCGATTGAACCTGTTTGAACCATACATGAACCAATTCTTAAATTCATTTTTGTTGGTTGCTTAAAATGTTCAAATTGGAAAATTGAAGCCACCATTAGATAAAAAATGAATTTAGATTAATTTAGAAATTTTAACTTTGAGAAAATTGGTTGATCGGGCTTGAACCGGCCAATTTTTGCCATTGAACCTGGTCGGACCGGTCCGGTTCGGTTCAGAATAGTGTTTTCTTCATCCTTAGGATGACAACACTGTTCATCAGTTCAAAAACCTTCCTTCTCCAATGAAGGAATATTTGCTTTGATCAGGACATTTTTGGGTGAGGATAAGCTCACCAAAATGTAAAGTGGTCGGGCAGAGGGTTCCCGAGTTCCCTATATAAGGAGCTACTCTCTATTCATCCTCTACAAACCTCAAATCTCCATTCTCTCTTAACCGTTCCATTTTTGGGGGAAGCTTGAACCAATACTCTGACTTGGACATTTTTCTTAGCCTCAGAAGGCAAGGTCGGGTCTTACAGACTCTGTGGAATGTCAGCTACCTGACAGCAATCTTCCTTCGACCCGAGAACCGCCGGAGAAGCGTCGGCGGAATCAAACAGTGAAGCAACTCCGACAGATCAAAGCTGACCTATTTCGATCGAACTGAATTTGGCCAAATTCAGACCCCCTCCGGCCAAACCAAGCCTCCCCAACAACCCCACGACCCTCACACAGCCTCACCAAAGTTGAAAGGTAAGCCAATTCGGCTTTTCTCTATCGTTGCAGATCAGTGTTAGAGAGAGAAAGTGTCGAATTTCACTGATAAACTTTACCCTCATTTGGACTTCAATTGTAGCAATTCTTGATCCTAGAATGAACATCAGGACGAGAGCTGCCTCCCCAATCGAGAGCTTGGATCGTCGCACTTTTGATGGTAAGCTTTCGAAGCTTTCTCTCTCTACTAATAGTTTTTCAGCGGAGCTTTGTTTAAGCTCATTTAAGACCCAAATGATGTGATTCAAAGCTCAATTGAATAGTATGGAAGTGTAGGAACTGATTCATTCCATCAATTGGAGCAATTAACCTCGATTGAATGGCCAATTTGAAGAAATCAAATGGGATCAGTATTAAGAGGAGAAATTGGGAGAAAATTTTGGGGAAAATTGGGGATTTCGATAAACTAAGGTACCTCCATGCAATGTCTCAAAATTGAAGGCCAACTGGCAATGAAAAAAAAATGACGGGGGACCAACTGGTCAATTTTCTAAATATTTAGGGCCAAATTGCTCTTTTTGGAAAGTAGGGGCAAAACCATAATTTTTGAAAAATTGGGGACAAATTGGAAATTTGGAAAACTTGAGCCCCTTACACAATTTTGAGTAAATTGATGATCCAAAGTGGATATTGGAAGCCTTAGGACTTAATTTAGGAAAAAGTTAGCATTAGGGACCTAAAGTTGAGAAAAATAAACTTTAGGGATCTAAGTGCAATAAACTAACAATTTTGAGTCTAGTTGCTCATGTCAAACCTTAATGAATAAGGATAACCAATTAATTGGACACGAGAGACCGGAACTCCAGCAAGGAAAAGCTAGCGTGGATTTGGAAGCTGACTAGGGACAAATATATCATGGTCACCTGGTAAGTGGGAATTTTCTAACGTCATACTCAGTTGGGGTGATTATCACTTTATTAAATGAAAACCTACTTATCGGTTGTGAGTAGGAATAAATGAACATCATACCCGGTTGGTATGATGAGTTTTCTTAAGGAAAGGAGAAACCCGCCTACGGTTGTAAGCGAAGTTATCATCACACATGGTTGATGTGATGAGTTAAAAGTGAATTTTGTGAGAAGTGTTCTCCCCTAACTGTGTGCCAATGCTTAAAACATTTGGAAAACACGTAGAGTGGGCCCAAGGCCAGTGGGCACAAGCAGAAGCTTGTGAACAAAATTGATTAAGAAGAGCCATGAATATTCCTAATAAAATTGATTGTGTGTACACCACAGTACCAAGTCACGATCGACAGTGCTCGATGGACTGGCAATAGTGCGTCATGACTAGTTCAACGGACCAGCCTAGACTAACAGCTGTAGGTCAGGTTGAGCATCGGGGCCATTGGACCATTGACATCAAAGATTATGGCTATTATGTGAAAACTCTTGTTTGTGCATGCACTTGTGGTATAGGACATCAAGATGCGTTACGAGTACTGAAGGGTCCCAATGGCTATTGGACGACTTAGGGGGCGATAAGGGCAGTTTGTCGTGCGAGTCAGCCATAAAGCTCTGGGAGCTTCTTGCGCATGAGACCAAGGTGGGGTTAGGATGAGGTCTCTGTCCTCATATGGACACGAAGTGGCATTTAGGTTTGAGGGTTGGACGTCTGGGACGTCCACTCATACCCATGGAAGAAGTGGACAAGCTTCTATCTTGGTGGACGGTAAATACGCTCCGATCCACAAGTGGGTGCAATGGACGGGCTGCACCTGCAAATGTGTGTGCCCTTCTTGATGAAGGGTGTGTGCTTGTTTGGTAAATGCCTCTCAAGGCAAGGTGTAGCTCGTCCACTGCACCCACTTGCAGCTCGGAGCATCTTTACCGGCCACCATGATAGAAGTTTGTCCACTTCTACCCTAGGTCTGAGTGAATGTTCTCAACATCCAACCTCCAGACCCGAACACCACTCCGTGCTCGTATGAGGACAGAGACCTCATCCTGATCCCAACCCAATCTCATGCGCAAGAAGCTACTCTGAGCTTCCCGTCTTCTGGCATGACGAACTGCCCTTATCTCTAGCATGTCGTCTAGTAGCCCTTAGAATCCACCACTACCCCTCTTGGGCATCTTGATGGTCTTGTTCCTCAAGTGCATGCACAAAACAATAGTTTTCACATAGTCATTTATCTTTGGTGCCACTGGTCCAACGACCCCGACCCTCAACCCAACCTACAACTATTTGTCTAGGTCGGTCCGTCGACTCGACCCTGATGCACTGCCGCCAGTCCATCGAGTACTGTCTGTCCTGACTTGTACCATGGCGAAATCACTCAACAGGTTCATTATAGATTTCATCACTTTCTCATTTCAAATTTGTTTACGAGCTCCTCCTCATGCCCACTGGCCTTGGGCTTACTACACGTGTTTTTCCAAAACTGAGCAGTTAGCCCTACAAGTTCAAAAATCGAGGCCTCTAGCATATATGAGCTATTTTTGCTCCCGTCAAGAAGGTCTCCCAAATGGTTTAAGCATTGACACACAATCACGGGGGAACACTTATGACAAAAATAAATTTTTCACTTCATCCCACCAATCGGGTGTGATGATATCTCCCCTTACAACTGGCAAGCGGGTTTCTCCTTCCTTCAAGGATGTTCATCATACCAAGCAGGTATGATTTTCCTCTACTTACAACTGGTAAGTAGGTTTTACCCTAAATCGCCCATTATCCCACCTGGGTATGATGTTAAAATCTCACTTACAAGTGGTTTTTAGTTTCTAAAGTACTCATCATCCCAATCGTGTATGATGGAAATATGCTCACTTATCCGATAATCATGACGTGTTCGTCCTCTGTTAATTTTCCACGAACTTTCTCTAGCTTGCGTTCTCATCACATGTGTCCCTACATGATTTGGGCAGCCTTATCAATTATGGTTTTACATAAAAGCCTAGGCTCACAAATTATCGATAAATTGCACTTAGGTCCCTAAAGTTCATTTCTTTTAACTTTAGGTTCCTAATACCAAGTTTTGCCCAATTTGAGTCTCAAGGTTTCCAAAATTCCCTTTGAGTCCTCATTTTACTCAAAATTGTATAAGGGGCTTAAGTTTTCCAATTTTCCAATTTGGTCCCCAACTTTTCAAAAATCACCATTTTGCCCCTACTTTCCAAAAATTTTAAATTGGCCCCAAATGTTTTAAAAATTGACCAATTGGTCCCTCAACATCTTTCTCATGGCCAATTGGCCTTCAATTTTGGAAAATTGTAAAAAGGTCCCTCAATTTTACGAAACCCCCAATTTCCCCTAATTTCTTCCCTTCAAAATGACTGAATTTGATTTGGCCAAATTGGCCATTCGATCGAGGTTAATTGCTCCAACTGAAGGTACAGATCAGTTCCTATACTTCCATATGATTCAATTAAGCTTTGAACTGCGTTATTTGGGTGAGCTCAAATGGAGCTTCGCCGAAAAACTGTGTATAGAGAGAGAAAGCTTCGAAAGCTTACTATCAGAGGTGCGACCATCTGAGCTCTCGATTGGGGAAGGTAGCTCTTTTTCTAGGATCAAGAATTGCTACAATTGATATCGAATTGAAGGAGAATTCTGTCAGTAAAATTTAGCACTTTCTCTCTCTAACTCTGATCTGCAACGACTAAGTAAGGCCGAATTAGCTTACCTTTCATCTTCATTGAGGTCGTATGAGGGTTGTAGGGGTGTTGTGGAGGTTTGGTTTGGTTGAAGGAGGGCTGAAATTGGTCAAATTTAGCTCGGCCAAAACAGGGTAGCTTCGGTCCATCGAAGCTGCTTCACTGTTTGATTCCTTCGACGCTTGTTCGGTGGTCCTCGGGTTGAATGAAATATGCTATTAGGTAGCTGACTTCCCCGGGAATCTAAAGGACTCGACCTTGCCTTCTGAGGCTAAGAAAACTGCCCAGCCGGAGCTCTGGTTTAAGCTTCACTGGAAAATGGAGCAGTTGAGAGAGAATGAAGATTTGAGGTGTGTAGATGATGAATGGAGAGTAGCTCTTTATTTAGGGAGCTCGGGGACCCTTTGTACAACCGTTTTCCATTTTAGTCAAGCTTATCCTTGCCTTGAAATGGCTTGAATGGAGCTATTTTTCCTTCGCCAGTGTCATCCGTTTCTGCATTGAATGAATAGTACTATCATTTGAAGGAAGAACACAACACTATTCCGAACCAGACCGGACTGGTCCGACTGGTTCAATGTGTAAATTGATCGGTTCAGGCTCGATTCGATCGATTTTCTCAAAATTAAAAATTTATAAATCCATCTAAATTCATTCTCCATCTAATGGTGGCTTCAATTCCCCAATCTGATCATTCGAAGCCATAAAGAAAAATGAATTTAGAAATTGGTTCAAGTATGGTTCAAATCGGTTCAATTCGGTTCAGGTCTGATTCACCTAAACCGATTTGGTTTTCTCTTTGAATTCATCCCAAGTTTCCTTTCTGTGGTTTTTATAACTCTTTGGGTCACTCGGGATTTGTAAAATTCTCAATTTACCCTTTCCTTATCAATTGTTGTTAGTGAACCGGCTTAGTTTTCTCCTTTGAAATGACCAGTTCTTTTCCCGATTTTCTTATCTATAAAGGGACGGGGTTTACACAAGGTGATGGGCTAAGAAAGCTAAACACACCTAATATGGAAATGGGAAAAAGGATTTTGGAAAAATTGAATGTGAGGAAACCCTTTTTGAAAAGGAAATGTTAACCTTGGCACGGTAAACTAGAGATGTTTTGAAAACTCACTCCCAACACCCGCTCACTAAGTTGTAGAACTCACCCCCTCCCTTTTACCCCTTTCAGGTAATCGAGGAAAAATTAACCTTAAAGACCCTCGTGTATTGTAACTGTAAGACATGTATGTCTGTTTAAATATATATTCAGTCTTGTATAATGCTATTCTAGGAAAGACAGGAAAAGGGATGCCTTACTTCTCGCAGTTTACAAAAGGGTGAAACCCTTCATAGACCAAAGAGAGTGGTGGGTTGCTTACAGGGATCCGACCAAACCGAGTCGGGGCGTGAGAGGGTACTTATCATCTGAACTAATGCCACTGAGCACACAATGTTGGATGGGTATATACACACTGAACGATGTACTAGGACAGTACTTATACATTAATCGTGTGTTCTAAGAAATCTAGAAATATTTTATAATATCTACTCAAACTCCTTTCCATTTTTCCTTAGACGATAGTACAACCTCATCAGGCGTCCCTCTGTCGCCACCCCTCCCCCTTTTATACTGGTATTTCAATAGAATGTAAAACAACAATCATATAAATGGACCAATCTCATTACCTAGTCAATATCATATATATGGGTCACTCTCAACCCCAAATCATTTTCATAAACATGGCCCACTCTCGACCCTCAATTCTTTTCGATAAATATGGGCCACTCTCAGCCCTCAAATCATTTTCATAAGTATAAGCCACTCTTGGGCCCCAATTCTTTTTCATAATTATGAGCCACTCTCAGCCCTAAAACCATTTTCATAAATATGGGTCACTCTCGACCCCAAATCAATGTCATATATGGTCCTACTCCGACCATCTCTAGCACACAACACACATTATATCATTCTTGGGAGTCCGACTTATCATTAGACCCATCTCCCTAATTTAGCAAAGTTGTGCACATACCCTCCAATTCTTGGTCCTATTGGACCTCAATCAATTGACATATATTGGTTATATGATCGTTCCCTTCTTTTATTCATTAAAGAAGTATTTGTTAATTAGGCATACACTTAGTCATTTCACACTTCTTATACAATTTATAAGTATTAGCTTTCTTTTCTTTTTAAGCACTTAGTTAAGTACTAAGTCAATCATTCAATCAAATATATAATATTTTTCTTCGGCCAGTCCAATCGAACACGCTGTCAATACACCGACTCATAGTTTTCATCGAGACTTGTTTGTCCCGACCGTTATTTACTCTATCCCTAGTTCTATGATACTCGTGTAATCCGATGCACAATTAATTCTACATGAATCAAATTGCACAACCATATCAGTTTAGATGTATAATAAACACTTATAATTGTTATCCCATAATTTTCCACAAATTATGGTTTTGCCCCTTGGGCTGGGTTCTCTTGACTAACATGTCGATGACCATTCAGAATTACCAACCCAACCTATGATTTCCTTCTCAATCAATGTTAGACCATATTAGGTGTCATGCCCCAACCCGGTTTGGTTGGATCCCTGTGAACAACCCACCACTCTCCCGGTTTATTGAGGATTTTCCCCTTCTCTAAGCCGTGGGGAGTAAGACGTCCTTTTTCACATGTACCTTTCCTAGAATAACATTAATCAAAACTGGATATATTAACCTTACATACCTGTCTTGCAGGTTCAACTTTAGGTGGGTTTTTCCTTGGTTACCTAAAAAGGGGGTAAAGGGAGGGGTGAGTTCAACAACTTAGTGAATGGGTATTGGGTGAGAGTTTTCACAAAATCAATTTTAATTGGAATGTGCTAGACTCCTGATTTCATTAAAAATGCTTTTCTTTAAATTGTGGTTTATCAAAACCTTTTTCCGAGGTTTACCATTTCATTTACAAGGATTCTCAAATCCTTTCCACAGTTTTCATAACCTCTTTCCCATTTCCATATTAGGTGTGTTTCACAAACATTACACGCCCTTCATTAGGAAGGGTTCATACATATTCGCAAGATACATTTACGCCGACTACACCCACTTGTGGATTAGAGCATCTTTAACATCCACCTTGATAGAAGTCTCTGACTTCTACTCGAAGTCTGAGTGAACGTCTCCAATGTCCTACCCTCAAACCTAAAATACTTCGTGTCCATATGAGGATGGAGACCTCATCCCGACCCCACCCCGGTTGCATGCACATGAAGCTATGTCAAGTTTCCCTGACTGTTGGCACGACAAACTATCCTTATCTCCACTATGTCGTCTAGTAGCCCCTAGGACGAATCACCACCCCTCTTGGGCATCTTGATGGTCCTGTACCTCAAGTGTATGCACAAATAATAATTTTCCATATAACCCTTTAATCTTTGGCACCATTGGTACAACGACCCCGACCCTCAACTTGACTTGCAACTATTTGTCTCGACTAGTCCATCGACCTGTCTTGTCACAATGCCACCAGTCCATCGAGTATGTCAGTCCTGTCTTGGTACCATGGCCAAATCACATCATTTAATAAATTTTTATCGCTTAATCTCATGTTTGTTTACGAGCTCCTGCTCATGCCAATTGGCCTTAGGCCCACTGTACGAGATTTTCAAAATCGGGCATTTTAGCCCCCGAGCTCCAAAATCGAGGCCTCCAGTCTATCTGAGCTATTCGAGCTTCTATCAAGAAAGTCTCCCAAAATATTTAAGCAGTGGCACACAGTTAGGGGAGAGCACTTTCGACAAAAATAATCTTTTCATCTGTCTATTACATCGACCGAGTGTGATGACATCTCCGCTTATAACGGGTAAACAGGTTTTTCACTTCCTTCTAGGAAGTTCATCATACCAACCAGGTATGATCTACTTACAACTGGTAATTAGTTTTTTCACGTAGTTTCCTCATCATCCCATCCAAGTGTGATGTTAAAAATTTCACTTAGTAGCAGTTTTTCATTTCAAGGTACTTATCATCCCAACCGGGTATAATGTGAAAATTCTCACTCACCAGATATTTATAGTGTATTTCCTCTAAATCGACTTTTTGCCTCCACACGAGCTTATTCTTGCTGGCATTCCGGTCCTTCGTGTTCATACACAATTTGGACATTCTTGTTTATTAACATTTAGCATAATAGCCTTCATTCTTCAAGTATGTACAAAATGCCCAAACTTTTTAATTATTTACATTAAGGACCCTAAAGTTCTTTTTCCTTAACTTTAGGTCCCTAATGCAAAATTTTCCCCAAATTGAGTCCCGAAACTTCTAAAATTTACTTTGGGTCCTCAATTTATTCAAAATCACTTAAGGGGTTCAAGTTTCCCAAATTTCCAATTTGGTCCCAAAGTTATCAAAAATGACCATTTTGCCCCTACTTTACAAAAATTGCAATTTGACCCTAATAAATAGCAAAAATTGACGAATTGGTCCTTCAACATCTATTTCATGGCCAATTGGCCCTCAATTTTGGAAAATTTCACTTTGGTCTCTCAATTTTATGAAATCCCCAATTTCCCCCAAAATTTTTTCCAATTTTCCCCCTTTTAAACTGGTCGAATTTGATTTCATCAAATTGACCATTCAATCAGGGTTAATTGATCCAATTGAATGTATGAATCAGTTTCTACACTTTCACACGATTCAATAGAGTTTTGAATTGCGTCATTTGGATCCAAATTGAGCTTAGACGTATCTTTGTCGAAAAACTAAACTTAGAGAGATAAAGCTTCGAAAGTTTACCGTCCGGGGTGCAATGGTCCGAGCTTTCGATCGGGGCCGGTAGCTCTCGTCTTGAGGTTCCTCCTTGGATCAAGAATTATATCAATTCATGTCGAATTGAGGGATAATTTGGTGAGTGAAGTTTTGTCGGTTCTCTCTCTAACACTGATTGCAGAAAGTGATCTTGACAAGCCTTGATAAAAGCGCGCTCTTTCGAGCCTCCGCTTGCTCTTTGGCGCGCTTCAGGTCCTTTCGGACCTCCAAATTGGCTTACCTTTCCGCTCTAATTCAGTCGTATGAGGGCTGTGGAAGTGTTGAGAGAGCTTGGTTTGGCCGGAGGAGGGCTGAATTCGACCAATTTCAGCTTGGCTGAAATAGGGCAGCTTCGGTCTGTCAGAGCTTCTTCACTGCTTGATTATGCCAGCGCTTCTTCGGTGATCCTCGAATCGAATGAAGGTTGCTATCAGATAGTTGACTTCCCCTGGAATCTAAAGAGCCCGACCTCACCTTCTGATGTTGAGAAACATGCCCAAGTCAGAGCTGTGGTTCAAGCCTCACCAAAAAAATTGAGTAGTAGAGAGAGAGAAGTTTTCAGGTGTGATGAGGATGAATGGGGAGTAGCTTTTTATAAAGATGTAAAAATTATTTTTTAAATAGAAAGATTTATTACTACATTATGGGTATTTATGGGTATTTATTCTCATTAAATTAGGAAATTGATGGGTATTAATTCTAATAATTGAATGTAGCTATTAATTTATGGTATTTATTTAATAATGATATTAATTCATTTCTCCTTTATATTTGTTTGGAAATTAATTTTGTACAAATATATATACCCTTATATGTAAACATCTCTTCAATATATATATATATATGCATAATTAACAATTATTTATATAATATTTAATTTATGCTTAAATTTAACGGGGAAATTTTCTAACCGAAATTTTGGGTTACTAAAAATACGGTGTGACATTAGGTCTTATTTACCAAAATTCCACAAAAGTTTTCAAGTCCCTTTATTTAGATAACCCAATTTTTCCAAATTTTGTATTTTAGTTTTAAGTTGGGCAAAATTACCATTTTGCCCCATCCATCAAATTTTCCTCAATTTGGACCCTAGACCTTCCAATTCTCTCATTTGGTTCATCATAACTCATTTAAAGATACTTGGACCCCAAAAATGTATTAATTATATTTTGATCCCTAAAATGGGCATAATTACCATTTTACCCCTTATTTGCAAAAATATCTATTATTGCATATTTACTTTGTAAAATTATTATTTTACCCTCCATAGTTCAAAATAAAATATTTGACATCACTCTAGGCATAATTGATCATTTTTCCCCTATTTGGGCAAAATTACCATTTTGCCCATTTTTTACACCATATTTATGGTTTTACCCTTCAATTCCCGAAAATGACATTAGACATCATCATATGTCTTAAAATCACTTAAAAACCCCTTAGGCTACTCATAGGGACATTTTCCATATTTTCCCATATCTACAATTTGGTCCTCAAACATTTCGTAATTACAATTTAGTCCTTAAACTTTAGAATTCAAATAAAATGAACTTCTAAATCCACAATTTACCCCATATTAATCTTATCATACTCCTAATGGATTGTGGAAGGACTGGAGGGCCTTAGCTCGACCAACCCCAGTCGAATTAGGTCATTTTCTGAAACTAGCCAAAATCGAGCAATAGAGGGTGTTGTCGGAAATTCTCACTAGAGGTGGCCGAAGCTTAGGCTTTTTGTAGTCAAGGTCCATGTGAAACTTTCTGTGGTGGTGGCTGGCCAATTGGTCACTGGAGTTGGTTGAATTTGGTCGTCAACTCACTGTGATTGGTCTAAACCCAACAAACCCACCAACGGAAATTGGCTCCTTCCGATTGATTTCTCCCTTATCGGAGGTCGGCCCTGACCATGGAGGTGTAGGGGGAGGCAATTTGTCACTTTGGCACCAGTGGCCACTAGAGTAGTAGCTGGAGGATGGAGAAATGGGCCTCGAAAGGGCCATCAGCGGTGGTCGATCTTGCTATTTAGAATTGGGGTCGACCAAAATGACCATTTTACGGCCTTTTTTTGCCACTACCAGGTCAGGGCTCTCTAGGGCACTCAATTACCATCAGTTTGACACCAAGATCACCTTATTTGTTGATCAGACAAGAGAAAATTGCCCATTTTACCGACTGGAGGTTGGAGAGCTTTCCTAAAACAAGATTTTCAACTTTGAATGATAAATTTGAGATATATATATGAGGAGTTAATGCGATTAACTCTATATTGAGGCTGCTAGCTCAATTCCCAGCTGATCTATGCAAATTTTAGCACTCAATTTGATAAAAAAATTGAGTTAATTAAAGTCACATCTTAAAGCGGTGTCGCAAAAAATGTCGGTCGGTGTGCGGTGCCTCGAGGTGATTCGGACGAGTTGAGTCGATCCGACTTGGTCCTATCCAACCCAACTTCTCTTCTTCTTTTCTTTCCATTTTTAACATTTTAAATTACCATTTTGCCCTTTTGGGTCCTTCTAGTATTTAAATTCTAAATTTTGGCCATGTTGAGGTAAAAACTCACTTTTTCGAAAATCTTCAATTTTTGTGCATAGGAACCGAATCCCAAATTTGATCGAATCTCTAGTCCCGACATCGAGTTTCCTATCCCATTTCCATCATTAGGTTATGATCCAAATTTGAATTTTCAAATCTCGACTCGGGGTCCTGTTCTTGATTTTGGCTTTTGTCTCTAAATGGTAATTTCATTCCCGATTTTTTACCCCATCCCAAGGCTATATAATTTAATTCCCGATTTTGGTACTCATTTTAACTTCGGGACCCCATTTCCTGATTTAGGGTTTTATTTTTAGTTTGAGATTTTGTTCCTAGTTCATACTCAGTTTCTGGTGCACTTGGGCTTAATCCGGGTTCCAGAAGTTCTAGTGTTACATATAACGCGATGTCCAATTACTAAAAGGGGCTTATCTAGATATGGTCACCATTCCTGAAGAGTGGGTTCATTCCACATTCAGAGAATATAATAGGGCACTTTCCCTAAAGAGAGGGTTCATCCTACATTCAGTGGATGTCAATGGAGAGGGGTGTGTCCCCACCACTAGGCACAAACAAAGAGTGGTGTGTCCCCACTACTAGGTTGTGACCCTGGCACATGAATGCTATGAAATTCTTGATATTTTGTTAATATGTGATATATGCTTTTATGGGTTGATCTTTTTAATAAGAATACTTACAACTAATAATTTATGAAAGTAAAACTATTTAAAAACCCTAACACTCCATATCTAATATTTTTCGTATGGGTTGTAATCGTGGACATATCATATGATTACTAGTGCTTCATTCAATAAGCCTTACATTTCATATAACACCGAGATTTCCCCAATCGTAGAATTGGACATCGATGAATCGAGAATTTCAAAATATGAGTCGAGAATTGGGATCAGATCAGAATCGGAAGTTAGTTCATAACCAAGATGCTAGACTTTTGGGGAAGCTGGTTTGGGTGAGTCGGGATTAGAAATGGGCATAATTTAAATTTTCAAGAGTACCCAAAGGATAAAAGTGTAATTTTGGAAAAGATGAAAATGAGGATCACCAAGTTAGGTTAGATCCAACCAGATTTCCACCACATGATCCGAGTCGTGGATACCCAACCTGACTCCACCCCTTCAACCACTTCGAAATGGATTATCTTGTTGTCAAGATATAGAAACGTGTCTAATTGACTTGATTTTTCACCAAATTTCTCAAAATCAGACCTGAGATTGAAAACTCATTGAGTTGCCTCCACATGAAGTTAATTGCATTTTCACCACCCCATTAGATCAAGTTTCATCCCTAAAGTTTAAAACTCGAGTGTAGAGACTCTCGCGACACGTGATGCTTTTAAGATGAAATTCTCCCTCATTAGACCACCAAATTTGAGTATTTTTGTATCAAAATATAGCTAAGAGATTTCTATAAAATTCTATGGGCAGGTCTTGACCATCAAGTGGTTGAAAAATACCACACAGGGGTCGTTTTAGCCAACTCTGACATGGGACAGTGAAACTACGTGGTGCTGCTATTCTTTTAAAGCTGAATTCGACCAGCTCCGACTAACCCTCTGACCACCACAAATTCCAAAAGAACCCTTGCCTCTTCTCTACCTCCCATTGGCTTTGTCCAACCTTTGTCAAGTGGAGTTTCGATTGCCACCAATCGATTTCATTTACTGAGTCTGTTTGTGAACGCTCGGCCACCACTAGTTTGTGGCCAAATTTGGCCAGCTCTAGTGACCACTTGGTCAACTACCACCACAAAATGAGTCGTCACTTAAAATTGTCTATCCTCCAGCCATCAGTGGTGCACTCTCTAATGAGTATTTTCTAGCCTGACCACCATTTGCTCTATTTTAGTTAGTTTCCGAAAATGGCCAACTACGGCTAAGGTTAGACCCCTAACTCCTCCCACAAGCCATTAGGAGCTAGATGAAGGTATTTTGGGTGGAGTTATGAAATTTTAAGTTTATTAGAGATGTTTTCAAAGTTTGAGGGACCAATGTGTAAGATTTAAAAAAATTGAGGACTAGTGTGCAAATAAGGAAAATGTTATGAAAAGACCCCTAAAGAAAGTAGCAGAGGCTATGAAGTGATTTCGGGGTAAATGGATGTGTCGAAAATGGATTTTTGGAATATAAGGTAAAAATGACCATTTTTTGGAAAATGAGGGCCAAAATGATGTTTCTTCCTAAATAGAGGCAAAATAGTCATTTTGCACAATGAGGGGACTGAATGGACAAATTGAATATGTTTTGGGTAAAATAATAAGTTTAAGAAGATTAGGGACTAAATTAAAAATACAATAAAATTTAGGGTGGAATGGTAATTAGAAGAAAGTTTGGGGCCAAATGTAATTTTAAAATATTATGGACCCCAATAGGACTAAGGGACAAAATTGGGACTAAATGGATAAGTTTTGAAAGTTATATCCCTAAATGTGAGAATTTGAAAGAAATAAGGATATTTTGGTAAATTATGATAGTTAAAGGGTCAAATGGGTAATTTTGGAAAATTGAGATCTAATTTGTAAAAGTGTAAAAGTTTATGGGCAATAGAGTAAATGGAGAAAAAAAGGATAAATCTTTGGAATTATAGGAATATGAAAATGGTCAGGTTCCGCTATCTAATACGAGCAATACTGAGTTACGGGAGTATGGCCACAAATTTAGAATTTTGAAATAATGCGAATATAATGGGTGTACCCAACTAATTGTGTTATTATAATATAATTGTATAGAGTAACGAGATCACACAATTCACAGGGATTGCACTTCATGAGATAACTAGAAAGAAAATTGGGATGAATGAGTCCCAAATATAAGGTGAGTAGGTTTTCTAAGGACGAGTCTGATTGGATAGTTTGTGTTTATTTACAAATTTTATTAAATGAAAATGAATACCATGTTTAATGATTTGGAAAATATGAAAAATAAATAAAATAAAAAATTACATGGAGATATAGATACAAGTAATTAAAACCGGAAGTGATAACATGTGATATGATATGAATCATGTTTAAGGTTTGAAAAAGAAAATAAATACGGAAGGGAAGGCAAACTACTTGAGAATTTATGTATATATGTATATATATTTGGAAATGGAGAAATCAATAACATGTAAATTGATTTGAAATAAGATATGACATGAAAAAGAGGTTTAAGAGATAGGTAGATTAAATTGACTAGATAAGGAAACGACGTAGGCATGGAAATAATTAATCTATTATGAGAATGTGGTGTGAATCATGATAGTACATCTTGACATGCATAGATATCATTTATATTATGAGCATGACCATATGTATTATGAATATTGTTTGTTGTTATGATTGATTATATTTAGCATGTTAGAGATTTGTATAACAGATTTGGCATCGACAAGACACTCAAGAGTGGTAGTTTCGAGTGTTAGGGTTGACTTGTGATAGATGGATAAGAGGGAGTGTGTGATATGATGTTTATAGGTCACCCACGAACCTATGAGATGTCTAGCATACCCGTTGTGCGTGGATGGTGGGGAATGCGTGTACGAATGATTGAGTGTACTAACTTGACATCCCGATGAGGAGATGCATGTATGTAGTACTTTGGGAGTGTAATTGCGCAAACACATATATACTCATCCCCTCAAGTCTCATGTGTGGACTCATAGACATGGTTGGACCATGCTTTTGTTGTAATTATGATTGTGTGAGGGTATTGATGCAAGATGATATGAATATACATGGTTGGACCATGTTTTATTTGTTAATACGATCTATGCAAAGTTGCTTGCATGCATACATAAATAAGAAGTTACTTAAGAAATGATGAATAAGACCTTTATAATATTAAGTACAAATTAAGGAGAACTTACAAATGAAAGATTTTAGATGAAAATTTGATATGTGTTTAGACATATAAAGCTCATATATATTTATATATACTTAAATAAAAATTACCTCCATATATGATTATTTTGGGAGGAGAAACGAAGTGATGCCATTAAATGGCCCAATGTTAGGAAAGTGTACTCACTGATGCAGGAGCTCACCTTCTCACAATTATTTTTCAAGTAATAAGTAGAATTTGAGAATAATTGCATATCTAAAAAAATTCAACATGAAAGTTAAAGAGATTATAAATATTGTTATTACCCTAAGAGTTTTTTGTATTTTTTTAATATTCTATCATTTATAAAAAAAAAAACTTTAGAAACTGATGTTATGTGAAAGATTTTAATATTATGAGTTTTTTGTACATTCGTTTCTATCAAGGGTGATGATACCCACCTTTATAGTATCGAGAGGATGTGGTAGGTTGTAACTGAATTAATTGGTAATTCGGTTAGCTTGTTAGCTGAAGAGAGAGTTTCAGGGAAAATAACTCGATGATAATTGGAAGAGTTTCCAAGTGGAGGACAATTTCGGATTTATGAAATAATTTTGTGAACTGTGAATTTTATGTAAAAAGTTTAAATCTTTCCTGAACTCGAAAGGGTTTTGTGTTCTTTGTACAACCCATTAGTATTACAGTGATACGAACATCACTATTACAGTATTGAGAGTGTAAACCTTGTCCTCTCGGACTAAGGAAACCAGGAGAAATAAAACCGATGATCTAAGTGAACTAGGATGGGTAAAGAAGGAGTAAAATGAGAATTCAGAAAATTCCAAGTAGCTAATAAATCACAGAAATTATGGAGAATAACCATGAAATGGATTGGATGTGAAAACTCGACCAGTTCAGGGCGAACCAGACTTGAACCATATTGAATTATGTCGAACCGTGAGAAACTGGTACAAACATTCATTTTTCTAGATGTTCTAAAAATATCAAGTTGGAAAATTGAAGCCACCATCAAATAAAAAATGAATTTAGAAATTTTTAATTTTTAGAAAATTGTTCGAATCGGGCCTAAACCGGTCGATTTATGATTTTGGGTCACCGAACCGATCAACAATCTAGCCCATCAACGAACCTCTGCCAGGTCAGTGCCCAGTCAGCAGACATGACCAATCAGTGCACGACATGTGGTAAAGTGCGTCCAGTTAGCGCTTGGAAGCGCCAGCCAATCAGAGCATGACACGTGTCCTTGATCAATGGTCATAGGAGGAGAATCCATGTCAGTGATGACCGACCAATAGGAGAGTGACATGTGTCCTGATCAACAGTTAATGTCGAAAAGGCCCCATCAGTAAAGATCGACCAATGAGGAGCTGTGTGAAACCCATCATCTCGGATCAAGGAAAACTAGGAAAGAACCAGTCAATTTAATGAGAAAACCGAACCACTTAAGGAACCGAGAATGATAACAAGGGGTTAAAATGGGAAATTGGAAAATCCCAAGTGACCAAAAAGTCATGAAAATCATGGGGAAGAAACATGAAGTAAATTGGATGGGAAAATCAGACCGGTTTAGGGTGAACCAGACCTGAACCGAATTGAACCGTATGGAACCAGGTTGAACTAAGGATGAACCGGTTTCTTAATTCATTTTTTTAGTTGGATTAAACATCTCAATTTGGAAAATTGATGCCAACATGATATAGAAAATGAATTTAGACTAATTTAGAAAATTTTAATTTTGAGAAAACTGGTCGAATCGAGCTTGAACTAGCTAATTTTCGCCATTGAACCCAGTCGGACCGGTCTGGTCTCGAACAATGTAGTCTTCTTCCTTGGGATGACAACATTGTTCACATGGAAAAAAAACTTTCCTTCTCTAGGGAGAGAATATTCCCTCCAATTTGGGAATTTTCTGAAGAGGATAAGCTCAACTAATATGGAAACTCATAGGACGTAGGGTTCTTGAGCTCCCTATATAAAGAGCTCCCCTCCATTCATCCTCTACACACCTCAAATCGTCCTTCTCTCCAAAGTGCTCCATTTTCTGGTGAAGCTCAAACTAGAGCTCAGACTTGGGCACTTTTCTCAGCCTCAGAAGGCAAGGTCGGGCCCTATAGACTTTAGGGGAAATCAGCTACCTGACATCAACCTTCCTTCGACTTGAGAATCGCCGAAGAAGCATCGGTGAAATCAAACATTCAAGTAGCTCCGATGGTTCAAAGCTGCACTATTTTGGCCGAGTTGAATTTGGCCAAATTCAGACCTATTCCGGCCAAACCAAGCCTCCCCAAAGTCCCCACAACCCTTACACGACCTCCATAGAGGTGAAAGGTAAGACAATTTGGCCCTACTCCATCGTTGCATATCAATGCTAGAGAGAGAAAGTGTTGAATTTCACTAACAAAATTCCCATTCGTATAGACTTCAATTGTAGCAATTCTTGATCCTAGGAGGACCCTAAGGATGAGAGCTACCTCCTCAGATCAAGAGCTCAGACCGTCACACCTCCGACGATAAGCTTTCGAAGCTTTCTCTCTCTACGAACAGTTTTTTGGTGAAAATCCATTTGAGTACATTTCAAACCCAAATTTTACAATTCAAAGCTCCATTTGAACGTATGGAAGTATAAAAATTGATCCATGTCATCTGGAGTAATTAACCCCAATTGAACGGCCAATTTGAAGAAATCAAATTCAGTTAGTAAAGGGGGTAGAAATTGGGGGGGGGGGGGGGGGGGGGGGGAATTAGGGGAAATTCGGGATTTCGCAAAATTGAGGGACCTCCATACAATTTCTCAAAATTGAAGGTCAATTAGAAATGAGAAAGATGTTGGGGGGCCAATTGATCAATTTTTTAAAAATTGGGATCAATTTGCTATTTTTGGAAAGTAAGGGCAAAACCGTATTTTTTGAAAAATTAGGGACCAAAGTGGAAATTTGGAAAACTTGAGTCCCTTACACAATTTTAAGTAAATTGAGGATTCAAGGAGGATATTGGAAGCCTTGGGGCTCGATTTGGGGGAAAATTAGGGACCTAAAGTCAAGAAAAATAAACTTTAGGGCCTAAGTGCAATAAACTAAGACTTGTGCCTAGTCGCTTGTACGTGAGAAAACAAAGGCTATTATGCCGAACCCTTACTTATAATAATACCCAAACTGTGTAGGGACACTTGGGACTGGAACGCAAACAAGAGAGAGCTAGCATGGATTGGAAACTGATTGGGATGAACACGTCACAATCAATGGGTGAGTAGGAACTTTATATTTCATACCTGGTCGGGATGATGAGCACGTTTTAAAAGGCTAAAAACCTACTTACTGATTGTGAGTAGGATAAAATAAACATCATACTCGATTGGTATGATAAGATTTCTTAAGGAAAGGAAAAACCCGTATACCGGTTGTAAGCGGATCCATTATCACACCTAGTTGGTGTGATGAATTAAAAGAGATTTTGTCAGAAGTGTTCTCCCCTGATTGTATGACAACTGCTTAAACAATTTGGGAGACCTTCTTGATGGGAGCTAGAGCAGCTCTAACAGGCTAGGGGCCTCAGTTTTTGAACTCATAGGGTGAAGGCCCAGTTTTGGAAAAACACGTGCAATGGGCCCAAGGCCAGTAGGCACGGATTGGAGCCCGTAAAAAAACATGATTAGGAAGAGCCATAAAAACTACTATTTAAAATGGAAAATTGATTGTGTGATTTGCCATGGTATCGAGTCAGAACCGACAATGCTCGATGGGCTGGTGGTAGTGCGTCAGGGCCATGTCGACGAACTGGCCTAGACAAACAGCTGCAGGTCAGGTTGAATGTCAGGGTCGTTGGACCGTCAGCACCAAAGAGAATGGCTTAATCATGAAATCTCTTGTTTGTCCATGCACTCATGGTACGAGACTATCAACACGCCCTAGGAGATAGTGATGGATTCCAAGGTGTAAAACCCGCCCTTTTGAGCTAAGGAAAATTGGGAAAAGAACTGGTCAAACCAAGTGAGGATTTAGAACTGGTTCACAAACCCGATTATTTCTGAACGGGCAATTTGGAATTTACAACTCTTGGGTGATCTAAAGAGTTTATTAAACCTTTGAAAAGAAACTTAAGATAAATTAGAAGAGAAAAACCAAGTTGGTTCAGGTGAACGAGAATCCATAAGAATTGTGAAGTTAGGCGTGTTTACTCGAGAGTAGTGTGAGGATGGGTGACCTCCATTTCCCGGCGAAGCTTGAACTAGAGTTTTGACTTGAACATTTTTCTTAACCTCAGAAGGAGAGGTTGAGCTCTTTAGAATCGAGGAGAAGACAATTATCTAATAGTAAACTCCAATCAATCCGAGAATCGCTGGAGAAGCGCTAGCATGATGGAACAGTGAAGCAGCTCCGGCAGACCGAAACTTCCCTATTTCGGCCAAGCTGAGATCGGCCTTTTCAAGCCCTACTCAGGCCAAACCAAGCCCTTCGAACACTTCCTCAACCTTTCCACGGCCGAATTAGGACCAAAAGTTAAGCCAATTCGGCTCCCCTTTACAATTTTTGATCGGTGCTAGAGAGAGAGTCGACCGAATTTCAATGACGAAATTCTAATCCAATTTTGCATCAATTGATGTGATTCTTGATTCTAGGATAAACCTCAGGATGAGAGCTATCTACCCAGATTGAAAGCTCGGACCGCCGTGCCCACATCGGTGAGTAATCGAAGCTTTCTCTCTCTAAAGTTCATTTTCCAGCGAAGCTCTATTTGAGCTCATCCCGGTGTTAAAACTTACGATTCACATTTCTAAAGAATCGTATGAACATGTAGAAACTCAATTTCAACTTCAATTTCAACAATTGGAAACGTTTGATGGGTCAATTTGATAAAATCAAATTTGGCTATGTTAAGAAGTTGGAATTGGGGGAAATTGGGGATTTTCGAAATTCAATGGACCAAAATGAAATTTTATGAAATTGAGGGTCAATTGGGCATGAAAAGAATGTTGGAGGACCAATTGAGGAATTTTGAAATTTTTAGGGCAAAATTTACCATTTTTGTAAAGGAAGGGCAAATTTGTAATTTTGGAAAAGTTGGGGGACCAAATTGGAAATTTGGGAAATTAAACTCCTTTTGTGAAATTGAATACATTGAGGTACCAAGATAAATTTTAAAAGTTTCGGGACTCAATTTGAGGAAAAACTAGCATTTGGGGACTTAAAGTTAAAGAGAAATAACTTTAGGGACCTAATTGCAAATAAATAAAAAGTTTGGATTTTCTCATTCATTGGAAATGAATGAAGGTTGTTATGCCGAGTAATAATGAACAAGAATGTTCATATCGTGTAGGAACGCGAAATACCGAGAACGCCAGCATGGACAGCTCGAGTGAATACAAAGAACCGATCAAGTGGAATTCACTGCGTTAACGGGTGAGTGGGTTTACTAACATCATACTCGGTTGGGATGATGAGCACAACTTAAAATTAAAAACCACTTGCCGGTTGTGAGTGGAAATTTTATATCATACCCGGTTGGGAATGATAAGTACCTCGGTATGAAAACCCACTATTAAGTGGTATTTTAAACATCACTACTTAGAGGAAGTGATGTGAAAATCATGCAGAAAACTACTTATCGATTGTAAGTAGATCATACCTGGTTGGTATGATGAGACATCCTCGAAGGAAGTTGAAAACCCATTCATCGGTTATGAACGGAGGTGTCCTTATACTCGGGCGGTATAATGGATAGAAAAAAATATATGTTTTGTCGGAAGTGCTCTCCCCTGACTGTGCTTCAATGCTTAAACAATTTGAGAGACCTTCTCGATGGGAGCTCGAATAGCTCTAATAGGCCGGGGGCCTTGGTTTTGGAACTTGGGGGCTAAATGCCCGATTTTAAAAAACTCGTACAGTGGGCCCAAGGCCAGTTGGCACGAGCAGAAGCTCGTAAACAAACATGATATATGTGCCATAAAACTTAATAAGTGAATTGTTTGGCCATGGTACCAAGATAGGACCGACATGCTCAGTCAACTAGCGGCAGTGCGACATGACAGGTCGACGGACTAGTCAAAACAAACAACTACGGGTTGAGTTGAGAGTCGGGGCCGTTGGACCAATGGCACCACATACTACATGGCAATATGAGAAAACATTGTTTGTGCATGCACTATGAGTATAGGATAATCAAGACACCCTTGAGGGGTAGTGATGCATCCTAAGGGCACTAGGACCTGGTGGCTATAAGGGCAGTTAGTCGTTCCAGGTGTCTATGCGAAATCTGGAGTAGCACCAAGCGCATGAGACTGGGGTGGGGACAAGATGAGGTCTCTATCCTCATACGGACACGAAGAAGTGATTTCGGGATTGTGGGTTGAATGTCACGTACATCCACTCATTCTCAGGGTAGAAGTGGTTGTACTTCTATCCGGGTGGTAGGAAAAGTCGCTCCGAAGCCACTAGCGGGTTCAGTAGTGATACTGACTTGCGAATGTGTGTAACCTTCATGATGAAGGATGTGTATTGGGTGATGACACACCGTGGTAAATAAGAAATGGTGGAAAAAATCCAAGGGATTTTTGAAAACAAAGGAGTCTGGCACACTCCATATAAATATTTTTCTTAAAAGTCAAAAGCTTTTAAAAACCCATTCACTGAGTAGTCATACTCACCCCTCCCTTATATCCCTTTTAGGAAATCCCGAAAAGCCTCCCATTAAAGACTGTCAACTAAGATGCCTATAAGACAGGTATGTAAAGTTTTAAATTTCATGCAGTTTTGATTATGCTATTCCAGGAAAAGGTGCAAGTTAAAAGACATCTTACTCTTTACGGTTTACAATAAGGGGAAATCCTTTAATAAACCGGGAGAGTGGCGGGTTGATCACGGGGATCCGACCAAATGGGGTTGGGGCATGACACAAGGGCTGCTGGACGACATGGTGGAGATAAGGGCAGTTCATCGTGTCAATTAGTCATGAAGCTCTAGGAGCTTCTTGTGCATGAGACCGGGGTGGGGGTCTGGATGAGGTCCCTATCCTCATACGAACACGAAGTGAAATTTAGGTCTAAGGGTTGGATGTCTGGGACGTCCACTCAGACACAAGGTAGAAGTCTATGACTTCTATCAGGGTGGACAACAAAGTCGCACTGATCCCTAAGTGGGTGCAGTCTGGGATTGCCCTGCGAATGTTTGTACCCTTCCTGATAAAGGGTGTGTGTTTGTTTTCTAAACACTTCCCGAGGCAAGGGGATGGGCTAAGAGTGCTAAACACACCTAATTTGAAAATGGAAAAAGTCCCGAGACTTGAGAATTAGGAAAAATCCTAAAAAAAAGGAATGGTAAACCTTGGCATTGGTTTTTGATAAACCAAGCATGTTTTTAAAAACTCACTCCCAACACCCACTCATTGAGTTGTAGAAACTCACCCCCTCCCTTTAACTCTTTTCAGGAAAAAAGAAGACCCACCTTAAGGACCCCTCGCAGTTGAACTGTAAGACAGGTATGTAAGTTTTAATATATGTAGTTTTGTATAATGCTATTCCAGGAAAAACAAGGGAAAATGGCGCCTGATTCCTCATGGTTTAGGAGGGGTGAAACCCCTCATAGACCAAAGGGAGTGGTGGGTTGCTCATGGGGATCCAACCAAATCGGGTTGGGGCGTGACAAATTGACACGTGGCAAGGGTGTTACGTCAGCATCCAAAAAGGATGTTGGAAAAATGACCGACCAATCAGAAGTCAACATATGGCAGAGCCACGTCGGATGGCCTCCACCAATGAGAGGCTAACATGTGGCAGGGGCACTGTAAACCCCGCACATTTGAGTTAAGGAAAACTGGAAAATGAACCGGTCAAACCGAATAAAAAAACCAAACCGGTTTACATTTGGGAATAAGCAATATGAAAATTTACAAATTTCGGTTGATACAAAGGATTTATTAAACATTGGAAAAGAAACTTAAGACAAACTAAAAAAATAAAAACCAAATTGGTTCAGATGAACTAGATTCCATAAGAAATTTAAAATTAATATATATTTAATTATTGAAATTAATACCAATAATTTAATACCTAAATTAAATTATTGGAATTAATACAAATAATTTAATACCGAAATTAAATTATTGGAATTAATACCGAAATTAAATTATTGGAATTAATACCAATAATTTATTGCAATATTAATACTAGTAATAAATCTTGCCCATTTAATATACGGGTTTTATGACTATATAAAGAGGTCATCCCCATTTCATTCTCCTCACAATACTAGTAAAGAGGTCATCCCCATTTATGGCAATATTAATACTACTAACACTTCTCTCTCTCTCTACTGCTCCATTTCCCGGTAAAGCTCGAACTAGAGCTTCGACTTGAACAAAGGTCGGGCTCTTTAGAACCGGGGAGAAGACAGCTATCTGATAGCAAACTCCAGTCAATCCGAGAATAGTTGGAGAAGCGCCGACATGATGGAATAGTGAAGCAACTCCGGCGGATCGAAGCTGCCCTATTTCGGCCAAGCTAAAATCGGCCATTTCAAGCCCTCCTCAGGCCAAACCAAGCCCTCCCAACACTTCCTCAACCTTTCCACGGCCGAATTAGGACTGAAAGGTAAGCCAATTCGGCTCCCCTTTATAATTTTCGATCGGTGCTAGAGAGAGAGTCGACCGAATTTCAATGTCGAAATTCTAATCCAATTCTGCATCAATTGATACAATACTTGATTTTAGGATGAACCTCAGGACGAGACCTATTTGTCCAGATCGAAAGCTTGGACTGTCGTGCCTTCACCGGTGAGTAATCGAAGCTTTCTCTCTCTACAGTCTATTTTCCGGCAAAGCTCCGTTTGAGCTCGTTCCGACGTTAAAATCTGTGATTCAATGTCTCTTAGAATCGTATGAACATATAGGAACTCAATTTTAACTCCAATTTTAATAATTAGAAGTGTTTGATCGGTCAATTTGATGAAATCAAATTCGGTAGTGTTGAAGAGTTGAAATTGGGGGAAAATTTGGGGATTTTCGAAATTCAAAGGGGTCAAAATACAATTTTATGAAATTGAGGGTCAATTGGGCATGAAAATAATGTTGGAGGACCAATTGAGGAATTTTGGAAATTTTGGGGAAAAACTTACCATTTTTGTGAAAGAAGGGCAAAATGGTAATTTTGGAAAAATTGGGGAACCAAATTGGAAATTTGGAAAATTAAACCCCTTTTTGGTGAAATTGAATAAACTGAGTTCCCACGATAAATTTTAAAAGTTACGGGACTCAATTTGAGGAAAAACCGGCATTAGGAACTTAAAGTTAAAGAGAAATAACTTTAGGGACCTAATTGCAAATAACTAAAAGTTTGGGTTTTCTCATTTATTAATGAATGAAGGCTGTTATGCCGAGTAATAATGAACAAGGTTGTTCATATCGTGTAGGAACGTTAAATACCGGGAACGCCAGCAAGGACAAGCTCGCGTGAATACAAAGAACCAGTCTAATGGAATTCACGGCATTAACGGGTGAGTGGGTTTACTAACATCATACACGGTTGAGGATGATAAGTGCCTCGATATAAAAACCCACTGTTTAGTGGTATTTTAATCATCACTACTTAGAGAAAGTTATGCGAAAAAACTACTTACGGGTTGTAAGTAGATCATACCCGGTTGGTATGATGAGACTTCCTCAAAAGAAGTTGAAAACTCGTTCATCGGTTATGAACGGAGATGTCCTTATACCGGTCGGTATGATGGATAGTAAAAACTTATTTTTGTCAGAAGTGCTCTCCCCTGACTATGTGCCAATGCTTAAACAATTTGGGAGACCTTCTCAACGGGAGCTCAAATAGCTCTAATAGGTCGGGGGCCTCGGTTTTGGAACTTGGGGGCTGAATGCCCGATTTTAAAAATCTCGTACAGTGTGCCCAAGGCTAGTTGGCACGAGCAGGAGCTCGTAAATGAACATGATATATGTGCCATAAAACTTAATAAGTGAATTGTTTGGCCATGGTACCAAGATAGGACCGACATGCTCAGTCAACTAGCGGCAGTGCGACATGACAGGTCGACGGACTAGTTAAGAAAAACAGTTGCGGGTTGAGTTGAGAGTCGGGGCCGTTGGACTAGTGGCACCACAGATTACATGGCAATATAAGAAAAAATTGTTTGTGCATGCACTGTGAATAGGGATCATCAAGATGCCCATGAGGGGTAGTGATGCGTTCTAAGGGCACTGGACGACATGGTGGCTATAAGGGCAGTTTGTCGTTCTAGGTGTCTATGTGAAATCTGGAGTAGCACCAAGCGCATGAGACCAGGGTGGGGACAGGATGAGGTCTTTGTCCTCATACGGACACGAAGAAGTGATTTCGGGATTGTGGGTCGAATGTCACGTACATCCACTCATTCCTAGGGTAGAAGTGATCGTACTTCTATCCGAGTGGTAGGAAAAGTCGCTCCGAAGCCACTAGTGGGTTCAATAGTGATACTGACTTGCGAATGTGGGTAACCTTCATGATGAAGGATGTGTGTTGGGTCATGACACACCGTGGTAACTAAGAAATAATGGAAAAACCCAAATTTTTAAATGAAGGGATTTTTGAAAACAAAGGAGTCTGGCACACTCCATATAAATGTTTTTCTTAAAAGTTAAAAAGTAGACTTTTAAAAACCCATTCACTAAGTAGTCGTACTCACCCCCTCCCTTATATCCCTTTTAGGAAATCCCGGAAAGCCTCCCCTTAAAGACCGTCAACTAAGATGTCTGTAAGACAGGTATGTAAAGTTTTAAATTTCAGGTAGTTTTGATTATGCTATTCCAGGAAAAAGGTGCAGGTTAAAGGACGCCTTACTCTTTACGGTTTACAATAAGGGGAAACCCTTTAATAAACCGGGAGAGTGGCGGGTTGATCACGGGGATCCGACCAAACCGGGTCGGGGCGTGACAGGCACTATGCGTCAGGAGGGAAATCTAATGCATTTAAATCAGTCAATTAGAGGACGCCACGTGTCACGGTCAATGTCTTTCCGAACACGATCAGCATCCATGCTGGAACGAGCGACCAATAGGAGGCCGCCACGTGTCTGGTCAGCTAGTCAAAGGCTGACTAGGTTGCTGACTAGGAAGTCGCATCAACAAAGTCAGCCAATCATGGGGTGCCACATGACAAATTTGCACGTGTGAAGCTCGCATGCATAGAGCATTGTCATCTTCAACCTTGGATTGACGGCAGCCCGCGAGTGCCGGAAGGGAGACCGGATCTCCTGCACCTGGAAAATCAGCCGCTGCCGTTGGAATAAGGCAAATCAGACGCCGAGTCTGACTTTGATCGGTAGCCCTGTCGATTGCCAAGACCCCTATATAAGGAATGCCACCCCCCCCCTACTCGGCCTCCCCACTGCTCGAGCAACTCCTAAAGACAAACGACTCCATTTTCCGGTGAAGCGTAGACCAGAGCTCTGACAAGGGGACTTTCAGAGGCTTCAAGAGGACAATTGGGAGTCCTTAGAACTAGGATGAGGTCCTCTACCTTGCTTCAATCTCCACTCGGCTCGAAGACCACTGGAGGAGCGGCAAAAGGCATGCACAATACCACTGCTCCAGCAATCGCCAAACAGCCAAAGTACCTCGAGCAGAATTTTTGGAAATTTGGGGATTTTCGAAAATGGAAGGACTTTTGTGCAATTTTCTAAAAAATGAGGGCCAATTGGCAAATGTGAGGAAATTGAGGACCAATTGGTGGTTTTAAGAAATTTTGGGAACCAATTGGCAATTTTTGTGAAGTAAGGGTATTTTGGTAATTTTGGTAAAAATCGGGGACTTAATCCATAATCATGTAGGTGTAAGAGGGTTTCATTGACCTACAATCCCGGAATGCCTCGGGAACACGACAAGCCAGCCCGGGAAAGGACAAGGCACAACACACTGGGTGAGTGGGAATTTCAAGCATTAGTCCTGATTGGGATGATGGTTATGCTTTAATATTAAAAATCATTTTCTTGGAATTAATCTCCCTTGAGTGAGTGAACTTGCTTAAATGATTTGGGAGCTATTTTCGGGGTGAGCTAGAGTGGTGCAAGTAGGCCCAAGGGCGATGGGCAGGGTGCATGCCCGTTGAGAATTAGCAAATAATAAGCCCAAGAAAACTTTCATAATGAATAATTGTGTGTTACAACTACTGAACCAAGGTTTGATTGTTGGGCTTATTGGGCCAAGTTACTGCTATGCCGAAGTCGGGCTGTCGAACCCATTGGGCTGGTGGGTAAGGGACCAAAGCTGAGCCAACAGACCCATGGGGCCTTTAGACCACATATAATGGTCATAATTAATGAAAACTGTTAATTGTGCATGCATGAGATGCAAAATCATTGAGACGCCTGGTATTGGGTAGTGGTGGTTTTGAGGGCTGCTGGACAACCCACGGAGCATAAGGGCAATTTGTCGTCCAGCATGTTAAGAAGCTCTCGGAGTTTCACATGCATTGAGACCGAGGTTGGAGGGGGAAGAGGTCTCGACCCACATTGCGAACACGAAGTATGGCTCGGGTTTGAGCGTCGGACAACCGAGGTCCACTTAGACTCAGGGTAGAAGTCATAGTCTTCTATCAGGGTGGACGGTAAAGGTGCTCTGGTCCATGAGTGGAACAGTCGGGGATTGTTCTGCGAACGTGTGATCAATTTTTGTGATAAAAAGGGTGGATATTGAATGAGAATTAACATGGATCATGATAAAGGAAAAATACTCGACTAACTAGTTGCTATAGAAGTTCCCCTCATTGAGTTGTGCACTCACTCTCCTTCCTTAACCCCTTTTAGGAAGGGTCGAGCTAGGTGGAATTGAAGCCCCAAGGAAAGGATCGAACCCTCAAGGTAAGTCCTATACTATAACATCCAAATTTTTTTGAATTATTATGGAAAATATGTGTACCGGTACGCATTTACCTTTCTCGAACCATTGGGGGTAGGAATACTAGTATGGTCTGATAAAGGGTGGCAAATTGATCATAGGACTCCGATCAAGTTGGGCCCGGGTGTGACAGAGAGTGTGTGATGGTTATAATGTACAACCATCCCAAGAATCGAGTTGGGACATTACAAATTTAGTGTAAAGTCGATGAGAGAAGGGACGACAATTTATAGGCAGCTCCAGGGACAAAAGGAAATTAATTCATACCTTAGTTGGCATACCATCAACCAAAATTACAACTTTTTATTAAATTTTTTCTTGGCAATTTAGGCCACTCAAAATAGAGGCCAAAACCCATGTTTCGACCAAATTGTGCAATGGAGAAGACGACCACATGTGTGGCATGTGGTGCACCTGCATTAACCCGGTCCAATTTGTTCAGATTGGTTCAACTAGTTTCCTGTCGGTTCAACCCATTATTCAGGCAACTCGACTAGTTTGAGTTCCTTTAACTGATTCTTGGCCAATTTGACTTGATGTGGTTGATTTCCTATCGTTTTGACTAGTTTTCTTGTTAGTTCAATTGGTTTTGGTCTTCCCTAATTGGATAAGTTTTCATATTTATTTTTATTATTTTTTATAAATTTATTTATTTATAATTTGGGCCCAAAATTACACTTTTATCATTTTTTGGTCTTTTCGAGAAATTAAATATATATATGTTATGATTTGGTTTGATTAAATTTTTAATCAAATTATTTTCGATAATTAATTTCCAATTAAAAAATATTTTCAAACTTGATTCAACTTAATTTGATCAATTTTTAAGATATTAATTTGATACTCCTTTATGGTTTGCTTCAGTTTCGAGAAAACCATCAAGATTAGGGTTTTGAATCAATTTTTGAGTGGTTTTTCCGACAAATATAGTGCAGAGATATGGATAAATAGTGATATGGGCAAAGAAGTAGAATAAGATTAGTATGAACAGTTAGATCCAACCCCTATAATTCCGTTTATTTTAAAATATTAAAATTTATTTATTTATGCATTTCATCCAAATTTTTAATATTAGTCTACCTTATATTCTTTTAAAAATAAATATTTATTTTATTTTATTTTTGATATATAGATTTTACAATAACATTCAACTTAAATCTTGTATATGTTTTGTTTACCTCTTCATTTTCGTCTTCCCCCGATCATTCCTTAAAACTTTGCTATTCATGTAAGTTTGTACTCGTTTACTTCAAAATATTCACAATTGTTAGTGTTTGATACTTTCAAGTCTTGTTCATTTCTTTATGTATGTGTTGCTCGTGAACCAAGAGGCAACTTTGTAGTTCATCTATAGGTAGGGTGGCCTCATCATTTCATTATTCAATGCACATCCCACATAATTAAACTATGTTATCATAGCTAGCATGATTTTCTCCACTATTGCTTTTAAATTCCATCCTTTCTCTATAAAATTTTATTTTATTTATAATAATAAGAATTCTTGCAATGTATTCATGGACGACTTGAAGTTGGGCACGTCAAACCTTTGCGGAGGCTTAATATTTTAGCTTCATTCGACTTTTATGTGTCTCTTGTCTTTAAAATAATGTTTAATATTGTTCTATTAATAGCTTGAAAAGGAAATTATTTTCTTAAAATCTTTTAGTTTGAGATTTTCCACTTCTAACATAAGTTATCCACCATCATTGCCTAGTGGTGGCATTAGCCATCATTGGACTTGCACGAAAACTTTCAAATTCTATCGTCGTCCTTTTTTAGAAAGATCTTTCTTGATTTTCTTTTGATATATTTTTTCTTCATATGTATTGATATTGATTGTGGTCGAAGAAACTAATAACACCACTTGTTAAAACTATTTCCAGGTTAAAATCTAAGAATGGAAGGACCTTTTGATAGATTCAATCGTAGTTAGAGTTTTGAATCTTTGTTTTTTGCCACTAATAATGCTTCATTATCTTCGCAAAGAGAAACATGTAGAAGAAATTTAGATCAAGATCAACAGAAAAATAAGTAAGAATATAACTCAATAAAGGAAATACTGCCCCTAATTTTGAACGGAAACTGAGTTCGAAACAAGGGGAAGCCAACCAGCGGCTCCCCTGCCCCGGGGACCTTGCTGGATGTCCTAGAGGACTCCAGCGGCCTATTGGTTGCCCCCTGTTCCGAATGCAGGTTTCATTCAATCGAATTTCCAAAGGACTATAACGACTCACCTGAGCCGTCCAGGACCTTTGGGAATGTCCCTAAAGGAGGGAACAACATCCCCTTCATCGTCTTCTGCTCCTCTTTCATTTTTTTTCTGAAGTCCGTCATATGGGCAACTCAATGTGGACCGGGCCATTAGGGATCATAGCTGACTCAAGATAGGATGGCAACGGTTCAGGACGGGTTCGGGAAATAATTATTGCCCATCTCAATCCCCTGCCAATCTTTGCTCAAAGGGATCCTGGCTTTGTTTATTCTCGGGTAAATGGTACTTAGTACTACTATAAGGTTAATTAGCTGTAAGATTTAGTGCAATCTGGATCTTGCTATCTATCAACAAACTATTAAATTCAAGTAGTATTGAATACCTCTTAATATGCATTCAACTCTCTTACAATTTTAAAATTGGAGCATTGATTACGGGTAATATGAGCTTTTATGAATCATAATTATCTGAATATTAAGGATCATAGGACCATAATAGTCACATGATCTCACCACTTTAATTAGAATAACAATAATATGAGATGATTTATACATGCATAGTAATTATACTTTTATAACTATCTCTAGTAAAGGTAAATTTTGCCTCATTTTAAGTTTCTTAAAATACCCTTTTGTACACTTTTTTTTATGTAATTAAATAGTCAATTTCATAATTGATCAGTATATCAATAATTGTTTTTACATCAATTTTATTCTTTTTACATTAATTTTATCATTTTTACATAAACTCAATTCTCTTTTACATCAACTATCGTATCTTTTCATTTTTCCAATATTAACACATCGATACATTCTTAATTACCACTGAATTATCTATATTTTCAAATCATTTTATTAGGATGAAATGTGTATAGTTTCTGCTTTATATTTTTCTAGTACATTTTATACATGGCAATGGCTAGTGATTTTATGCCATAGTAATGGCAAATGGGTCATTTGGAAAGCAAGAAATAGGATAAGGGCTGGGAGAGAGAGAAAGAGAGAGGGACAGCTGGCATATCACTGGGGACAGACTGCAGAGGCTAAAATATGCCATTGGATACTACATCGTGGCAGTTAGCTGAGGCTGGCCCCCACCTTATTTTCTCCGTCGCTCTCTTGACTTCGCTTTTTGGCTGCTATCATGAGTGGTAAGAATTGAGCGTTCAAATGCGGAGGGTTAAATGTTATATTAAATTGCGTGCAAAAAAATGTTATATTAAATTGAGAAAATGTTTATATTAAGTTCAAAGTTTAACTTTATAAATAATAATATTTATGATATTTCATTTTATAATTAAATATTATATTATTATTATAACGTCCAAATTCATGTATTTAATTGAATAATATGAAAAAAGTGTACACATAATAGTGTGTTATGTCTATTTAAAAACTTAATATTAATAAATGGTTGTGCATTCTTTTTTATAATATTAGAATATTTTTAATTATGTGATAAGTATCTAAACTAGGTGATAAGAATTTTTTAATATTATATCTTAAATTGCCCGGTTGTTAGAAAAATAAGGTTAATTAAAGAATGACAACAAATTAACATTTAAAAAAATGATTAAGATCGCTAACAAAATATCAAATAATCCAGAGATATGATGATAATGGTAATATCAAATCCCATTTTTCATATACAATGACAGAGATGTGGGAGATTTTGAGCAATCATCACTCAACATGGACTATGCAAGAGCACTACCAAAGATCTCATATATATGACTATGCAAGAGCACTACCAAGTCATATATAGTTATAGACGCATTGAAACCTTGACTTAATCAATGAACGATATGAAGAGTGATGAATTAAAATAAAGGAAAAGTAAGAGAATGAGCTTCGGACTACTGGATGACTACCTCGACGGTCAAAGGCTCAATTACTCTATCTAGTTAATTGATAATCCCCTTGAGATATCATGAAGAATGTTGATGGGTCTGAAATGGCTCAAATAAGATGAATGAGTAAACGGAGTGGAGGACAAGGAAGTGATAATTGAACTTCGGGTGTGGTGGGACTGTTCCCTACGGAAGGCCTAACGTCACATGTGATGCTGAGGAATAGGATCACATCTCTTGTGTATTTGTTCCTTTTTTTATTTTATTTTTCGTTTGAGCAACGCCTTCGAATTTTGTATATTAATATTAATAGCAATAATACTAATTGAAAATAATACGAGAAGAGAATGAGAATGGGATTTTTTAATTGAAAATGATTTGAGAAGAAGTGGAGAATAAGTTTGTGTAATTTGTTGATTCTCTCTATTATTATATTAAATAGTTCTAACATTAAATAAAAAAAAACTCATCCACATTTATGGACATTTATGGTTGTGATAAATGTGGATGGGTGTATTATCAAGGTCCATTATTGCTAGATATCTTGCTAGCATAGCAACAAAATGCCTATTACTCCACGAGGTGCTGCAAATACAATTTGGATAATAAGCAAATAATTCATATAAATCAATAAAATAAATATAAAGTTAATATATTTGTACATGATACTATGCAAATTAATAATTAATTTTAATACAATTTATAGAGCCTAAAAAAAATATAAGAGAATAAAATGAATCTAAATAAAATTTATCATATTATTTACCAAATTTTTATATTTTATTTTAATACGAGAGCTATGTTATTTTTTTGAACTCTAATATACAAGATTGTGCTAAAATAATATAGTAAATATATTAATTGTGACCATAATCATTTATGAATTCACACACTTGATGCAGGATATATACAACATTAAGTCATGTCACTATAATTTAATATAAAAAGCTAACAATCTAATGATAAAAAGTACGAGAGAGGTGACTCATTGAAAACAAATAGGCATGTACTAATGAAAATTGAGGTGGATAGCATTTGATATGTGGCCATGGAGTCCGACCCAGTAAATCTATAATATATTTGTGTTGAGTAAAAAAAAAATTCGAATATCGTTATGAATATCTATATCACAAAAGTGATGTAAAAAGTTAATTTTTTTAATCAGAGGTGTTAATTATAATAATATTATCAACATAAATTAAGAATAAAATAACATAAATTTAATCTCGATCGATAAAAAAGTGAACTATTAATTAGAGAGATGAAATCTCAAAATAAGGAGAAAAATGGTGAGTCAATGAAACCATGCACACATATTTGTTTGAGACCATACAACAAACAGACGAAGTTACCAAATATAGTGAGGATGAGCTAGAAAAATGAGAAAGTAATATGTTTGGTAATTAGGTTGAAAGTCTCATCATAGTGGAGATCAATTTATTGAGACAAATCCTAAGCAACCAATGAGTATTTATACTAAGCAACGATGCCATCTTGTTATTTTTTTAATCTTATAAATTCACTTACAATTAATGAAATGGCGAGTAACAGATCCTAAAACAAGGTCCCAATTGTAATTCGATAGAAGAGCAGCATATTCCTAATGCATGATAGCAATCCAACTTGAATACCTACAGACTTGAGCAAAAGTCCAGGGTTCCTATAAATAACTAGTAGCAAAAAACGTGGTGGGATTAAACAACAATAGTAAACCATCGAGGAGAAAAGAAAACATCCTAAGAATGAGTCACCATGTAACGAGGGAGAATGATGAAGAAAGCCATAGGTGTTAGCAGGGGCAGAATAAGGGGAGATGGAGGAGCTACTTAGGTTCTGCCAAGGGGTTGAGGGAAGGAGGGAAACACAACTTCATTAAAAGGTGATCATTCAACAAATGAAAATTTGATTAGTGTGAGGATAAAAAAAAAATAACAACCTAGATAACTTGAGAGATATTCAAGAAAAATATATGGATTAGAGTGAAATTAAATTTTATGAATTTGATAGGATCTGAGATACGAAAAATAATAACAGGAAGGAGATGATAAAAATATTGTAACACCAAAATTTTGGCCAATAATATAATTGTGCGATGGGTCCAAATTAAAATAAAATTAAAAGTAGAAATCAAAACTAATTTTAAAAGTTTTGATCGAGCTAGAAAAAAAATTGAATTCCCTCTATCCTATTAATTCACTCTCTAGTTCTCCATCCTATTAAAAAACAAACCCGATAGGGAACGACGGAAGTCCGAACTACGACATGGATGGTTGGGCCGCGACGTGATAACCTGCATGGCTGTAGGGAACGACGTGATCGTTCTGGGTATTACAATAGGCAGCTTGGTATGCACGATATTGGAGTGGGCACATCTGGTTTTTCCCACTTACTTTGGCTATTCCCCTTCGATGGCGGCTAACCTCCTTCTAGTTGCACCCTACGAACCAGAGAACTAGTTGAAGCTCTCCCTCGTCAGTCCTTCCACCTAGTCCAGAAAAGCCTCCACCCCCTTCCCCTTAACAATCCCCATCCTCGGGACCCCAGCCAGACCTCATGGCGACAATCCCCTTGCCGCCTTCAATTGTGAGTTCATTGTCGGTGTTGAGAGCCACTACTGCGTCATCTACAAACTTGTTAATGCGATCTACGGGATCACGATGGCCGATCAGTACAGGTTCGTTAACATCCTTGAACCCATCCATATAGTTAACCCGGTAGTCTTGTGATGGCCGCTTGCAAGAGAGTGGACGTCACGCTTGAGAAGCTTGCTCGCAAGTACACCAAGGTTATCCCTTGACTTCGTCCGGACTCCACCCGCCTCTCTGCCATGCTCTCCTCGATGCACGGGAAAGAATTGCCAAGATGGTCCACTCAACCATCGACTCCGAGGTTAAGGTCCGCGGTGCCGATAGCTGGCCTACCTTGGAACCGCATTCTTTAGATAATATTACCAGAATCATTCGACACCAGAATCATTCGATAATATGATATTTCATGGAATAGGGGCTGGGATCAACTAGTATTGCAAAACCAGGATTCATGCTGTTGAGCTGACAGCAGGGTACTATAACACCAGATATCGGGATGGGTATATATCGATAGCAAGAATTATGGCAAAACACGAAGCGATATTGAACTTCACATGTATGGAAATGAAGGATACTAAGCAGACTATTGCATGTCGCTCTCCAGAAGAGTTAGTTCGACGAGTGAAGGCAACAACCCAAGTTGCTAGTACAGAACTTGCTAGAGAGAAGGCATTAGAGGGATATGATGCAGGAGGTTTTATACAAGTATTAAAAACGAGTGGCTCGGATTTTGGCAATGAGCTAAGTGCATTCACATATTTGAGGATGAACAAAAGGTTGTTCGAGGGGAATATGGTGGGATAGAATTGGGAACAAGCATACTACCATAGGGGAGACCTTTGAAGGGTTTAGTGAAGCTTGGGGGTAGGTTTGACCCATCCCAATCCGTTAGAACTACCAAGGCTAAGCAGTCCTAAGGCCTAGAAGGCTTGAAGCTGCTGCAGATGGTCCAGATACTAGTGATTCAGCTAAAGCCATCGCAGCTGGTGCTTCTGATGGAAAAGCCCCACTTGAGGATGCCTGTAGATACCAGCCATGAAAAGGGGAATGGAGAGATAGATATTGCTGGTTATGTGAAGTCCTACTGGCAGGGTTCTAGATCATTGCCAGGTGCTGTTTTGGTATTAGGATAAGTATGGGCCAAAAAAGGAACGAGAGGCATTCACACGGTCTTTATGGGCCATAAGCATTGATGGTGAAGGTAGGGCTTAAATAGACAGGTCGTATGAGAGTATTCGCTGGGAAGCACACTACGGATCGAAAGCCAGTCAGACGAACATGTTGTGACTATCGGGTGAGCGGGATTTCTGATACGGTACTGATTAGATCAATGATGAAATAGTACTCAAAAGTCTTTATCTTTCATTTGGCAAAATGTTTTGAGAATATATTCTATTGAATATGTGGACCAAGCTAAAAATCTTATTTAGGGAAAATATATTCTCTATGGGGATTATAATGTCCCAATAGGCTCAATGCCACTCTTTTAAAAAGAAGTGGGCCCAAGGCTATGTTTTGGAAATCTCATGAAAGTGGGCCCAAGGCTGATAGACACGGGCATGTACCCGTCTAGAATGAACATGTGATAAATAATGCTAAAAGATCCGAATAATGCGAACTTGTGTGATACCCATCGAGTCAACCTGAGTTGTTAAGCTTGTTGGGCTGGACCGCTGCTCTACCGAAGCTAGGTCATCGAACCTATTAGGCCAGTACGCGTGGTGGGGCCGAAGCCAAGCTGACAGACCGTTGTGTGGGAGGGACAAAGATAATGACTATAACTAAAAAACTTGTTGATTGTGCATGCACCGCAATGTTCGGGCCATCAGGACATCAGGACACCTGGCATGAGGTAGTGATGGAGCCCAAGGACTATTGGACAACCTAGAGAGCATAAGGGCAGTTTCGTAGTTCAGTAGGTCGTGAAGCTGAGGATCTTCATACGCACGGAGACCGAGGCAGTAGGGGGAATGAGGTCTCGTCCCATTGAGCGAACATTGTGGAGAAACTTGAGTTTGGGGTCGGACTATTGATGTTCGCACAAACTTCGGGTAGAGGCAGTATCCCTCTATCAGGGTAGACAGTGAATGCGCTCTGGTCCACAAGTGGCACGGTCGAGAATCGTACTACGAATGTGTGATCCCTCCTATGATAGAAGGGCGGTTAATTGTTTGTGCTAAACTTAAAATGTAAGGTGAAATGATAATTTTTGTATGGTGAAAGAAACGGAATTCAAACTTGTCAAATACAAGTTAATTGTTTAATATCTACACAAGTTTACCCATGGTGATTCCTATTTTACCCAAACCTTCCTGAAACCCCATTTAGAGTATGAGCTGAATAGTGGATGAGAAGTCACGATGTTAGTGAAGCCCTCTCATTAATTTATCGAACTCATTCCCCTCTAATCACCCCTTTTCAGATAAAGCTGGTGAAGAAGGACATGTGTCGGAAAGCCAAACCCAAACCAAAGGTATGTCTTACATTCAGTATATAGTCTTGGTATATGATTTTTTTTTGGAAGTTGAATTTTTAAAAGTCAATTTATTAGATTGAAAAATATTTTGGGATATTTTGTTTTGAGCCTTGCACCCTGTCGATTTTATAATGATGAGGCACCCATTGTTATAAAGTCGGGAGGATGCGACGGTTGTCTACAGGTCTGACCGGGAAAAAACCGGATCGGGGTGTGACACATGTACTGAATGATGAAGGATCTAATAAGGAGAATGATACTGAAAGGTGCAAGTGGAAAGACAATTGATGAGAAAGACTTTTGTTTTGAAGGAAAAATCCTAGAATGTCATGGGAAGGTTAGCATGAGCAAGGAGAGTAAGATGTATATCAACAATGTGACGATGATTGCACTTAGCAATACCATTATATTTGGGTGTATCGGACATGAAATACAATGTGAAATACCTTGAGATTGAAGCTTATATTGAAATTTAAATGAAAGAAATTATTTAGCCCCATCGAATTGGAGGCTTTAATTATGAGCTCAAAGAAGTTTTCAACCCGCAACAGAAAAGCTTGAAAAATGGAGGGAAGATCATACAATTTTTCATGACGAATTTACTAAATTTGTTTATGAAATGGATATAGTAACTATAACATGTGTAAAAGAGAACGAGAGCAACTCCCCAAATATTAATATGAATAAGTTGTAATGGGAATGTGCAGGCATGATGAGTGGCAGGAAAGGGTAACCAAGTAATTTTTCCAATGCAACAAGAGGTACAAAATGAAGGCAATAAGAATACTTTTACTTTAATCCCAATGTGATAGGAATCAACTTAACAAGCTACTACTTGTTTACCATTGAAAATCTTTCACATGATTTCCAACAACTCTCACCACTTGTATCTCACAAGCTAAAATTATGTTTCTTCCTACCCGGGAAAATTTTCATAATTTTATTTTAGGAAAATTCACATAAGGTTGTATCAGACAAATAATCAAACACCCTTTCTCACTAAATGGATCATTCATTCACAAAATAGACCGTTGGAGGCTACAACCTCGATATGTCCCACTTGTGGCCCAGAGCGCCTTTACCGTTCATCTGGATGAGAGGCTACAACATCTACCACATTGGTGCGGGGCTACAACCTTGACCATTTGTCTGTGTGAGCATCATTGCCCAACCCCCAGACATTTCCTAATAATGTTGTTCACTATTGAGGGACAAGACCTCTCTTCTTTCTTCCTCAATCTCAATGCGCATTAGGACTCCCAGAACCCCATGACATACTAAATGAGCATAACTTCCCTTATCCCAACCTTGCATTCAAGCAGCCCTTAGAACCATCACTACCCTATATCAGACATCTCTTTGTTCTGCACGATTGCAATTATAAAAAAAAAAGTGTTTTGGTTTAAGATATTTTTCTTTGTATTGCTAGCCCAACAAGCTCAAACCCGACTTTGGTTTAGTAGCTTAAGAAAACATTATCCATTGGTGATAACTTTTGTGAAGCTCTTAAAGCAAATCTTATTTAAGATATTTGACCCGTTTACATTGGCCTTGGGCTCACTATAAGAATTTTCAAAACATGGCGTTGAACCCACTTTTCTTTCAAAAATCATGGTCTTGTGCCCACCTTCACATAACTAGATCTAACCAACCATTTGTAGACCATGGGTCCCACCCATATCCTGCAATAATAGTTGAATTATATTTTTCCCTTGAAGTGTATTCACACACCGTTCACGAGAAATCTTGTGATCAAGATTCATGCTCTTAACAAAAATATATTTCTCAAAATAGTTTGAACAATTTTAGTCATGGGATTATATTTTTGGAAAAGAATTTTATAAGCAAATTATGCAATAAATTTTACAAGTAATATCATGTCACTGGTCTAATTGTACTCGATGCCATAAATCCCACTCATCGTTATTCGTGGACATATTCCTCCAAGAGGGATTCTTGAATCTTTGTACTCCTCTCGCACGATCATGTATGTTTTACTCCCTTTGTACTTGCACTCGAAATCTAATACTTGAAGAATCTAGGTCAGTCATTGAGCCTTGAAATTTCCTCCGTACTTCAATTATGCATTCAGGGCCATTTTCGTAATTTCAACATCCTGACTAATTTACCCTTCCAAACATGGCCTTGATGACATTCTTGTAATTTTATCATCTTCACAAGGGCATTTTGGTCACTTTATTAATGAAGTATTTTTGTCATTTTGAGAAGTCAGTGGCTGAGTTTGTAATTACACCACATCTTAGGGGTACTTTTGTCCCACGACCATTAGCCTCAAGCGCTTTGTTTACTTTGACTGATATCGTCATTAGCCCTCTAAGCTTCTTTCTCTCAGTTGTAGGGCGTTCCTCGATGTCGGGATTCCCTCCATCGTTCTCCTTTTGACAATCCTCATGTATGTTTTGTAAACCCCGCATTTTGAGTAAAGGAAAACTGGAAAAGAACCAGTGAAACCGAGTAAGAAAACCAAACCGGTTCACAAACCCATTTATTGGGGAATGGGCAAATTAGAGAAATTTCAACTCTCTTGTGACCCAAAGAGATTCATAAAACCTTGGAAAAGAATATTAAGATAAATTAGAAGAGAAAAACCTGATTGGTTCAGATGAACTAAATCCTATTAAAACACTAAAGTTAAGTGTGCTTGCTTGAGAGTAGTGCGAGGATGGGTGACCTCCTAGGAAATATGTTTTTTTTGTAACTCGAAATTTCGGTCAAAAATTTTTTGGCGAGGCCCTATCATAAATTAATATATATATATATATATTTATTTATTGGAATTAATACTAATAATTTAATGCCTAAATTAAATTATTAGAATTAATACTAATAATTTAATACCTAAATTAAATTATTGGAATTAATACCAATAATTTATGGTAACATTAATACTATTAATAAATCTCCCCCATTTAATACACAATTTTACACCTATATAAAGAGCTCATCCTCATTTATTCTTATCACACCTAAACACTTTTCTCTCTCTACTGCTCCATTTCCTAGTTACGCTCGAACCAGATTTTTAACTTGAGCATTTTTCTTAACCTTAGAAGGAGAGGACGGGCTCTTTATAATCGGGGAGAAGACAGCTACACGCCTGTAGTCTTCGTTTGCTCCGAGGGTCGCCGGAGAAGCACTAACATGATGGAACAGTGAAGCAGCTCCGGCAGACCGAAGCTGCCCTATTTCGACCGAGCTGAAATCGGCCATTTCGAGCCCTCCTCAGGCCAAAACAAGCCCTTCCAACACTTACTCAGCCCTCCCACAACCGAATTAGGACTGGTAAGCCAATTCGGCTCCCTTCTGCAATTTCTGACAAGTGCTAGAGAGAGAACCGACAGAATTTCGATGATGAAATTCTAACTTAATTTGGCATTAATTGATGCAATTCTTGATTTTAAGATGAACCTCAGGACGAGAGCTATCTCCCAGATTGAAAGCTCGAACCGCCATGCCCCCAACGGTAAGCTTTTGAAGCTTTCTCTCTCTATAGTCTTTTTCCCGGTGAAGCTCCGTTTGAACTCATTTCGACGTTAAAACTTACGATTCAAAGTGCTATGGAATTGTATGAACATGTAGAAACTCAATTTCAACTTCAATTTCAACAATTGGAAGTGTTTGATTGGTCAATTTGATGAAATCAAATTCAACTATGTTAAGGAGTTGAAATTGGGGGAAATTGGGGATTTTCAAATTTTGAAGGACCATAATGCAATTTTATAAAATTGAGGGTCAATTGGGCATGATAGGAATGTTAGAGGGCCAATTGAGGAATTTTAGAATTTTTTAGGTGAAATTTACCATTTTTGTAAAGGAAGGGCAAAATGGTAATTTTGGAAAAGTTTGGGGACCAAATTGGAAATTTGGTAAATTAAACCTCTTTTGTGAATTTGAATAAATTGAGGTCCCAAGGTAAATTTTTAAAAGTTTCGGGACTCAATTTGAGGAAAAAATGATATTTGGGAATTAAAGTTAAAGAAAAATAACTTTAGGGACCTAATTATAAATAAATAGAAAGTTTAATTTTCTCATTCATTTGGAATGAATGAAGGCTATTAGGCCAAAGGATAATGAACCAAGATGTTCATATCGTGTAGGAACACGAAGTACCGGGAATGCCAGCAAGCACAAGCTCGCGTGAATACAAACAATTGGTCTAGTGGAATTCACTACATTAACGAGTGAGTGGGATTTTTTATATCATACCCGGTTGGGGATGATAAGTACCTCGAAATGAAAACCCACTACCAAGTGGTATTTTAAATGTCACAACTTAGAGGAGTGATGTAAAAATTATGCGGAAAAACTACTTACCGGTTGGTATGATGAAACTTTCTTGAATAAAGTTGAAAACCCATTCATCGATTATGAGTGGAGATGTCCTTATGCCCGGTCGGTATAATGGATAATTGAAACCATATTTTATCGGAAGTGCTCTCCCCTGACTGTGTGCCAATGCTTAAATGATTTGGTAGACCTACTTAACGGAAGCTCGAATAGCACTTATAGGCTGGGAGCCTCGGTTTTAGAAAATGGGGACTAATATGTCCAATTTTGAAAATCTCATACAATAGGTCCAAGTCCAGTTAGCACGAGCAGGAGCTCATAAAAAAACAAGAGTTATATGCCATAAAATTTTAAATAAATAAATTGTTTGGCCATGGTACCAAGACAGGACTAACATGCTCAGTCAACTAGCGGTAGTGCAACATGACAGGTCGACGAACTAGTCAAGACAAATAACTGCGGATTGAGTTAAGGGTTGGGGCCATTGGACCAGTGACACCACATATTATATGGCATGATAAGAAAATACTGATTGTGTCACGCCCCGACCCGGTTTGGTCGAATCCCCGTGATCAACCCGCCACTCTCCCGATTTACTAAAGGGTTTTCCCTTATATTATAAATCGTAAAGAGTAAGGCGTTAACCTGCACCTTTTTCCAGGAATATCATAAATCAAAACTGCATATTAATTTAAATTAGTTGTACCAATCTTGCAGGCGTTTAATTGCGCAAGTCCTTTAAGGTTCGGCTTTCCGGGACTTCCTGAAAGAGGTATAAGGGAGGGGGTGAGTACAACTACTCAGTTAATGGGATTCAAATCTTTTAACTTTCAAGAAAAACATTTATATGGAGTGTGCCAGACTCCTTTGTTTTCAAAAAAATCATTTCATTTAAAAATTCATCTTTTTCCATTATTTCTTAGTTATCGATGTGTCATCACCCAACACACATCCTTCATAATGAAGGTTACACACATTCGCAAGTCAGTATCACTACTGAACCCGCTAGTGGCTTCGGAGCGACTTTTCCTGCCACCCGGATAGAAGTACGACCACTTCTACCCTAGGAATGAGTGGATGTACTAAACATCGGACCCACAATCCCGAAATCACTTCTTCGTGTCCGTATGAGGACAGAGACCTCATCCTGTCCCCACCCCGGTCTCATGCGCTTAGTGCTACTCCAGATTTCGCACAGACACCTGGAACGACGAACTACCCTTATAGCCACCAGGTCGTCCAGTGCCCTTAGGATGCATCACTACCCCTCATGGGCGTCTTGATGATCCCGTACTCATAGTGCATGCACAAACAATGTTTTCTTATATTGCCATGTAATATGTGGTGCCATTAGTCCAACGGCCCCGACTCTCAACTCAACCCGTAGTTGTTTGTCTTGACTAGTCCGTCGACCTGTCATGTCGCACTGCCGCTAGTTGACTGAGCATGTCGGTCCTATCTTGGTACCATGGCCAAACAATTCACTTATTAAGTTTTATGGCACATATATCATGTTCGTTTACAAGCTCCTACTCGTGCCAACTGGCCTTGGGCCCACTGTACGAGATTTTCAAAATCGGGCATTTCGCCCCCAAGTTCCAAAACCGAGGCCCTTGGCTTATCAGAGCTATTCGAGCTCCCGTCGAGAAGGTCTCCCAAATAGTTTAAGCATTGGCACACAGTCAGGGGAGAACACTTCCGACAAAAATAGGTTTTTTACTATCCATCATACCGACCGGTATAAGGACATCTCCGTTCATAACCGATGAACGGGTTTTCAACTTCCTTCCAGGAAGTCTCATCATACCAACCGGGTATGATCTACTTACAACCCGTAAGTAGTTTTTCCGCATAACTTTCACATCACTTTCTTTAAGTAGTGATGATTAAAATACCACTAAACAGTGGGTTTTTATATCGAGGTACTTATCATCCCCAACCGGGTATGATGTTAGTAAACCCACTCACAACCGGTAAGTGGTTTTTAACTTTATAAGGTGTGCTCATCATCCCAATCAGGTATGATGTTTGTAAACCCACTCACAACCGGTAAGTGGTTTTTAACTTTAAACTGTGCTCATCATCCCAACTGGGTATGATGTGAATAACCCACTCACCTGTTAATGCCGTGAATTCCACTAGACTGGTTCTTGGTATTCACGCGAGCTTGTCCTTGCTGGCGTTCCCGGTACTTCGTGTTCTGGTGAAGGCACGGCGATCCGAGCTTTCGATCTGGGCAGATAGGTCTCATTCTGAGGTTCATCCTTTCGGTCCTAATTCGGTCGTGGAAAGGCTGAGAAAGTGTTGGGAGGGCTTGGTTTGGCCTGAGGAGGGCTTGAAATGGCCGATTTCAGCTTGGCCGAAATAGGGCAGCTTCGGTCCGCCGGAGTTGCTTCACTATTCCATCATGTTGGTGTTTCTCCAACGATACTCGGATTGATTGGAGTTTGCTATCAGATAGCTATCTTCTCCCCGGTTCTAAAGAGCCCGACCTTTGTTCAAGTCGAAGCTCTCGTTCGAGCTTTACCGGGAAATGGAGCAGTAGAGAGAGAGAGAGAAGTGTTCAGGTGTGAGGAGAATGAAATGGGGATGAACTCTTTATATAGTTGTAAAACCCGTGTATTAAATGGGCGAGATTTATTACTGGTATTAATATTGCCATAAATTATTGGTATTAATTCCAATAATTTAATTTCGGTATTAATTCTAATAAATTAAATTTTAGTATTAATTCTAATAATTTAATTTCGGTATTAAATTATTTGTATTAATTCCAATAATTTAATTTAGGTATTAAATTATTGCTATTAATTATATATTAATTTATGATAAGGCGTACATACAAATTTTTGACCGAAATTTCGGGTTACAAAAAAATTCATACTTCCCAAGAGGTCACCCATCCTCACATTACTCTCAAGTAAGCACGCTTAACTTTAAAGTTCTTATGGAATCTAGTTCACTTGAACCACTTTGGTTTTTGTTTTCTAATTTGTCTTAAGTTTCTTTTCCAAGGTTTAATGCACCCTTTGGATCACCCGAGAGTTGTAAATTCCCAACTTGCCCGTTCAGAAATAATCGGGTTTGTGAACCGGTTCTAAATCCTCACTTGGTTTGACCGGTTCTTTTCCTGGTTTTCCTTAGCTCAAAAGGGCGGGTTTTACAACTCTCCCCTCCTTTTAGGAGTTTTGTCCCCAAAACTTAGTTAACATCCTTGCATGAGCAATCATTTCCTTTGATGCCCCTTTAGTGTTTGCTTAAGATGCAACGTCTTCTCTTGTTCTTTTAATTAGTCCTTTTTACATCCTTCACTTAAGGAATTTCTTTTTCTTTATATTATTTACTCCCTCCATGGAGATTATCATAACGAGACATACCTTACTTCATGGTATATTTTTAGATTTATATCTTTCTTTGCTTAGAGCACATTCTTCCCTTTGAGGTTCTGTACTCAAGATTAGAAATTCCAAGATACCTAACCATTCCCATGTCTAGTTAACCCCTTGGTCGTTGAAACCTTTAGCTTAATGTTCTTTCGGGTGTTACATACTAGTTGCCACAGTTTTCTTTATTCTCACTTTTTCATCTCATTTTGACCCTTTCTCCATTCGTTGTCTATTATAACTTCAGTCCAAATTTTTTATATTAGACCTCGTCATGCTTATTAGCCGACTCTTCCTTACTTTGAGTCATATTCTCCTCAGGATTGTTGGGCTTACATACCCCTTACAACATGGCATTTTCTAGGACCTGTCTTTGTCCATTAGATTTCTAGAACATCTCCTTGAGGGTCTCTCTTAGCTTTTTTTTTTTTTTTACCTTTCAGGGATCATATAACTTCATCCCTCTTTTCTTTTGATGGCATTCCTCAACTATCCTTTTTACCGTTATCCTCTCATCCATCATGCTTTTGAAGTTATGTCTCATATAACTGCATGGATTTCTCTTACCTACTCATCCTTTCAAAACGTTTTTATTGGGTCCTTTCAATTCCAATCGTTGGGTTTCCTGATGATTATTGACATACGAGGATTTTTTTTTCTTATGTCCTTTCTCTTCTTTAGTGACATCCCTTATTCAATGACTTCCTTTTTCCTTAATCCTCTTTTACTTGCTCATAAATCACTTCATGATTCTTCATTCTACAATAATTGCTTTCGATCTATGTGTCGATTACTTTGCTTGGGAAGGTTCACCCATCCAGTTTTGTTCATTATCTTTGGCTGTCCGCCGTTACTAGTATTCCTCTTTCTACATGGTTCTCCTATTCTTTCCAAACAGGTCATGATGGACCATTACAATACTTCCTTCCTCTGAAAACATTTCCTAAATAAGGGTTGGTTCCATTTTCTCTTAATTGGGATACACATGTCTTTCCGAGGCTTCCTTCCTTGGTAGGATTCTTTGCCTTTTCCCTGACATTCTTTTCTTACATTTGCTCTAGGGGATTTGTACCCTTAAATGACATCCCTTGATGTCGTCTTCTCCTATTTACCTTTACTCCTCAAATCTTTTAGGCATATCTTTTATGCTCTATTTGCATCCTTATTCGTACCCAGTACTTGTCTATTTCTTTAGGGAGCGTACAAATCTTCCTTGTTTCAGGATCATTGTGGGAGAGGCTTGCCTATTCCTTTCTTGGCTTGAGTTTAGTCGTTAATTGGCCCTTGGTCCTTTTTAGGATTTCTTGTATCCTTCTTTTCCCGAGTATTTGACCTTCCTGCCTCTCTCTTCTTTGTCGGAACTTACATTATGGCTTTCCCGAGTATTTGTTCGTTAACTGCTTTGCCTCCACCATTTGTTTGGTCTAAGTTTCTTAGCAGTAGTTTCTCGAGTCCTCCTATCCTTAACATCCATCTCACCGACCTTTTTAAGGTGTAGTCCCTTCTACTTCCCGGTCTTCCTTAGGGTGTCATTTGTTCCCTCTGACTATCTTGTTGTAACGACTTGCTTTCTCTTGTCCTGTTGGTCCGAACTTCCTATTTGACATAGTTGCTTTTTCCAAGGTGATTTATTCCTGTAATCCCAATACGTCCCATTTGTCAACAAATGTTCATCTTGTTTTCTCTTGTGGATGCACTCCTTTCTTTGCTCCTAAATGGTTTGGATTTTCTTCTTAACGGGGGAATTCTCTTTAACTATCCTTTGTTCTGTTTGTGGTTTTATTGAGGTCCTACCTTTACCCCTTTTTCCTTCTTACCACTTTGCTAAGATTTTGAAGAGTTTCCTCTCATTTGTGGTTGCAAATGGAGTCACGTTTCTTGGGATGGTATCCTCTCGAATTTCCTATAGTTGTGGGGTGTTTATTCTTGGAAAATATTGTCCTGACTCCTAGCGATGTGGGACAATTTTTCACTTCGTGTCCTATTCCCCTCTAGGTTAACTTGATTCCTGTCCTTTGTAGGGTTGGGCACTTCTCCATGCAGTGTCCCTATCATTCATGCTTGTAATTACATGAACATAAGTGGTTCCTCTTGGCATTTTCTTAGAAATTGTTAATTTTAGTGCTCCTTCATCCTTAAGTTTGGATACCACGAGAGTTTTTTTTTTTGAGTCTTGAAGATCACATCATTTGAGGGACAGGGTTTTTAGGAATTTGGAGTACTTCATTAATAGAGTAGTACAGTATGTTGGGGATTTTGTCCCTATTACTGAAAATGGTCACCAAATAACTAGGGAGCTACGAGATTCTTGATTAGCATCCTCCTATGTAAGGTTATATGCCTCATTTTATGGCTTCACGCTTGGCTTCCTTTATACTTAGAGTTGTGACCTCAATAGGTCCTGTCACCATTCTCTAGGATACTTTCTCATTTGCTCTTTTGAGATTCCTGCCATGCTTTAGGCATTTGGAAAGCTTCTAGGGTTGTATTCCAATGAAGATAAGGTGTTGAGTAGAGCCATTCCTAGTTTTCTTGGTTCCTCTCCTGGGAGCCATCTGAAAATTTTAGGATAAATCCTATTAGTTACAATATTTTATAGTCTTGATTATGTATTCGAGGAAACAGACTCTGATACCACTCTAGTTGTCACGCCCCGACCCGGTTTGGTCGGATCCCCGTGATCAACCCGCCACTCTCCCGATTTACTAAAGGGTTTTCCCTTATATTATAAATCGTAAAGAGTAAGGCGTTAACCTACACCTTTTTCCAGGAATATCATAAATCAAAACTGCATAGTAATTTAAATTAGTTGTACCAATCTTGCAGGCGTTTAATTGCGCAAGTCCTTTAAAGTTCGGCTTTCCGGGACTTCCTGAAAGAGGTATAAGGGAGGGGGTGAGTACAACTATTCAGTGAATGGGATTCAAATCTTTTAACTTTCAAGAAAAACATTTATATGGAGTGTGCCAGACTCCTTTGTTTTCAAAAAAATCATTTCATTTAAAAATTCATCTTTTTCCATTATTTCTTAGTTATCGATGTGTCATCACCCAACACACATCCTTCATAATGAAGGTTACACACATTCGCAAGTCAGTATCACTACTGAACCCGCTAGTGGCTTCGGAGCGACTTTTCCTGCCACCCGGATAGAAGTACGACCACTTCTACCCTAGGAATGAGTGGATGTACGAAACATCCGACGCACAATCCCGAAATCACTTCTTCGTGTCCGTATGAGGACAGAGACCTCATCCTGTCCCCACCCCGGTCTCATGCGCTTAGTGCTACTCCAGATTTCGCACAGACACCTGGAACGACGAACTGCCCTTATAGCCACCAGGTCGTCCAGTGCCCTTAGGATGCATCACTACCCCTCATGGGCGTCTTGATGATCCCGTACTCATAGTGCATGCACAAACAATGTTTTCTTATATTGCCATGTAATATGTGGTGCCATTAGTCCAACGGCCCCGACTCTCAACTCAACCCGTAGTTGTTTGTCTTGACTAGTCCGTCGACCTGTCATGTCGCACTGCCGCTAGTTGACTGAGCATGTCGGTCCTATCTTGGTACCATGGCCAAACAATTCACTTATTAAGTTTTATGGCACATATATCATGTTCGTTTACAAGCTCCTACTCGTGCCAACTGGCCTTGGGCCCACTGTACGAGATTTTCAAAATCGGGCATTTCGCCCCCAAGTTCCAAAACCGAGGCCCTTGGCCTATCAGAGCTATTCGAGCTCCCGTCGAGAAGGTCTCCCAAATAGTTTAAGCATTGGCACACAGTCTGGGGAGAACACTTCCGACAAAAATAGGTTTTTTACTATCCATCATACCGACCGGTATAAGGACATCTCCGTTCATAACCGATGAACGGGTTTTCAACTTCCTTCCAGGAAGTCTCATCATACCAACTGGGTATGATCTACTTACAACCCGTAAGTAGTTTTTCCGCATAACTTTCACATCACTTTCTTTAAGTAGTGATGATTAAAATACCACTAAACAGTGGGTTTTTATATCGAGGTACTTATCATCCCCAACCGGGTATGATGTTAGTAAACCCACTCACAACCGGTAAGTGGTTTTTAACTTTATAAGGTGTGCTCATCATCCCAATCAGGTATGATGTTTGTAAACCCACTCATAACCGGTAAGTGGTTTTTAACTTTAAACTGTGCTCATCATCCCAACTGGGTATGATGTGAATAACCCACTCACCCGTTAATGCCGTGAATTCCACTAGACCGATTCTTGGTATTCACGCGAGCTTGTCCTTGCTGGCGTTCCCGGTACTTCGTGTTCCGGTGAAGGCACGGCGGTCCGAGCTTTCGATCTGGGCAGATAGGTCTCATCCTGAGGTTCATCCTTTCGGTCCTAATTCGGTCGTGGAAAGGCTGAGAAAGTGTTGGGAGGGCTTGGTTTGGCTTGAGGAGGGCTTGAAATGGCCGATTTCAACTTGGCCGAAATAGGGCAGCTTCGGTCCGCCGGAGTTGCTTCACTATTCCATCATGTTGGCGTTTCTCCAACGATACTTGGATTGATTGGAGTTTGCTATCAGATAGCTATCTTCTCCTCGGTTCTAAAGAGCCCGACCTTTGTTCAAGTCGAAGCTCTCGTTCGAGCTTTACCGGGAAATGGAGCAGTAGAGAGAGAGAGAAAAATGAACTCTTTATATAGTTGTAAAACCCGTGTATTAAATGGGCGAGATTTATTACTGGTATTAATATTGCCATAAATTATTGGTATTAATTCCAATAATTTAATTTCGGTATTAATTCTAATAAATTAAATTTCAGTATTAATTCTAATAATTTAATTTCGGTATTAAATTATTTGTATTAATTCAAATAATTTAATTTAGGTATTAAATTATTACTATTAATTATATATTAATTTATGATAAGGCGTACATACAAATTTTTGACCGAAATTTCGGGTTACAAAAAAATTCATACTTCCCAAGAGGTCACCCATCCTCACATTACTCTCAAGTAAGCACGCTTAACTTTAAAGTTCTTATGAAATCTAGTTCACTTGAACCACTTTAGTTTTTGTTTTCTAATTTGTCTTAAGTTTCTTTTCCAAGGTTTAATGAACCCTTTGGATCACCCGAGAGTTGTAAATTCCCAACTTGCCCGTTTAGAAATAATCGGGTTTGTGAACCGGTTCTAAATCCTCACTTGGTTTGACCGGTTCTTTTCCTGGTTTTCCTTAGCTCAAAAGGGCGGGTTTTATAGATTGTGCATGCACTGTGATTATGGGACCATCAAGATGCTCAAGAGGGGTAGTGATGCATCCTAAGGGCACTGGACGACTTGGTGGGTATAAGGGCAGTTCGTCGTACCAAATGATCGTGCGAAATTTGGAGTAGCACCAAGCGCATGAGACCAGAGTGGGGACAGGATGAGGTCTCTGTCCTCATATGGACACGAAGAATTGATTTTGGGATTGAGGGTCAGATGTCACGTACATCCACTCATTCTCAAGGTAGAAGTGGACGTGCTTCTATCTAGGTGGCCGGTAAAGTCGCTCTAACGCCACAAGTGGGTTTAGTGGATAGGCTGGCCTATAAATGTGTGTTTGACCTTCATGATGAAGGATATGTGTTGGGTGATGATACACCGTGATTAATAAGGAAATGGTGGTAAAAACCGAGATTTGAAATGAAAGGTTTTTAAAAGAAAAGAGTCTGGCACACTCCAATACAAATCTTTTTCATAAAATTAAAAGTATTGAAAAACCCATTGAAAAATGCCTGTGAGATAGGTATGACAAATTTAAAATATTATGCAGTTTTGATTTATGTTATTTTAGGAAAAGGTGTGGGTTTAAAGGACGCCTTACTCTTTACAGTTTATAATAAGGGGAAACCCTTTAATAGACCGGGAGAGTGGTGGGTTGATCACAAGGATCCGACCAAACTGGGTCGGGGCATGACACGTTTCCTTGTCGATTTCCTCTCCGTTAACTTTCTTCATTCCAATGTAGGTTACTTACTCCTTGACATTCTCTCCTCAAGCTTCGGATGACCACGGCTTCATCCTTTGAGGAGAGCAACCCAAGTCGGCATCATTCCTTGGATCGTCCTTCTGATTCTCATTATTTGTTCAGGTAATTCCTGCCCTCTTCTTTAATTTGTGTTTTTCAAATGAAGTTCTACTTTCCATGAGGTCCATCCATTGTGACATTGCCTACGAATCACCCTTCTCTCCCCTAGTTTCACCCACTTCATCATGTTGGACCGATGCTCATCCGAGTTCTTTTATCGATCTCCTCCTTCATCGGCTGCTCAGATGAGTCCCCACCTTCACGGAATTTTGCTCAATTGTAGCTAAGGCTCCCAAGTAGGTTTATATGAGGTCCCAAAATTCTTTAGTTTGGCTTCATCTCTTACCTTTAGGTACACCCACTCTGACCTCCTATTTTATTTTCTTCAATTCGGAGTTCTTTTGCAATTGTCTACTTCTATTTCTCCTATGGGTATGATGAGGTCGTTAGTTGGGTTTTCCTTGTTTGGTTGTCTAGAAGTCAGGTCTTCTTTTAGTCGTCACTTGCATTCCCTTACAGATTATCTCGGGTCATCCACCTCATTCTGGTTCTAGGGACTATACCAACACTCAATCTCCCTCTACTAAATTTCTAGTTGCTTTAAGCTTTGATGATGCATCCATTGTAGGTTCCTTAGTGTTCCTTTTACAGTTAATACATGATCATAACTTATGAAATTTGCAGGGTCATGAGGCCATAGAAATTCTCCTTATTCATTTCCTCATTAATTTTATCTATTAAATTCTCAATTTATGGTCTGCATGTAAGGTTGTCAATGGTAGTCACATATAAGGGTTATCCACAATTCCATTCAATCCAAACCAACCCAAAGATTCTGATACTTATCCAAACCTACGTAAATTGGGAATTTTCATCAACCAAGCCTTTAATTAGTAAGGGTTGGCTCCCATTGGACTGCTTTTAAATCCAAATGTTGGCTACTCCAAATTAGGGATTTAGTCCACTAGATTAGCTTATCATGTTTCAGTTATAACTTGTAATATGATTAGTCATAGGTTAATCTCTACTGATTTCTCATAGTTGTTAGTTATCCTAGCATGTGATTGTGTCACACCTCAACCCGATTTGGTCGGAACCCTACGAATAACTTGCCACTCCTCCCAATATTATAATCGAGGTTTTCACTATTATCATAGTATTGACAGGAGCAAGGCTCATAAAAATGGAAAAAATGCATTAGATTATGCTTCCCAAAATATGTCAAAATAAATAATACACTATATAAGCATTATAAAAGAAATTGGCATACCAAGTTTGTAGATCTTCCTCTAACGTCATTCTTAACATATTTAGGACCTAAAAAGGGTAAGGGAGGAGTGAGTTTATAACTTAGTGAGGGTTACGTGCCTACTCCTTTTCCTAGGTGGGCAGTCGTCTCCATGGTATCTTCCACATCTCGGGCAAGGGTTCTCATCTTCCACTGAGCAGGGAGGGGTCCTCCTTCGGGGTTCCCTCTATGGGACGTACTCCTCCTCATCATCTATCCTCTGCTCGATAGCATTCTTCCAAGGGATATACTCTTTGTTTGTGTTTCCGCTCATGCCTTTCTACAAGCTTTTGGGGGTTAGAGCCTAGGGTTCGTAAGGACTTATTAGGAAAACTATGCTCTGATACCACTTAAGTTGTCACACCTCAATCTAGTTTGGTCGGAGTTCGGTGATCAACTTGCCACCCTTCCCCAAACCATTTGGGCAATCCTACCTTGATGGTCCAAAGAAGGTAAAGGCATACATATATACGTTCCCATAATATGATCGTAATTTGGGATGTGGGACGTACCTTGAGGGTTCGAACCTTTGCTTGGGGCTTTAATTGCTCCTGACCCAACTTCTCTTAAATATTCCTGAAAGGGGTGAAATGAGAAGAATGAGTATACACCCAGTGAGGGAAATTTTCTACAACGATCAATTGTTTTGATTTAGTTATTTGTTTCATTATCCCAAAGTTTGCACAGTATTCACACATCAACTGCCCTTTTTATCATTAAAAAATGGATCACACCATCGTAGACCAGTCCCTGACTAATCCACTTGTGTACTGGAGTGCCTTTACTATTCACCCTAATATAGGCATGTGGCCTCTACCCTGAGTTTGAGTGGACATCAATCGTCCGACCCTCAAACCCTAGCCATACTCCGTGTCCGCTTTGTGGGACGAGACCTATTTCCCCCTATTGTCTCGGTCTCCGTGCGCATGAAGCTCCAAGAGCTTCTCGACATACTAAACGACATACCGCCCTTATGCTCCCTAGGTCAACCGACAACCCTTGGAACCACCACTACCTCATACCGAGTGTCTCGATGGTTTCGCATCTCAAGCATGCACAATCAAGTGATTTTATTCATTATGGTCATTATCTTTGGCCCACCAGCCCGAGGGTTTGTTGGCTCGGCTTTGACCCCATGCGCACCAACCCAACGGGTTCAACGACCCTCCTTCGGCTTATTAGTTGCCTGGCCCAACAAGCCCAACGACCCACTCTTGGCTCGATGGGTGAAACACACAAATTATCCATTCTATAAATCTTGATGGACTTGTTATTTACAGATTCTCAACGGGCATGTGCCTCTGCCCATCGGCCTTGGGTCCACTTGTATCATCTAGCCCAAGTCTCAGAATTAGCTCCCAAATAGTTTAAGCAGAGTCACTCATTTAGGGGAGGCTAATTCTAAGAAAACATGTTTGAAAGCAAGACCATCGTCCCAATCAAAACCAATGTTGTAAATTTCCCACTCACTCAGTAGTCGTGACGTGTTCGCTAGATTGGGATCCGATCTAGGGCGTGTTCTCTTGCGCAGGTCATTGTGGGGTCCGTCCCACCCAATCTGAGCTTCCAATTCCTCGTAACTAAAATTAAATCTTAACTTTTTTGAAACTTTATAATTTGTCCCAATTCAACAAGAATTACTAAATTGCCCTAAAAAATTTTCAAAATTATCGAAAAGCCCCTATTACATGAAAATTGGCAATTAGGCCCTTATAGTCCTTTAAAGGCGCTAATTGACCCTAGATTTCTCATTTTTGCCAATTGGCCCTTAGATTTTGGAGGATTTGAACAAAAGCCTTCGTATTTTGAAAAATCCCCAAATTGCCCCAAACTTCTAAAAATTACTAGATTACCCCCAAACTCTTCCAAAATGGTTAATTACGCCCCAATTTCTTTGAAATTGCTCATTAGTCCTTAGAATTTCTGAAATTTGCACTTAGATTCTCTAATTTCTGAAAAACCCCAAATTCTCCCCCCTAATTTCTTCCCAAAATGAGCTTTCAGATTTTTTATTCTTACCTCGTCTAATCGACCGCCTAAACTCCCTTAATTTCATCCTCTAATGCTTCTATTCACTTCCTCCAGCTCCCTAGGATCATCCTGCACTTCAAATTTTTTAATTTGGTTGAGTTTCGAGCTTCATCGAAAAATGAACTTAAAGAGAGAGCTTCTTGTTCTTACCAATGGAGGGGTGGTTGTTTGGCTTCTAGCTCGTCTAGCTAGCCCTCGTCAAGAGGATCCTTAGAGAATCGGAGTTCACCCCAATTGATGTCCTAGTCGGGGAAATTTTGATCAGTAAGTTCCGACCACTTTCTCTCTCTAGAATGTCGAGCTTAGGTGAATTGAAGGTCAAGTGGCATACGTGGTAATTGGAAGAGGTCGAAAAGTACCTCAAGGAAGTCAAGGAAGGTTAATTCTAGATGCAGGAGGTCGGAGAAGTCCTAGTTTCAGCTAGTCAGAGTTTCTCTTCTTTGAGCCCTCAGAGCAGCTTCAATGTGTGATTGCTCTGATGCTTCTGAAGGGATCCTCATGTATGGTTGAGGTGTCTGCTAGCTAGAGGACTTCTTCCCGATTATGTTGTCACCAGTCAGAACTCCTTTGGTTACGAAAAGGCCCGTTGTGGGAGCTCTAGTTGACACTTCTTCGGGAAAGGGACAGTTAGTCTTTAAGGGGCTCTAGAGTGCTGGGGAGGCTGAGTGGGAGGGTGCTCTATTTATAGAAAGCTAGGCAACTGACAGGGCTATCGGCCGGTGGTAGTTTCAGCATCTGACTCGTCTGATTCCATCAGTAGTGACTGATTTTCCGGCGGTAGAAGATTCGGTCTTCCTTCGGCGGTCGTAGATTGCATGTCAGCCTGAGGTTGAAGGTGACACTATTCCGTTCATGCGAGCTTCACACGTGCGGAAGTGGCATGTGGTATCTCGTGATTGGCTGCCTTTGCTAACGCAACATCCTACTTAGCGGCAATGTTAGCCTTTGACCCGCTGACTGGACACGTGGCAGCCTCCCATTGGCTACTCCAACCCATGTGGCTACTGATCGGGTTTCCTTTGACCGCTGACCATGACACTTGGGGCCCTCTAATTGGCTGCTTTAAATATGTCAGATTTCCCTCCTAACGCACACTGATTGGCTGGGGTGATCCGACATGGCGTAGCCATGTGTCAGCCTCTGATTGGTCGGTCATTTCTCCAACATCCTTGTCAGATGCTAACATGGCACTTTTGCCACGTGTCAACTTCTCATTGGTCAATCTTTGCTAACTAGGCCTTTCAGACATTGACCATTGGCTGGGACATGTGTCACTCTCCTATTGGTCGGTCATCACTGAGGTGGATTTTCCTCCTCTGACCGTTTACCGGGGACACATGTCGTACTCTGATTAGCCAGTGCTTTTAGGCGCTGACTAAGTGGCTAACGGAGCGCGCTTCCATGTGTCACGTGCTGATTTGTTAGGCCTAGTGACTGAGCGCTAACCTCGTAGCGGTCCGTTGACCGGTTGGACTATTGACTGGTTCGGTTCGACCAGGTCCGGTGACCCGAAATCGTAAATCAGCTGGTTCAAGCCAGGTTCGATCGGTTTTGTAAAAATTAAAATTTTCTAAATTCACCTAAATTCATTTTCTATCCGATGGTAGCTTCAATTTTCCAATTTGATATTTTTAAACTACCTAAAAAAATGAATATTTGAACCGGTTCTTCATGATTCAACCCAATTCACTATGCTTCGATCCGGTTCGGGTCCGGTTTATCTTGAACCAGTTCGTGTTCGGTTTATCTTAAATCAGTCTGGTTTTTGCACCCAATCCATTTCATGGTTCTTCCCCATGAGTTTTGTGATTTATTAGCTACTAGGGATTTTCAAATTCCCATCTTGACCCTTATTTACCAACTTCCGTTTCATTTAAGCTCTCGTTTTCTCTCTCTTTCTTTCTGGAAAACTTCTGGTTTTCCTTCACGGTTCTCTTGGTCCTAGAGGAGGAGGTTTACATATGGGATTTGTATTAGGAAAGCATACATAACATATTCACTCTATCATGGAGGGATCACACAATCATAGAACATAACTCCCTTTTATTCCACTTGTAGCCTCGAGCACCTTTACCAACCACCTCTTTGTACGAACCGATGTGTCCATGTCATACTATATGTGTGAGCACTATGGCTCAATCCCCATACTTATCGAGTATGTTTGTCTTCTATTGAGGGAAGAGACCTTCCCCCTTTTGCCAAAGTCTGGTGCATATAGGAATCCCGAGGCCCTTAACATACAAGATCAACACTCATTCCCCTTCATACTAACATTTTTGTCTAGCAGCCCTTAAAATCACCACTACCCCATACCAAACATCTAATGATTGTGCTCAATAATCACATGCATGTATCTTCATTATTAATTCATTATCTTTTTTCTATTAGCTCTTATAGGATGAGACTCATGTCTAGCTCGATAGAAATTACCGAGCATAGCCCATTTCACACAAATTGATTATCCAGTGTTTTTATCATGGCTTAACTTATAACTCATCACCGTGGTTATTTACAGGACGAGGCACATTTCCATTGGCCTTAGGCCCACAATAACAAACATTTTTCAAAACACGGCATTAGCCCCACTTCTTTTGAAAATAATGGTATTAGGCTCACTTCTCAACAAACATGGTTCAACTATCATCATAAATATATTCTCGAAAGAGGTTTTCAGTTGAGATCATGATATCATGGGAATATATTCTTTAAAATAACTTTTTAAGTGTCTCATGCTATCAAAATTACAAGTAATAACGTATCATCGGTCCAAACAGACTCGATGTCAGAAATTTCACTCACTGTTATCCGGAGATAGGTTCATCCCGGAGAGATTCCTGAGACTCTATGCTCCAGTTACACAATATGGTATGATATATTCCCTACACATCCTACATGGAATGAATAATTATTCTTTATGTTAATGATTTTGGTATTTAGGGTACTGTACTATAATATTTCTAAAATTACAGTTTGCCCCTGGACCTTAATTTTATAATTAACTCTAAATAAGGGAAAATCTAAATAGGTTTCTAAATTTTATACATTCTCATCTAGATCTGGTACTTGGGAAAATTTGGGGTCGATCTTGTGGGCGTCCAATTTATCATTCGATTTTAGAGACATTTTTGTAATTTTGTCCATTTTTTTCATTTATCCAAACCTTCCCTTAAATCCTCAAATTCATGTTTGTCAAACACTCCCTTAAGGCATTTTTGTAATTTCTTTAAGTGCTTAGGGTATTTTTGTCATTCTTATAGTTAGGTTCAATTGTGTAATTTTATTACCGCTGAACCATTAACTAATCAGGGTCCTACTTCAAGAATTTGAAGCTCGCTTATTCCATCGCAAAATTCCTCTAAACTGCTAATGAACCTGAAGAGCTTCAGGCATCCTTCCAATACCTTAGCTACTTCCATCATGGTTTCGTTCTCTAGTTCTAGCCCCTCTAAGAAGCCTCGTATACTTCGTCGCTTGATGTCGAGAGATATGGCATCTCTTATTCGACCTCAACTCAACTCTTTGCCCGAGCTCAATCCCAAAATCCTCTCGACCTAAAAGCGGTTGAGACACCATCATCTCCATCGATTGTTCAACAGTCGTTCCCGACAATTCATCCCAACTGTTGTTCCATTCCAATCCTAGTTTGTAATTCTCGGCTCAACCTGACTTTACGAACTAAAGTTTATGCGCTAATGTCCCAATACTCATATTGTTCTATTTTTTATTTCGATTCCCGATATGAATCGATCCCTTCCTCACAATTCATTAATGATCATGCTACTTTCAATTTGGTTGTAGTTTGTTGATTTAGTTGTCTCGTTACTTTGGGAGTTTCTTTGCAGGGATGTTGTGGTATGAGGGAACTTAGATCCTTCACTCTCCCTAGGCTCAATTACATTTCAATTAATGATTTCCACTAGGTTGTTGCATTAGGGTCGCTTGGATTTGAATCCTACATATACATATGCACCTCATAGGGCAATTGCCCTTCCTATGATCACATTCATTTTGCCCTTGTAGGAATATTCAATCTCTAGATAATTGAGGATGAAGTTTTCAGTTTCTATAGCAATTTGTAAAAAGGAACTATCTTACCTAACTTTAATTTTCAGGAACTCTATATCTAGGATGGAGGTTTACTGTGCTAACTAATCTAGTCAAGATGAGTAATTCACTTGGCATTCTCTACCCAAATTCCTTAGGTGAATCCTTCAATTCCTAACACTCCTTCGGTTTAACGTACATGTCTACCTTGGGTCCTTTCACTAAAGCTCGATTCTATTTGGTAATTCCCATAATTTCTTACCCTTTTCCTTTATGATAATGATTGTTTCGTTGGTATGTTTTGTTGTTTTGTAAATTGATAGGATTCCCTTGTTTGATAGTAGGAAAGGCTTACACATTTATCTTCATGAATTCCATCCCCATTCATATGACTGCAATTGGTAATAGATATTTCTATCTCCTTTATTGAAATGCTATATACTAGTTTTCTTAAATCTAATAACTCTTTTGCTTTATTGCTTCAATCAAATTTGGAAGGTTTCTAACTTAGATGTCTGGATTGTGCATGTTAAATTCTTGCTAAAATAATCTAAGTTATTAGTTGGTAAGAGTTAGCTTCCATTAGACTTCATCCACCATCCAAGCATCAATAATCCAAACTGGAGGTTCAACTCATTAAGTTAGCCTATGGCCAAATTATTCTCATTTCAGTGATGCCTTGTGATATGGTTAGTTGTAGGTTAGTCCTTAATAGCTCTTGGGATCCCCATACATTTGTTAGGGTGAGTCCATGTCCGGATTAATTATTTGTTTGGCCTTATGGTGTTGATGGTTGTTTAGCATCATAATTTATCACTTTGTCTGCTATGGGGCTAGCTGATATTGGGGTTGTTCTTGTCTAGGGTACACTTTCTTTCTTGTTGTCTAGAAGTTGGACTTGCTTGGCTTTCAATAGTCTTAACCAATAGATAGCGATGAACATGGCTATTCCTTCACCGCTTCCTCTCCTCCTGTAGTCCATCCCTTCCTGCAATGGCTTGATGGACATGTAATTGCTACTGTCCATGGGTTAATCGGGCTATAGGTAGTTGTTTGGGTTTTTTGTTTAGGATGGATTTAGATTTATGTCCCATGCTGGTAGCCCATCCATTGGGGGCTTTCTATTAGGTTCAACGATGGTCCAATTTTAGTGGCTTGCCTTTAGCCAAAGTCTAAATAGTGTCTTTCCCAGGCTCCTACTACTCAAATGTTTCTCTTTATTTATGTTATGAATCATGTTTGTGGGTTGCACTTTCTCTCGATTTTCTTTAGGTTAATGGTGGTTAATAGATTTTTATTAATTAGGTATATTATAATAAAATTATCCTTTTGACATCTCATGCCTTGTATTAGGAGAAAATATCCAGCCCAATAGTTTTGGGCTTCATTTTCTGTTTAATTAATGATTTCTTATATGGACCTTGGGCCACCCTTAATATAACATATATTATTTTACATTAATAAAATTATTTAACCCAATAATTTGAGTATCATTTCTTATTTGCCTTATTCATGGGTTGTATCTCTATGACCCCTTTCTTAAATTCAACTTTACTATATATATATATAATATATATATATATAACATGTTTCATCTCACCACTTAAATCCAACTTTTTTAATCCAATTTTGAGCAGACAATTCTTCTAATGTCAAAATAATTGGACCATCATTTCTAATTTTATTCTCTATTTTTCTTCCATGTTTGAATTTATTATCAAAATTTTTTTTTTCAAAAATATGGTGTTACACGCCATCAGTAAATCTCACTCACATTTTTATTTTGGACTTGTTCATCCCGGTAGTTTTTCTACATATCTCAGATCAATTGACTCCGTGTATAGTTGGAATATGCTTTATATAAATGATCACATAATATACCATATCTCACATTCAATTTCCAATAGTAAATTCTAGTATTGTCTGTAATTCTTCTAAAATTACGATTTTATCCCTCGGGTCGGATTCGCTTGATTCTTGTGTTGACAAACTCGTTCATATGTTTTAATATAGGTGTCCATTCTTTTCCACCAATTATTTGACTATATTACGTCTAACTCCTCATAGAGTCTCAACTCTTTTCTTAAACCCCTAACTTTCCACATTTTTCATTTTAGTGCTTAAACTTCTAAAAATTACTAAAATTCCCTTACACTTTTCTTTTATTTTACTTTAAAATGCTTAGCTTTATAATAAATCTATTTCTAGTGCCCCAACCTTTTATGGTTTCACTTGGATCCTTAATGTCCCGGGATCTCATTTTAGTCTCTAAAAATTATCAATAATTACCATTTTGCCCCTAAACTTTTCCAAAGTGCTTCACTTAAGTAACTAGCCTTTTTCAAGATAAACTTCGGGCCCTCAAGTTTTCTGGAACTTTATTTCATGTCCCTAGACTTCTTTTGAGTCTTATTTGGATCCCCATTTTCAGAAATTGCACATTGGCCTAAAATTTTTAAATTTTCCATTTTAGTCCCCTAACTTTCATCTTCTTTAAAACACCACTTTAAATTCCTAAAAACACTTTCTAGGTCCCTCATCTCATTCCCCAGGTCCCCATGATCACTTCCTGGGCAACCTTGGTTGGAACAGGGTCCTTTTGGCTGCAATCGAGCCCTCGTCGAAAAATAGACAAAGTCGGGTTTAAGTTAGTAGCTCACCGAGGATAGGGTGGTGGTGGTTAGCATCAATGAGGTTGGATAGCTAACTTCCCCATCAGTTTTTGGACCCCTTGATCACCCTCTAAGTGATCGGAGTCACCTATAATACCCAGTTTATAGAGCTCCATCAAAAATAGGGATATATGGGAACTTCTCAAATTTTTCATGGCCACAAGGCTTACCCTTAGCTCAAACGATCATTGGGGTTGGCAAGGGGGGACCAAGAGGAGCCTCCATAATAAATTTGGGTCATGATTGGTTGTCAAGGAGGTTTGAACAAGCTTAAAAAGCTCCTACCCTATTTTTAGTCGATAAAGCAAGCTACTATTTTGTCTCACTAGTGCCGATAGAGGGTTCATTGACATCACATAGAAGTATAGTTGGAAAGTTGACTTCCACATGGTTCTGAGGCCACTAGAATGATCAAGTTTGGTGGTTGGGAAAGAAAGTTATGGGCTATGGTATGGAGGTCACAAAAAATTGAGTACTCTTACTTACATAGAGAATTTCAGCCACCGACTAGTGAGGGAGCGGTCAAGCCTTATATGGAGAGCTCGGGGGACCAAGTATCCATCACGCCATATGCATTGTTGGTTGAATGGGACCTCATATATCATTTAGTTTCCCTCAAGATTAGGATGCCCAAAATTGTGATCAAATCGGGTTACTATGCGGGTTACGGTTTGGGTTTCCGAGTTTAAGTTGGGTGGAGATGATGACCATGTGTGTGCGTGGGTGTGCCCCGTGTGTGTGTGAACCCAGCACATCACGTCATATGATTCGCGCTATAGTTAACAAGTTTTTGGAGAATAAATCAATTGGTTCGACCAATTTTGTTCATTTCTTAGCTAGTTCATCCCCAATTCAGTCAGTTCATGGCCCTATTGATTTTTGTTCAATTTCCTATAAATTGAACTAAAAAGTGATCATTGTCGTATTTATCTAATCCCTTCTAAAAATTAGGGGATTTTACCGTTACAAGCTGGTTCAATTGGTTTTTGTCGTATTCTGGTTGATTCACCTCTAATTCGACCAATTCTTGACCCAATTTATTTTTTTAAATCACTTGACTAATTCCCTTTCAATTGGGCACAAAAATTAGGGGGTATTTGCCTCAAGTCGGTTCGATCATGATTTGAACCGGTTTTTACTAGGACTCTTCTCAATCCTTAATTCTTAATCAGGGGAGGCTCTTTGAGAGTAATTTATGGATTTATCCATTTTCTAAGTTTATAGTCTGAATCGGTTTCCAATTCAGTTCAATTATAAATCTCGGTTTTCAGGTTTTTATTCTTAGTTCAACATCAATTTCCGGTCCAATTTGGCTTAAATTCCAATTTCAAAAATTAGAGTGTTACAACTATCCCCCCCCCCCCCCTTTTGGAGTTTTGTTCTCAAAACTTTCATGGATTAGGGGAGAGTATTTTCCACTAGATGTCAACTCAGGTATTCCTGCTTCCTATTCTTCGCACTTAATCTTTTCAAGTCATGTTAAAACCTTACAAGATCCTTTTTGGTAAGTTTATTTTTGTACCTTGCCTTTATGGTTTTTTTTTCTCCCCACACTTGTATTTTCGAAAGTGGATGTGTACTTTATGCTTCCCTTAGAATTACTCACAACCCTTGGATGGTAAGGTTTGACAAAGGTTTAGTATCCAAGGACACTATTTCCCTTACCAAGATCTAGGGGTGGTATGAGTATATTATATCATATGAGAGCTAGGAGGCATCCCCTTCTAACACATTCCTTTTTCACATGCTTCACTTTGCACCATTTCGACAATAGTGACCATGGGTCCTCCTTACAACTTACTCTTTTGCTAACTAAATTTCTTTAGTCTCTTGTACCCCACATGTTGTACTTCTTGTAGTGCCCCTTTTTAGGGTTACTGTATATATTAGATCCCTACGATCCGTAATGTAACTCAAGTTTGGAATCTTCAGACCTTGTCACCATCATCCATCCTCATGATTTATCATTTCATTCACTATCTATATTGTGATTCATCTACTGGTCTCACTACAATACTTTAGTATGTTCCTTTGAAACATCTTGGTGGCGGTCGTACATTATTGTCACCCACGTACAATTTTCATTTCTTTCCTTAAAGATCAATCTAGTTGTGTACATTACTGTACATCTCTCCATAGTAAATCACATACATCCAAGTGCAAGGTTTCATCTCGTTTCTCTTTCCTTGTGGCACTAGTACCTTAGTCAAGTGGTACTATATGGATTATACCCACTTTTCTATATAATTATGGGAGAGTCTTCCTTGGTAGGTACGTAAATTCCATGAAGGATACTTTACACCCTCCCCCTTTTTTTTTTTCCAAATTCTTGGTTACAATTCGACCTAGTTCCCATAAACCTTAGTGTGTCCATTTTTTGTTCACAGACGCATAGCACTCATACACGCGTGTCTACTTGAAATGTGTCTTATCACATGAATTGGTTGTCTATGATACTTGGTGTTACCTACATTCTTAATTATCCCTAGACTCATTTCTATGACCTTTTCGAGGTCCTAAACTTTTATCTTCTCAATTATTTTCTTGCTCTATTTTCTATTGTAAATGAGACATCTTTCACCATGTCATTGTCCTCTATTAAAATATTTGTTGAGAATACATATGATACTTCATTTCCTTTCTATTGTGCTCTTCGATTTACTCAAGATTTATAGCATGTAGGTTACCTCTACTTATTTGTTCCCATATAAGGTTAAACACCTTTTTTATTTCCAAAAACCTAAACCATTTCACATTACTTGTGGTTCATATTGGGTTACACCACTATCACTTATAACTTGGGGACAACAAAAAATAATCAAAATGTCTACTAGAAAAGGATGTTACCACCTTGTCATCCCACAGTGAGAATGGAGAAAACACTTATCTAAGATTTTTAAGAAGCATCGGCTACATGCTTGGGTAAAACACTAGCGTGTCTCTGTGCTAGGTTGTAGGCTCTAGCCAGGAACTTGGCTAGGTTGAGGGTATTCCATGTTTCTCACCTTTATACTACTACCTAATGCAACATCAGACCCAATTTTAAATTTTGGGTGTAGTGGGGGTCAAGCTTTAGAGGTCCCAAGAATTGTAGTTAGATAATCGACTCTTGAGAAGTTACGAGTGAAATGTATAGGTTGTGCGCACACACAGAAAACTGTACCATAGCAAATTCTCGGGAGCACCTTTTCGCACTTTGGATATTGGGGTGACTCATTCTTTACATGGTTGCTCCACTTTCCTTACGCCTTGATGCTTTGGACTTTTTGGTGTTTTCCTGCCAATGAGGGGTCTCAATCCTTACATTCTAGAGAAGTGACTAGGCGTACTTAGAGAGCCGCTCTTTAGTTGTTGTCTGACTTCCCGATTGTACTTCCATAGAGTGGTCAATGTTATTCCACTCTCCTTCCTCTTCCTAACTCTTTTTGCATAGCGTTGTGTGATTCGAAGGATATGCTCACACTCGTATGTCGAGCTGATTATGACTGTCAGATCAGTGGGTCGCCTAATGTTCTCCATACAATGTCAGCTTTATAGATATCCCTTTTAGGAATCTCTTGTATATATCAGCAAAGTTGGCAAAATCTAGGGCGAATAACCTAAGGGCATTGAATTGTTCTTATGTTTAGTCATAAGTCCTCAGCTTTGTCATAGTTGGAGGAACTACTGATTCTTCTTGTTCATCATGATGATGACAAGTATTACTCAAAGAACTTGACCTCAAACTCAGTCTCGACAGTGAGGAAGACCTACTCTACATGTTTTACCACCATATGTTTATGTTCCCTTCCAGGAAGAAGTCGACTATGGTTACCCCATCCTTCATTAGCACTTTTGTGATATTGAACAACTTCTTAACACTTCTAAGCCAATCCCTAACTATTACTAATTCTTTATCACCCAAGAAAGTCTTGAATCACAATTGTCTTAGGACTTTTAAGTTCTATCCTAACTTAGAAACATATACGACACGGGGTGGTGCAACTTCTGGCACTCTCACTTTGAATGGCCCAGTGGGGAGGGACACTTTAGTCGATCAAAGGTTCATTCTGAGATCTCTCATAATGTCTAAGTAGGCTCGGATATATTCTGGAGTCATAACAAGTCTGAGAGTTTTCAGTGCCAACTCCCCTTGTCTCATCTTCTGATCCTTCATGGTATGGTCCCCTAACTAACTCGTTGATATGTTCCATCCGAGTTCTCGAGTATTCTTGGATTGGGCAATTCAAACCTTATAGATATTCTATAAAAAGATTTATCCCTTTGTTAATGTTTCTTGCATTCTCACTTTCTTAGTTTTGTATGAAAGATATTGCATTAAAAGTTCAAAGTACAATAGAAAATTTTATCTCAACTTTCCTACTAGGGCTCAGGTACAATGGTGATGGGACTTCATTGGGTTACAAAAAATGGTACTCCTATATTTTAATGGTTCGAAATATCTTCCCACAAAAACATTTCGCTTAAACCCTTATATAACTCCTCTCACTAGAGTTTCAAGACATTCTCATAGTCTTGGTCATCTTTATACATTGATCTCCATAATAATTTTTCTCTTAAGGATCTATTGGTGCTCAGGGTTCCTCTAAGACCTACCACCCCTTAGAGTCAGTGCTTGTCGTAATGTATTTTTCCATTTTGGGGGTATTGGTGAACTAGTGAATTGGTTGTGGATGTCACTAGGGGTTTGGGTGGCAGGAGTGGCGGATCGGTAGTTGTCCTACATATATTGGGGCATCCATGAGTAAAATGTCCAAGTTGTCCACACACATGACATGTTGAGGCTCGACAACCCCGTGGGTGTGCCCTTCCACATTTTTTACAATTGTACGACACTTCATTTACATGAATGTTACTTTTTGACAAAAACAATAAATGTTCGTCAGATTCATGCTTTTGACAAAACATACAACAATTATCAGACCTCATATGTCTATTATAAAGATTCTCATTAGTAGCTAGTGCATTATTACAGACATTCCACATAAATTGTCCCACCTTCGGTTGGCAAGGGAGGTTCCATACTGTAGTCCATACCTAACGTGGAGTTCCACTAGAGGAACTGGCTCTTGTGCTATGATTTTGATCTTTTTCTCTGAGGAAAGCGTAAGCTGAGCGAACTGTAACCTCCCCACTCTTCTCCCATGTCCAAATTTTGTGATCTTTCATATTTGCTTCAAGCATTGGTATCCTTCTAATTGCTATTTCTTCTTCTAGGTTAATCTTATCAATTAGTACATCTAGCTTCCATTGTCTCGATTGTGGCTCAATAAGAGATCTAACTCTAAGTTTTGCCAATGAGTCATCCTAGATAGGGGACTATAAACGATGGTCTTTGAGTGCAGATATCCATCGAGAACCCCAAACCTTTATATATCGGCCATCCCCAACTTGCCAAGTTAGTTCTTCCTAAAGTAGTTCTTTACCCATATGGATGCTTTGCCATGCCCATGATTCTCCCGACCTTAGGTTGGCCTCCATTAGATTTGAATTTCCAAAGTATCTTCCCTTTAGAACTTTGCACCACAACGACTTGGGGTCCTTCAAGAGTCTCCATGCCGACTTTATAAGCATAGCCTTGTTGAAACTATGTATATCCTTGAACCCTTGACCACCTTGTTCCTTAATTTTTGTGGTTGTTTGCCACCTTACCCAACTTATCTTGTCCTGTTCCCCTGTGCTACTCCTTCAAAATCTGGAGATCAAAGAATTAACCTCATTGCACCATCCCTGAGGCAACAAGAAGTAACTCATTGCATAGTTAGGTATTGTACTTAAAACATATTTAATTAGAATCACCCTCCCTGCTTGGGATAGATATACCGATTTCCATCCTTTGAGTTTAGAGCTTATCCTCTCTTTTAGAAAATTCAAACTTCTCATCTTGCTTCTCCCCCATAGTATCGGTAGACCAAGGTATCTATCTGACGCTTGTCCCATAGAAAGGTTCACAGTTGTTCTGATCTCCTCCTACAAATTGACTCTAGCATTTGCACTAAAATAACATAAAGATTTCTCATAATTTACTTTCTGACCAGATGCCAAACAGTACGTGTTTATCAATTTTAAAGGACTCTATGTTACTTTTGGATGTCTCTAAGAAGAACATAACATCATCAGCAAAGAAAACATGAGATATTCTAGGACATCTTCTATTTATTTTCAGCGGCACTAATTCTTTCCTATAGCATGTATCAGTAATTAATTTAGATAGTGCATTTGCTATGAATAAAAAGAGATAAGGAGAAAAGGGGTCTCCCTGACGTAGTCCCCGACTCGGTTGTATCGTGTCTAATTTGTTTCCATTTATCAATATATTATAGCTAACTGAGGTCACACAAGCAAGAACCCAGTTAGTAAAAATTGGATTGAAACCCATTATTTTTAGAAGGGCTCGAAGGAAGTCCCACTCCACTCTATCATAGGCTTTCGCCATATCAGTTTTGATAGCACACCATACTCTCTTTCCTTTATTTTTATGTTGGAGGAAATGGAAGCATTTATGCACAATACCTATATTGTCATGGATTACTCGACCCAGGATGAAGGCACTTTGTTGACAAGAAATGAGCTCATTCATAAGAGGTTTGAGACGATTAGTAATTATTTTTTAAATAACTTTATATGAAAAATTGCATAAGAAGATTGTGCGATACTGATTTATACTTTCAAGAGTGTTTACCTTTGGAATGAGAGCGATGTCCATTTCATTTAAAGAACTCAGTATCATGCTTGTCTTAAAGAAGTTAAGGACGACATCTATTAGATTAGGACCGACCGTATCCCAGTTTGCTTGGAAGAAAGTCCCATTGTATCCGTCTGCCCATTTAGCCCCCTGAAAACTGCCTATTCTATCTCCAAGATACTTGACAAGTCAGCTTTCTATTCATATTTGTTGTTATAATAGGAAAAAATATATTTGTTGGAATATAGAAAGTTTAAATTTTTACTAAAAACTTCATGTGTTTTATTACGAGTCTTGGTCCTATCAATTATACTTTGATAAAAGTACCCACCATGTTAGTATTTAGTAGATGTGACCGATTGTCATTAGAACTTGACCTGTGAAATCGGATCGAAACGTGACAACTTAAGTGATATCAAAATCCACATTTTTAAAATATGGTATTTTAGAAACAATATAATAGGCCTGTTCTATAAAAGTTGTCCAACAAATATATTTTTTACTGAGGAATATAGCATATGAAAAGATTTCTTTTATAAACCTTCGTATGCGCACTTCGAGGTTCCTAACTCATTCCGTGCATGTGATGTTCATCTCGTGCTCCCACATTCACCTGAGATGGTTTTAAGGAGTGGGTGAGCTTATAGACCTTTTCTAAAAAAGAGTCTTTACATGGCTTATTCATTTGTAATAATCTTATAATTCATTTGTTTTCTTAGATTACAATCCTTAGGACTTATGTCTTGGTTAATGCAATTATATTTCACACAAATAGAGCCCTAAACTTGTTAAACATAATACCAATTAATGAATCACACATTATAACGAACACGATCTCATTGTGCTCTTACCAATCAGGCACGATGATAATAATGTCAAGAATGTGTCATTTAATCATTTATGCATATAATAACATCTAGGTTCCAATGTAACTAATACAATTATATCATATTTTTTATCAACATTCAGGTGGTCATATAGATGTCGAGTCTACAAACTCGATCATTTGTATAAAATAATTGTCCACTGTTGTCACACAATAAATATACATGGATTCACTCTCTAGGGATTATAGGGAAGAACCATACCAACTTCCTCACACACCACTTCAGAGCGATCCACACCCCGTCCCCCTCCAAGGTCAAACAGGCCTAATCTCACACATCAAGCATTTTTACAATATTCCAACGTTATATTAAATATATTTATACAATATTTTTATGTATAATATTTTTATTATATAATTTTATATAAAATATTATTAATATATAAATTTATTTAATATATATAATAATAATAAATATATATAATATAATATAAATAATAAATTAGAATATTAAAGTAATTTAAATAATAAATAACACAATTTCTCTAAATAACCTAAAAAATAAGATATTAATTTATAACGTAAATTGAGGAGTTTAAATTTGATTCTAAAACAGTGTAAACCCTTTTATTTTTTTTGTTATCAAATAAGTAATTATTCCAATAATTAAAATAAATCTCTACTCCTTCCAAACTACTCAATCCAAAAACCATATTAGAATTAATTTTACATAAGTCATAATTGTAACTGCAACGCATAATATATATATATATATATATATCACCTTCTTTAGGGCGAAAATATTGTTTTCTAAATTCTCATGTAATATAGTTATTAAACATGTACAACACAAAATACAAATTATGGTGTACTAAAAGAAAATTGTTCTATTCAAAGTAGCCTCTCTCATCCCAATGGGAAACCTTAAGCAATCTCACCCTAATCTGAAACCTTAATGAATATATTTTATGCTCATGGATATAAGTGTTGGTTTCAATAATACCTCAGGATTAATTATATACACCTTACCCAATTGATAATATAAGAACAGTATTATAAATGTATAAGATCATAATAATCTATGCGTTCAATGTCATAATAACTTATTAATTCATTGGATATTATATTGCCAAGAGCTTCCTTAACCTCCTCGTACCAACTGTGTACAGGGGACATCTTTTTACGAGTTTTGAACATGACCCGTCTTAATGTGCCCACATTTTCGCACCTCCCGTGTTTAAGTAGAAAGATTTAATAGTAATTTCACATTCTATAATATATCGTCCCATATATGAATCAAATATCTGTAAACCATCCACATCAATCAAAATATACATACATAAAATATTATGGATGTGATTGAATTTTTAATAAATAATACTCTTAATGTTATGAAATTAATATTTATAATCAGGAGATATTAATTTCATGGTATTAAAAATAGTGCCAATAAAATAAAATCACTTGTAACCTAATTAAACAAAAAATACTCCTTACAACTCACTATGTCCCACTTACTAATTAATAGTAATATTTTCTCTTATTATTCACCTTTACCTCTTTTTGCGTTTCCTAGCATTGAGTGACAGAATGTACAGATGATTAGAAGCACTTGCCTTTGAATTGCAAAACCTTGTAGCGATTTGATCTTTGGATTGATGTATTCAAATCAAGCATGAATCCTAACTAAGACAATTACAAATAAACCCCGACATTTCTTTTCGTAGAAATCTGCAAGTCAAAACCAGACCCTTTTTATATGAAACTGATGCAGCCAACTAATATCATAATATGTAATTCCAGTTCTTTGAAGAAAACCTGCTCAGTCCAATGATGATTGACTCCAACTCTGGTACCTTTTCCATTCCGAGGGCTAATGCCAGGAAGAAAGAATATCAAATCCACCATCATCAAGAATCTTTCTCAACCAGGAAAAGATGTCCTCAACTTTCAACATCTACGGAGGCTTAAATGGTTGCAACCGATTCTAAGTTTTTTCCTCTATCATTGGCTCCTTTGAAGAGTGGTTTTGAGGGAAAGACAAAAATAGTCGAGGCAGCTGAAGAGGGCTGGAACCCAGCTGAGTATCTTGACGAAGTAAGGGAATACTTAGGCAGCTGCTGAGTTCCCGAGGAGAGCGGTATGACCTTGTAACTCAAGACATGATCAGACTTTGGGAGAACAAACACGGTCCCGCTATGGGTCCCAGACATCAGAAAGCTCTGGGAATCGGATAGCAAGACCTTCAACTCTTGGAGCAGTGGCGTTTGATTCTGGATCTTGACAAAATACGTCAAGGGATCTCCAAGAACTGCATAGGGAGGGCACTCCGAGCTCACAATCAATGTGGGGACCTCCACATTTACATGGGGAAGCCTGTGTTTGGTTGTTACAATGGTGGAGGGTTCGTGATGACCAGGATCTCTCCTCCATCGTAGACAAACAATCCCCAGGCTGAGAGGTGCAGAGTCCACCTCAGGTTTCACAGTAAAGACCTTCTTATACTCCTCCTCCGCCACAAGCAGAGTAGAGCCTGTGGATTCAGGCCCACTTCCCGGTTTTATGCAACATGAGGAGCTTGCAGAAATGAAATCTGTTTCAATGGATAGAGATTCAACCCATATTGGAATCTCTGTGCAATTGCTGGCACTCACTATTAGAACATTTGACTCTCCTAGAGGCAAAGAAACCAACTGATCAGCATCATTAAATGGTTTCACCATTGAAAGTAGCAAAGGGTCCCGTCTGAAAGGGAGCATGATTCTATGGTTGATCGTGACAGCAATTTTCCCTTCAATCTGCAGGCTCTTGTGGATATTGATTTTCTGTGATGTGGAGTCCTTTTCTTGAGAAGAGTATCCCAGAGATACAAACAACATGATCGGTTTCGGTTGATGCCACTTGATCTCTAACTCACAAGACCATGTTTCTCCATTCTTAATGTTTGGGATAGAAACCAACCCAAAAGACTGCTGAATTCTATTGATATTGCTATAAGAGCCTTGAGACTTGCCTTCCTGTTCTGCTCCTGCAATGCCTAGGAGCTCAACATGATGACCATCTAAGAAAGAAGCCTCAGTCTCTCTTGGACTAAACAGCCCATCTCCTCTCACATCAACCAAATTAATCTTCAACTCACCAGAATAAACATCATGGCCCTTTGCTGATATTGTCACAGGAACAATAAAGCTCTCTCCAACTAATGCGGGCCCTGTTGCAACTAAAGCAAGGTCCACATGAGGTTCTGGTTCTTCAATTTGTGTGGCCTTCTGACCAGTCAATGCAAGGGTGGGATCTTTGGTAGGGAAAGTTTCCACACGGTCTTCAAACTTCCAAAGTGGTAAATCATCCATTGATGCAGGACTTTCAGCTCTGCAGATAATAGAAAAATGTGGTCCAAGTTTCACAATAATTGATACGCACTCCAGCTTTCCACTTTGTTCTGAACAAGTGAAGCAGTTCCACTTAGTACATACATTAAAAATTATAACAAAGGCACACATAAAGTAATCAGACTAAGAAATGTCCATAAAGTGCTCAAAGGACCTGCACTAGAATGATGTAATGCCTAGGCCTGGAGCTATGGCATATCAGCCATAATTAGATCAAGTTTGGAGTGAGTGTAACACAAGAAAAAGAGATGTTCTGCACAAGCTAATTAGAATGAATATATTGCTTGATAAAACACACTAAATGTAAATACTTAAAAGTCATTTAAATTTTTAATGTAGAACAATTAGAAAACCTAAAAGTTTTTAATATGGGTTTGTCTGGATACTCTCCCTCCCTTCTTTCCCTACTTTTCATCCTTAACTTCTAAACAAAATCCATTTTAAGCATCAAATGGCATCATCATACTCTTAGGTCTTAGTCAATTCAAGAATTGCCTGTCACACAATTTTATCAATAGAACTGTACCAGCAACTGCCCTCCATACAACGTAATTGGAACTTGGACAAGGAAAGCCCAATAAAAGGAAAGAAGAGCATACCAGATTTGATCTCAAATGTCAGCCGGAGCCATCTGTTTGTTGTGAGAACTAAGGAAGAGGCCTTCTCCATTCTCTGACTCTTTTGCACGGAGGAGATCATGGTGGTTGATGTATATCTTTCTTTGTTTATAATGGAGAAGTTACATTGTGGTTGATTGAACTGGAGATCTATCTTATCAATTTGGATACTGAGGGGTAACTGTGAGAGAAGTGATAATGTAATCAAGGTAGAAACACTGGGTTTTATCATCTGCTCATGGAAAGCAACCGAAGCAAGCATCACTGTCCTCAATGGACTGACAAGATCAATCTCTAGATTAAGTGGATTTTCTTCAGTAAGCCTAAGATCAGTGCTTTTCTCAGCTGACAACCCATCTCTGGAGTCTTTGCCAAAAAGCTCCATGACCTCCTTCTGAATATGCTCTCTCTGTTGCAGACTTGGCAGTCCAGCGGGTCCAGATTCCATAAATCCAAGAAATGTTATACTGGTATCTGGGAGAACTGGCAAAGCAGCCATTTCAAGGGAGTACTCTATGAAGCTTTTCACTGCACCAAGCTTTCTTGAACACTCTCTGAGGTATCCTAAAACCTCCCATATCAGGGCGACCCATCCCTCTTGTCTGTATAGAGTGATGATATCATCACAGACCTGCTTTGTATTGACATAGTTATTAAGGAAGAAGTATTCTTTTGCAATTTCCAACCCACAAGTAGAGCCCATTCTCTGGGCTTTGAGACTACTGTATGATTCATAAGCCCTCTTTAACAAGGCAATAATTTCATAGGAATCTTGGAATCTCTTTCCTTCCGCAAGAGTGTACTGGACATATTGTTCATCAGAAAGACTGCAAAAGTAAGCAATTATAATGCATAAATGTAACCAATTAAATCATATTATAGGCATGTCTAAATGAAGCCAGCAGGCAGATGGGAGCAGACTTACGGTTGCATAGATAATTCATCCCCTTGTTCAAGTAATCGTGCAAATTGCCCCACGTAGGTAGAGGGTACAACAGAATCAATGCTACTATCAACCTCAGAGGAATTATCTGTCATCGACAGTGAAATCTCCAGAGAAGACTGCTTCTTTTTCAAGTAAGTTGCTGCCAACTATTTCAAGGGTAAATCACATTCATAAGAATAATGGGGAAAACATTATGCAAGTATCCTATTATGGGACATGCGATATGAATTAACAATTACAAGGAAAGACAGCAAATTAGCATCAATCTGATTGTGTCAAGAACGAAAGAAAACTTTATCTTAAAAAATAATTATCTTTCAAAAAAGTGTGACAGGAAACTACCCAAGTGCAAAAGCATGACCATATAAAGCAGCAGATTAGCATTAATCTAATTGTGGTACAAGCTTATCTATCTCTAAAAGAATTATTTTTTTCAAGACGAGTCAACAGGTTTATAAACATCCAGAAACTGGGAATACTGTATCTGTAAAAGCTCACTGTCAAGCGAAGGAAAACTATAAGAGTAGGTAGTCTATTAAGGCAGAAAGATGCTCAAAAGCATCAAGCAATACTCAATAGCTAAGATGAAGAAACAATGCTTTGATTCCAACCTATCCAAGTTAGCTAAGACTGTAGAAAGTCAGAACTTTTATTAAGCTAACCACACTACAACTTTCTTATTTACTGTCAAGAGAGTTGTTACTATCATATAAAGAAAGCATAGATGTTTTTCCCTTTTAAATCTTGGAGAGCATATTGCATAAAAAATTCAAAAAGTGGAACTTGGAGAAATTATGATTTATGTGAATCACAAACAATCAAAACCATTAGCAACTTCATGTGACAAAAAAGTAACAGATTAGAATAATATGTAGTTAAATTTTAAATTGTTTAAATGACATATAGAGCCAATTCAAGATGTTAGCATTGAAGAATTCAACCTGATAGTAATATGCAGGCCGGAATTCCCATTCAGTCAAAGTTCCGTCAGTGCCACCTACTACAAAGGATGAAATGCTCTGCATTGTAGCAGAACTAGTTTCCAGTAACTCAGCAAAAACTAAAAATTGTCTACTCATCCATTCCCAATGAAGATAAGGAGCTTCTGTCACTCTGACAAGTCTCCTATATGCAACATTATGCTGGCAGAACCACTGAACTGCATCCAGGACCTTTCCACCATGTAGCAACAAAGTTGATATTTTGAACTGCAATTGTTCTGCAACACTATTGATTTCAACAATGCGCTGAATTGGGGGCAGTCTTGTTTTAGTCCCTACCATCTTCATGCATAAAATAATGAATCTGTAAATGAGATTGTTGTGGTACGTGCATCAAAGAAGACTGGCAAATACATCAATGAATTACTATATAGATATTGTCTGCTATACTAAATAAGGAAAAAGCCAGATCTCATTCTTCTCTATTAGTTTGCTATATGGATCAATGGGGGTAGATAGAGTAAACTAGAACATCAATAAATCAAAAATTGCAATCCTAGAAGTTACACTCTAGAACTTGAGCTGCCAAAATGTATCCAGTATTTCATTAAATAAGCATAAGAGTAAACTAGAACATCAATAAATCAAAAATTGCAATCCTAGAAGTTACACTCTAGAACTTGAGCTGCCAAAATGTATCCAGTATTTCATTAAATAAGCATACTCTCATACAGTGTAATGCTTCAAGGTACCGACACTCTCACAACTCAGGTTAGATACCGGTATCCGCTCTGTAAAATGACTTATTTATTCATTGGGGGTGTTGAGTGCTGTTTACCTGCCGTAGAATGCGATATGCCTCCTCGTAAAACTTTAGTGCTTCATTCCAGTCTCTGCGAAACTCTGCATATATAGCAACCTATCCATTGCACAATTAATAACACTTCAATCAAGATCAATGAGTCATAATTCTCAAATTTGAAAATGGAATCAATTAGAAATCAACCATTAAGTAATTAAACAGATGATAACATCAATTTTGGGGAAAATTATATGCATGGGAGAGATATTTGAGTAAATTATGTCTTAGGATGTCATGGATTAAAATTGACATTCCTTGTAAGACTTTTAGTTATAGCAGTAAGTGATTATCAAGAAAGCATAAAGTTTTTTCATTGAAATCACATAGGAGATGAAAGAAGATTTATGCATCCAATATATCTGATTGTATGCAGAGATATATTGTTTGGCATTCATAATAGTTCAAAATATCAAATGCTCCAGGATAGCTACAAACAGAAGTACCAATAACAAGACAGTAGCATGCGGCACATTTCTCATTTCTTATCCTTGAAATGAAAATTTTGAAGTTTTAGGACACTGAACCCAGATCATTATCATCTAGTAATAATTGCGAAATTGAAGAGATGGTGTCCAAAAAATTCATTTACTTCAGCAAGAATTACCAATTTTCTTTTATCTAAGAAGACACTACATGTCCAAAAAATGACCAAATTAATACTCTTACTTTAAAGCAATAGCGCATATGCAACTCTGGAAAGTTATAACCCCTTTTCTCCACCTTTGTTCTAATTCTACGCCCTTCTTCCCTGTAATGTGCACTCGCCAGTTCAGAAAAAACATTCCCTAGCCTGGCCAAAAATAAAGTGCATCTCCACATCAGAATTGTCCTGTAGAATGTAAAATTAAAAAAAGTTCTTACAACAACACAGGGAAGCTGTACATGCCTGTCGAGAGATTGTTTCAGTTCTGAAACATCATTAGGGGTATACATAAGAAGGTACTTCGAGTCTACCTCAGCTCGCTTCTTCAGAGCAATCATTCGATCTTCATTATTTCCATCTGCATGAAGTTCTAAAAGAAATTATATTTTTCAAAAGCAGAAAGAATCTTCATGTAGCATAAATAGACTTGCTGATACTGGCATAGGAACAAACATACTAGAGAATCGTACTCCTACTGCAACACAAGGAAAAGAAGACAATCCTTGAAAAACAAAGTGGAACAACAAATAATAGATTGTGCAATTTATATACAGGATCTTGAACTTGCAACAGATTAACATTGAAGTACTTTGATGCAAAGTAATAATGTTGTGACTTATGAAGAGAAAAACAACTAAATAATGATTGAAATGATTTAAATATCATGCACAATTGGGACAAGGAAGAAACATACTAGAGAATCATACTCCTACCGCAGCACCAGGAAAAGAAGACATTCCTTGCAAAAACAAAGTGGATAACAAAGAGTAGATTGTGCCATTTATTATCACGATCTTGAGCTTGAGCTTGCAATGCAAAATGATATGTTATGACTTGTGAATAGAGGATTAACCAGATAGGATTGAAATTATTAAAATATTACATATAAACGGGGCAAGAACACCTAAATATAGGTAAAGGAACCAAAGGAAGTTATCAAACATATCATAAATTTCAAACCAACTTAAAGAACACCCATCTCATGCAAATAAAGAAAAAAGAAAAATTGTTTACATTTTACAATAGGTCAATAGGCTTGGTGGTTATTGAATCTACTGTAATAGCTATGGGAACCTAAATTGCATACACTTTCAAGAATATTAAGAAGATTCTTTCTTTACTGATTAATCTGGGGAGATATTAGAAGACATTTTCCAATAAGAACATACCAGCAGAAGATGATTGCAATACAACCACTACAACCAACTTGACATTCCTTGGACGAATTGCAGCTCTACGAGCAAAAACATAATCTTGAGTTAGAAACCAAGCTTGGTTCGGTTAATAAAGAAGCTTTTGACAGATAGACCATTTCGAAAGCATGATTCAATGCAGCAAGGTGAAATCCTATTAATAGAGCAGCTTGATCATCTTAAAAGGCCGGAATCGTAAATTTAGAGCTAAACCCTACGTAAGAAGATTTCAACCAACCACCACGAACTGAAAGCACATAATGACTGGATTCAATGGGAGAAAGCAGTGCACGAAGACTATAGGAGGACTATACTTGAGGTTTTCGAGGTCGCTGCAGACCTGGAGCCACTGCGTGGGACCGCCAGAGACATCAAGCGAGCTGAAAAGCACCGCCACCAGCGCTGGAATCTTAGTGCGGTGCTTGAGCAACCAGTCCCGCTTGAGTATACCACCGGGAGGATCCTCGCTGCCAGAGTCCTTCACTTTCTTCGCCAGAACAACCGGGACCTTAGAGAAGTCCGGCAGTGCGAGGACATTGATTGGATGCTGCTGAGAATGGAGGTAGCTGGAGATCGCCGGGTGGTGCTCCGGGCACCCGACTAGCGAGATCAGCGCCACCGGCGGATTCCGCAGCTCATCCGGGTACTCTTCCATTTCGGGATCTCCAATCGATGGAGCTGACTATTCCATTTCAGAGGATGGGCGAAGGAATGGCCCGAATGGGATCTGGTTTGCCCCCTTCGTCCATCCTCCGTGGATCCATTGGCTTCATGTTTCCAACCTGATTTCTATTTTTTTTCTCTCAGTAAAAAAAAACCCTTTACATTTCCATTATCTTTATAAAGTGTAAAAATACTAAATCATATTACTCATTATAAGTCTCAACATCTTATGTATTAAATAATTTCATACTGACTTTTTTTCATTTATTTACTATATAAAATGATTTATACTAAAGCCTTATAGGTGAGCAAAAGTGACGTAGATAGTTAGTCTCACCCACGTATCATTATTATGCACGTTTCTAGCTTCCTCGTATAATTGTAAAAATTCACTCTACCTCTAACTTAGGTCGCATTTTCTTCGTGTAGAACAGTAGTAGACAATACACATTGAAATAGAAAGAATAAGTTATATAAATAAATGATATTTTTTCCTAACAAAATAACTTTTGGTAGATAAAATGTAGGCAACTATTAATACTTAAATTATGGTTATATTTGAAAGAATATATATTGTATATAATTAAAATTATATATAAATAAAATTTTATTTAATTAATTTAAATAATAAATTAAAATGTTTTACGCATTAGTTATTAAAAATGTATAATTTAAATTATATAAATTATTATATGGTATAAATTATATATAAATAATGATATAATATAATTTTTCACTCTAAAAATATATAATTTATACAATATAATAATTTTTATATAAATAGTTTATTTAAATTAAATTACTTACCATTTGTATTAATAATTCAAAGTATATATAATTTTGTATTATATTTTTATAAAATATTTAAATTATTATTTCAATTTTATATATAAAGTATTAATTATATATAATTTATTTATAATTTTATTAAATTAAAAGTATATAATTTATATTTTTAAATAAATTTATATATATATTAGGATAGTCTACAAATTATATATAATTTCTACGCTTTCATAATTTATATATACAAAATGTTTTGCATACAAATATTTAATTTAAAATATATATAATGTTATATTATATTTATGTAAAATCTTTAATTTATTAATTTAAATTAACTAAATAAAATTTTAATTATATTTAATTAAATTATCACATAAAATAAAATAATATGTTTAAAGAAAATTAATTATAATACAATAGTTTATATATTATATTATTGGTAAAAACACCCGTAGTTTTAACAAAAGTTAAAATTAATACAAAAATATCTATTTTATCGAATATTTTACATTAAAATATAAGTTTTTAAAAATTTGACATAAATGTCATTTATCTAAAAAAATTAGCAGAATAATGTAATTTAACCTAAATAAAAATTCAAAAACAGTGAATTTTTGTTTAAGTGATTAATTTAGGAAAAGCAATATCATATCTTATTTTAAACATAGTTCAACTAATAATATTAATTTTATATCAAAATAATAATAATTTTACATTTCATTCAAAAATATATTTTGTCTCAAAACTATCACAATGATCACTTCACACAATATTTTTAAATAAACATACTTAACATATCACTGTTTAAAAAAAATACTCATAAACTTCATAACTTGTTACCACATACCATGAATTTTAACAATATCATATCTCACACACCTTATCCAAAATATCATCCATATGCTATCACCATAAAAATATTTTTTCAAAAATATAGAAATAAAAGATAGCTATCACGTAATAAATCCTAACCATATGCTTGATTATTGATTGAGATTTCCCACTTCATTTCACTTATTTTCTAATTCATTAGTCTCTTTATTTGACTTTGGACCCAACATGGGTATCACATGTGACTGAACTGTAGGCAACTGGTTAACACTTGCAAGGTTAGCAAGAACCAAGGCTGCGTCCAAAATGACTCCATGCCTACGTTTGATGATGAAAAAAGTATAAAACGAGTGGGATAAACCTGAGAGTAGAGTGTTTATAGAGTTTTCTAGGTTCAGTTTGGGGTATTTATAGGTGAGAGTTGATATAGATCTAATGAAGCAAACATAATGGCCTTATCTAAAATCTCCAGTAAAGATTAGAGACTATCCAGCAGTAAAAGTTCAGGCTCAATTCGGCCATGACATTTATGAAAGTGAAATTATTTACTAGCGTTAGGGATGAATCAAACTTAATATCTTCCAGTTTCATGACATTTCATAACCCTACATTTTATAGAATCAGTGGGTTCTCACACCTGAATCTTACTTAGATCCATCTCCTTCAACCCCTTCACCAGAAAAGGGTGGCCAACACACGAAAACTGACGAAGAGAACCCCACAAGCCTTGAAGGAGATGGATGGTCGGAAATGGGGCCCCTTTTACAGGTACTAACATGACAATGTCATTTTTAAAGAAAAAAATATTACTGAAACGAGATTTTTCATGTTTAACAATGAACATGTAGATGATGGAAGATGAAAGAAGTGGAAGATGGATATGACAAAAATCAAAAGTGGGTGGCGAAGCCATTTAGTTAGAACCACTGTCATAATACACCGTATTTGGCCAAAACCAATAGCAACCCGGGGAACAGTAAAGGCAAAGAAATGTAAGCAACACTCACAGAGGCAATTGAAATATTATCCATAATAAGGAGAATGGAATCTGGGTGAAACTGAATTTGACGTGGAAAGTCTACATAAAATGGACACTAACATAGAAACTGGAAAATTGGTAAGGAAATGGTATCAGGAAATTTAGTAACCTAATAGGCCCAGTTCAGCATAAATTTGGATTCTTAAGTTAAAACCAAGAATAGACGAGGAAGAAGAAAGGGTCGAAGGAAAAAGTCCAGACCCTGTTGGTACATAGTTTACCAGTGCCATGGAGGTACTGCAAAAACAGAACTTAAGATGGGATATAAGCATGATGCAGGGTTAGGAGACACAAACAAGTGATGGAACTATCATTGGAACCTGAAATGGCAACCAAACCTGGACCTGTTTCCACAGTTAGGTTGTGATGATGTGGCAGAATCATATGTTGATTCTTGCAAGACACGACAAGGTTGGTCTTTTTTCGACATGCTTTTTGGCTGCTAGGGAAAACCACATCCCAGGGCAGCCAACATGGTGAGAAAGGGCCGAGAATCCATTCTCGGAATGCTGAGAGAAGAGCAGTCCCAACAAGCTCTTCACACAGCCCCAAACTCAGGTGGGGTTCAGCATAGTGCAACATGTTACAGCTGATTTCAATCTTTGAATGTCACAACAAAAGATGACCTGCATTTGAAAAACGAAATGCATTAGGTTAAAATACTGCATAATACTCTCGGGTTCTAGAAAAGAACTCCATTGTCACAAAAAGAAACTCTTTTATCTCTGTATTTTCTGATCACTTATTTCACTTTTGGAAGAAAAATCATAATATAAATCTTCAAAAAGAAGACCGACATTCTTTCCTCTGACCTTATTCTCCTGAGAGGCTAAAATCACGAATAAGATACAAACCTTTATGCAATATCTCAAATTAAGTTTGTGTTACAGACAAACTTTTCACAGGCAGATCAATTTTTACAAAGAGTATCTCTGAATTGAGCCATTAATGAAATGTTTGCTCCAAAATTGAATCAAATAAAAGGTTTGCACCTAAATTGAACTATCGCACAAAGACTTGTACCTTTTTTGGAATTTTAGCACATGATACAGGCAGAAAAGCACATTCCATGCAATCTTTTTTCGTAAGGGAAATATGACCTTACTCTAGATTACAAGTAAAAAACATTAAAAAAGAAGATACTTAGATCTAGGCTGCAGATGAAGGAGAAAAAATACACTTGTTAATCTCACATGGCCATGAAAATTGATAATTATGATTAATCAGTATATCACAAATCATTTTAGGATGGTCTAGATCAGAATTCTATTGTCAGAAAACTAGCGGGCCAATATATTACCTCTTGCCAAGGTGAAAACTTTCAAGGCTAAGATTCAGAGCCTGCTGCCAAAGTAGCAGAATTGCGGCTCCAAGTCCTGCTGCAATCTAAGGATTACCTGGACAAAAAATTGAAGCATCAAGCAATTACAAACAAATGAATCTAAAAGAAGAGAAATATGATTGTGAAGTAAATGGAAATTTTGCCTGATGATGTGACTTTCCGATTGAATACTCAACCAGCTGTTTGATCGGAACCACTAGTGAATTGTGGAGAATGAGTGGTCACAATTATTTGTGGCTGTCCAGGAACTGAACCAGCCACACCTAGAGAAACCAAATGCAAATAATAAGATCAAACAAGCTTTCATAATGAAACAGCCCTCAAAGTCCATAGAAAAAGGAAATTTGGCTGATGATCAATTGAAGTATAAACAAGCACAAAATCAATCCATGCATTTTTATACATAATACATAGGATGGATAATTAAAAATGCCAAGTTGTTATGGTTGGTGATTATGAGAAACATAAAAGGTGTCACAGTCTAAGGCACCGGTTAAGGGTTTGATTTGCCCAAACCCTCTAGTCTACACCTTATAATAATACCACCAATCTTACAATGTATGAAAATTCTAAATAAAAGAATCAACTAATTTTTATAAGTTTTTTGCTCCCGATCAAATGAGCACATCTAGTTTGGTTGTGATAACATAGTTGCTCATCAAATTAGTAAAAGATCTTCTGTTTTTTCACTTGCCTGTAGGATAAGGAGCTTGGATTGTTGGAATTGCAGGAGATGTGGTTATCCCATTTAGTGTGGGAACACCAAATTGTGCAAGATGCCGGCCAGGTGTAGCATAGTTCTGGAGCGATGTGTACCCATGATTTCCTGAAGAAGGGTGTGCCAGTTGTCCATAGGAGTAAGCTCCTGTGCTAGCCACACCGTGCAAGCCATACATGTGAAGGTATTGTTGTGGTATATAAGGGTTATAACCACCCTGAGATGACAAAAGTAGGGAGAGAAGGAAGGAGGAAGAAAAAAAATAAGATTTATAAAAGTTAGGAAATATGATACCATATTGCATATATTTTGTTCAACTAAAATGCCCAATATCTGGATTTGAGGTTACCTGTGAATAGACATACTCAGGGGCATATGTGGTGTACCTGCAGATAAAAGAAGCAAATGTGATGTCTCAAAGACAGATGATAGAGCTTGGCCAGAAAAAAAAAATGTGAGGGCTGATGGAGACAAGAACAATGACAGCAAGGAGGAAGCACAGTCAAACAAGACATGGTTAATATTCGTATCCCAGAATTCTACTTATCATTTACAATTCATAAATTTTGGGAAATCTAACCATGTTATATAATAAACCTTGAAAACATTATTTTCCAAATTTTCCTTCTCCAAAACAACTTCCATTATCTGATGGCTATTGATCAGAATATTCTTAGTCAATATGCTTCTGAAGAAAAGACAACTAATATTCTCTCCTTAATCAATCTGATTTTTTTCTGCCGTTGATGTATAAAAAGCACATTACTTCAGACAATTAATTTGGATTGCCCAGGTAGTTTTTATTGTAGTGCCTCAATCACCTCGTTACATTAAGGCTTTGTTTGGATTAAGGCATTTGGAGTTGAAGGGTTTGGAGGGATTTGGAGGGGGAGGAGAAGTGAAGGGTTTGGAGGGGTTTGATCATCCCTCCAAATAGATGTTTGGATGGCATGGAGAGGGAGTTAATTAAAAATTAAAAAGACAAATTTACCCTTTTAATTAAATTTAATAGTTTATTAAGTAATATCATATTTATTTATCTATATGTAATTGAATTAAATTGTATTATTAAAATTGAGCAAAAAAATGTATTATTAAAATTTATGTAATATATGATAAACAAAATATTAATATAAAATTAAAAGGTGTATAATAAAATATAATGTTAAATAATTATATATAATTATATTATATATAATAAATTATACATATTACATTTTATTATATAATCAAATCATATAACACAATTAAGTTATTGTAACGATAACAAAATTAATAAATATTAATTGTATAGTAACAAGAAAAATAATACATGCAATTTTTATGTATTATATTTTTATCATTATAAATAAATCATTATTACAATTATAAAATTAATAATTGTATAATAATGTTTATATATAAATATCATATAATAAGAATAAAAATATATGTATATGATAAACTATAATATATACATCATATTCATTTTTATGTATCTTATTTTTATCATATAATAATATCATAGAACATAAATGAGTTATTGTTACAATAAAAAAATAAATTAATGTTAATTATATAATAATGTTTATATATAAATATTGTATAATCATAACAAGAAAAATAATATATATGTATATAATAAACTATATTATATATAAACTACATATATTTTTATTATATAATTATATATAAAATATTACTAATATATAAATTTATTTAAAATATAATAAAAATAAAGAAGAAAATTAAGAAAAAAAAAGATAAATATATAAAAGAATATTAGAGTCATTTTAACTATAAAAGTGGCAATCCCTTTAAATTGTATAATAGGAATAAAAATATATGTATATGATAAACTATAATATACACATCATATTCATTTTATTTATCTTATTTTTATCATATAATAACATCATAGAACATAATTGAGTTATTGTTACAATAAAAAATAAATTAATATTAATTATATAATAATATTTATATATAAATATTGTATAATCACAAGAAAATAATATATATATGTATATAATAAACTATATTATATATAAACAATATATATTTTATTATATAATTATAGCATATAAATATATATAAAATAATATTAATACATAATTTTATTTAAAATATATGAGAATAAAAATAAAAAGAAAATAAGATAAATATATAAAGAGTATTACATTCATTTTAACTATAAAAGTGATAATCCCTCTCAATCACTCAAGTGGAGAGATTGTTTTTTAGTGTAAATGGAGGGGTTTGGAGGAACCCTCCATCCAAATATAGTAATAAATAATCTTCTACACAGTTCCATTCCCATTTACAGTCTCAGCTTAACATCAGTCTTAAATAATTATATAGTAAGCCAAAGTGGAATTGAATGAAATTTCATGTAATTAGGATTTACTAAGATCTGGTATACAAAACCAAGTTGTTTTAAAATGTCAATCTTGCACACAGAAACAAGTACTTAAATGTCCTAAAAAAATTTAAGACTTAAACGTACCCATAGGGAGGATAGATGAGTCCTGGCTGATAACCATAAGAACCATTGGGAGAATGATATAAGGGGCTACTGATATAAGTGCTTCGTGGGGTCTGCATGCTTCCAATGAAAGGTACAACAGGTTTTATTCTCCCTATAGAAGACCAAATATTCACTGTTTATCAGCAACATCTTCTCTTGAGAATTGGAGAAATAAAATTGCAAAGCAGCAAAAATAGAACTTATTTTTTTATCAGTAGTTATATCATTTGAGGATAACCTTATGATGTAAAAATACAACACCATGTTACCCATTCTATGAAAAGTTTCAACAACTTATGGTGTAGCAACTTTAGTACCCCTATTATTCGAGCAACCTCAATGTACTTCTATGGCTCACTTAGTGGAGGAAAAAAAACAACTTTTATCTTTTAGGTCCCAAAAACATCCTATAGATATCACACATACATATTGAGTATAATCCTTTGTATTGTATGGTAAAGGTAAATGAGCAAGCCTTATATTCAGATAATTTTGCATCGTGCAAACAAGTCAGACATACAAAGGATGAAGTCAATGTATCAACAGAGATGCAAGTGATATAACATAATGGGTATTATAAGGAAGCTCCAATTTTGCATGTATGACCCGCTTAGACAACTATCATAGGCATTCAACCCAAACCATCATCAATGAAAAGCAGAAAACAGAAAGATCATTTGGATTGTAGAATGCTCCAGTCTTCATATGATGTTGTAAAATTGATTCATTCTCGTATAACAAACTTTCTTATTAAGATCCCAAAGTGCAAGAGCAGATAATAGACACCAGTGCACAAGAGGCGCCGAGGATGAAACAAGCACATAAATCAATTGAGGCCATATTCAATAAATTATAAAGTTGAAGCTCCAAGAGAAACAGATACCAAAAGAAAAGGGGGGTCGGAGACGTCCTAGAGCAGCTAAATTACAGTTTGCCCTTCTACCATCAATTACTGGGCTTGGGTTCTCACATGCCTTCCTCGCTGCTTCTGGATCATGAAATGTCACCTGACCACAATATAATGGCAATACAAGTATAACCATATCATAGACATAATCATTAGCACTAACATATCAAGAAATGGGGGAAATAGTAAAAAGTAGATAAGGAAGGAAATTTACTATATCTAATCATCTAATAAGCATTTCATGACGAAATACCAATGAGAAAAAGAGGAAGCAAAAATTATATGAAAACAAATAACACTAAAGGTGAATCGGTGTTGATCACGGAAAATTGTTCCCTACAATTTTTTCCCATGTAGGAGAAAACGTATCAAAAATGATTTTCTTTCAATTCACTAGGTTGTTTTTCAATGACAGGATAATTCCCTTTTTTTGTTAGAACTGGAAATATTAGGACTCCACAAGGATTGTAAGCACATTGAATATAAACTTGAGTTGTTTAGCCAACCTGTGCTTAGTAGTTTACTCCTACAAATAAAACAAGAATTGTATTCGGTGAAAGAGCCCAAAATACGTCCACTATAATTCGTACAGCTTTAGAGATATATTTATAATCAAAATGAAATCTAAGAAATGGATTAAATGTCCTATTAGCATCTGAACTGCATAGAAAATATCGACCGATATAAATTGCTATTGGGAGGGCAGAAGCTGAGAACTTACAAAGCCGTAGCCTTTGGATCGGCCAGTGTTTTTGTCGGAGATCACTACGGCCTCAAGGATGTCTCCAAACTGCTCAAAGAAACGGCGGAGAGAATCACTCTGAGTTTCCCAAGCAAGCCCTCCCACAAATATCTTCGTGTAGGTCGTGTCTCTAACAGCAGTTAGCGGCGACCCAGGAACCGTTTGGTGATACGCCATCTAAACTATTGAAGATCAACAGAGAAGCTGGTCAAAGTAGAGGACGAAAAGCTAACTAAAGCTAATAAAGTAAAGCCCGCCATGTGAGCAACTCGAGCAAGATCCACCACCAAGGCCGGTCGAGGACATTACAGAAATAAAATTCACAACCAGAGCACGAAGCAGATAATCAAGGGTAAAATGGAAGCTTTTCAGCTCCATCAAATATGTCACCTTCTTTCAGGTGAGGGCGAAGCTTGGATGCAGAGGCGGAGCTGAGCAGGGAGACTCCCGCCGGAGGAGATTGGAGACGCGATGAAGTATGCGCTGGTCGGAGACTAGGAAGGGCTGGAGGCTGCAGCGGCGGAGCCTGGCCCCTGCTGGTGCGAGTTAAGAGGAAGAACTGGAGACGAAACCCTGAAATTGAAAGGACAATTATGAATTATGAGTGCTGAAAATTGAAATCAAAAGAGCCATGAACTTGTCCAATATAGCACGACACTTTTTCATTAAAAGTACATACCTTATAGGTATAATCAATGGTGTGATCATCATATCTCGACATGACACTTATTTGGTAAGTAAATTTTGTGACATTGATCTCAAATTGGTTGATTGAAGCATGTTAAAATATGGTACTAAATTCCATAAAAAAAGTAAAAAAATGTGCATAAATTTATCGTATCATTAATTCCAACAAGTCAAGTCATATACCATTTTAATTGAAAAAAAATATATTTGTGTAATATTTAATAAAAAAATATACATATATTTGAGTGCACTAATAATTTAGTTATAGAAAAATACTTGAAATTGCAAGTGTAATGAGTATAGAGGGAACCCATTTGAACCTAACATAACATGTGGGTAAATTCAGGGCAAGTACTTGGTTCTCATTACACTAATTAGGATCCAATTATTTCAAATTTAACTTATTTTACTATATATTTATAGTAAAATATATCAAGTGATAAAAACCTTGCTAAATTTGATTATTGTTATTTATTAAATATTAAAATAAAATAATAAACAAAATTTTATATGGTATCGAGAATGTAGTATAAGTTTCAGCACTAACTATCATATATCATCAAATTTATAGAATATATGAACCTATGTTTAGGGACTATCACTTAGTTATATTATATATTTCTCACACAAAAATTTGTGACTTAAATTTATTGATTTTTCGAATGAGAAATGTTAATTTTTTGAAATTTGAGAATATTATTTATTGGTAAAAAAATCATTAGGGTATCAAAGTGTGTGATATTGGAACTTGAAAAGAATTTAGAATAAATATTTGAATAAATTATAAATACTCTCAATATATATAGATTACCAAGAAATGTTGTGGAAATCTGGTGGATAAAACATTATTTTTATATTTACCATAACAATAATTTTAGCATGTTACATAGTATTTAATAGAAATAGTATTTTTTTTCAACTTGAAAATTCTAAATATTATATTTAAATGAGTTATCAACTTATATATATATTTTTGCACATTATCAACTTAGTTAAAATCTACAGTATCATTACTGTCGATTGGGGACAAAACTGATAAGTATGCTTGCACGACAATGAGTAAGCTTGGTCCTACAACAAAGTTGGTCGGGTCGGTGGTAATAATTCGTCCTCTGTTTCAGTAGTGTAAGCCTTATGTGAGATTCTTTTTTTTTTCAATTATATTATTGATTTTATTTTTATCGTTTGAGGGTGGTGGATAAAATCATGAACATGTCCAAACCAAAGGAGGCACTGAAGCAGCAGCAGCTTTCTCCTTTTTCAGTGTTCCTAAAGCTTAAATAAATATATACCGCAAAAAGAAAAGGGGACCGAAGCAAAGTCACCAATTATCGAGGATGAAAATTATAGGCCAAGAGCTTATTTTTTAAAATTATTTTTTAACTCGATGTTCCTTGTGGCGTGGCCTATTTTACGTGTGCAAATTTAAAATATATGTTCATTTATACTTTAGGAAGTAATTTGATGACTGACCTAACAATTCAATAATTCAACTAGTACTTATAATAATTTATTATTTTCAGATTATTTTTAAAAATTTTAACCATCAATTTTTTATTTATCTCATAATTTTTTTTGCTCAACAATTTACCTCATCATTTAGTTCATAGATTAATATGCTAATATGATTTCAAACCCATTTATGGAAAGTGTTCATTTTGTTGTATGTATACTAAAGATAAAGATGAGATGAGAAAATTTGAGTTGATTGAATTTTTTCTATCATTTCGTATTTTATTTTTATCTTATATTTATTATTTTTATTTTAAAATTTATTATTAAAAATATTATTTTAAAATAATATTTATTTAATCTTCCATTGAGTATCCATTGATCAATAACATCAAAATTCTTTTAATATGGACTTTATTGATCAAAAAGGGATTGAAATTCAAATTCGGAACTATTAGAGAGGCTAGAGGACAATAATGGGAAGCCATTTTTATTAAGTGAATCTAAAAAATTGTATTTAGACCATGGGTTTCTAACTATTTATACACTACTAATTTTTAATATGTTATCATTTTTATCAATTCAACCATTAAAATAAATAATTTTAAATATACCCTTAATTTTTTTTATTTGATCACACTTACTTTATATTTCAATACCACCCAATATGGATTTAATGTGGCAACTTAAGATTTTTGTGAGCAAATATGCTAGCTCCAATTTTATCTTAAATATTGAGCAAAAAAAATATTTTAAATGAAACAATTAAATTACATATTATATCTATTAACATTTTATATAAGTAAATGATAGTAGTCAATACATTATTTCTACCCTAATCAAACTATAACATATTATTTCTGTTAGGAAAAATAAAAAAAATATACAAGTTTTAAATTTCCTTTAGTAGAGAGATAATGAATTTTATGAAGAAAAATATTCAATTTACATCTACAAATAGGTTCATGGAGATTAAAAAAATAAAATTTGCTCTATTAAACCTTTCAAATATCTAAATATTCTTAATACCAAATTAAAATAATATTGTGTCACATTTAGGATTTAAAATTTAGTGTGATAATCATCCATCACATGACATAATCATCCAAAACATATCATATTAGATCTTATTATTATTATTAAATAAATTAATTTCCTATAATCTTTCTATAATAATTTAGTTATTTCATCACTTACTTTACTGAATTTATCATTAAGATTAGTACATGTATTATTGTATAATTTATAAAAAAATTATCCTAAGAAAATATTTTGATACTCTATCTCATTTTAAGCTTCAAACTAAAAATGAATCTATTTTATCGATGATATTAATTGTTCGACTGAATAATGTTATGCTATCCACATATAAAATTAATATAATAAAATCATGATATTTTTTAATAATTTTGTATAAAATTATTTTCAATTAGTGCTTTTGAAAATATTTTATTCTATTAGAGTTTGATCCGACATAATTGTGATTACGGTTCCGAGTGGCTCGAGACATAAGTCTCAAGGGCCGGATAAAATAATACAAGTGATTAATTGTGTAAAATTATGAATAAATCTACATATTAGATATTTATTTGAAGTCGTTAGTTATATAGTGGTCCAAAGTTAATATATCATTCACTCAGTTGTGAGCTCACCCACCTTCCCAAACAATTTCAAGTAAGAGTCAAGTTTCAAGTGGTATAAGTCGGGATATCGCCTACACAATTTATGTGATTGAGATAAGGATCTCGAAATTTATGTCTGAATGTTTTAAGTTATTTTTATTAGTTCCTATAATTCCCGGGGTATTATACTAAGATTTTGAGTTCACTTCATATTATAAAAAAATTTTAAATTTTCGTTGAAAATTGAGATAACATTTTTTTATTTTGAATCACAGTCACTTAGGGGTTTTTTTTGTAAATATAGCCACAATTGTAATATTGAGCGGATTGGCGAGTTGTACGAGACCGCCGAATGTAAATTGGGTTAGGACATTACATCTTGCCCATACCACCATAGCAAAAGTCCAACCTCTAATACCATGAGGATGGACATTTAAATCTAAAGGGAAAGAGAGATTACTCATTATCCTTTCAACCATTGATGCTCTATTTCTAGTTTACATAATAAAAATAAAATTTGGCTTTGTTTGCCTCATTGGATCCTTTAGTGACCAAACTATCATGGGAGATCCCAACCTTTGACAATTCAATATTAAAAGTTCCATGGGGACCGCATAGCTATTAAGGGTCATACACCACTGCGTCTGTAATTCTGTAAGTCTTTGGGGGTCATCTCCACTATGGGTACCAAATGTAGATCAACAATCTATTTCCTGTCCACTTCAACCCGGGCATGCCTACCTCAGTTAGAAATATCATGCTTGGATCTTTGCTAATTCTGAGATTTTTAAGTGACAAGAGCAGAGGATACATTTGTGATTAATAAACCACCTAAATTAGCATGTGTTACCAACCACTGTCCATACATTAATTTACCTGGAAGATTGACACAACCACCAACAATAGACCTAAAGCTGCATTCATCATAGTTACTAGCATACCTATAGTATAAAATTATTTAATAATTATTAATATAGTGTTTATTATACTTTATTTAAATACTAAGTTACCATTGTTGTACAACATGAAGTTGAAAATATTTCATACCTTCTTTTACTATCTTTTCGTACCTTCTTCAGCTTTCTCTAGCTCTTTTATGGTATTAGGGCCTCTCATTCACATCTTTTTCAATTCTTGGGTGCCCTTATGTTCTTCATTACAATAAACTTATGCATAAACCTTCATCCATATCATCTTCTACCTACTCATCACAACAAACCTTCACACATTTAATCATTGTAGTCCTTCTTCTCAACAAATCAACTCTTATATCTCACACTATTATAAGCATTATGAATTCTAACATTCAGTTGTCCAAATATCTCCCAAGTCACGTGCCTCGTGACTCTCATGTGCCTACCTGCCAACTATGTCTCCAATCGGGTCATTCTACCTTGTCTTGTCCGCAGTTGTAGTATCTTCAATCTCCACCATCTCATCTTGTCTCTAGTGCCAAGTCCAATGCTCATAATTTAGATTGGTATATCGATTTCAGAGCCACTAATCATGTTATTGTTGATTTTTCCCATCTTAGTTTGCAGGAGGATCCAAACACGCCCGTACATCTTTTGATCAATGATGACTTAGGTTTGCCTATTGAATCCTCTAGTTTTGTCACTCTTGTCACACCCACTCGTTGATTAGCTCTTAATCATGTTTATTATGTCTCATTGATTTCCTTTAATCTTCTTTCTATCTCTAAATTCACTCAGGATAACTCATGTTACTTTGAATTTCACGCTCATTATTTTCTTGTTAAGGTTCTTCACACTCATGAGGAGCTACTACGAGGGATACATAAAATCGACCTCTACTATCTTTTGGTCGATCATGCAAAAAAACTCATCTTCTCATGCTTTGGTTAGCTCTACCTTTTCTAATTTCTTGTGTCACCAACGGCTGGGACATCTAGCCTCTTCTATTGTTAAGCGTGTTTTATCATCTCAAAAACTAATAAAAGATGTGTATTCATCCTCTTTTTGTACCTCTTGTTCTATGGGAAAAATTACTCAATTACCATTTTATTCCACTTAACATATCAACACCTCTCCATTACAACTTATTCACAATTATATTTAAGGATTTGCTCATATTAACTCTCATACATGACATCATTATTATATTCATTTTTTGGATTATTATAGTAAATTTTCTTTGTACTTTGTTATGAAAAGACGCATCGATCTTCTCTCTATTTTTCGTGCATTTCGACTTCGTGTTTAAAATTTTTTTGGGCTCAAAATTAAGTCTCTCCAATTGGACGGGGCTAAAGAATTTCTCACCTCTGATTTTCAACATGAACTCCAAATGTATGGCATTTCTCATTGTCTTTCATGCCCACATACACCACAACAAAATGGAGCAACTGAGCGCAAAAATCATCAAATTGTTGACATGGGTCTCACTCTCCTCACTCGTGCTACTCTTCCTATGTAATTTTGGGAATTTTCTTTTGAAACAATTGTGTTTCTCATCCACCATCTCGCCACTCGCGCTCTTTAGTATCGTTTTCCTTATCAAGTACTCCACCAGTTCCCTTGACTATCATCTTCTTTGTGTGTTTGAGTGTCAATTTTTTCCTTATCTTCGACCCTACTAGACTCACAAACTTCAGTTTCGCTCTCGACCATGCATCTTTCTTGTCTATCCTTCGAACTATCTCAGGTACCGTTGTTTTGATCCCCATTCGGGTTGTATTTTCATATGTCGCACGGTCACATTTAATGAGTCTGTGTTTCCCTTTATTTCCCCTCCTTTAGACCCTCCTCCAACCGCATCCCCCATCAATCTCCCTCTCCCTCCCATCTTAACTGCTTCTCACCCCGGTCCCCCTAGGTTAGATCCCCTTGCAATTGAGGCTTCTAAAGTTACAACACCTCGTTCCCGCATCGGCGCATGGTTACTTGTTCTCAAAATGACCCTCTTCCTCCTCAGTGTTTTTATCATTATTAATAATCTAATTGTATTTGTTATTGCTGAATATTTACAGGAACCTCACACATTTGCTCACGCTCGCCACCAATCTCATTAGATTCATGCAATGCATCAAGAATATTTTGCTATCCTTACCAATCACAGTTGGGACCTTGTTCTGGCCCCTACAACTCGTCATGTTATCCATTGTAAATGGGTTTAAAAAGTCAAACAACACCCTGATGGCTTAGTTACTCGATACAAATCTCGTCTGGTTGCTCATGGGTTCTCTAATCAGGTAGGTATTGACTATGTTGGGACCTTTTGTCCAATAATTAAACTGGTGACCATTCACCTTATTTTGGCCATTAATATTTCTCAACAGTGATCCATTCATCAGCTTGACGTCAATAATGTGTTCTTACATGGTTATCTCAACGAGTAACTATATATGCATCAACTGTTTGGTTTTTGTGACACTGCTCATTCTTATCATGCATGCCGCCTTCGTCATGCTCTGTATGGTCTCAAACAGTCTTTGCGCGCTTGGTTTCTTCTTCTTAGTACTTTTCTACTCCACCTGGGATTTCATGCTTGTATGGCCGACACCTCTTTATTCATTTATCAATATCATGGTGTTGTCATCTTTCTCCTGGTTTATGTCAATGATATCATCATCACCGGCTCTCCCAATGCACCTCTCAAGCATGTCCTCACTACTCTCCATCAAGAGTTCTCCATGAAGGACCTTGGCCCATAGCATCATTTTCTTGGCATAGAGGTTCATTTGGATCCTTAGGGTCTCTTTCTCACTCAACACAAATAAATTATGGATATTCTTGCTCGAGCCTCCATGAGCACTTGCAAACCTTTGAGCACTCTCGTAACTGTTGGACCTCGACTTTCTCTTTATGATGGGGCTCCACTCTCTGATCCCATGACATTCCGTCAATCTATGGGTTCCCTCTAATACCCCACCTTAACCCGACCATATATCACCTATACTGTAAATCAGGTTTGTCAATTTATGTATCATCTATTGTGCAAAAAAAAAAATTATGTATCATCCCACCACAACCCATTAGGCCATTATTAAATGCGTTTTGCATTATTTTCAAGGTACTTCTACTCATGTACTTTTTGTTTGGAGGGATTCTTCACACTCTCTTCACCACTCCTCTAATGCTGATTGGATGGGTAATCCAGATGATCGTCGCTCTATTAGTGGATTCGCTATATATTTTGGTCATAACTCGATCTCTTGTGGCTCTAAAAAGCAAAGAACTGTGACTCGTTCTAGTACTGTGGCATAATATAAGAGTATTGCCAATGGTACCACAAAACTCATTTGGATTCAGTCTCTTCTCTATGACCTTGGTCTCTCGACCTCTCAAGCTCTTATCCTTTGGTGTGATAATCTCTATGCTATCTATCTTACTGCTAATCTGGTTTTTCATGCCCGCACCAAGCATATTGAAATTGACTATCACTTTGTCTGTGAAAGGGTTCAACAAAAACGTCTATCTATTTGCTTTATTGGCATTGACAATCAACTTGCCGACCTTCTCACCAAAGGACTTCCTACTACCCAGTTCACATTTTTATGATCCAAGCTGAATGTGAGAGACTCTCCCATTCGCTTGCGGGTGAGCAATATACCACCTAAACCACCACCTACTACCAACCATTGTCCACTCATTAATTTACATGGAAAATCGACACATCTAACAACAGCAGATCTACAGTCGTCGTCATTATAGTTACTAGCAGACCTATAATATAAATTCATTTAATAGTTATTAATATAGTGTTCATTGTAATTTATTTAAACACTATGTTACCATTGTTGTACGACATGAAGTTGTGAATATTCCATACCTTGTTTTGCTTTATTTTCGTACCTTCCTCTACTCTCTCTAGCTCTTTTAGTGATAGACTTCCTTTTCCTCTTGGTACTATATTGCCTGTCATGTCCCAACTTGGTTTGGATGGAACTTCATGATCAACTCACCACTCTATCCGGTATAAAATAACAACCATTGTGGTATCAACAATAGTCAGGCGTAACCTGAAAACATTTCAAAACAATTTATGGAAATGTGTTTTTTTCCATAAAACATACGGGAACATGATTATTGCATAAGGCTTACCAAGGGATATACTCTTCACCCGCATTCCTCTTCATATTTTCTTGAAAGGGTTTAAGGGAGGGGGGGTGAATTCGACAACTTAGTGAATAGGATTTACATGACATCATAACATCCTATCCATGGTCAAGTATCCAGTTAAGCAAAGTTTCCCTTTTGAAAAAGTATATATGATAAGAAATCCACTACTTGTCTTATCTTTTATAATAATTTGTCATCAAGCTATTTATTGTTTCATCAACTTAGTGTAGGCTCCTTTCTATTTAGAGTGATTTAATTTAATAAACCTACTCGGGTTTGTTTCAAACAAACATACAAAAACCCTTTATCCATAAATGGCTCAAACAATCTCAGAATAGATCCTTAGAGGCTAACAACCTCGATCTGTTCCACTCGTGGCCTAGAGCAACTTTAATGTCCACCCTCGTGTGAGACTACAACCTTTCACCACAAGTTTGTGTGAGCACCATCGCCCATCCCACAAACTTATCAATACTTCGATTGTCATGCCCCAACCAGGTTTGGTTGGAACCCCATGATCAACCTGCCACCTTTCCCCTTACTAAATTGGTAATTCTACCAAATAGACCGGGGAAGGTAAAGGCTTAGAAGTATATATGTTTTTCATAACAAAATTTACAAAACAACTAAATAAAATTTTACCTTCTTGCAGTACTTTCAACTTGCTTCTCTAGCTTTCACTTTTCTTGACGGAAGGGTTTTTCCTGAAAAAAAAACGTGTAGAGGAGGGAGTGAGTTCTACAACTAGTGAGTGGGTGATAGGGTGACTTTTCGTTAAAAAAAAAAAGAAAGAAAAGGTTTATAATTACTACCCTTCTTGTTTATGGGTTTTGTACGAATATGGGCCATGGGTCGTTCAGCAGCCCTTAGAACCAACACTACCCCACATTAGGCGCATCGATGGTTTTGTATCTCAGCATGCACAAACAGAAGTCTTTTAGTTTAGAGATTTATCTTTGGTGTCACCAACCTAATGAATTTGGTGATCGGCTTCGGCTTGGTAACTACTAGCCCAATGAGTTCGACGACCTGACTTTGGTTCGATGGCTTTATCACACAACTTAACCATTTTGGGTAAATTTCCATAAGGCTTAAAATCAAGATTTTAACTACGAGTTTAAGCCCGTTTCCATTGGCCTTGGACCCACATTACAAGTTTTTTCCAAAACTTAGCCTTAGGGGCCATATTGGTTTCAAAACTGAGGCCTTAGGCCCACTAGAGCAATTCTAGCTCTCATCAAAAACATCTCCCAAAAGGTTTAAGCAGGCTCACACAGTCAGGGGAGACTATTCCTGAAAAAATGGCTTCACTTCAAAAATGTGCTCATCATCCCATGTCATGCCCCGACCCGGTTTGGTTGGATCCCTGTGAACAACCCGCCACTCTCCCAGTTTATTAAAGGGTTTCCCCTTATTATAATCCGTAAAGAGTAAGGCATCCTTTAAACTTGCACCATTTCCTGGAATAGCATAATCAAAACTATATGAAATTTAAAACTTTACATACTTGTGTTACATGCATCTTAGTTTATTGTCTTTCAGGGTAGGCTTTTCGGGATTTCCTGAAAGGGATATAAGGGAGGGGGTGAGTACGACTACTCAATGAATGGGTTTTTAAAGGTCTACTTTTAACTTTTAAGAAAAACATTTATATGGAGTGTGCCAGACTCCTTTCTTTTCAAAAATCCCTTCATTTATAAATTTGGGTTTTCCATTATTTCTTAGTTACCGGTGTGTCATCACCCAACACACATCCTTCATCATAAAGGTTACACACATTCGCAAGTAAGTATCAGTACTGAACCTGCTAGTGGATTCGGAGCGACTTTTCTTGCCACCCGGATAGAAGTACAACCACTTCTACCTTGGGAATGAGTGGATGTACACGATTTACTAAAGGGTTTTCCCTTATATTATAAATCGTAAAGAGTAAGGCGTTAACCTGCACCTTTTTCCAGGAAGATCATAAATCAAAACTGCATAGTAATTTAAATTAGTTGTACCAATCTTGCAGGCGTTTAATTGCGCAAGTCCTTTAAGGTTTGGCTTTCCGGGACTTCCTGAAAGAGGTATAAGGGAGGGGGTGAGTACAACTACTTAGTGAATGGGATTCAAATCTTTTAACTTTCAAGAAAAACATTTATATGGAGTGTGCCAGACTCCTTTGTTTTCAAAAAAATCATTTCATTTAAAAATTCATCTTTTTCCATTATTTCTTAGTTATCGATGTGTCATCACCCAACACACATCCTTCATAATGAAGGTTACACACATTCGCAAGTCAGTATCACTACTGAACCTGCTAGTGGCTTCGGAGCGACTTTTCCTGCCACCCGGATAGAAGTACGACCACTTCTACCCTAGGAATGAGTGGATGTACGAAACATCCGACCCACAATCCCGAAATCACTTCTTCGTGTCCGTATGAGGACAGAGACCTCATCCTGTCCCCACCCCGGTCTCATGCGCTTAGTGCTACTCCAGATTTCGCACAGACACCTGGAACGACGAACTGCCCTTATAGCCACCAGGTCGTCCAGTGCCCTTAGGATGCATCACTACCCCTCATGGGCGTCTTGATGATCCCGTACTCATAATGCATGCACAAACAATGTTTTCTTATATTGCCATGTAATATGTGGTGCCATTAGTCCAACGGCCCCGACTCTCAACTCAACCCGTAGCTGTTTGTCTTGACTAGTCCGTCGACCTGTCATGTCGCACTGCCGCTAGTTGACTGAGCATGTCGGTCCTATCTTGGTACCATGGCCAAACAATTCACTTATTAAGTTTTATGGCACATATATCATGTTCGTTTACGAGCTCCTACTCGTGCCAACTGGCCTTGGGCCCACTGTACGAGATTTTCAAAATTGGGCATTTCGCCCCCAAGTTCCAAAACCGAGGCCCTTGGCCTATCAGAGCTATTCGAGCTCCCGTCGAGAAGGTCTCCCAAATAGTTTAAGCATTGGCATACAGTCAGTGGAGAACACTTCCGACAAAAATAGGTTTTTTACTATCCATCATACCGACCGGTATAAGGACATCTCCGTTCATAACCGATGAACGGGTTTTCAACTTCCTTCCAAGAAGTCTCATCATACCAACCGGGTATGATCTACTTACAACCCGTAAGTAATTTTTCCGCATAACTTTCACATCAATTTCTCTAAGTAGTGATGATTAAAAATACCACTAAGCAGTGGGTTTTTATACCGAGGTACTTATCATCCCCAACCGGGTATGATATAAAATTCCTACTCACAATCGGTAAGTGGTTTTTAATTTTAAGTTGTGCTCATCATCCCAACCGGGTATGATGTTAGTAAACCCACTCACCCGTTAATGCCGTGAATTCCACTAGACCGGTTCTTACTATTCACGCGAGCTTATCCTTGCTGGCGTTCCTGGTACTTCGTGTTCCTACAAAATATGAACATCTTGGTTCATTACCCTTCGGCCTAATTGCCTTCATTCATTCCAAATGAATGAGAAAGTCAAACTTTCATTTATTTGCAATTAGGTCCCTAAAGTTATTTCTCTTTAACTTTAAGTCCCAAATGCCGGTTTTTCCTCAAATTGAGTCCCGAAACTTCTAAAATTTATTATAGGACCTCAATTTATTCCATTTCACAAAAAGGGGTTTAATTCCCAAATTTCCAATTTGGTCCCCAACTTTTCCAAAATTACCATTTTGCCCTTCCTTTACAAAAATGGTAAATTTTACCCCAAAAATTTTAAAATTCCTCAATTGGTCCTCCAACATTATTTTCATGCCCGATTGACCCTCAATTTCATAAAATTTTATTTTGGTCCTTTGAATTTCGAAAATCCCCACTTTTCCCCCAATTCCAACTTCTTAACATAGCCGAATTTGATTTAATCAAATTGACCCATCAAACGTTTCCAATTGTTGAAATTGAAGTTAAAATTGAGTTTCTACATGTTCATACGATTCTTCATAAATGTGAATCGCAAGTTTTAATGCCGGGACGAGCTCAAACGGATTTTCGTCGAAAAATGAACTATAGAGAGAGAAAGCTTCGATTACTCACCGGTGAAGGCACGACGGTTTGAGCTTTCGATCTGGGCAGATAGCTCTCGTCCTGAGGTTCATCCTAGAATTAAGAATCGAATCAATTGATGCAAAATTGGATTAGAATTTCGTCATTGAAATTCGGTCGACTCTCTCTCTAGCACCGATAAAAAATTGTAAAGGGGAGTCGAATTGGCTTACCTTTCGATCCTAATTCGATCGTGGAAAGGCTGAGGAAGTGTTGGGAGGGCTTGCTTTGGCCTGAGGAGGGCTTGAAATGGCCGATTTTAGCTTGGCCGAAATAGGGCAGCTTCGGTCCGCCAGAGCTGCTTCACTATTCTATCATGCCGGCGCTTCTCTAACGATTCTCGAATTGACTGGAGTTTGCTATCAGATAAGTGCCTTCTCCCCAGTTCTAAAGAGCCCGACCTTTGTTCAAGTTGAAGCTCTAGTTCGAGCTTCACTGGGAAATGGAGCAGTAGAGAGAGAGAGAAGTGTTCAAGTGTGAGGAGAATGAATGAGGATGACCTCTTTATATAGGTGTAAAAGCGTGTATTAAATGGGAGAGATTTATTACTAGTATTAATATTGTCATAAATTATTGGTATTAATTCCAATAATTTAATTTGGGTATTAAATTATTTGTATTAATTCCAATAATTAAATATATATTAATTTATGGCTATTTATGATAAGTCATATGTTCGCATAAAAATTTTTGACCGAAATTTCTGGTTACAAAAAATCATACTTCCAAGGAGGTCATCCATCCTTACACTACTCTCAGGCAAGCACACTTAACTTTAGAGTTCTCATGAACTCTTGTTCACCTGAACTAATTTGGTTTTTCTGTTCTAATTTGTGTTAAGTTTCTTTTCCAATGTTTTTCTGATCACTCAAAAGTTGTGAATTTCCAAATTGCTTATTTCCACATGATCGGGTTTGTTAGCCGTCTCAGTTTTCTTACTCGGTTTGATCAGTTCTTTTCCTAATTTTCCTTAATTCAAAAGTGCGGGGTTTACATCCCAAGTGGGTAGGATGTGGGAAATCCCACTCACCCGATAATTGTGTCGTGTTCACCCAGCTAGATTTCGATCTGTGTCGTGCTCTTCTGCACTAGTCCTCGAACACCTGAATCTACACAGTTCGAGTATTCACGTAAGAGATTGACATAAAGGACCCCATATTCTCAAGTATTTGCACATAGGTCCTTAATTTATACCTTAATTGGATTAGGTCCCTAAGGTTTTTAACCTTACAATTGGGTCTCTAATGTCTATTTAATTCACAATTAGGTCCCTATGATTTCCAATATTCCTCTTAGATCCCTAATCTTCTCTTATTTCCATTTAAGTCCTCAATTTTCTTTTAATTACAATTCAGCCCCAAAATTTCTAAAAATCCCCAAATTGCCTAATTTCCCAAAATTTGCACTTTAACCCCCAAATCTCATTTCATCAAATTAGGTGCTTAAACTTGGTTAATTGCCCCCTATCAAACTGCTAATCGTTTCCCTCATCTCTCTACAATCGTCTTGGCTTTTGAACAACTTCAATTGACCAATGTTTATGCTCAAATGAAGCTTCGTCGGAAAAGTATTCTAGAGAGAGAAAGCTTGATTTTCTTACCGGCAAGGGGGGGGGGGGGGCAGTTTGAGCTCTTGATAGGGGTGGCTAGTGCTCTTCTCGGGAATACTCCTAGGATCAAATTTTGGGTCAATTAGGTGCTTGAGTACAGAGAATTCAATGAGAGAAGTTATAGAGTTCCGATTATGCAACTTTACTATTCCGACGAAATGGGCCGGAATTGGCTTACCTTGAAGGCTTTTGAAGGTCGAGGGTTGGTCGAGGAGGGTTGTGGGAGGTTTGGTCTGGTCGCAGGAGAGCGGAGGTGGCCAGAGTTCAACTCACTTTCTTCTGTTTCAGGAACACCGAAGTGATAGTACTGTGCGAGCTTCTCGGCGCTTCTCCGAAGATCCTCAAACTAAAAGGAGGTGGCAGCGAGGTAGGGGACTTACTCCTAGTTCCAAAGAGCCTAAATGCGGTTTCTAAGGTTATAAAAAAAACCCCTCGTTAGAGCTCTGCTTTATGTCTCGTCGGAAAATGTAGCACCTCTCCTTCTTCTATCATTTGTGGAATGAGGTAGACGAGCGGAAGGGTGCTCTTTATATAGGGAGCTCGGCAACTTCCTACTCAGCATCCAAGTTAGCCTTTGACTCGTTAACCGGACACGTGGTAGCCTCCCATTGGCTGCTCATTCCAACATGGCTGCTGACCGTGCTCCATAAGCCATTGATTGTGACATGTGGTGTCCTCTAATTGGCAGTTTTAAATGAATCAGATTTCCCTACTAACGCACAGTGCCACTGCCATGTGTTAGCCTTTGATTGGCAGAGATCATCTATCATACCCCAACCCGGTTTGGTCAGATCCCCGTGATTAACTCACCACTCTATCGGTTTATTAAGGGTTTTCCTCTTCTTTAAACCGTGAGAAGTAAGGCGTCCTTTAAACCTGTACTTTTCCTAGAATAACATTAATCAAAACTGCATGAAATTTAAACTTAACTTACCTGTCTTACAAGTGTAGTTAACTAGAGATCTTTGGGTAGGTTTTCCCTTGGTTACCTGAAAAGGGGTATAAGGGAGGGGGTGAGTTCAATGACTCAGTGAATGGGTGTTTAAAACTTGAATTTTAGAAAAATAGTTTGAATTGGAGTGTGCGAGACTCCTTATTTTATTTGAGTGATTTCATCCTCTAAATCTCAGTTTTCAAAACCATTATTACTCATTAACCACAATTGGTGTATTTAACATTCAACACACGCCCTTCATCATGAAGGTATCACACATTTGCATGGCAGCACGTCCACTTCACCCACTTGTGGCGTCGGAGCGATTTTACCGGCCACCTAGATAGAAGCTCGTCCACTTCTACCCTGAGAATGAGTGGATGTACGCGACATCCAACCCTCAATCCCGTAAAGAAAACTCTGTGTCTGTATGAGGATAGAGACCTCATCTCGACCACACCTTGGTCTCATGCGCATAAAGCCATGTCGAGCTTCCCTAACTATTGGCACGACAAACTACCCTTATCTCCACCATATCGTCCAGTAGCCCCTAGGACGCATCACTACCCCTCTTGGACGTCTTGAAGCTCTCATACCTCAGTGCATGCACAAAACAATAGTTTTCCTCATAAGCCATTTAATCTTTGGTGCCACTGGTCCAACGGCCAAGACCTTCAATTCGACCTGCAACTATTTGTCTTGACTAGTCCGTTAACCTGTCTTGTCGCACTGCCGCTAGTCCATCGAGTATGTCAGTCCTGTCTTGGTACAATGGCCAAACACAACATTCATTAAAGTTTTCATGGCTTAATCTCATGTTTGTTTACAAGCTCCTACTCGTGTCAACTGACCTTGGGCCCACTGTACGAGATTTTCAAAAAATCGGATATTTTAGACCCCAAGTTCCAAAACCGAGGCCTCGGGCCTATCCAAGCTATTCGAGCTCCCGTCAAGATGGTCTCCCAAAAAGTTTAAATAGTGGCACACAGTCAGGGGACAACACTTCTGATAAAAAAAATAACTTTTCACCTATCCATCACAACAACCGGGTGTGACAACATCTCCGCTCATAACTGATAAACAGGTTTTCTACTTTATTCTAGGAAGTTCATCATACTAATCGGGTATGATCTACTTAACACCCCATCTAGGTGTGATATTAAAATCCCACATAATGGCGGGTTTTTATTTCCGAGGTGCTTATCATCCCAGCGGGTATGATGTGAAAATCCCACTCACCCTTTAATGTAGTAAATTCCACTTAACCGGCTTTTTATCTCCACACGAGCTTGTCTTGTCTGGCATTCCCGGTACTTCGTATTCTTACACGATATGAATATTTTTGTTCATTATCCTTTGGCTTGATAGCATTCATCACTAATGAATAAAATACCCAAACTTTTCAATTAATTACAATTAGGTAATTAAAAGTGTGATTCAAAGTGCAATTGAATCGTATGGATGAGTAAGAACTGAAATCCACCTTCAATTTCAACAATTAACTTCAATTGATTGGTCAATTTGATTAAATCAAATTCGGTCATGTTGAAAGGTTGAAATTGGGGGAAATTTTAGGGATTTCGAAAATTTGAAGGACTAAAGTGAAATTTCTTAAAATTGAGGGCCAATTGGGCATGGAAAAGATGTTAGAGGACCAATTGGTCAAATTTTGGAATTTTTTGGGTCATTTTTACCATTTCTGTAAAGTAGGGGCAAAATGGTAATTTTGGAAAAGTTGGGGGCAAAATTGGGAAACTTCAACTCCTTTTTGTAAATTTGAATAAATTGAGGTTCCAAAGTAAAATTTTGAAGTTCTGGACTCAATTTGGAGGAAAAGTTACATTAGGGACCTAAAGTTAATAAAAAGAACTTTAGGGACCTAATTGTAAATAATTTAAAAGTTTAGAAATTTTATTCATTTGTGATGAATGAAGGTTATTAGGTTAAAGGATAATGAACGAATATGTTCATATCGTGTAGGAACATGAAGTACCGGGAACGTCAACTAAGATAAGGTCGCATGAAGGCAAAAAGGTAGTTAAAAGGAATTAACTGCATTAAAGGATGAGTGGGATTTTTACATTATACCCGGTTGGGATGATGAGCATATAGGAAATAAAAACCTACTACTAAGTGGAATTTTAAACATCACACCTCGATGAAGTGATGTGAAAATTACGAGGAAAAACTACTTAATAGTTGTAAGTATATCATACTTGGTTGGTATGATAAACTTCTTGTAAGGAAGTAGAAAACCTGCTTATCGGTTATAAGCGAAGATGTCCTCACACTCGGTTGGTGTGAAGGACAGATTAAAAGAATATTTTATCGGAAGTGCTCTCCCCTGATTGTGTGCCACTGCTTAAACTTTTTGGAAAACCTTCTTGACAGGAGGCTAAATATTTTAAAGAAAATAAGGAGTCTGGCACACTCCAATTCAAACCATTTTATGAAAGTCAAATTTTAAAATACCCATTCACTGAGTCATTGAACTCACCCCTCCCTTATACCCCTTTTCAGGTAACCATGGGAAAAGCCTACCTAAAGACCACCAGTTAGCTACACCTGCAAGATAGGTATGAAAGTTTAAAATTTCATGAAGTTTTGATTAATGTTATTCCAGGAAAGGTACAGGTTTAAAGGACACCTTACTCCTTACAATTTAAAAAAGGGGAAAACCCTAAATAGACCGGAAGAGTGTCGGGTTGCTCACGGGGATCCGACCAAATTGGGCTAGGGTGTGACATTTGCCTTTCTGGGATGATACTCTATCACAAGGTCATAATCCTTCACCAATTCGGGCCATCTCCTCTGGCGGAGATTTAACTCCTTCTAAGTTAGGAAGTACTTAAGACTCTTGTGATCCGTGTATATCCTACACTTAACCCCGTAAAGGTAGTGTCGGCAAATCTTTAAGGCAAATACTATCGCAGCTAATTCCAGATCATGGGTTGGGTAGTTTCTTTCATGTACCTTAAGTTGTCGCGAGGCATAAGCGATAACCTTCCTGTGTTGCATCCATACACATCCGAGTCCTTATCCGGATGCATCACTATAGACGGTATACTCTCTCGCACTAAGGTCAGGTAAGGAGATTACCGGTGGGTTGTTAATCGAGTCTTCAACTCTAAGAAAAACTTCTCACAGCTTTCATCCCACTTATACTCAACTCCTTTCCTGGTGAGCCGAGTTAGAGGGGCTGCTATCTTAGAAAAGTCTTGCACGAACTGTCTGTACTATCATGCCAGACCTATGAATCTCCGTATCTCTGAAGGATTCCTAGGTGCCTTCCAATCTAATATGGCTTCCACCTTTGCTAGATCAACCTTGACTCCATCCTTGGACACTATATGCCTTAAGAATCCTACCTCCTGCAGCCATAACTCACACTTGGAGAATTTTGTATCAAGTGGTTTTCCTTCAATATCTCCAAGGTGATTGCCAAATGTTCTTCGTGCTCTAACCTAGTTTGTGAGTATATGAGAATATCATCTATGAATACTATCACGAATCTATCCAAGTGTGGTTGGAACACACGGTTCATCAAATCTATGAAGGCTGTAGGGGCATTGGTTAATCCAATGGCATCACTCTAAATTCGTAATGTCCATATCGGGACCAAAATGTCATCTTGGAGATGTCCTCCTCTTAGATCCTGAGTTGGTGATAGCCCGACCAAAGGTCTATTATGGAGAAGTATGCAGCTCCTTTTAGTTGGTCAAATATGTTATCAATCTATGGAAGTGGGTACCTATTCTTGATGGTGACCTGGTTCAACTTCTTATAGTCTATGCACAGTCTCATGCTTCCACCCTTTTACTTTACGAATAGGATGGGTGCACCCCACTGAGACTGGCTAGGACGTATAAAATCCTTCTCCAATAGTTCGTCCAATTGCTCATTCAATTCCTTCAGTTCCGTCGGAGCCATACGATATGGGGCTTGGGATATGGGGTTTGTTCCTGTGATGATTTCTATGGTGAACTCTACTTGCTGACTTGGAGGTAGTCCGAGTAGTTCTTCTAGAAATAATTCTGGATAGTGTTTGACCACCAGAATGTCTTTGAGTCTCTTCGCTTGAGACTCTTCATTGATGACCATTGTCAGGAAAGTTGTACAACCTTTCTATATTATCTTTTGAGCTTTCATATGGGACACCATCTGCACTTCACCCTTCCTCCAGTCTCCTTGGAATTTTAGTCTGTTGGTCTGAAGGGTGTGGAAGGTTACTGTCTTCTTTCCACAGTCCATCTTGGCCTGATGGTTACTTAACCAATCCATTCCAAGGGTCACTTCTACCTCCCTCAAAGGTAACATAATCAAATCTGCCTTGAGTTTAATTCCTCTAATCTTTATCTCACATCCCTTTAATTGCTTGTTCCTATTTAGCCCTTCTCCTAAGGGCATGAGGATGTGGAGACTTTGTCCTAGAGGAGTGAGTTCTAGGGGTAAGCTCGGAATCAAGTCCTACTTGATGAAGGATCTCTCGGCTCTTGAATCGAAGAGGGCGTAGACTTGTTGACCCCATAATTGCACATACCCTGATTGAAGAAACGTATAGTTTTAGGGGAAAGTTTTCTTTATTGAATAAAACTTTCAATTACAACTTTTGTTTGAACTAATTGAGAGGGTTTAGGGATGTACCCGCTATAGTACTAGGGTCTTTCCTAGTCTCTTCCTAGGTGAGGTTTTATACCCTAGCTGGTACTCTAGTTGCAGCATCTAGCTTGGGATTCCTGGGGTTCCCTTGTGGTGGTCCAAGGGTATTCATTTGCTTGTTCTCCCTGAGAGTGGGGCATTCTTTTGCGAAGTGTCCCACTTATCCGCATGCAAAGCAAGTCAAGCATGCTCCCTCATGTTGCCTTTGGCACCAAGGACAGCGAGGGTTTCCTTGGGGCAAGGTGGGGATTACTCTTTGGAGAGGTGGTGGCATGTCCTTTCTCTTTTGAAATGCCACCTTATTTCCCCATCTTGGGCCATTATGCTCCTTCTGTCCTCCTTGTCAGTTTTGGCCTTTATCCTCCTTCTAGGTCGTTTGCTCCATCCGACGGTGTCGGGTTTGCACCAGTCGCTCACACTCATGAGCCATACTAATTACTGCCGTCAAGTTCGTGGGGCGTCCTAGTACCCCATACGGTCTCGTATGTCCATATTGAGACCGTCCATGAATTGCTAGCATATGTCTGCTGGCTCGGCCATGTCGAGAGCAAAGGGTCTTAACTCATTGAATTTTGTTTCATAATCCGATATGGAGTTAAGCCCTTACCGAAGTTAGAGGAAATCCTGCTTCTTCTCGTTAATCAAATGAGGAGTCAGGTACTCGTCCGCGTACCTCTCCTCAAATTTCTCCCAGGTAGGGGTGGAGGTATGCAAATTTTGGACATTGTCCCACCACCGTTTGGAACTTCCCTCCAGAAAGAATTCTGTTAGGATAACCATGTCCTCTAGTGGTATCTTGACTATTCCCATCAGCTTCTTAACATTTGTTAGCCAATCCATGGTGGCATCGACATATTTCTCTCTGAGGAAAGGCTTACACCCTAGTTGACAGAGAGTCTTGAGATTTCTGGGATTGTATTGGAGGGGGATGGCTAACAGGAAGAGGATGAGATTGTACTTCCTCTGGTTCAACCCGAGAGTTGGTGCCTACCTCTGAGAAGAGGTTAAATTGCCCAAATACACGTGTGAACTCCTCATACAACCTCTGGGGTTCCAAGCTAAGTCCAGTAGGGGTTGTATGGGCTCCTCGGGGAGTTTCCACAAGTAGGGGTGGTTGGGCAATGTTGGAGACTGTGACTCTAGTTCTCTTGGTTCCTTTCTTGGGAGCCATTCTGTAAATTTTAAAATCATTCCTATTAGTTACTATATTATATAGTCTTGATAATGTATTCGAGGAAACAAGCTCTGATACCACTCTATATTACCCGGTTTACTCAGATCCCCATGATTAACTCACCACTCTCCCGGTTTATTAAAGGTTTTCCCCTAGTTTAAACCATGATGAGTAAGGCGTCCTTTAAAGCTGTACTTTTCCTAGAATAACATTAATAAAAAATGCATGAAATTTAAACTTAACATATCTGTCTTACAGGTGTAGTTAACTGGAGGTCTTTGGGTAGGTTTTCCCTTGGTTACCTAAAAAGGGGTATAAGGGAGGGGGAGAGTTCAACGACTCAGTGAATGGGTGTTTAAAACTTGACTTTTAGAAAATAGTTTGAATTGGAGTGTGCCACACTCCTTATTTTCTTTGAGACATTTCATCCTCAAAATCTCAGTTTCCAAAACCATTATTCCTCATTAACCACAGTTGGTGTGTTTAACATTCAACACACGCCTTTCATTATGAAGGGATCACACATTCGTAGGGCAGCACATCTACGACACCCACTTGTGACGTCGGAGCGACTTTACAGTCCACCTAGATAGAAACTCATCCACTTCTACCCTGAGAATGAGTGGATGTACACGACATCCAACCCTCAATCCCATAAAGAAAACTCTATGTCCGTATGAGGACAGAGACCTCATCCCGACCCCGCCTCGGTCTCATGCGCATGAAGCCACGTCGAGCTTCCCTGACTATTGGCACGACAAACTACCCTTATCTCCACCATGTCGTCCAATAGCCCCTAGGACGCATCACTACACCTCTTAGGCATCTTGAAGGTCCTGCACCTCATTGCATGCACAAAACAATAGTTTTCCTCATAAGCCATTTAATCTTTGGTGCCATTGGTCCAACGGCCCCGACCCTCAATTTGACCCGCAGCTGTTTGTCTCGACTGGTTCATTGACTTACCTTGTCGCACTGCTGCCAATCCATCAAATATGTCAATCTTGTCTTGGTACCATGGCCAAACACATTATTCATTAAAGTTTTCATGGCTTAATCTCATGTTTGTTTACAAGATCCTACTCATGTCAATTGGCATTGGGCCCACTATAAGAGATTTTTAAAAAATCGGGCATTTTAGCCTCCAAGTTCCAAAATCGTGGCCTCCGGGCTATTTGAGCTATTCGAGCTCCCATCAAGAAGGTCTCCAAAAACGTTAAGCAGTGGCACACATTTAGGGGAGAGCACTTCTAACAAAAAATAACTTTTCACTTGTACATCATACCAACCGGGTGTGAGGATATCTCCACTCATAACCGATGAATGGGTTTTCTACTTTTTTCCAAGAAGTTTATCATACCAATCGGGTATGATCTACTTACAACCGTTAAGTAGTTTTTTCATGTTTTTTTATCACATCACCTCATTCAGGTGTGATATTAAAATCCCACATAGCGGTGGGTTTATATTTTCGAGGTGCTCATCATCCCAACTGGGTATGATGTGAAAATCCCACTCACCTGTTAATGCAATGAATTCCTCTTAACTGGCTTTTTGTCTCCACGTGAGCTTGTCTGGCATTCCCGGTACTTTGTATTCCTACATGATATGAACATCCTTATTCATTGTACTTTGGCTTGATAGCATTAATTAATCACGAATGAATAAAATACCCAAACTTTTAAATTATATGCAATTAGGTCCCTAAAGTTCTTTTTCTTTAACTTTAGGTCCCTAATACCGATTTTCCCTCAAATTGAGTCTCGGGACTTCAAAATTTTACCTTGGGACCTCAATTATTCAAAATTGCAAAAAGGGGTTCAAGTTTCCCAAATTCCCAATTTGCTCCTCAACTTTTCCAAAATTACCATTTTTCCCCTACTTTACAAAAATGGTAAATTTCACCCCAAAAATTCCAAAAATTAACCAATTGGTCCTCCAACATCTTTTCCATGCTCAATTGACCCTCAATTTTAGGAAATTTCACTTTAGTCCCTCAAATTTTCAAAATTCCCAAAATTTCCTTAAAATTTCCCCAAATTCCAACCTTTCAACCTGTCTGAATTTGATTTCATAAAATTGACCGATCAATTGAAGTTAATTGTTGAAATTGAAGGTGGATTTGAGTTCCTACACTCATATGATTCAACAAGCTCAAACGGAGCTTCGCCGAAAAACTAAACGTAAAGAGAGAAATCTTTGAAAGCTTACCGTTAGGGGTTCGAGCTTTCGATTTGGGAAATAGCTCTCATCTTGAGGTTCCTTCTAGAATCAAGAATCACATTAATTCATGTCGAATTGATGCAAAATTTAGTTAGTGAAGTTTTGTCGGTTCTCTCTCTAACACTGATCGAAATTTATAGAGGGGAGCCAAATTGGCTTACCTTTCCACTCTAATTCATTTGTATAAGGGTTGTAGAAGTGTTTTGAGGGTTTGGTTTGGCCCGAGAAGGGCTTGAATTGGCCATTTTTAGCTCGGCCGAAACAGGGCAACTTTGGTCCGCTAGAGGTGTTTCACTATTCTATCACGTCGGCATTTCTCCGACTATCCTTAGAGCATATGGAGACTACAGTCGTGTAGCTGACTTCTCCCCGAATCAAAACAACACGACCACACCTTCTTTGGCTCAAAAAAATGCCCAAGTCGGAGCTCTGGTTCGAGCTTCACCGAAAAATGGAGCAGTAGGGAGAGAGTGGAGTTTTCAAATGTGAGGAGGATGAATAAGGAGGGGCTCTTTATATAGGAAGCTCGAGGACTTCTTGGTCGTCCGATTGGCACCTTAATGGTGGTCATTCATTTTCTAAAAGTCCATGGCCGAACACTTTTCATCTTCGTCGGAGCTGGTCAATTTTCCGGTGAGTGAATAGTAGTGATGTCATATGAAGGAAGAAGACAACACAATTTCAAACCGGACCGGTCCAAACCGGTTCAATGTTTAAATCGACCAGTTCAGGCCCGATTCGATCGAGTTTTTCAAAATTAAAAATTTATAAATTCATCTAAATTTATTCTCTATCAAATGATGGCCTCAATTCTCCAATTTAAATTTTTTAAGCCACGTAGAAAAATGAATTTTGGAATTGGTTTTATAATGGTTCAAACCGGTTCAGGTCCGATTCACCTAAACCGATTTAGTTTTCACCTCTAATTCACCCTAAGGTCCTTTATCATGACTTTTGTGACTCTTCAGGTCACTCCATCGATTTGTCTTTTCTCCATCGATTTTGGTTTATAAACCGACTCGATTTTCTCTTTGGAAATGTCTAGTTATTCTCCTAGTTTTCTTATTATCAAATGATGGGGTTTACACCATTCAACGTGACTTTGCTACGTGTCGACCTCTCATTGGGCAACCATTTATCCGACATTCTTGTTGGATGCTAATGTGGCATCCTTGCCACATATCAGCTCCTCATTGGTCAGGTTTGCTGACGAGGCTTCTCCTCAATTCACTGTTGACTAGGGACACGTGTCACTCTCCTATTGGTCGATTGTCGTGGATTTTCCTCCTTTGACCGAGAAGACGTGTCATGTTCTGATTGGTCAGCACTTTAATGCACTAACTGAGTGATTGACTGGATGCGCTTTGCCACATGTCACACCTTGATTGGTCGTGTATGTTGATTGGGTGCTGATGTAAACCCCGTCCTTTGAAGATAAGAAAACTGGGAAAAGAACCGGTCAATTCAAAAAAGAAAACTGAGCTGGTTCATGAATCTTAACCAATAGAGAAAGGGTAAAATGGGAAATCGGCAAATCCCAAGTGACTCAAAGGGTCATAAAAATTATGGAAAAGAACTTTGGGACAAATGGGAAGAGAAAACCAGAGCAGTTCAGGGCAAATTGGACCTGAACCGTATTGAATCATACTTGAACTAATTTCTAAATTTATTTTTCTTTGTGGTTTAAAATGATCAAATTGGAGAATTGAAGCCACTATTAGATAGAAAATAAATTTAGAAATTTTTAATTTTGAGAAAACCAGTTGAATCGGGCCTAAACCGGCCGATTTACGCATTGAACCCGGTCGGACCGATCCGATCCGGTTCGGAATAGTGCCATCTTCTTCCTTAAGATGATAGCACTGTTCATTGATGCAGTAAATGGATAATGCTGACGAAGGAATAACGGCTCCGATCAGGCCGTTTCAGGGTGAGGAAAGCTCGACCAAAATGGAAAGTTGTCGGGTAGAAAGTCCCCGAGCTTAAAGAGCTACTCTCCATTCATCCTCCACATAACTCAAATCTCCATTCTCTCTCAACTGCTCTATTTTCTGGCGAAGCTCGAACTAGAGCTCTGATATAGGCCTTTTTCTCAGCCTCATAAGGCAAGGTCAGGTCCTATAGACTCCCGGGGAAGTCAGCTACTTGACAACAATCTCTTTTCAAATAATGATCAAACAGTGAAGCGTCGGCGTGATCAAACAGTGAAGTAGCTCCGAAGGACCGAAACTGCTCTATTTTAGCCAAGCTAAATTTGGCCAAATTTAGTCCTTCCACAACTAAACCAAGCCCCCCCCCCCCCAAACACCCCACGACCCTCACACGACCTTAACAAAGCTCGAACTGTCGCACCTTTGACGGTAAGCTTTCGAAGTTTTCTCTCTATACAAGTAATTTTCCTGCGAAGATCCGTTTGAGTTCAATTTAAACCCAAATGTCATCTTCTTTTGTATACTATTTATACCATTCAATTTTAGGACCCTCAAACATTACAAAACTTGGCCTTACCTCATGAGACTGAACTGCTTCTCTACTTCATGCTATTGAAAACAACCACCTTATGTGCCCTCAACTATGGGCTAAAACGATTGAAAGTATTTGTCTCCTTTGAACAATACTTAATTGTTTGACTTAATTTTTTACACTAGAAAAAGGAGGAAAGTCCTTCGTATTGGAAATATAAACAAATATCTTCCCATTTTGTATTAACACTCCATACTCCAATTGGTAAAGGGTTATTCATGTTAATATTGACCGATAATCTAAGAAACATTAAAGTACCATTCGAAGTTAGAGTGTCATCAACCTATACTATCTCCCAAATGTTCATTTATATTTTCCAACCATTACTAGTTACTACTTGATTATAAGCAAGTTCATGAATATCGATATATATGGCCAAGTGTGATAAATTCATTTGGGCAACACACCTATTCTCGTCCCATTCACATAAAAAGAAATTGTATCCATCTAGGGACTAAAGGCTGGCAACCAAAATGCTGAAATTATATCCATCTAGGGACCAATGGCTGACAACCAAAATGCAAGTCACCACTTTCAAATCATCAAAACTGAAACTAAAAATAATATTATATATACTTTTGACTAAAAATATTATCATATATACTTTCGACTTTCAGCTGGCCAACATCACTCCAAAACCACTTAATCACCTTATTAATCATACCCCAATTGACCTTCCATTTAGAAGTTATCTGACCTAGCAACACAACTTTTTCAATAGGGGACTTAGGCACAATATCCAAATTGATTACCTAAGTCCTTTTATCTGGAATTCCTGAGCCATGCCAAGGTCCTTCTATGCTTTATGTCATTTTTTGCCTGCCAAGGTTCCTCAATGAAACCGATAACTATAGAGTGATGAGAGGTTGAATAGGAGAAAGTACAAAATTAATTGCTTAGTCAACTGGACAATTAGAGAGATAGAATCAAGAATAATGCTGGACATAAATGCAAGACTGTAAACCATGAAATGATGTATTATCGAACAAACAAAAAAAACAATCGGACAACATACAATCTTTGAAACTACTTCTCTTCAACGATGCCCTTTGGAGAGCAGATGATCAAAGAGGTGGATGGATTATAACTACGATGAGGAGGATTAAGATGATCACTTGTCTCAGGATTGGAACTAACACTCATGGTTGATCTTAATCATACCTTTGTGCGCTTCTAAGGCTAGAGGTCTCGCCTCCCTATGATGACAAATCACACTATGATACTAATAATCAATTCCCAAAGTTACATAAAGCTAAAGAAATGGAAGGGTAGTATGCTTCAAGGAGAAGGGCTATAATTTATGTTCGAAGGGCCAATAATACTTGTGCTTTCTTCTAGGGTTTGGTCCGGTGATTTCCCTCCATCCCCTAATTGCTTTTTCCTTGCAACCATTTGCCAATTCATAAGAGCATTGGATGTTTGTTCATCAAAAATTGATTTCTTCATGCATGAGCCCATCTGCATTAGACCAATGTAGATTAATCATTCAAATGGTTTATTTGAAGTGTATTATATTACTTTTAAATGAGTATAATCATTTTGATGGTTCAATATTAAGATTGATTAAATCATATAATAATAATTCTTCCTAGAAATACAATATGAGTGTATTACAAGCAACTTTTAAGTCATGAGTATTGAAAATAATAACACCAATACAAAGTACTCTAAATTTATGGGAGAAGGATCAAAAGAAAAAAAATAAAAAGAAGAAGAATTATAGAACCCATTATTAGGAGAAGGATAAAAGTCTCTAAGAACACATCATGACAAAAATACTATAAAATATCAGCTTGTAATGTTGGTGAAATTCACTTATGTATACTTTTATATATAAATGTGATATGTGTATATTTTGTACATCACATTGAAATTGTGTGAAATTCTCAAAAAGTTAGTGAAATTGTGTGAAACTCTCTAAAAGTTAGTGAAACAGAGTGACATGTAAAAAAACTTAATTTAAGATCAAGACTTAATAAGTTCATGTTTAAGTGTCAATTTTTGATGGATGTAATTGCATTACTCAATAATTAAAATAATTACATTTGTTTAAAGTACGTGCTCCCAACTTTCTACCATTTATATCAAAATCTAGTTTGCATATCCATATTTTGGTTGAAATTATACAAGTGGTATCATAGCAATTTAATCCTCAACTTGGAATTGTGTGGGTGGTGAGGGGAGTCAGTAGCCAAACTTCTGATATGTGTATGTTTTGTACATCACATTGAAATTGTGTGAAAGTTTTAAAAAGTTAATGAAATTGTGTAGAAGTAAGTGAAATAAAGTGATATGTACAGAAACTTAATTTAAGATCAAGACTTAATAAGTTCATGTTTAAGTGTCAATTCTTGATGGGAGTAATTATATTACTCAATAATTAAAGTAATTACATTTGTTTTAAGTACGATGCTCCCAACTTTCTACCATTTATATCAAAATCTAGTTTGCATATCCATATTTTAGTTACAAGTGATATCATAGCAATTCAATTCTCAACTCAGAGTTATGTGGGTGGTGAGGGGAGTCATTAGTCAAACTTCCAGATTTAGGGTAATTAAGTAGTGAAGAGCTTAAATGACATGTAGTTTAGTACTGCAAATCATGTTAGAGTTCAAATTAGCTTAATAGAAGTAGAGTTTAGCCAAAAATGATTAATGACATTTATGTCACCACTCATATTAATAAGCTCAATAATCATAATTATAGTAAGTGGTTAATATGTATGTTGTCATATATATCTTTAGGTCTAAAACTGAGAAATAGTTAATGGTAATGAAATGATACCAAAGTTTCATAAATCTAAAGAAATGAAAAAAATCACAAAAACTATTAATCTTTAAGATCACAAAATAACATTTATGTTGGAGCATAATATACCAGGGTAAATCTATTTGTCATAAAATAATTATTTTATACCATTTTCTAATATCACATAATCTAGAGTTTATAGGATAATTATTTATGGATTGAGAAAAGATTATAGATATTTTACTACTAATATACAAGGGTGGTCAACTCACCATTTTCTTGTCTAAGTTGGAAAATTTACTAATTGATCAAGAAGATTTAGCTAAGAAAATATTCTAAGTATCGTCCATTAATGAAGGCCTAACACTATTAGTAATGGCTTCTCTAGTAGTATATCCAATATAAGGAGAAATGATAATGATAAAAAAATAGAATATGTGTTACTATTGAAGGGAAAGACAAAAGGAATAGAGGAAGAGGTAAATTATTTGAGGAAAAGTGCTAGAATTGTGAGAATATCAAGAAAAAATTACTACCAACTTCAAAATAAGGAGAATAAAAATTGAAAATATATGATGTCAACTAATTATAAAAATAGAAGTTAACAATTAGAAAAAAAATCATAACTTTCCTAAGGAAAGCCAAAACATAATGCCAAGTAAACCTTTGTAAATATTCTAATTATAAAGTAAACAAAGTTTTAGCGTGGAGGAGAAGTATTGAAAATATTAACACCAATCAAGGAGTTTTAAGAAAGTGAGTGAAATAGACTCGTCGGAGGGTAAGGAAATGAAGCGTCCGCCTTAATAATTGTAATTAAAAATCATACGTTACAAGAGCATACACCGGAAGGGTGATGTAGCTGCACAAACATAACATGCAATGCTGCAATAAATTGAATATTATAGACTATCAGTCCACTACTGGAGAGTATGTGTTTTTCTTTATTTTTATAGGGTACGAACAAAAGAAAAAATAGCTTGTTTAGCAAGTAATTTGGCTCACCCCAGGACGATTCTAGCTATGGTAAGCTTGATATTGGCATGGAAGCAAGACACCAACCTGAACGAGTACTGTAGAGAGAAAATGAAACAATCTCATTCTAGAGAGAAGAGGAAGCTGATGGAGTGGTAGGGAACTTCATCGAAAAATTCTGTTTACACACCCAAATCCATAAGAAGTACGTTATTTGGAATGCGTTCTGCAACAAGTTCAACCATAACTGGATGTTAGTTGACCGCATAGAGTTGACTTGAATCTTCTGCAAATGAAAGCTTTATTTATTAAGCTAAGTGGAGCTAGTCCAATACCTGAAATAGAACGAAATGGATCAGGTGGAGGAGTAACTGCGGGCGGCCAAACCAAAAGTACTCGTCGGAGCCCTCCACCAGCGGCATTCCTTGGATCACAGAATGCTTCTCCAAGACCCTGAGAGCTGTCTTGGTAAGAATGGCCTGAAGCTTTGTCCCAACTGCTAAAATTATCTGCAGTGAATCGAAGATTATGATTTATTATAGAAATCATACGTGACAGTCACGTTGTGAGTACGATGCATATGAGGAATCATCTTACTATAACAGGTATTAGTGATGCCCAAAACAATGCTTGCCATCCTGAGAAAGAAACAGTAGAAGTAATAATACATCAGTTAACTACAACTCATGGGATAATACCCATTCGAGATGATTCCTTGAAGTTCACAGTCACTTGCCGCTGACATTGAGAAGCAAGAAAATCACGAACGAAGCCCACAAGATAGGACTGGAAGGAAGCAAGGAAAATAATATCAGGAGCCATATCTTAGGTTGTATACCGGGTTTCAAGAGGAGGGCAGAGGATTAGATATCACCTTACTCCTACGACAATCTTGAAGTCATCCTCCAACGACCTCATGATGTACTTTTGGAAGTCGAACTTGTTTTCCGGGGATAAATGGACCTGTAAGAACATTTTAATGAATTAGGTAGGCTCCCATACATGGCTTGAACCCCAATGCATTAAGATCGATGGAGTGTAAAGGATCAAGCTACTAACTGAAATAAATCCATTGCGTACGGTCAAGTAATCCGACCTACTAACAGACCTAAAAAACTGCCGAAAGAAGCAGCCCTGCAAAGGCACAAGACAACTCAGAGTTAGTGTGAAGATTTCTTACCAGCATCCACTGGTTATCTGTCAACAGAGAGTGAATGGATATGTTGAGTCCATGACTATTGTGGGTCTATAAAAATCCGACTAATTTCTATATAAAATGTTATGTCTTTTATAAACTCATTTTTTGGGTATTGATCAATGAAAGAAGGTGACCGGTCTATCAGTACATGAAAGAGTGTTCTAAAAAATCAATGAGAGAGCAATTTCTTACAATGTAGAAGAAGAAGGGAATCCGGGTCCAGAAGCTCAACTGGCCCTGGACGAAAGATGTTTGATGTGTGAACCTGAATCTCAATTTGTCTGTGCCATTGATGAGCATATGGTGAGGAAAGGTTAGTTTCTGCAGATCAGAAAAGCTAGTCCTCCTACATTTTCTGGGATGGAAAGCATACCATAGGAGAACTTATAATCGTTAGACAAGGCCTCCTGTTCCCATTGCTTCCAGCCACGTATCTATCCACCACGAGATTTTATTAGCCTAAATAACTAGTTGAACATATGAATTGAAGCTTCCATTGAATCAGAGATAGTTACGAGGAAGGGGCATATGGAAAATTTCCCAGAACCTTTAGCCTTCCGAGCTTCATTGTGATAGCGCTGAATATAACATGAAAGACCGCCAAGAAAAATATCAGAATGTGAAGTTGATGCACTCCGTTGCCTGATATTAGTGGTTCTTGTCCCTGTCCACACAAATCCAAGTGAAAAAAAATCAACCAGTCCCGGAGATCAGACAGATGACAGGCCTTTTGAAGACTGTAGATTTCCATGGAACATTAACAATTCCTTACGGTCCTCCTCTGAGCAATGCCCCGGAATCTGTTTCCATGGCCTTAAAAACACTAAAATGTGTGATAACCTTTTAAAGACTGCTGCTATCTACCGGATGTGAATTAGGAAGTTGATGTAACTGCCTCATGGTGAAATTTATACTTGAAAGAAATTGCAAAAATATGATACAACAGAGAATGATAAGTCCCTTTATTCACATACAGTCTTGCAGCTCGGGCCAGAGCTCCCAGCGGCTAAATATCTCCGCTCAGACGACAAGAGGTGTCTTCCAGGGGGCTTTGGGTCTCCGGGATCTTTTGATTTTTTCCCATCAGAGATGCATGGCAGCATCTTTCCGGCGATCTCCTCCGGGATGCAGATTTCGGTGATGTATTTCTGTCCGAATACCAGGAGCAAGGATATGAAACCGAGGATCATCAGCTCTGTGGAAAATGGATTTGAGCCCAAATGGAGTTAGGCTTCTTTTCACGTTGTAAAAACTCTTGGGATTTGGGTCTAATTATAAGCAGGGAGACGAAGCTTACCGTCTTTGATCTTATGCAGAGCCTCATAGAGAGCCTTCTTCTGCCTCTTCGTGAACCACTGAGAAGTCGAGAAAAAAATCATTTTTCGGGCAATTGTAATTCCTTTCTTTTCATTTTTCTTCAGTCAATGACGGAGAAAATTTATGAGTGGAACGTGAAAGTTTCCAACTTTCTCGACAACAAACGTAGCAGAAATAGACAGATTTTCTTATTTTGATTTTATTTTGTCCCTTTTAAGTTCAGGGTCAGATAGAGCCACTGTTTCATGAAATCTCGTAAAAACGGCCGAGATATTAATATAGAAGGCCTTGAGGGATTGAAGGAAGGAACTATGAAGATCACGCACGAACAGTGTGTCTATTTCTTCCTTCCTATCAAAATCCACTGCTACTGTAAGAGGATTACCGTTCCGACTTTGTGGAGTAACTTCTCCAAGGTAATGGAAATGATGATGATGACGGTGCAGACACATGCAACAGCCCAAGTCGGCGTCTGGTCAAGCTCCCTGGTCTGCGTCCCACTCCCACCCCCTGAAACCGCCATGGATATTGTTTTTTTTTCTGTCTGTGCTCTTCGCTCTCTACTTCACTCCCGTACGCTACCCTCTCGCTCGTTCAAGTGACAGAGAGCTCAGCCGGAGAAAATGGAAGACACTAGGGACTGAAGTAATCAAGGTGATTGAGCTATACTGTTAGGATCCATTTCGTTATTAATATAGGAGAGGAGGGTGTTTGTGGATGGAGACGACCGAGAGGACTCGACTCTAATACATCATCTTAGAGTCAGAATTGTATTGAATTCAACTTTCTTCAAACAAACCATTTGGTGCACTGTTAGTAATTTACACCTCAAATTCATACTCTCTATTCTAAGGAGTTGATTATCATCCAGCCAAAGCATTATCTTAAAATAAGTCAATAAGTCAGCTATGAAGGATGCAATAAAATTATTCCAATTATCGGTGGACACGGCAACTGTTCATGTTACTTCTTTGGTCGATGATCCATGAATTTATACAATACCAAACATTGGTTTTTCTTATTCTCATAAAAAAAAAGGCTATTATTAAACAATTGGGTTTAATACCTCATTCAAACGTGAAGACATGACATAAAAATAGTATAACGTAAATGTAAAATTATGTATTTTTTATTTCATTTTTTAATAATATTAAAAAATAATAAATATTGTATTTAAATAAATTATTAACTACTTAATTTGAATAAAAAATAATTACAATTTAGTATACAATAGATTCATCCCTCATATTCCATTTAGCTGAATTCTAATGATTGGGTTATAAAAAAGGTTGACTCTTGAAAAAATATTTTTATATATTTCCAAATATTATTATATATTTGTTTCATGATCATGTGACCAAACGTTAGGATGTGCAATTTTCTTCCGCTCAAGAAAATTTGCTTAAAAATGACATATTAAGAAAATCAATTGATAAATATCATCATATATAATCTAATATGTGTGTTTCAACTGCTACCAGTTTGTTGTGCAAAAAAAAACTGCTACGAGTTTTATTAATGCATGGAAGCAATTGCTTCAATTAGCTACTGTAGAAAATCAATAAAATATAAAAAATTCAAATGTCTCTACAAGCAATTGTAGGTTTTTTGGGTTTTTTTTTCCAAAGGATTGAGATTGGCCAAGATATCCCTTAGTCAACGCCTATATTAATCATACTTTAGTATTTGTATATTTTATAAAGAAAATAACATACAGTAAATGATAAATAAGAGAACAATTATTATCAATTATCAATTTTATAAATAATTTCTTGTAACAAGCATCAAATATAACATAGCCTCAATAAAAATAAGGAGATACTACGAAATAGTCAATGTGTTAAGTTGAATTTTCATAGTCTAAGTGATAAAAATATTGTTGAACTTCATTCTATATTAGTTAATCTAAAAAATATTATTCATATAAGAGAGAACACTTCACTTTTTTCTCACTTTTAGTTTGTAAATAGTAAAATTATTTTTGAGACATCCTTATATTATCATAATTATCATTTTTGTGATTAATAATATACCAGCTCTATTTATAATATATTTTAATTAGTTAAATAGAGTTTTAAAAATAATTTTATAAACAAAATTACAAAATGAAATAATTCTAATATTTATTCACTTTCATATTAAGAATTATATATGTTTTATCACTCCATTCCCCATTGAACTAACATAATAGCAGTTGAACTAACATAATAGCAGTTATATTGTTTTATATTAAAATTGTGTGACCCAGTATGTATTCATCACCCTCAATAATATCAAAACTCACGATCAAGTGTTGATCTCTTATCTAGCCACACGTTTTATTCAATTATTCAACATGACCATATCTAATCTATTCATAATTCATAAACAAATATTATGCATTTATAAAAAAATATGGATTAATATTTATTTTTGAGTTCATATCGAGTTGAGACCCGTGTTTTTTTTAAATCAAAGGTTTTTACTTTTTTTTATAATCGATCAAGTTTAAATTTAATTTATAAATATTTGGTTCGTCACTCACTTTTCAAAATATTAAATTATGGGCTAATTTTCAAATGGAGGAACTATAATTCACTTTTCAAATTGATGGGGCTTAAATATATTTTTAAATTTGTTGGACATTGGCACAATTTTTAAAAATATGGGTTTAACCCTATATTTAAATTGATGGACACTAGTATGCTTTTCAACCATAGGAGCCATAAGCTCATTTTTTAATAATTTTTTTACAATAATCATTCATGTAGTTTTCTAATATTTTTAAAATAAGCACACATGCATATAAATAATTTATAAAGCTATAAATTTAGCGATCGATTCAATCGAACTTGCTAATAATAAATTCACTCAATTCTTTACGAGACTTATTTATTGCGGTAGTATCCAAATTCCTCTATTTTTTTGACAATTTTATAGAATATTCCTACATATTACATATATATATATATATATTTAGTTATACTATTTATAGATACCTAGGATTAGTATAAAATGCTATACTCGATCATTTCAAAAAATTATAATTTTTCTATTAGGCTTGCTTTACCTAATTTATGCATCAATGGTCATTCATCATTTTCTTATAAATATCATGGTTATAGTGGTATGTTCCTTATCACCAGGGTGATTACTTTTTTATTTTCTTTTACTCTCAATTCTTACATGTCATGAGATCTCTCTTAAGCTTAGTATTACTAGTGTTCTTATCTACAACTTTTCTAATACATATACACTCATCATTATTTTCTAATACTCATCCTTAGGTGTAGCTTTTTAATCCACCTTATTGTCAATTTTTCATATGGACAATTAAAATTTTAAAATTTACTTATAGTACCTCTCTCCTTATCATAATCCATCCATCCATCCATGTGGGGTTTCATATCATTTTCTTATTCAATAACTCTTGTACCTTAACTTACAGGGTACTTATAGAGTTTCCACTTGGGTCGTGCCACTTGAGGCACCGACCTTGTTTTAACTCTTTTTGAGGATTAAGAAGTTATACTCCTTACTTGTTCACAAAACTTTAAATGAGATTTCATTAGTAGTGCACCAATTTCTAGGATGATATCTTACATCATTTAATAAAAATATAGACAATGGTCTATCCGTCAACCCTTTATTTTTCACTACTCCGTCGGTAGAAAATAGAGCATGAGCTTTTGAATCTCGCCCTAATACCCCCCTTCCCCGATGGCCAACCATGACCCAAACTTAGGGACTTGGAATTGAAGCTTCAAAGAGGCTAAGTACCTAAGTAGAACCTTTTAAAAATTTTAGTGACCAAATTATAATTTTTGAAAAGTATAAGGATCAAACTGTAATTTCATAAAAATGGGGACCCTAATGTAACTTGGTAGAGTATAGGGACCTAAAAGAAGATTTGTAAAATTTAAGGACTTGAAATAGTAGCTTAAAAGAGGCTAAGGACCTAAGTGAAATATTTTGAAAGTTTAGGGACCAAATTGTAAATTTTAAAAATAGAAGGATTGAAGTGGAAATTTGAGAAAATATGGATCCTTGCTGAAACAAGGAGAATACGAAGACTATGATGGAAATAAAATCTATGTTAAAGTCAAGAAAGAAGTAAGGAAAAGTAGAAGTACCAAAATGTAATTTTGGGAAAAATATTAATAACTAAAAAGTAATAAGAAAAAAAGTTAGGCAAACTTAAAGAAATGATAAAAATGGTTTAAGGCCCTAGTGAGAAATGACCTAGAGAAAAGGAGACAAGTGTGGGGACTGATGATACAAGAGAGAGTCATATGAATGGGTTTTCGAATGGGAAAATCGAGCAAAGTCAGCGTGAAAGAGAAAAATCATAATCTTAATTTAAGTTATGGGACGGTACGAGAGTATACTGTTTAGAGCCAAACCTGGCCATGTTATATATATGTGTATGTATTGTTGCTCTTTGGTTGTGAATAGTCGAGTGAAACTTTGACCAAAGGCACCCTGAAAATAATTGAAATGAACATGTGTCACGCCCCGACCCGGTTTGGTCGGATCCCCGTGAACAACCCGCCACTCTCACGGTTTATTAAATGTTTTCTCCTTATTGTAAACCGTAACGAGTAAGGCGTCTTTTAACCTGCACCTTTTTCCTGAAATAACATAATCAAAACTGCATGAAATTTAAAACTTTACATACCTGTCTTACAGGCATCTTAGTTGACGGTCTTTAAGGGGAGGTTTTTCGAGATTTCCTAAAAGGGATATAAGGGAGGGGGGTGAGTACGACTACTCAGTGAATGGGGTTTTTAAAAGCTTTTGACTTTTAAGAAAAATATTTATATGGAGTGTGCCAGACTCCTTTGTTTTCAAAAATCCCTTCATTTTAAAATTTGGATTTTTACATTATTTCTTAGTTACCACGGTGTGTCATCACCCAACACACATCCTTCATCATAAATGTTACACACATTTGTAAGTCAGTATCACTATTAAACTCGCTGGTGGCTTTAGAGCGACTTTTCCTGCCACCCGGATAGAAGTTCGACCACTTCTACCCTGGAAATGAGTGGATGTACGTGACATCCGACCCACAATCCCGAAATCACTTCTTCGTGTCCGTATGAGGACAGAGACCTCATCCTGTCCCCATCCCGGTCTCATGCGCTTGGTGCTACTCCAGATTTCGCACAGACACCTAGAACGACGAACTGCCCTTATAGCCACCAGGTCGTCCAGTGCCCTTAGGACGCATCACTACCCCTCATGGGCGTCTTGATGATCCCGTACTCACAGTGCATGCACAAACAATGTTTTCTTATATTTCCATGTAATCTGTGGTGCCACTGGTCCAACGGCCCTAACTCTCAACTCAACCCGCAGCTGTTTGTCTTGACTAGTCCGTCGACCTGTCATGTCGCACTATTGCTAGTTGACTGAGCATGTCGGTCCTATCTTGGTACCATGGCCAAACAATTCACTTATTAAGTTTTATGGCACATATATCATATTCGTTTACGAGCTCCTGCTCGGCCAACTGGCCTTGGGCCCACTATACGAGATTTTAAAAAAAAACTGGGCATTCTAGCCCTCAAGTTCCAAAATCGAGGCCCCCAGCCTATAAGAGCTATTTGAGCTCCTGTGAAGAAGGTCTCCCAAATAGTTTAAGCATTGGCACACAGTTAGGGGAGAACACTTCTGACAAAATAGGTTTTCACTGTCCATTATACCAACCGGTATAAGGACATCTCCGTTCATAACCGATGAACGGGTTTTCAACTTCCTTCGAGGAAGTCTCATCATACCAACCGGGTATAATCTACTTACAACCGGTAAATAGTTTTTTTTCGCATAATTTTCATATCACTTTCTCTAAGTGGTGATGATTAAAATACCACTAAATAGTGGGTTTTTATACCGAGGTACTTATCATCCCCTACTGGGTATGATATAAAATTTCCACTCACAACCGGTAAGTGGTTTTTATCTTTAAGTTGTGCTCATCATCCCAATCGGGTATGATGTCAGTAAACTCACTCGCCCGTTAATGCTGTGAATTCCACTAGACCGGTTTCTTGGTATTCACGCGACCTTGTCCTTGCTGGTGTTCCCGGTACTTCGTGTTCCTACACGATATGAACATCTTGGTTCATTATCCTTCGGCCTAATCGCCTTCATTCATTTGAAATGAATGAGAAAGTCAAACTTTCATTTATTTGCAATTAGGTCCCTAAAGTTATTTCTCTTTAACTTTAAGTCCCAAATGCCGGTTTTTCCTCAAATTGAGTCTCGAAACTTCTAAAATTTATCATAGGACCTCAATTTATTCCATTTCACAAAAAGGGGCTTAATTTTCCAAATTTCCAATTTGGTCCCCTAATTTTTCTAAAATTACCATTTTACCCTTCCTTTACAAAAATGGTAAATTTTGCCCCAAAATTTTCAAAATTCCTCAATTGGTCCTCCAACATTATTTTCATGCCCAATTGACCCTCAATTTCATAAAATTTCATTTTGATCCTTTGAATTTCGAAAATCCCCAATTTTCCCCTAATTCCAACTTCTTAACATAGTCGAATATGATTTTATCAAATTGACCCATCAAACGTTACCAATTGTTGAAATTGAAGTTGAATTTGAGTTTTTACATGTTCATACGATTCTTTAGAAATGTGAATCACAAGTTTTAACGCCGGGAAGAGTTCAAACGGAGCTTCGCCGGAAAATGAACTATAGAGAGAGAAAGCTTCGATTACTCATCGGTGAAGGCATGGCGGTCCGAGCTTTCAATCTGGGCAGATAACTCTCATCCTAAGGTTCATCCTAGAATTAAGAATCGCATCAATTGATACAGAATTGGATTAGAATTTCATCATTGAAATTCGGTCGACCCTCTTTCTAGCACCGATCGAAAATTGCAAAGGGGAGCCGAATTGGCTTACCTTACGGTCCTAATTCGGCCGTGGAAAGGCTGAGGAAGTGTTGGGAGGGCTTGGTTTGGCCTGAGGAGGGATTGAAATGGCCGGTTTCAGCTTGGCCGAAATATGGCAGCTTCGGTCCGTCGGAGCTGCTTCACTATTCCATCATGCCGGCACTTCTTCAACGATTCTCGGATTGACTGGAGTTTGCTATCAGATAGCTGTCTTCTTCCCGGTTCTAAAGAGCCCGACCTCTCCTATCGAGGTTAAGAAAAATGTTAAAGTCGAAGCTGTGGTTTAAGTTTCACCGGGAAATAGAGCAGTAGAGAGAGAGAAATGTTCAGGTGTGAGGAGAATGAAATGGGGATGACCTCTTCATACTTCTAGGAGATCACCCATCCTCACACTACTCTTGGGCAAGCACGCTTAACTTTAAAGTTCTTATGGAATCTAGTTCACCTGAACCACTTTGGTTTTTGTTTTCTAATTTGTCTTAAGTTTCTTTTCCAAGGTTTAATGAACCCTTTGGATCACCCAAGAGTTGTAAATTCCCAACTTGCCCGTTCAGAAATAATCTGGTTTGTGAACCGGTTCTGAATCCTCACTTGGTTTGATCGGTTCTTTTCCTAGTTTTCCTTAGCTCAAAAGGGCGGGTTTTACAACATGTGTCAGGATACTCAGATAAGTGGGTTTATAGATGACGATTTTTATTTGACCGATTATGGTTTTACATGGTATAAATTAAACTATAAAACGTAGAGAGCATGATAGGGTCTGGTTGAGGTAAGCAACTATATGAGATGTGAATGGTAAGGTATAAATAGGATTACTGTAAAACCTGCCCAAATTGAAAAAAAAAATTTAATAATAACAATAATAACAGCAGAGAACAGAAAGAGAAAGAAGAAGTCACCGGAAAAGATGGAAACTCCGACGACTCAAAAATCGCTCTGGTCAAGTCGCCGGGAGCTACGTCAGAAGCCGAGTTTTACGTTGGCGGGTAGCTCGAGCAGTTGTCGACCTCCCTATATAAAGGGCACCCACTCATTCATTCTCAGCATCCCACAATTAATCAAAGAAGAAGAAGAGTGAGTTTTCCGGTGAGCTTCAAACTAGAGCTCCGACGACGGGCGAAACCTTCACCAAAGGAGCTCCGAAGGGTGGCATTGGAACCGAGGAAGAATCTTCTAGCTCAAGACCTCCTCAAAACAACCAGGGAGTGCTCAGGGAGGTGCGACGGAGATCGCACAGTAAAGCTGCTTCAAAGCTCGAAGCAGCGAGCTCCTGCCCGACACCACCTCACCCCAACCGGCCCTTCCACCGCCCACCTTGGCCACCACTAACTGTCTAATGTCCTCCCCAGCACCCCTATAGGCCCCGGTAAACTCAATTTCGCCTCCCCTCATCGGAATTTCAGAGCTGCACTAACCAAAATTTCTCTCTTCAAATTCCCGCAGTGCAGCAACGAATTATAGCAGAACTCAATCCTACTAGGTTCCCCTTAACTAGCTCTAGCCGCCCCCACCCTAAGCTTCAATTACTAACCCGTGGCAATACAAGAGAAAAATAAGTACTATGTTCTGTGTATGATTTTCCAAAAAAGGCTAAGGCCTAAGTCACACATAGTAGTAGTAAGGAAAATAAGTCAAGATTTTTTGGAACCAAAATGGAAGCTAGGATTTGTGTTTATTAGCTAAGTTAAAAGGGGAATAATGATGAACAATAGGTTAGAGAACTGGAACCCATAAATATCAGGTGTTAAGCACATAACTATTCAAATAGTATTTTGAGAACACGAGTAGTAGGGTTGGTCAGATAGCATACCGAGCCCGAGAATTAAAATATCCTTTTGTGTGTGTTTTTTTGTGATGAATAAGATGCATGAGAACATGAGTAGTGGGGTTGGTCGAATAGCACACTGAGCCCCAAGAATTAAGGATACTCCTATGTACTCTAGTGTGATGTATTACAATGCATGAGAATATGAGTAACGAGGTTGACCAGATAGCATACCGTTTGCTCATATAAAAAATGGTCATTATGTTTATGTGATCATATGTATGATATGATTGACATGAGAGAATGAGTTAGGATGTTTGCTTGGAACTTGATATTAGGGGTGTCGAGCGTAGAGGGGATAATGGAAGTAGGGATACAAGGGAAGAATCGACTTCTTGAAATTCCTAAAACTCGGGGAGGTTTATGATTGGGGGTCCGGTCATCACTTGCGGTCCCAAATTTAGGTTAAGTGGATCAAATGATGCATCATGTAAGATAACATATCATCGACATTGTATGAGAGAAATAGTTCATTATGAATATATTTCCTTGTGAGTGTAGTATATGTGCACATACTCCTCAAAGTAACGAGAAGTTCGTGTGTGTGATTATAGTTGAAACTATGGTGGGACCACCATGTGTAAAGTTGTGATGGCATGTATACCATTGACAACTGTAAGATGGTAAGATGGAAACGTTCATATGATGATGTTCATTGTAAGTGTGTTGGACACACATACCCCTCGAACCCCGAGGGTGATTGTTTGAATAATTGTGTGAATTGAATAAAATTGGGAAAATAATCCCCCAATATAAAAAATACTTGAAATTTTACTATGTAGAAATGGGGAGATATGTGCTCGTGAATAAGCATTAATGTGAATAAGTCTTAATAAGAAATTAAGTAGTGAATGAGTCATAAGCCATGGTATGGCTCGGTGTTGATAAACACATTTACTATGTTGTGATGTTACCCATTTCCATAAACATTTTAGATGCGTGTAAAGGTGCACCAAAGAGTACAAACTAGCTTTAACTTCCAAAACCAAGCTAACAAGTTATGATACTCAAAGAGTGTGCACGAAGGTTATCTATATTTTACTTGTTTGTTGCCTTATTCCCGAGGAAAAATGTATTTTATTTTGGTTCACTATAACTTTATAAAAAGTTTAAATTTTTGATAAATTTTGTAAGTTTTTATTCTGAGCCTTAAATAATATGAACTTTATGTTCCCACCTTAGTAGCATAGAGTGGATGTGGCGGGTTTCCATGGGAGCTCGTTCGGGAAAATCGGGTTGAGGCATGACATTATCCATCTTTTGTAAAGGATTGGGACTCAACCCTTATTTGATAAATCATCAAGACATAGCCCCCATTTAGTAAAGCCTCGAGACTTTGTCTGTATTTCATAAACTATTAAGTCTCATTCCGTCTTTATTAAATATTTCGGTCCCAACCCATCTTTCTTAAGTGTTTGAGTCTCAGTCGATCTTTCTTAAATATTCAAAAATTAGCTTATTTTTCTTAAACATTCGAGTTTTAGAGGCTTAGCATGTCTTTCTTAAATGTTTGGACTTTAGTTTGTTTTTCTTAAAAGTTCGGGTATTAGCCCATATTTCTTAAATATTCAAGTTTAGCACATATTTCTTAAATTTTTATGCCTTATCTAGTCTTTTGTAAATGGTCGAGCCTTAGTTAGTAGTTCGTAAATGGTCGTGCCTCATCTTATCTTTCATAGATGATTGGGTTACAACCCGTCTTTTAATAAAATATCAAGTCTTAGCTAATATTTTATAAACGCTTGGTTTCTTGCCCGCATTTTACAAACCCTCATGTTATTATCCGTCTTTTGATAAATTATGAGGCCTTGACTTGTTTTTTGTAGCTCATTAAAATCTTTTCCGTCTTTTGATAATTTGTTGTGTCTTAGTTTATCTTTCGTAGTTTGTTGGGATATTACCTGTCTTTTGATAAATAACATTTATGTAATTTTTATACTTATTTTTCCAAACACATTTTACAAGCATACACTCTTTAGTTTTATAAAACTTGTAAAGTAATTTGACTAATTCAATCAGACTCACGTTCAATAATCTCACTAACTTCAATTTGTGATCGATTATCCCAGTGAGTGTTCGATCTGCATCTCGAGTGCTTGATCAACTATGTCGTTTGATCTACAATTATTACATACTCGATCATATCTTGTTCGAGTATTTATCTGGAGTTTTATTGGTACTTCTCATACTCTTTCTTAAATTTTGGGTATTTACGATTTTTCCATTTAAGACTTGGTTCAATTGATTATATCCTACCAGTCTTATTTTATTACTTTGCTCTTAAATTTCTCAAATTTAAAATGTTACCTAAAATATTTCTCTATTTACTCTTAAGTTTCTAAATTTTCTAATAATTGTATTTAGATTCATAAACTTATCTTATTTACATTTCAAGTAAGAATCTTTTTAATATTTTCCTTTAAATCCTTAAGCTATTCTTATTTTTATTTAAACACTCATATTTTTCAAAATTTGTATTTTGGTTATCAAATTTTCCAAATTTACATTTTAGTCTCTAATATTTTGATTTCTCCTTAGGTAAGGTTTTTAAGCTTTAGAATCAATACTACATACTCCTAATTATATTTCTCATATTTCAAAGACCACTTTTGAATCTATTACCTAATCATAATAAGTAATTTTTTGTTTGATTTTAAGGTTGACGAAAAATATAGTATTCAAGAAAAAAAATAAACCAAAACTCATTAATGATAGTAAGTTTGTTAGAGTGAGGATGTAGAGTAGTTAGTTTATTCGCATAAAGTATTGTCCAAAATAATTATGAGAATTGCATATATCTCTCTCAAAAGTCAATTAACTAAAAATATATATAAAAAAATAGAGTATTTATAATTGGGGTAAAAGCGAATTACCTTATTTTGGGAGATTTTAGCAAATCTGATCAATTTTAACATTATTTTCACACTATGGGAAAGTATAAGAAGTTGTTCTTATTTTTACTTAAAAGTAATAACTTATAAATAGTATAACATTTTTAACATTATAAACCCATAACACTTTTATATTCTATTCAATTTAGGATTGTATTTTCAACACACACATTTAACCGGCGTTCGAATTTCTTTTTCTTTTATTTACTTTTTAAATTTTATTTATTTACTATTTAAACCCAAAATTATACTTTTGTCATTTTTAGATCAATTCAAGAAATTGAATCTCAATTTGGTACAAGTGGATCCAACTCTTAATTTAATTCGATTTTTTATACTAATTTAATTGAATTTATGAAAATTCGATGTTATAAAATACATGTTCATCACCTTGAGTCAAGATTCTCTAATCGGGGTATTTATGGGTTCTCTATATAGGCCATGTAATATGTGGAAGCACACCCACACAACCGTGCAACAAGGATTCATAATGCAATGAACTAACGATAGACCCTACCATAGTTGAAAGTTTGATTTTTTTTCATGGATAATAATATATGAGGAGAGGTGTACTAAGTTATCGTGAGGTGGTCTATAATGATTTTAAAGGGCAAGAACCCACTCTTGTAACCCTTCTAAAGTGCGAGGGCATGAGTGAAGTAGGAGATCTCATAAAACATGTAAGTTGAGAAATTATTATGAGTTAATAAGGGAATATGTGTATATATATATCTAAAAAGTGACTAATATTTCATAATTTTATATTTTACTTGATGTATGATAGTATTAGTTATTTTTTTGGGCATTTACTTCTACTTTGATGTGGCATTTACATTAATGAATTGTGCCAACATTTTGGTCTTCATCCAAGTTGTCGTTTAAACAAGACTTTGTGGCAGTATCCAACTGGGACACAAGCGGACGGACGTAGATAGATGGTAGCACTTACTGACTCAAATATTATAAGTTTTTCTGATTTTGTTAAGAGAATTGATAATAAATTGAGTAAAATAGAAAAAAAATTAAATTTATAATATTATCAGTGTCTCCGTATTTAAAATTCATAATTTTTAACTGTAACTGAGGTTAACTTTTTATTGATCTTTGATGTTTTTTTTATATAATATCATAAATATTAAATTTAAACTTATATACCCATTATAATCCATTCGACTTGTAATTTGTACAACTATAAAAAAATTAATTAAGTTGCGGTTATTGTCCACTTCTCTATTACGGCCAAAGTGATAGCAATGTTAGAAAACGAATAATATTTAATAATAATTCGTTATTATCGACAATTCGACCATTAAAAAATCATTAAATATAACTTTAATAGTATATAACAAGTGTATTTATCAGTGATAGCAATGTTAGAAAATTAATTGTACGTCCCAAAATTTATTGATTTATAAAATTATGAGTATTTTATAATTTACAAGTTAATAATTTTAGTTATAAGGGCTATGTTCTTGTTCTTCACCATCCTCGTCAGCTACCTCATGTTAATTGGATAGAAATTTGTGTTATTATCCATAGAAAATCAAACTTTCGTGATTTATGTAGTGTTTGGCTAGTCCATTGCAATGTCTAGTGGATGTTGTAGGGGGTGATGGGTGTATTTTAGACTATTGCATGGCTTAGCTGAGACGACAGAGCCTCCACCTCAATCATACTATCTCAGCTCAACTAGAGACGATAACTACTCTCATGCAAGTGCAAAAGCGGAACATCAATTAATTCGTGTTATATGCATAGTAATTTCTAAAGGATTGAACTAAAGTTGATTTTTTTTCAAATTTGACTTACATAAAATAAAAAAAAATCTTAGATTAACTGTCGGGTTGTACACCACCTGATCCCAAACACAGTAAGTTGAACCGTCCATCCTATGCGGGACCATTCAGGACCCCTTAGGTTGTTTTGTCACTCCTAGTCAATTGCGATGGAGAAGATGAAGGATGCATGTGATAACGTGCGAATATATACAGCGTAATCGTGTAACTCAATGGAAATCTTCATCCCGGAGAGCTTTATCCCCGAAATCATACTTTGGGGACTCATTCTAATCCCCTCTTCGTTCCCGTCCAAATATCTACTACTACTGCACACTTTCAACACTGACCATACATATATATCCCATCAAAGAAAAGCCAAAGCAGACTTATTTAGTCGCGAGTACGCTCTGAAAAGCGGCAAAACCAATAAGAAAGAAACTTTAATGACCCCGAAAAAGTAAAATAAAATATACTCTTTTTCTTTTTCTCACTCTTTCTACCACAAATTAAATTATGCTTATCATTATCCTATAGAGAAGTCATCCATCCTTATATAGGGAGAAGAATGTGATTCGGTAATGATGGCAATATTTATCGACTTTCTACGTAAAATACACGTCTCATTGAAGTATTTATACACAACGCTTCTTTCCTTTCTCACTGATCTCATCAGTGTGGGATCTTACTCCCCCTACATGTAACGTCCCGTTTTATTATACACATGATTTTCCTTTTGGAATTTGAGGAATTGTTTGGTACAATTAAAATAATAAAATTATTATTAAATGTTACTATTGGTTATAATTTCATTTTGTCGGAAAAGAGTTAAAAAAGTTTAAATAATGCTCATATTTTATCCGCTGAATTTACCCCAATCTTAACGACTCTGTGTATCTTTGTCCATCCATACAAAATGATTGGTGGCGTACACAGATTCCAATATTTACGCTTTCGGGGAGTTGCATGAACATATCGAATGTTGCCTTATTTTTATACATAATGATGAAATAAGTATACACACGAGGGAATGAAGTGGGTCGAAGAAGAAGCAACTTCATGAACTCGATTGAAGGCATGGGAGACTGGGATGGAGGAGACGTAGTTTGGCTGTAGATGGATGCACATGTCCAAGAAGACCTCGAATTTAAACTTGAGCTGGAGCGAATGTAATCCGGTCTGGACGAGTTAGGCCTGACAAAGAATATCCGGAGAAGACTGGGTTGGATGTGGGGCAAATGGTTCAGTTGGAGGCCTAATACATCTGTTAAGAAGCCCATGAGCTAAAGGCGAATATGGCTTGTAAATGTGCATAGAGAAGAAGAGTGCAGATAGGTGATTATGGCTGGGGAGAGCAGATGAAGTGAGGCAGTCATGGCAGCAAGGAGAATGTTTGATTATAGCAAAGTGTAGAGGAGAGAGAATAGTGTCAAGCAAGGGAAGTTGAGAAACATAGGGTGTCATATATCAACGTCAAATTAATTTATCAACAATTTTAACTTATGCTAGTTTAGGTTTATATGAATTTAATGGTTTGTTATATGGGTCATTTCTGCAAAATGAAAAAAATATAGGCTACCACATTATATTTGTGTTGACCTGAAATTTAAAATATAATTTTAAATAAAATATATAATTCTAAAATAAGAATATTTATGTAGAAAATTGAAAACGAGCCTTATATGTGTACCATTAATATCATAATCACCTTACAATAATAGATATACTTAAATTTTTTATTTTACTTTAATTATCCAACCAAATTATATTAAAAAATAAATTATATTTTGTAAAATTTATAATATTTTATTTAACTTAAAGTATATATATTTAAAACAAATACTACTTAAATATAATTTTTACTCAATAAAATTACAAGTAAATATATATATAATATTTTGTATAAATATTTTACACAAATATATCTCTCATTTTCTATAAAATAAAATTTTAGTATCACTAAAATTATAAATTTAAGTTATTATTTTTACAGTATCGTAATTTATATATGAATATTTTAAATTCATTTGTTATTCTAGATGGTTTATGGTCGTAGTATTCCAAATAAAAGACCCAAATTTATTTTAATATATAAAAAATTCATATAATTTGCAATGAACCAGACAAATTATTAATATTGTTTGTCTTATATTTTAATATTTTTACACTTTGACTATAATAAATTGTCAAACTCCCATCCCCATCAACATATCAAAAGTCTAATAAATATATTAATTTCAAGTACATTTATCTCTCGATATGTATAATTCTTACCAAAAAAAATCTCATTTTGAGTTGGAAGGGAATGATAAAGCTCTTCCTAAGCCACATGTTAAATACACCATCTCATTAATAATAACCTTTTTGTTCAAGAGTTTTTTTATGCACAATAATGATGTTATTACTACTGAATAAAACTTGCAAATGCACTAATGAAGAAAACTAATAGAACTCCAATAGTTATTTATGTAACATCTAGTTCATTTTCAACATGGACAAAAGAGTGTCAAGCCACTCTATATCATCACAAAGCACTAACTATGTCCATTTAAGCTATGGTTTATGAGAGCATATATTAAATAACAAGTTTAGTAAGGTAAATAGTTATACAAATAAAAAATGATTAAAAGATTGGACTCTATTGTAGAAGATGGAACGACCGGTGGAATTGTGCCAAATGACAAGTCAAATGACAAAAACACATGCTAAAATTCACACAAAAACAAGTAAAATAATTATAGCAAACCTTCACATAAAATGCACACGTTTACATAAAACCAAAACATTCAGATAAAAACCAAGTAAAATTATTATAGTCTACCTTGCTAAATATCATACTTATAAATATATGAAAAAATAAAATTAAAAAGGAGGCTTTAATTTTTCCTTTTGAGAATTAAATGTTTATTTATTGTGCAAAAAAAGAATTAAATGTTTATTATTAAGAATTAGGGAGAAATGTATTTATATATATGTATGTATGATTATCAATTCTTTGACCCTTTATTCAAATTTAGATGAATATTGCTTGTGCTTTCACGTAGAGGATAAAAATTTTTGAACAAAAAATTCATGAATATTTTTAATTCACAAAGCAGTTAACAAGTCAATGATGAAGTATCATTCGACTCAGATATACGTGAATATGACATAATATTATCCTTTAATTTAAATAATTCAATACTTACACATATTTGATATAAAATCTATTTCACTATCCATGAATTAGTGACGATAATAAAAGCATCAGACTAATCACATATTTTTATATTTTTTTTGCACGCATCATATTTTATATTAAAAAGATATATGAACCAAAGTCAAATCAGGTAAATAATAAATTCACAGCACAATCTATTGTGATCCTTGTCCTTTAACACGAATATAAAAGAAAGTCAATCAAAGTGGAAGAACCCAATATGAATTATAGAATCAAAACATAAAAATTCTTGTGGTATTTTACTATTAAAATTAATAAATTGGGTATGAAATAAATCAATTTTTTTGGTGCTAATAAAAAAATAGATATTAGAAATCACGCATGTAATAGTTTAAATGAGATATTGCTTGTGGATGAGGTGCTGTTTATGGATATGGAAACTCTTTTTTTTTTTGTGTTATGAATATAAATAATTTAAATATCATACCAATAATAGATCAATTCAATTCATATGCAATTTATTGAGCAAAAAAAATTCACATGCAATTTTTAATGTCTCCTAATATTATAGGAGTAATTACGATTTTTTTCATCCTTTTTCTTTTAAAGAAAAAATAAGTACTTCTCGTAATTGAATAAAAAAATTGATCAGATTTATTTAATTACTATACCAAGTGAGTCAGTTAATTTTTTAAAAATGATAGAATTCAACTTTACTGGTAGTGTGAACTAATAATTATATAACTATTAATCATATAAAAATAACTAAATTATGTATACAAAAAATCAATATTACTATTAGAAGAATTACGTATACTTATTATTCATAAATAGTGAATAAATGAAAAAGGCTAATGAATTAATAATATACAAAAGTAATTCAAATATAAATGGTCTCATATATAAATTACACATAAATTACAAATGTCTAATGGCTACAAGAAGGTAAGATTTATCTACAAATTATTGAAACTAAAATTTATTATTGTAAATATACCGTATGAACTATATATCAAAATCTGGTTATTTTTAGAAGAGAAATAAGAATATTTTACAATTTTTATATTATATTTGTTTTTTTTCTTTTTCTTCCATTTTTTCTTTTAAAAAAAAGAAAATCTTGATGTAATAGTATATTTATATAAGATGTTGATTTGTGTATATAAAACACTATATTTTTATGTTCTGAATAAAAATAATAGAAATATTATATTAACAATAAAGTAAACCAGAAATAATTAATTTATTCATAAATTTGATTGTCTCTAAATATCTAATATTATATAATTTGCAACCACTATAAAATTTTAACTAACCGTTCTTTATATCAAAATCTGAATATTTTTATGAGAGAAATATGATTTTATATTATATATATTTTTTTCTTTTTCTTCCATTCTCTCTTAAAAAAAGAAAATCTTCATGGATGATTACATTCCAAATTATATGTTGATTTATGTATATAAAAATACGATATTTTTGTGTTATGGATAAAAATAATAAAAATATTATATTAACAATAAATCAAGTAAATCAGAAATAATCAATTTATTCATAAATTTAAATATATCGTAATATCTAAATTATATCATTCCCAACCACTATAAAATTTTAACTAACAAGATTAGGGTAGATTAGAATATGGAGGAGGGAGAGGTGACCGGAGTGGGAGCCTTATAACAAGGTAAGGAGTGGCCATTTAGGGAGCAGACTTTGTGGTCATAAGATGATACATTAAATGTTTATGTAATTTGACTCACATTAAAGTGTTATTTTTTAATTATTAAAAATTAATAGTAAGTTAAAATGGATGTAAATATAATTATTTTATTAAAAATTTGATAGTAAATATAATATTTTAAAGAATTTATTGTGATAGTGTATTCAATAGTTGTAAAGTTGTAATTTAGTCTATAATTATTTAGGTACTTATCAAGCCATATTCAATTTAGGGTGATAGTAGGGTTGATGATCCAAGGCTAAGACCCGAAACCGAACAAATTTAAGTATACTCGAGTCTAAGGTTAAGTTCGGGTGCAAGTCCACTTGAACTCGAACCAGACCTGAATCATGAGCCCTCGATTGAGCACTGTCGAGTCTCCATTTTTGAGCCTCTAATTGAGTAGCCTCGACCCCAAGTTCCCCTTGCTGCCCCAACCTAGTAGCCTAGACCCCAAGCAACTAGGTACTTCAATGTGTGAGTACGAATCAATAAATAAATAACAAATATATGTTATAAATTAAAAATTATAATCATGTTGAGTAAGTTCATTTGGATAAGATTAGCCGATAATTCTAAATACTATTTGTATGTCTAATTTAAATTTAAATTAAATAAATGTAGAAAATTCGTGTTTAGTTAGTTCATTTGGATCTGGTTAATTTTTTTGAGTTAAATTGTCCCATTCGAATTTAAAATTTGAGACATTATTTATGTATATAGTTCGTATTCAATCTATTTGATTACACTACATTTAATAATTTTAACAAATGTAAAATAATAATTTTATTTTTATTATAACTAAAATCCACTATTGTTAAACTATTAAATTCGATTGATACGTGTATAGTTCGTATTCAATATAGATTACACTATTTAATAATTTCAAAGATGTAAAATAATAATTTTATTTTTATTATAACCGAAATCCACTATTGTTAAAGTATTAGATTCCATTGATACGATTTGACAATGGGATTCACACGAATTTGATCAAATGAATATAATATTATTTGTGCACTCTGAACAAGTATTTGATATCATTAACCTAAGTTAGACTTGTATGGTATGTCATTAAGGGTTGGATGGAACTTATACTAACGAATAATTAGGACATTATCGAGATTTAAATAATGAACAATTAAATAACTGACAATCAACTGGTTGTAGTGGCTTCATCCTATCAGTCTTGTTAAACCTCCCAAATTTATGTTTGGGTAGAAATTCTAGAGAGTTTAGAGAAGTTTTGAATTTGACAAATATTTTATATAATTTATGGTATTCAATTTTTTAACCTTAATTTTAAGGATGTGATACTCTCTACTTAGAAAATATGTTAACTCAATAATCCTGGTACTTGAATGTAAGTAATCGATCAATTAAAATAGTGAATAAATTAACTAATATAGAAGCTAATGATAAAAATTCATAATAAAATAAATACAAATTACAATAAAATTTAAAAGTTTCTTGAATTACATGTGTCTGTCCAAACATAAATATAATATTTTTTTGATAATACAACAACTAATAAATAAATTATTAAAAATTTATGCACTTATTTCAACTTGATCCATGCATATAATGTATTGATGTTCCATCTTGTACTTTCTCGTGCTCTCTCATTCACCAGAAATGATTTTGGGAGCCCGTGAACTTATATATCATTAAATGAGTTTATCGGTATTGCACCAATTCATGACTTAGTAAACGAATCTAATGACGTGTGATCATTTTATAGCTTGTTACCCAGATCTTTACAAAAAAAATAATTGCCTCGATATGGTTTATTTATTTAATATTTCTTGTATTACCTATATTTATTAACTTTTCCTTGTAATAAATATAACTCCAGTCATATTCTAACCAATCACATTATAGGTATCTCATAAAGTTATTAAGGTTACTTATAGAACAAACATGACCTCATCATTTTTTAACCAACACATGTATGGTGTCTTAATGTTAATTATGTGTACTCCATTATCATTATATCTTAACAATCATTAAGGTTCCCAATGAAATGAACATGATCTTATCATATTCTAACCAACATGCATGTGGTTATATGAATATCTAGAGTGTAAACTCAATCATTTGTATTAGGAGATCGGCTTGCTCCATCTAGGATGACTTAGAACCATAATACCATAACTCGTTATACACCACTTCCAGTCAACCCACACCGTCAACCTACACCCTTGAGAGTAGGCTGTTTGTCACGGGAGACTATTAGCCAGGGATCACATGCAACCTACCAACTCACACTCCATGTTGTTGAAGGACTAAAACTCATAATAAAAAAAACTAACTTGAATTTAAATGAAAACTTCAATTCTTTTAATACATAGTAAACCCAAAAAGTTTATACAATATTCTAGAATTACAACAACATATAAAAATAACTCAAATACCTTTGTACATAAATCTCAAGATCTATACTTCAACTCACACAAGTTGTGTAGGTGACGTCTAAGCTTGTACCATATGTGTCCACTACATAAGCTTATGAATTCGAACTTCACATAAAAATATACACATGTAGATTTATTTATTATTTCATAAATTTATTCACTTTCGTAATTTTACCCAGCACTCGAGACTAATGTCTTGGGCAACATGATACACACATAATAATAACATGTATTGGCAACTCATGGTTCAAGCCATTCCCAAAAGCCATATCATAATTTGGACCGGGTAATATGAAAGTGTGAGTGGCCTGTACTCTACACAAGTGACACCGTTTTGGTTTGTTCTCTCATTTGGATGTTCTCATGAGGTCATGGAATTATCCCGTTAGACTCTCTCTTATACCTCTATACATATACAATTAAATTTTTCCAAACTTCTTATCATAGTGGTGTACTCACTAGGACCATACACGTACATAATCTAGATTAGGTTAAGAATCAACTAGATTCCTATCTCTAATCGATCCACCCTTCATCGTTTGTTTATTAGGATTAGCTTAAATCAAAGCACACAAGACTCTAATATCATTTGTAATTCAATAATTCTAGCCTTTTAGCCTTATTATTATATTTGTTTTAAGCCCTAGCCTTCTTTGAAAATTCTGGATTTTCTCATGTAACCCACCCTTGGTTTCATAGTTCATTTCCTTAACTTATTGTTAATTCTATGTATATTGCCTTCACGACCTTTTCATAAGATTTTCAAAAATGCACTTGCGTACTCATTTATAGAAAATTATAAAAAGCTATGGTCGATTCAATATAACTCGTCGTCAATAAATCTCACTCACACCAGTATCTAAAAACTTGTTCGTTTTGAGTATTTTTTTGTGAGTATCTCTCATTGAGGATCCCACTCAGAACAGTCGAGTCTATCGGAACAGTGCCATTTTGATCATGATCGATCCCTTTCTAAAAAATAGATATAGAGTTAGATTTTGGTTGGAAACTCATCAGAGAGTAAGTAGTGATGGTCGATACTAGTGTAGTTAGATAACTGTTTGGACATCTTGACCAGCCTGTGAGGTGGACATAGTCACTTGTAACAACCAATATACAAAGCTTAGTTAGAAACAAAGAGTTACTAGAGCTTCTAAGATTGACTTACATTTAGCCCAATTGGCCACATGGGTTGGTGTGAAGGGACCAAGAGGATCTTCCATAATACATTTGGATCGTAGTTGGTCGTCGAGGAGGTCGGGACAAGCTTGAAAATCTCCTACTTTGTTTTCGACTGAGGGAGCCGTGTTATTATTTCACATGCTGATGTCGGCTAAGGGAGTCGAGTTTGGGGTTATAACTTATGAGAGAGAGAATAACGGTTGTCAGTACTAGTGGGGTTGGAAAGCTGACCTCTCCACGAGTTCAGGGTCACCTTGATCACACTCGAAAATGCTCAAGATCACTTACAATTCCCCATTTATAGAGGTGTGTTAAAAATAGAGTCTGAACGGAGCTTCCATGGAGGAGAATGACTACTAGGCTTACATTCGGCCTACAAGGCCAATATGGTTCGTAGCCATGAAAATTTTTGTGTGATTTTAGGACATCGATTCAAGGAGAAATTGACCCCAAAAGAAGTCAGTCATTTTCCGGCATGAGCATGAAGACACCAAAGTCACTAAGCTTGGTGGTCTGAATGAGGAGAATTTTTACCCGAAAGTGTCTATTATCAGAAGTTTACTATAACTCTCTTTACTTTCAAAATGAAATTCGAACAAACTACGGGATGATAGCCCAATTGCTCACATGGACTGATATATTAATGAGTTGTCAATTTAATAATAATTTTTATTGCATGGAATTTGATCAAAATTAGGGTTTTCTAAGCAAAATTAGGGGTTGCATATCTGATCGCGGGTTTCGGGTTGGATTTTCAGTCGGGCAGAAGAGACAATAAGCACGCATACGAGGGTGTGTGCCCATCGATGCAATCGGTTTGCAGTAGCGAATAGGTTTTAGATGAATAAATTGGTCTATCCGACCAATTTTGGCCTTTATTTAGTGGACCCAAATAAAATTTCTAAAAATTATTTATTTAATTTACTATTAATTAAATTTAATTACTTTCATATTTTAATTTAATTTACAATTTTTAAAAATTTAGGTATTTTATTAATTCGAATGAGTTTAACAAGATTTGGCCATTATTCAGTTGGTTCACCATTTATTTGCCTAGGTGTGGACACTATAAAATATTATAAAAATTGTTATTCACATTCTCTACTAATTAGAGTCATTATTTTATTTTTGATTGGTTTATTGAAAATGTATACATTCAACCTTTATTAAAGTACCCAATAATATTCCCTCAAATATTTTAAATAGATATACACTAAGAAGCTAGCACATGATACTTGTTACACAATTAATTGAAAATTGACGTGATAATATAAAACTTATGAACTCATTTCCTATTCATAAATAAGTATAAAATGAGTAATGATATTTTTTTTATAAAAACATTATTTTAGAAACACACATGTCTTTCAACAAAATATATTCTAAAATTTAAAAATGACATTAACTTAATTTAATTGAATTCCAAATTAGTAAACTCACTAACCTTATATAATTAGTATAATTCATTTCATTTTGTAAATTTGTCTCCACCAACATGTATTTTGTTAGAATTAAATTTAATATAAATATAAATAAGAATATACTAAAAAATACATCTAACTTATTGTTTGTATTTTATATGGTGGTCATCACCTTTTTTATCATTTCAAATAAGGTCATTTTCGTTATTGTTTGTATATCTCTTTAACTATTAAAATTCATATGGTTCTTGAGACCCAATAAATTCATTTCTCACTGTTTATCATATTTTTGTATTTACACATTTGAGATTTTAGTCATTTAGTATAGTATAATAATCACAAAATTATTACACTCCTAGATTTTTAAATTTTACAATTTAATATCTAATAATTTATAATTGCAGTTGGATCTATATGCTCTTCAAATCTTAGCTTCATTAGATTATATCATTATCATCAATTTTAACATCAATGGATTATATCTTCATTATGATATGATTATATCACCTGTGTAAATAAATACTATGGCTGGATTTTCAAGACGATATGGGTAGTATGTCCACTTACCAGCAACTGTGATAAGTATGGCATATAATTGTTAGCCTCGTGTAGTTGTCAGATAAGACTCTAATGGACCGGAAAAAAGAAGAAAAAGCGTATGAAGACACGGACGGACGGTCTAATGAAAGCGGAAAGAGAAGGAAAAGCATGGTAAAAAATTTATGATAGAAATATTTATAGCTTATAGTAAACAATAATTTGCTATATAAAATAATAAGATTATAACTTGTAGATATATATCAATCATAATTTTAGAACTTGCTCGGAAAATGAAAATAATTATAAACTTAGTCTCTCAAATTGTCGTACACTCGGAGGGAGTTATCAAGAAGTTATCGCAAAAAACGTACAACGGTTTTCAATACTCGATATCTTCATAATCTCTACCAAGTAAACATGTGCAATATATTCTCAAACCCCATATATTAATAAACAAAATGTTCACATTATAATATGAATGTTTGAGAGATATATGATTACATGAATATTTTAATTAACTAAATAACCCAAAATACCATTATTATGTTGTTCTTAGGTCATTTATTCTAACTGTTTCTTAACGCGTTTCCATGTTAATGTGATAGCTGGCACTAATGATTTAGGGCACATTGGGTTGGGATTATAGGGTTCATAGTGTAAGAATTGCTAACAACACTAACCTCACTTTTACTTTCATGAATTATATCATAAACATTATATTTATTTTATATTATTGTCCTTCTATTATATGGGGTCCAATAAATGAATAGCAAGTGGATGATATATACTGACTTTTTTTGCACCAATACTTCTATTATATGGGGTCTAATCATTGGCCCATTAAACTCTTAGTTCTTAAAATATTAATTCATTTTTTTATTTCTTCAGCCAAATTACATATGAGATGTATAACTTTTAGAAAATTTAATCATTTTTGGTGTATTATTTTAAAAACGACTAAATTTGCATCTAACATTTGATAAATATTAACTTTGATATGCTTCCCTCCATCTAACATACATTAAATATGTTAAAGTGACTAACATATTTAGCCACGTGAAATTGTTGATAAATCACAATTTGATGGATGCTATTAAAAAAATTAAACTATGTTTAAAAATAAAAATATAAAAATCAAATAATATTTTAAAATAAAATTTATTAATTTTTTATGTATCAAGTTGTAATTCATCAAGAATGTCACGTGCACAAAAAATAACTTATGTTAATCGCATTAATATTTTAAACACGTATTATAAATAATGAATTGTAATGGACCCCATTAGAGTTTGCATGAGTTGTGCTGGACCCATGTGAAGTGTTCTTGCTCAATACTTTAAAATGCAATTTTTTTTCAAAGAGTTCATTTTCCAACCAGCAACATACTTCAAAACATTTTACATTTCATCATCACTTACCATGTTAGATTTATGTGAAGGGAAAAGGTGGTAAAATTGAATCATACACTGACCATGTTAGATTTATGTGAAGGGGAAAGGTGGCAAAATTGAATCATAAGCTTTTTTTTTTAAAAAAAAGGGGTTATTTATATGATAAAATCTTTCTCATACCTAAGTGTTAAGTTCACCTAGGTAAGCAAAGTAGTAATTCACCCACATATGTAATAAAATTACGTGGGAAGCTCAAACTAATTCTATTTCACATTTTAAAACTAATGTGACTAATTGATTGATTTATAAAATTATATAGATATTATTCACTCATTTTAAATTTGTAAGGTTATATGTTGTATTTATATATATATATATAAATGGAGTGATTAGTTTCTAAATCAAATATATATAGCTTGATTTTAAATATCGTTTCTTTTTTATCTTATAGTTAGTATAGTTGGTATGAGTATATGGTTGATAGATTATTACATCAGAAAGTGGGCTGTTTAGAGAATGAGAGACTTAGTTTCTTAAGAATAAATTGAACCAAAATCAATTGCGCAGTTGTTATTTTTTAGAACTCTAGTATATAAAATTACGATAAAAAAAAGTACAGTAAATCCACTAATAGAGCGCCTGAGAAAGAGTATATAATGAAGAGTGTTTTAGAGATAGCAAAAAATCCGTTTGATAGTCATCTAATAAACTGATGTGAGTTAATACATAAATTGCCAGACAGTAATAGGAAGATACTGAATGGAACCAACCAACTTTCGCTACCTGGTCATGAATTCCGACAATGATCCATAGCAACCTTCGAGATAATATGGCGGATATACTTCTATTGGGTAAGATAAAAACCATTGGTATGCTGACTAACCTCAATACCAAGAAAATAATAAAGATGTTCAAAATCTTTGATGAATAACTCATGGTGAATGGCCCAAAGAAAATAGGCAACATGGTAGTAGGGGAGCCAATGAGGATAATATAATCAATATAAACCACTAAAAATATAATAAAATCTTTGGCATGATAGAGAAAAAAAGAGGTTTCAGCGGTAAAACCTTGGAAGTCCATCCGAATAATAAATGTGATAAGGTATAGAAACCATGCTCAATGAGCTTATTTGAGGTCATATAGAAAGTGGTGTAAACTACATACATGATAAGGGGTGGTAAGATTGACGAAATCAATATGTTGAGCCATGTAGAGCTATTTATCAAGGTAACCATGAAAAAACAAGTTGCACATCAAGTTGCACATCAAGTTGACAGATATCCCATCTATAAGAGACTGCAATGGAAAGAATTATATGGATGATGACAGACTTGATAATAGAAATAAAAGTGTCAATATAATTCATGCCAAGTTATTGAGAAAAATCATCGGCCACGAGACGAGTTTTATATCGAGTAACAAAACTATAGAGTGTTGTTTGATCTTACAAATCTATTTATCAAGTGGAGTAGTAACTAGATCTCATGCATAATTCTATCATAGGGAGGAGAATTCTTAGATCATAAAAGTAAGCCAACAAGGGGAGCCATTGGGAAAATATTTATGGTTATGTAAGAGTAAGAAATTTTAATAAATTAATAGTAAAACACCTAGGAGGAAGAGTACAATACTAAGAGTGAGTAACCATGTGAGAGGGTGGAGCAACACTAGAAGGGATGAGTTATAATGAAGCATGGGAGATCATGAAAAATCAACAGTATAGTAACCGTAGGGAAATGCATACATGGAGGAGGTGTTGGGAGAGAGAAACAGATAAAGGGAGTGAAGGTAAAGGGAGGAAGGAGCTCTTAATAAGAGAGTAGGTGGGTTAAAATGAAAAGTAGGAAAGAGAAAAATGTGACATGTGGAAGTATCGATACAACGAAAACTAATATAACTCGAGTATACATGGAGAAAGTAAAGACACCAAAAAATACGAAAAGTGGTGTAATCTAGAGGTTGGTTGAAAAGTATGTGATAAGAAGAGAGACAAGTACGAGAGTGAAGAGGATTGATAAGAAAAATGGTTGTTTTAAATACAAAGTCCCAAAACTTAGGTGGGAGATGAGATCACGCAAGAAGAGTGGGCATCATATCTACTATGTTACAATACTTAGGTTCTCTTAAGCTGGTGAAGTTTAGTTTGAAAGGATGTAGAGAGAAATTTTTTGGCACCATCAATTTGAAGTGCCTTGATTTTGCAATTAAATAAGTTTTCTACTTGAAACACAAAATACAGATAAGACATTAGATCGATGCATGAGAATAAAAAACCAAGAATATTTTCTAAAATTATCCAAGAAATGCATGAGCTCAAATATTAGTGTGAATCAACGAGTGGTTGAATGCTCAGATGATTAGTTGAAAAAAAATGATGTTGTGTAATTTTGCCACATGAGCCATCTTCGCACAGAGATAAATTAGAAACATGTTTTTATTAATTATAGGTTAGATAGAACATTATGTAAAATAGAATAAAACGGGTTCCCATTATGTTGGTACCACACCTAACATAATATTGAGGTAAATTAGGTGAAGATCCCAAAGACAAGAATTAATTCCTAAAGTTTTTATTGATCCATGATAAGAAAATAAGAAGGGTGAAACTCAAAATGACAGGAAATATTAATGGTAAATTGAGAGATAGATGAAATATTTAGAGATATAGTGTGGATATAGATAATTTTTAGGAGAAAGTGATTTAGAGAATTAGTGAGATAAATAGAATTAGAGTCGATAATAGATAAATTTGTTCTATCTCTATCTGTAAATTTGTAAGAAATAAAGCAAGTTAGAAAATGTACGGAACTATTAATATAATCGAGAAATTTGTAAGTTTGTAGAATATGACTCATTATTTTTTGATAATTAGTAATTTTAACTCTCTAATTTGATGGATAAGGTAGGTAATTAGAGTAAAATTGAAAATATAAAATTAGTATAGTTCATTAAGTGGGTAGGACCATAGAAAAGAAAATATTTCAGTATTTTGAATTTGAACCATTCTCATAAACATTAATAATAGTACCGTATCATAAAAAAAATATAGGATATAGAAACATTAAAGGTACTTAATTTTTAAACTAACTTACTCGATTGAATTAGTGTATATAAATTATAATAATGTAAAAAGATTTTAACATAATATTATTTAATATGCAAGTCGATGTATAATCCGTAGGTGACTAGAATGCAGTGTGTTATTTTAATGGAAGGGATGATAGCTGATGATGGGATCATTCAAATGACATATATTAATACTTGATTTAATAGTTTTAATAAAGTTTATGGATGGAACCACCATTACCACAATCTCACCTTTAACCCTTTTCGATCAAACATGTTAAACTAATTGATGCAGCAACACTTGTATGAAAAATGGAGGCAACCTACTTAGTTGTCCATAAATCGAATTTGGAGTTAAAATCTTTTAACATTGGCAATCCATTTTTTATAATTATTTCAATGACCCTTAAATATATTTTACTCTTTAGACCGCATCGCTCACCTTTTGAGTCATTTCTTATAATCAAATGAAAAAGAATTTTACAAAAGTTAGTAAGAAAAAAATACGTCATTTATTCAGCCCAAAACATCTTGATACATGATTGTCATTTTAGTGAGTTTTGTGATAGATGATTAATGATTGATACGTGTGAAAGGCCTTCTCGTGTATGGGGCCAGTTTTGTCGTGTTATTGGCCCCACCACAAAATTATTTAATCTGACGGGACAGTTGGATACTATTTCTTGTACACAGGTTGTCTTTCATGATCAACAAGCACTCCACCATCATTTATAATTTTCTTGACTGTGGATGAAAGTTCCGCAAGAGATCTGGAAGGCATATCTTCCATGCAATACCTTTTCTTTTCTACTTTTCTCTTCATGGGTACGTTTTTCCATCATTAGTATACACACGATGAAAGAATGAAAGAAAAATAGATATAATTGTGGAGAATATAGCTCTATACTACAAAATAAAAAATATTATAAATTTATAAAAATATATATTGTTTATAACTTCTTAATTTAATTTTTTATATAAATTTATAAATAATTTCTTATAGTAGAAATAGTGGACTACAAGTTACATGGTCATTTAATGTTGTCCCTTGTCTAAGTGGGAGAGAGTTGTGTCCACCTGTAGATAGTTGTGGGGTGGACCTAGTGACATTAAAGTGACTGTGCTTCCTCTTATCTTCATCCCCATTTAGTCTAAATTCTTTGGAAAGTAGCCTTTAATAATCAAATTTTCCATTAAGATCATTTTATTCTTATAAATTCAAAAAATACTAATTATTCTCGTAACAACATTTAAAATTTTTTATTTTGATTTTTTTGTGTATTGTTGATCTTTTTTTTTTCTTTTAATAGTTCCAGACATAATTTCAATTTTAGGTATACTACTGAAATTTAAATTGTTTTATATTTATAGTTAGTTGTTAATTATGACTATCATTTTATATCAACAAAGGTGAATTGTAGTGAATATATATATGTATATCACATTACTAAAAATATGTATGTTTGTAAGTTGTCTATCCAAACATGCGAAAACATTGTACTAAAAAAGTATATAATATAATAACATTTGAGAAAATATAAAATTTGATAATAAAATGAATTATGTCAATGAAAGACGTGTTTAGATCAACAAAATAATGTAATGATCTATTTATATTTATATTAGAATTATTTTCAAATTCTATTTTTATATTAAATCATACAAGAAAAATAAGAATAAATAAATAAAATATTCATTTAGGCATATGAATAAATATTAAATTCTTCAATAAATTATTTATCTCAAATAAAAAATAATATATTTTATTTTATTTTAATATAATCTTATTATTCAAAATAAAATAGATTTATATCGCCTCCCCCAAATTCCTTTGAATCAAGTTCATGCAAATGGTGGTCTGAGTTCTATATTTGACCAGTTGTAGAACCAATGATGGGCTCCAGCCTCCAATTAGCCAGTCCATCACGCCGGAACCAAACAAAGCGGTCGGCACCTTCACGGCTCTTTCCTCCCCTGATTTACTACTAACTTGTGACCGTTCAGTTTGCGTACTATATGGTGCCTTTTGCTGAATTAGCGGCTATCATTCGTATTTCTGTTCTAGGTTCAATTTATTTATAAATTTCTTCTATATATCGTTCTCCTTTTTAACTGAGAAAAGGGTGAAAATGAAAAAAGAGATGCTTCTTTCATTGTCACTCTTTATAAATAATGTCATATTCATCAAGATCTTCTTTAGCATGGATGAGAAGCAGCTCTAAGGACATCTCAAAAGGCTTCCTTCTCAGATTCTCAGATTCTCACTTCACTTTGAAGAAGAAGAAGAATATAAACTTCCTATATTAATAAAGAGAGATCTTTAAGGAGGAAGCCTTGAGGAGGAGGAGCAGAGGAAGGACAGGGAAAATGGGGTTCTGGACTCTTTTCCAGGTGGCTTCTATGCCAGTCCTTGAGGTCCTGTTGATAAGCTTCTTGGGAGCTTTCATGGCCACTAGCTACTGCAATCTTCTTCCAGCGGATGCCCGCCGATCCTTGAACAGGGTAATCATATATATATATATATATATTCATATCCAATTTGCAAACACCATAAAAAAGGTGGAAAACTATGCACTATGATCTTGTCTGATAATGATTTCAGTTGGTAAACGTTTTGATTCTTCATTGGGGGATTCAGCATAGTAGAAGAAATTTGCTGTTGATCTTTCTGCAGTATGGATTTCTTATGTCGAATCTTTAATCCTGAATACAGATAGTGTTCATCGTGTTCACTCCATCCCTGATGTTTGCCAGCCTGGCCAAGACTGTTACTCTTCAGGATATAATCTCTTGGTTTGTATTGCCATCAAAGGCTTTCCTGTCTCCATTGAATCCTTCAAGTTAACTCTTAATCTGAAGCGTAAGGTTAAGATCTTGTTTCTTAATCCCTGGATTCAGGTGGTTTATGCCCATAAACATTGGGATCACGTTCTTGGTTGGAGGGGTTCTCGGATGGCTGCTCGTGAAGTTGCTGAAACCAAGGCCGCATCTTGAAGGCCTTGTCATAGCTACTTGTTCTGCTGGTACTAATTTCATCATGACTTTGCTACCGCCTTTCACAATCCACTGATCCATATTTCTTTAAGATTTGGAATTGAATTGCTTTGATTCTGGTCTTTATAGGGAATATGGGGAATCTATTGCTGATAGTTGTTCCAGCAATCTGCAAAGAGAAAGGCAGTCCCTTTGGGAACAGAGATGTTTGCAGAACTGTGGGGCTCTCTTATGCCTCAATGTCCATGGCGGTATGAGATTGACCTCCTTAAAGTACTGGAAAGTAGCTATGGATAAGTTTCTTGTCTTTCAGCTTCGCATCCCCCACATAAATACTTACTTTTTATGGTTTGGTTAGAACAGCTTGGAGGGTTCTACATATGGACCTACACATATCATTTGATCCGCAGTTCATCTGTGAAGTACAAATCACTACAAATATCTGAAGAGTACGAGGGAATCTCCAAATCACCCAACCTTGATCTTGGTGCAGATGGACAGACTCTCCTCCTTGAAGGGGAAGGTCAAGGGAAATCCACAAGCGTTTCAACATCGATGACTATTGATGAACTTGGAGACCAACACCAACCTGTAAGCCTCATAGATAAAAACCTTCAGAAATTTCACCACTTTGTAAAGGTGTGCTAGAATTCTCAATCCCCTGCCTCTTTTGCAGATTGTCTCAGTAGAACCAATGAACGGCAAAGAAATGTCATTCTGGAGTAACCTGAAGGAGTTTCTCCTTAAAATTTTCGAGGAGCTTTTGGCTCCTCCGACTATCGCTGCAGTAAGTGATACTTACACGAAATGCCATTTTAGCTTAAAGTAAAGAAAAATCATTTGAATGACAATGAATTTCTGATATTTCAGGTCCTAGGATTCATTTTTGGGGCGGTCACATGGCTGAAAGGCCTCATAATCGGAGATGCTGCGCCATTACGGGTGATACAGAACTCGATCAAGCTGCTTGGGTAAGCAGGATTTATTCACTTTTCCCATACATTTATCTCATCTTTTATAATTCCATAAGCTGATTATCACCAACACCGCAGTGATGGAACAATTCCTTGCATCACTCTCATTCTTGGAGGCAATCTCACCCAGGGTAAGAAAGAAATAGAATTTTAACTGCTGGAATCTCATCATTGCTATGAATATTAACTTCTTCAAAGGAAACATCTGGGAGCCTGCCTTCTGTGCAGGTCTAAGATCCTCCAGGATCCGACCATGGGTCACCCTTGGAGTTATCTGCATCAGGTACCTGTTACAGCCTGTGATCGGAATTGGGATCGTGAAAGCAGCGGCCAACCTTGGGTTCCTCCCATCTGATAAGCTGTTCCAATATGTGTTGATGGTCCAGTTCACATTGCCACCCGCCATGAATATCGGTAAGTACCATTCATTCACCAAAGCCAAAGATGGCTTAGAAGTCATATTATATAGTATATATTATTTAATAAATTATTAAATTTAATTAAAAATAAGCATGTCCAAGATTTTTCTGGAAACAAAGGCTAACGACGATGAAGTGAAAATCTGATTTCTTGAGAAAAAAATTGACACGAGAAATAATTGGTTTTGGGAAAAATGCAGGTACAATGACGCAGCTATTCGATGTGGGACAAGAGGAGTGCTCTGTCCTGTTCTTCTGGACATATTTGGTTTCGGCCATAGCTCTCACTGTCTGGTCTACTGTTTACATGTGGATTCTTTCCTGATCTACAGGAGAAAACAGGCAAAAATATTTATCTCAAGGTGCATCTTCCTAGAAGGGACCGGTTCAGCAAAATGCTTGTCATAATGCGTTACTAAGCCTAGAGCAAAAGGAAATGGAAAGACCATACCAGAACAAAACAGTGGCGTACATATTATTGGTTGGATCGAGACAGCTGCCATGTTTCCTAGTCCGTAACTCGGCTGGTGGGGGATGGTCGGTCTTACTATATATTATTTAAGATGCTACTCCATAGGGGGAAGAAGCATGTGTTTTGCGATGTTATTGTCTTGATTATTCTTAGAGGCAGTTAATTTGCAGCAAATATATGATCAAAGTCGTGCATAATTAATCGCCGGCATACATGAAACATTTCTATACATGTACTAATAACTTTCTATGTACAAGAAAGTGATGTGTTGTACCCGTTATTCCATCAGAATTTAATTGATAGCAGAGTGATATAGAGCACCCATATACTTTTGCTTTTAATGGATATCTACATCACATCCAATTCACCCCTCATACTAGTACCCTTCCTACACGTCATTCTCTTTAATATTGGATGCTCGCTTGTATGTATGCATAGTTCTCAACTAATGTACAAAATTGTGTCCATAATTTTAACTATAAAAAAATGATTTGACTCAATTTATACATAAGATATTTCATTAATGAATCAAACTACAAGCAAAAAAATCACTAAATATTTAAATTGTAGATAATTTTTAACTAATAACTCAATTTTTATAAATTAATATGTTTATCTAAATGAACAAGTTGTTCAAAGTTTATACTTTATTTGTCATTTTAGTCAACCTTTTCCACCCTCTTAGTTTAACTTTTTTGGGATGGACAAATTTACAAGTATTTGGAATAGGAATCTCTTATTTGGATACTTTGGATAAAGTGAAAATTTAAAGATTATTAGAAATTGAAGTAATGTTTCTCTTTCCTCCAAAATTTTATTTCTAAACCCCACCAAGGGGTGAGTAATTCACATATGAGGCGATTTTAGACGGTATGGATGGTACACTGCAAGTTATTTTGATTTGCATATGAATAATGCATGGCCGTATTTTATAGTGAAAATGAACTATATGACCTTTATAGCAAGAGGAGAAAACTCTGGGTTGAAGATGAGGGAAGCCATAATGGTACAATGCATCAAGATATCTCAAATTTTAAGTGGAAGAAAATTAGAATTGGATTCAAAATTACTTTTTAACATTATGAAGAATAATATGGAATATGGAGAATTCCATTTCATGTCAATAAATTATCCCGGTCAATTTTAAAATGCTGAAAATAGTCTTATTAAATTATTTGATAATGGACTGTGAGAATGTATTTGAGAATGTATTCCAAGAATGTACACTGAATGATAGGAGTCAAAGTTATTTTACTTTAATATACCTATCCAAATTTCTAATTTGATTATTATAAGGGAAGAAACAATTGCAAGTCTATTATGTACACACGGCTTTTTTTTGGATTAAGAACAATTATTTTATTGAATTAAAAACTATCTTGAGATCATTAAAAGAGTATTTATCCTCATTTCTAGCTATATAAAAAGTAATTTATGTAAATTGTAAAATTAGTAGTTGATTCCCTACCTATAAGAAAATTGTGCACAATAGGGTGGATACAAGTATTTGCCTCTCTAACTATATTAGCCACATGTAACCTATCAAAGAGACGTATTAAGGTGTGATACACTTTCATGAATAAGTATATCTCCCACTCCACGTGTGTATGGGTGATCACAGTAATATTTGAGTCCACCTCCACCATTATACTTTCTCGCATTATAATATAGCTAACTCTTGATATAGTTGCATGAACTTTAACTTCTAGTGGCTAATAATAACTTACTTTTGCTCCTCCTCCCACTACGGGCTAATTTTCATCCCGAGCAATGAACTCGATGATTGCAAAAGGAGAGAAAAAAAATATGTAAATAATTATAATTTATTTTAATCATACCAACAGCCCATTTCAGCTTTAAACTAATAATTTTATCACATGTGGAACTAGTTCCAGAAGAACTCGTTTTACTGTTCCCGATATTACAACCACTGGGCCCGTACTTCTATAATAATGACAATATATCATGCTCATAATAAATACTTACATTACCATTTCCCATAAAAATCTAGACTTTTAATATCAGCCACACACACCAGTTCTTTCCAAATTTATAAAAACATCACGTGCACAATAACATATGATAAACAATGTATTTGTAAAGATTTTCTTGGATTGTGTAACTCTAGTATCCTTTTTTTCTCCCTATCTCCCTTCAAATGGGTTGGAAAGGGGTGAGATTAAAACACAATAAGAGTTAAGTTTAATGAATGTACTCGATTTGAACTTTTACACTAAAAATACTATAGAAAAATATTTAGATTAAAAAATTATTTCATTTGGAACATCATACTTTTAGTCTATTTTCAATCGCATGCATCAAGCTAAAATATATATTTCACATACAACATACATAATTAGTCGATAAACCTACCACCAATAAACCAAATGTCTAGTTGAAGTCTTACTCACACTCAATCGAGATCTATTCTTATCATACAAGAAAACTGAATAAAATCTATTTTTTCAAATAACTTGCAAACTAGGAAAATAATAGATCATTAACAGCTAACTTCTAGTTTATAAACGAGGGACTTACACTAATACTCTAATAAATTGCTAATTAGGCAAGTAAAATTTCCCCTTTATACATGTTTGTCCTAAGTAATCATTTCGCACATGTATTCCGCTGAACAAGAATCATATGGATACAAAATTTTCATTGTAGGTCTCAATCCAACCAAAATAGTAGTTACAAATGCGATAAAATATGAATACTAGCTTTGCACACATTATACATACAAATTTTGAATCTCAGCCCGTAATACACAAAAACATCAATCTTCACCCATCTTTCTTGCTAAATACTATAGTTCTCATTTTTAAAATATTTTTTAAAATCCACCCATTAGTTCATAAGCGTAATACTTTCTACCCATTAGTTCATAACATTATGACAATAGTCCTTACCTTTAAAAATGTTAGGAATCGCCCATTTCTCTAAATTGTTAGGACCTTAGTCTCATAATTTCAAATTTTACTGCATTGTCCCTCTTTGAAAAATGTTAGCATTGTGGTTATATATTTTCTAAACTAATAAATATTGAGCTCCACCCACTTTTTAGAAATAAATGAAATTTATCTTAAAAGGATCTCTATATAGGATTCATTCCTAATTTCATAAAATTTTTGTAAATCATGCATATGCTTTACTTTTCAAATTTGTAAGCAGTAGTCAGTCATTAGATATTCGTCATTTCCCTTATTACTTCCAAATCTCATCACCTAGTGTCCAATATTTTCCATTATTTCCCTTAGGTCCCCAAACTTTTCTCATGTCCTCATTGCCCCCTCCCCCATTCCCGTGTGGATCCCTTAACTTTGTCAAAATTATATTTTGTTCCATAAGTTTCATACCCTATAAAAACTTTAAAAATTATGAATGACCAAAAATCATATTCTTAAACACTTCCCCTAGGTTACCATGGTCTTTGTACGACCAGGATAGCAGGAACAATGCATTTGGGTCTACTGCTCACCAGAAAGTGATATAAGTTAGTAAACAGTTGGGAACTCATTGGAAGTGGTGATTCAACCACACTAGCATGTTTGGAAAGCTAACTCCCAAAGAAATTTGTGGGCTCTTGAATCACCTTAAACAAATGTTTGAGTCACCTGAAAATGAAGATTTACTAAGCTCGGTCACAATTGAGAGATAGTCGGGACTTTTATTAATTAATTTAATCTCAATACTTACCATCAAATCAAGAGGCTAATGGGTTCGTTAGCTGGGACCAAAAGGAATGTGTGTAACTGTTCTTGGCCATTAGGTGCATTAGAAATGGCTCAGAAAGGAATGCTTTGTTCTTGGTTGCTAGAACAAGGTTACTATTTCATCTCTTTGACACTGATAGGGTGACCGTCAATCAAGTAAAGGTGGCATTGAAAAGTTGACTTAATGAGAGTTCTAAGTGAACTTGAATCACTTGATTGGGTGGTAGGAATAAACGAAGTAGTGTGGGTTCCAAAGAGAATTCTGTGCTAAAGATGTGTGGATTTCTGACCTCAACGACCACCGATCCATGGCTAGCCTCAGTTAATTAAGGGGTCCTATAGCCTTGCAAGAAATTATTTCCGTAGGGACTTGGAGCATGGGATTTTGGTCTTTGTTCATCAATTAACTGGGTCACCGGTCTGGTGGGAGAGAAGTGGCACACCCGCATGCGTGCAACACATGGCCATGTCCGCGCTCGTGCGTGCGGCATGTCCTACACATTTAACCATTTCAACATCATTCTTGATCAGTTTTGAGTGAATGTTTTGGTTGGTTCAACCAATTTTGGTTTTTCTTAGCCGGTTCACCCTCAATTTGACTAATTATTGACCCAATTTAATTTTTTAAAACTATTTCCACTAATTTTCTTGATTTTAGAGCCAAGAATCACCGTTTTATCATTTTTAGAATCCCTTAAAAATTATTTGAAATCCTTGTTCCATGCTAGTTCAATCAAATTTTGTCTGGTTCTTAATCGGATGTTTCCTTGATCCTCAATTCTTGATCTAGGAAGTCCTTCGGGGTTGTTTAACTTCAATTTTATGACATCTCCTATTTTGACTCTCAACTAATTTCCCGATCCATCTTATTTACTTATTCCTTTTCGACCTTAAAGGGTGGTTTAATTCTGATTCATGCTTCATGTGATTGAAACTCTCTTTTAAGAAAATTGGGTATAACACCTTCCTACCTTGTGCCTCACTATATAAATTTATTAATGCAAGACATGTAGAGTTTTTCCTATAACTAGCTCAGCCTAACGTACACACCTCACAAAGCAAAGTGGTATTCATGCCCTTCCATATCATCCAATTGGTATAAGCAATGCTACTCAACATGTAATCTCTATGTTTCCTATCCAGATTTCCAATCCCTATATAACCACTTACTTATTCAACAAAAGAGACAAATGATTCAATCAAGATATCATAAATAATATATCATATTGAACTAGTCCAATTGCATCAAAATAACATATGATCTACAGTTTCAGGTTCTTCACAGATAAAACAATCGCCATAACTATTGGCATATCTATCAAGCAAGTTAGTACCAACTGGCAGTGCATTATAGTAGATTCTCCAAAGAATATTTCTAATCATAGGGACACACTGAATCTTCCAGATAGCATTACATATATGCTTTGGAACATGAGTTGAAGATGAATGTATCTGTGGATTTTTCCATTGTTTTATAAAGAGGAAAGTGTAAACCATTTAAACCACAACTTTACATGTACTCTCCCATGGCCAAATAAAATTATCCCCCATGTATACTACCGGTATATGAATCTTTTGAATGGTCTCCTTCCCTTGTGGAGAGAGGAGTGATCATATACCCTCCAGCTAACATACCTGATTTCATTGGTCTATTAAAGAACAAACTCAAAGGTAACTTTTAACTATGGATCTCGGTTGAGATATAATTTTATGATCGTCTAATGTAGGCAACCACCAGTCCCCCACATCCTTATATTGCTGACATCTCCAACCTATTAGATAAGTTATGTTACAACAACAAAAAGGTATACAAAATGCTTAAAGTAATTTTCTTTTAATATTTTTGCACATAAAATAGTAAGGGTTCAAGTATATTCTCATGTTATTTCCATTAATAGGGTGAGGTTGAATGTGTAGAGATCCTTAAATCCCATTCATTTAGATCAACCAATTGTCTTCTATTCACCCAATGGATCTTCTGAGTCATTTCATTTTGGCTCCACTAGAAATTGGGTATTAAATATACTCACACCAACCTTTGGTTAACTAAAAGGAAGACATAATATTAGGAATTGAATGTAATAGATATTTTATGAGAGCTTTCTTCCCGAGAAAGGTGTTGTGCTTTCCAACTTTGTAGCTTTGACTTGATCTTATCCTTCAGAAATTCCAGTGTTCTAGTTTTGTTCCTCCCATAACTAATGGGCAACCCAAGATAAGTGTGGCTTCCAACTCTTATACTTATCTACAAAGAATATAAAAGATTCATTCGGTTATATGACTAATGAAACATTTTATAATGTTAATCTTTTGTCTTGATACTGCACAATAATCATTAGGGCATGTTGTTGACATTTTTAAACCATGTAATTCATTCCTATGACAAACATCTATTAACCCATGTGATAATATATCAACAACTAGAATAAAAAAATAAGGGAAAAGTGATCTCCCTAATCATGGCTCTCGCTCACGCCTAAAAATAATTAAGCATTTTCTATTGATAAGCAACGTGTAAGAAACTGAACAAACACAAGTTATAATCTAGTTAAAAAAATATCATGAAAACTCATCTTATGTAATAGTTTTTCTAGGAACACCCACTCCATCTTATCATCACTTTTATCATGTAAATCTTCATTTCACAATACTATTTCTTTCCCCGTGTTTTGGTATTTAGGTAATAGAAACACTCATGGGTACCAAAATATTATCATAAATAAATCTTTATAGGATATAATGCGCTTTGTTGCACCGACACTAAAAGGTTCATGAGAGGTTTCAATCAATTTGCTATAACCTTAGAAATAATGTTTTACATAAAATTAATAAGGATATGGATTAAAACTAGGTTCATGTGTCTTCACTTTGGGGATAAGGACAATATTTGTTTCCATTTAGAAAATCTAGCATTACCCCTTTGAAGTCACTTTTTACCACCTAGCTAAAAACTTGTCATTTTCACATCCTCTCATAACTAATATAATAAATAAGTCATATATAGTGGGAGTGACCAATTTAGTAATAACCCCCAACATTTACTCAACTTTATTGCACCCCTCTGGTTTAAACAATTTAGTGAAAAAGTTAAGAAGCCTGATCTAATTTATGCCTCATTTTCTAGCCAAGTGCATATTTCATCTTTGATACAATTAATCGAGTTTCATTCCCTGTTTTATATGAAACCTTGACGCCAAAATGCCTCCTCAATTTGCCACATTTTGTTAAACTATGAGAGAAAGAGGTTTCTTTCCTTTTGGGCCCCTACCCTATCTTGGGAATACTCCTTAGTTTAACTTATATTCTTATATGAGTTTATGAATGTTTGTACCCTCACCTTAATTCATTTCAACAATAGTTTTAGGTTGTTGATAGCTTGCAACCCAAACTACCTATATCCAAACCTTGGACTGAGTTCCAAGTTGCTGCTACCATGTGCCTACAATCCTCAATCCTCTTGTAGGGTCCATTTGTCCTTGAATCTGAACTATTTTGGTGGGGGCTTTAAGACATTTGTACCATTTATAAAAGGGGCACATGATCTCATATAATACACTCACCATGAAGAACCACATATGTGGAAAAGTAGTCTACCATAAAGATGAAACTAGACCCTCATTTCACACCTCACCCCAATTTTCCAAGGTCAGGGTCCAATGATAATTCACCACGTCTGCTCGATGTTAAAATAGTGGGTACTTTTACCAAACTAGTACCGACAATACCAAAGCTCAAAATAAAATATATCATATTTTCTAGTAAAAATTTAAACTTTTCTAGTAATAAATAGTGTGCCCGAAAACTCTTACAAAATTATCCAAAGAAATTAGCATTCGATAAGTATAAATTTAAATCTTCATGTGCACACTCCAAGTTCCATACCTCAAGTTGCACGAGTGTTGGATATGATATCCCAGATGTTCTTTTTCACGGGTTCCTGCTTCCTATCTTTGGATAGGAAACAACACAAATTACCGAAGGTGGCACGTTGCCATCAATGCTGATAGGGATGGAAAATTGACTCTTCTAAGAGTCCATGGCCACTTGAATCAACTAAAATGGTGGTTTGTAGCTCCTACAATTAGTGTTTTAATCAGATGGGTTACTTTGCCCGTGATATGATATTTTGATGATTTAATTTAGATCCAATTATTAATCAAATCAGATACGACCAGTGGCTCTGAAAAGCTGGTGGTGTAATATACTTATCTAATTTTTCTCAGCATGCGAGGGCCATCAAAGCCATTAGAATTAGACCTGAAAATAACTGCTCTATTTTGGGTTACTAGAGATCGGGTACTATGCGATCTCACCGACACTAGTAGAGGAAGAGTTGGGGGTCAAGAGGAGTATGATGGAAAGTCGAGGTCCTCAACTTTCCAGGGATACTAAGAATGTTGTCAGAGGTAGTTAGATGATGAAGTTATATTTTTTGGTAGCAAGGTTACTAGAGTTGGGAATAGTCGATGGTTGGGAGAGGATTCTGAATAAATTCTGGTGAGGGAGCAACCCCAATTTATATAGTTGTAATCTAGCCTCCGTGACAATCTATCCATAGCTTCATTTTATTAATTTATAGTTTGTGGTATTTTAAATGAATTAATTTCCCCACATGGTAGAGTCAGTATGCCAATGGTGATCTCTCATGTAAAACAGGGCAATTCGAGTCGGCAGTCGGGTGAAGAAAACGACACGCATGCGCCCCGCGCGTGCAGTGTTTCTTAGCCAACCAATCTGGCATTATAGAAAATTGGTTTTCGAGGAATTTCTTGGTAGGTTAAGTGGTTTTTGGCTCGGTTCACCCCCTTCAGGGCAGGTTCTTGAGAAAAATAAAATACCTAAAAATTATAGATTTAATTTTATATTGAATTGTTCAATTTAGATTTGTTTTGACCCCTTAAATTTGAGGGGTTTTGTGATTCCACTAAGCTTGAACCCGGGTCAAACCGGTTACCTCTCTGTTTTTTCTCAATCCATGATTCTGAGTCCCAAAATCATCCCAAGGATTCCTCATAACCCTTATTCACCCCCTCTTCTCCCTTTCGCCGATCCCTCTTTCTTTCGGGTCAATTCACTCTTTGGTTACCCCTTCGGTTCCCAATTCGATCCCACTTCCTGGTTTGATTTAGCTCGGTTATGAAGTCGGTATTTTTCTTAGTCTTACACTATGTGAGTTGGAGTCGTAATGTGGAATTACGGTTTCTAGGTGGCCCGAGATAGGAGTATCAAGGGTTCGGATAAAAATATAAACATTGAGTAATTTGTAAAACTGAGAATAAATCTCTATGTTAGAAATTTTATGTGAAGTATGAAGTTGTAAGCCATGTAGTAATATTGCATTCGGTGAGTGTGAGCTCACTCCATCCCCCAAAATAATTACATGTGAAAACAGAGGTTCCATAAGATGAACAAGTGTGACTCGAGGAATATTTTTAATTATTACTTATTAATTATTATATTCTTAGGTTATTTGTGTAAACTCTTTGAACACACTACTTATTAAAGAAAAGTTTAGATTTCTGCTAAAACTTGAGATAGCCTTGTTTTATTAAGAGATCTAGTCACACTGATTTTAATTTGGTAAAAATTTACACCACTATAAAATCCAGTAGATTAACAAGTTGTACAAGATTGTTGACAGAGAATGCTAGAACTTGATAGCGTTTTTTTACAAATTTTCTTATATAAAATAAATATCATATTTAATGATTTGGAAAATAAGAAAAAGAAATAAAAGGAAAATAAAATAGAGATATGTAGCATAAATTTTTATATATAAAAGTGGTGAATTGGGATCACGTTAATAAAATAGAATTATATATTTAGTAACTAGGAGGCTAAGAGAAATAGTTGTTGAGCTAATCACATGAGTAATATGATTTTTAAAATATAAGTCAAGTGATTATTTCATAGTATAACCATGTGTATCATGTTAAATGTCTCTTATAATTTAATGCATTATTTTATTTGGCATGCCTATTTTGCATATTTCGTGATATATCTCAATATTTTAATATAAATATTATAAATTTTGTCTGTTATTATTATATATTTAAAAATTTTAAAATGATCTAAAACTTTTATATTATAAGTTATCTATATACTAATTTACATAAAAATAATAATTGTTATATTTATAGTATCTAGTAAATGTTACAATTATAATAAAAATAAACTGAAAATTAGAATAAAAAAATAGATAGAATGAGATAATGAAACAAATAATAAGAGATACTATAATGGTAAATAAATTGTGCTCTCTATCTAGCAAGATCGAACTACCTTAAGTATCATCCCAAACAAAAACTTTCATATTTCAACCTTGAAATGGAAAGGAATGATCCAATCTAACGTGCATTTCCTCTCGACTAGTTAGAAAGGGCACGACCCTTCATTTCCACCGCTTAGCCACTCGAGCCAACACTCGTAGAGGGACGAGACGGACCAGAGTCGAAGGAGTTCTTTGGCCAAGCCGGTGGACGTGCAAGCTTGCACAATTAGGCACAAATGGGTCTATGAGAGCAGGATTTGGCACAAATTTCAGCCAATGAACATGGCAGATGAAACTCCTCATTTTTAGGGCTCTCAGGTGTAGAGATAACCGAAAATTAGATTTAGGGGAAACTACGTCAAATTTATTTTAGGACGATACTCTTATAAAATTTCTCAATTAATTCCATTCAGAAATATATATATATGACCCAATGTGTCAACGTGATAGACCTAGAAATTGAGCCTAAAGCAATTAGTCTAGGTTGGTTACCATTCCAACTGTCATTTATGTTAAAAGAATGGATGGTATTGGTACATCCATCCAACAACCTCCTCAAATAATGACCTTCCACTTAATCAGATGTGACTTAAATGCAAGAACCCGTGAAAATATGGGCAACATCACGTCAAATCTCAAGTTGAAATTTTAAAGGTGTTGCTCACTTTTACAATAAATATTAAATAAGGATAAATATTTTTTTGTCCAATTTCAACGAGTTAATAACATTTGTATAATATATTAAGTCATACATTATAAATTTAATTTTATCTATTATATATGTAATTTCGAACTAATAAAAAAATGTTTGTAGGTTCAATATTATAATCTTATTTAAATTATGTTAAAAAGTTTATTACTTTATTTGATTTAAAAAACAATAGAATATTATTTTAAAGTTTAATAGAAAGATAGATAAACAACTGGCAATGCCCTTGTATGGTATTTTATTAAAATGATGGGATCCAATTTAAGATTTCAATCAATTAATTATTAAATACAACTATCACTTGATTATTATCGATGTCATTAATTTCATCTAGAAAATATTGATATTATATTATTTAAATAAAACTATTTGTGATTGAGATAACTAATTTCTAGAGAGGTCAACATGGTCCATATATATATATATATAGTTGAATGTATTATGGTTTTTTGCACACTATTTATTGTGGTTCATTCTTTTAAAATATATAGGAGTGTTTAATGTAGGCAAAACAAAAAATAAAGAAAAAAATACATTATACATGATAATTTTTTCCTAACTTATGGTGTTGGTATAAAATATTTTAATAAAATTATAATTTGATACAAAATTTTTATTACGTTATAGTGTGATATAATTTTTTTAAAAATTATTTTATTTATGTACAAATCATTAAATTTTAAATAACAATGTTACTACTCATAATATGACTTACTGATACTTAAATTAATATTTTATACATATATGTTATATAATAAAAATAAAAAAATGGCGGTAGTGGTAGCCCCACGTATGAACCTACAATATCACTAATATGTAAAACTATTTCACATACCAATAATCGTTTTAGCCTACTTCATTATTATTTATTGGAAATTTTTTTATAAAAGATTAAATATCTTAAGATTATTTTAGGTAAAATACATTCAATTTTAGGGTTCTTCTAATTAATATTTTAAAAAGAATAACAAATCTCCCTCGTGATACCCATTAACAATGTCACGTGGAGGCCATAAAAAAGCATCACCAATGACTCCTCTAGAACAACCCATAAGCTATCAATATTAATTTGATAATAAGAGAATATTAAAGAGTATAACATATATTAATTTAAAAATTATTATTTTTAAACTTATTTACCATATTTATTATACTTGTTATATATAATTTTTATACATGTATCCGATAATTATCAATGATAATTCATGGAGTTCGAGAAATTAAAATGTGATAAAAATGACAACTTTGATGTGCATGGCATTTTCCCTGGATGAAACATTCTACATGCTCTAACTGTTGCTGTTCAAAAAAAAGAAAAGTTTGATCCGAGACCCATTCAACTGTCTGCTTGGAGGTGCATGGAGAAAGAAGAAGAAAGGATGCCACAATTACCTAATATAAGCAAAATGAATAAATCAGAAAAAAACAACCACAAGACACTTTCCTCTGTCTTCTGCGACGCTCTGTCTCTGTCTCACGTTCGCTTTCCATAAAAAGATCTAAACGCAAGGAAGAAGCTTCTTACCTCGCGCCTCTGCGTCAATCGTATTCCGACTTCAACCCACGATCGTACAGAGGACGAGCGCATTCAGAAGCCAACCCAATTGGAGGAGGTGAAGCGGGGCGGCGCGGATCAAGACAACCATGTCGTGCTCGTCATCTTCGGGGTCTGAGGACGACGAAGGAATCGATTCCTATAGGAAGGGTGGGTACCACGCGGTCAGGATTGGAGATCAATTCGCCCGCGGCAGGTACATCGCCCAGAAGAAACTGGGCTGGGGTCAGTTCTCCACGGTTTGGCTCGCTTACGACACTCAATCCTCTGTATGTCCTATTTCTTCCTTCCCTATCCTCGATCGAACTTAGATATGCATCTCTCTTCAATCTGATGAAACTGCTGGATCATGACTACTTAAATTTACGACCCGTAATTTACTGTTGATGGTCATTTCAGATCGGGATCAAGTGCGCGTACCACGGGACTATTAGCCTTTTCTATTATTAGATTTGCATTCATGAATCGGCCTTTGTTGGTTCCCGATATGTTATTTTCACATCTGCACATTGATTCCTATCAGATTTTGGATAGTCTCTATAAAATGTGTCGATTGCTTCTCATGAAATTAGCTTCTTGGGAATTCGGTAATCTGATTAGCAGCATCCTTTGAAGTTATTGGGAGCGATGGCTTTAGTTTACATCCTAGAAATTTTACTCTCCAGTCCGATTTCTTCATTTGGACAAGGATTAATTGCTTTTAGCTGATATGCGCGTCCCATCAATATTTTCTTCCTTTTCTTGTAGTTTTCTTCCTTCCTAATCGAGATACTTGATGGTGATAATGGGGGTGCACCTTTAGGAGGCCTTTTTAATATAGATGGATTCTATAGAAAGTCCCTGAAGATAAATCTTGAGTCAACAAATATCTTTTTTGATCGATCATCTTGAATCAACAAATAGCTTGTGTGGATTGTATACACTCAAGTATGGTTTTTAAGGGATCCTTTATCATTTTATTTGTGAAGTTCAGTTTAAAGTTCAAGAGACTGATTTTGCAGGACAACTATCTAAATTTGTTTGATGTAGAGAGATAACTGTACACCATAAGGATGGAGAACTTGTGTGCTTCTTCTTGTCTTAAAGCTGGTTTTGGGGAAGACTTCTTTTCATTGCATTTTGTCTATTGAATGTACTTGGTTGCTCATTCTTGACTTTCTTTCTTTTCCAGAAATATGTGGCGCTTAAAATCCAAAAAAGTGCAGCTCAATTTGCGCAGGCAGCCATTCACGAGATTGAAGTCCTATCTGCAATTTCTGATGGGGACCCATCGAATTCTCGATGTGTTGTACGATTAATAGACCAATTTAAGCATGCAGGCCCCAATGGACAACATTTATGCATGGTTCTCGAATTTCTTGGGGATAGCTTACTTCGGCTGATAAAATACAATCGCTACAAGGGCCTAGAATTGAGCAAAGTACGAGAGATCTGCAGGTGCATTTTGATGGGACTAGATTACCTTCACAGGGAGCTTGGTATAATCCACAGTGATCTGAAGCCTGAGAATATTCTTCTTGCTACCACTATTGACCCTGCCAAGGACCCATTAAGGTCGGGGGCTCGTCCAATTCTGGAAAGACCTGAAGGCAACCCTTATACTGGGGTCACAATGAGTATCATTGAGAAGAAGCTAAAGAGAAGGGCCCGTAGAGCAGCTGCTAAGATATCAGAGACGAGGTCCTCAATGGGAGGGGCTATACCAAAGCCAGGGAAGAGCATGGAGGGTATAAATTTGCAGTGCAAGATTGTTGATTTTGGGAATGCATGCTGGGCAGATAAACCATTTGCGGAGGAGATACAAACGAGGCAATATAGAGCTCCGGAGGTAATTCTGCAATCTAGATATGCGTCCTCGGTTGATATGTGGTCGTTCGCTTGCATTGCTTTTGAGCTTGCCACTGGAGATATGATGCTCACTCCCAAGGAAGGGCAAGGGTTCAGCGAGGATGAGGTAAGATTTTTGTTTTGCCTTAAATGTCATTCTCTAAACTCTCAGTAACTTAATAGTCGAAAATATTGTACGGGACTCCTGAATCATAAGATTTCTTTTCTTTTCTTTCTTGCATAGCAATGTCATGTTGCATGAAGATCAAACTTATTCTTCAATGACAGCCATTTTGGATTTCTTGAAGCAGCCAAAATTTCTTCAATTACATGTTTTATGCATGTGGCAGTGACATGCCATTTTATCTCAAACCATATCCAGGAAATATGAACCTAATGCAGCAATAGGATGGTGTTTAAGGGCTTTACCTAGAATTTACCTAGTATGTTGGCCATTTACCTACCAAACCTCCTGAATTCTACAATGCTATGTATATATTGATTTTATGATGCATCTAGGTTTTGGCAGCTGTCTGAAAGCTATATTCTTTTAGTTTCTTGCAAGGCCTTGTTCTATTTAATAAATAGTAAGAATCAGCTTGTTCTAAATCCTGATTGTTCGGTCGGTTTCAGGATCATCTTGCCCTTATGATGGAGCTCCTTGGAAAGATCCCAAGAAAGGTTAGCGTATGACTGCAGAGATTGATACCACTCATATTTTTCATGGGGCTGTTGTATAGTAGGGAATCTTGTTGAGTCCTGAGGGACTTGACTACCATATTAGAGAATGGTCTGCTAAGACTATCGTCTTTCCTGTCACAGAAATCTATATGATCTGATTTCTTGTTGTCCACCATCTTTTTGGTTCGCAGATTGCCACTGGGGGTGCTCGATCTAAGGACTTCTTTGACAAGTATGGGGACTTGAAGAGGATCCGAAGGCTGAAGTTTCGACCACTTGATCAGTTGCTTGTGGACAAGTACAAGTTCAATGAGGATGATGCTCGCCAGTTTGCTGAATTCCTAGTCCCGCTCCTCGACTTTGCACCCGAGAAGCGGCCCACTGCCCAGCAATGCCTACAACACCCATGGCTCACAATGAGAAAATCGCCAGCCCAGATTGAGACAAGTAAAGCTTCAGATATTCGGAAGGTGGAAACTGGGGTGAGAAATCTCGAGATAAAGGTGGGCAAGTGAAAAGAAGCAAAGGAATTTCAAAATGAATGGCCAGGAGGGATCTCTCAGAGCTTATGCTGGACCCTGAGCCCCTAATTCTTTTGTGCACTCCACAATGACATCCTTATTGCCATATAATTTTTGAGTCCGTAGCCTGAATAAGATTCTTTGGGTTACTGTTTTTGCATTAAATTTTTATGATATTAACACAGCTGTAAAGTAATTATTTTGTGAGGAAATCAAACTATGATAAAGACCATATTCTGATTGGTTTGATTTTGATGTTTCCTTGTATTGTTGTGAACAACTTATTTCAAGCAATATTCAAATTTCCGTCTTTAATATGCATTTTTTATAGTAATTTGGATTCATACTTGGAAAACTTCCAAGTCTTTCCCAATGCCCCAATAGCACTCATTTGCATTTGGCAAAGTTAAGGCCTGTTGAAGAAAGAATAAATGATAAAATTAAAAAATATATATTTTATGATAATTTTGGTATTCTTCCATGAGTGGAAGTTTTTCAAATTTAAATTTTGATAAGTTTTAATATGAATTAATATTATGAGAATTTATTTTTTCCAAATATGCTAAATTTATGTAAGTGTAAAAAATATATTGTCCAAATCAATAAAAAAAATTCAAGATTTGCACATTTAACTATATGTTAAAAGGCGAATAGAGTTTTTGGCAATAATACATTGAGAAGAAAAGGCATATACTTGGCAACCAAAAGGTAGTAAATATTTGCTATTTATATTTTATTATAAACTTCACCCCAATATTTTGGAAATAACCATTTAGTTAAAAAAATTTGTTAGTGGAACTTTACTTTTCATTTATTATTATAATTTTATTATATTGATGTTAACTTTTTATTTGACCAATAATCATCAATTAATTTTTATGTATTTATTCTTGTAAAACTATAACTTTATAAGTTATTTTCTTAAGTAAATTCATCTTTTTTAAATTAATTCATATATTTGTATAATATCTTTACTATTGAGGGAGGTACTTAATCTTCTTTTTTATTCATTTATTATACAATATTATTTCCAACAAAATATCTTTTATTATCTATGTAATTAATTCTATTTGAAACACATAATCAAAATCCTTTATATATACTATATTTTATAGTTATCTCCCGATATTCCTTAATATGATTACACATATATTTGCTAACAATAATAATTGAATATGTGAAACAAGATCGTGTACCGTATAAATAAATATGTCCTTCCATAACTTTTTGACATTACTTTTATCCATTAGCTCACTTAAATAAGTACATAATTTATAATTTTATTCGATTACTGTTTGAACAAAAATATAGTATCAATATATTTATATGTAAATCTATCATTATATCCTCCCATATCTTTTTGGCATTACCTTTTATCCATTAGCTCACTTAAATAAGTACATAATTTATAATTTTATTCAATTACGGTTTGAACAAAAATATAGTATCAATATATTTATATGTAAATCTATCAGTTAGTGGAGAGTATGAACTCACAGCTTAGTTAATATGTTTACCGTTGTTGAACAACGTGACTTACGAGTCAGTTCCAACCTTCTCTTTTAATATAATTTGTTTATTTGTATCTTTTCATAATTTTCTTTCTCACAATATTATTTTATCTCATATTCATTATCTAGAGAATTTATTTTCCATTTCAAAATGCACAAACACTAAAGCCAACTCAGTATATCTATAACCACCACATCATCTGACACCACCCCTAAACCAACTCAGTAGCACCTGTGGTTTATCATTTTGTATGTACAAGCGGTATAAATCACCATATAAGTGAAGAATGAATACAAATAGAAATTACACACTTCCTCTTCCTTGTTTTTATCGTTTTAGAGCATATCGCTCATTAGCTTCCTTCTTCTAGAAATTTGGCTCTTGCATAGCCTGTGTAGCACACTTCTTCCTCATTCAAGCCTTTTCTCAAACACATAACTACCTTGAACACTCAAAATGAGCTCCTCAACCACCATCATTCTTCCCAATGCACTTTCCTCCCTACCAATCAAACATGACAATACCAACTACTAGCTGTGGCGCAATAATATCAGTAATATGCTACAAGCCTATCAACTGTATAATTATGTCGATGGTAGCATACCTCAGCCAAAACCCATCTTTCTAGTGAAAAAAGAAGATGAGTAATTGTAGATTGTCAACCTAGAATATGATGCGTGGTGATCTAGGCTTGTCAAAGAGATCCGGGACCCAAGACCCGAACCCCTACCCAACTCAAGCGAACCCAAGAATAGTGGGGTTAGCTTGGGTTTAGGTCCATTGATTGGACCTGAGCCCTACTAAAAACGTGGGCCCGAGTCCAGAAAGCTAGACCCAAGGCTCGGAAGGGTGGGTCCAAAAATTGGACCCGCCCCCTATAATTTTTTTTTTCATTTTATAAATGAAAAAACCCTACTTGGTCGGTGGTCTCGGTTTTCAATGGGTTTTTTTAGAAGAATTCCTAGAGAGTATACATAGTGCTGTTAATAAAAAAAGTGCAAGATAGGTATAGGAATAATATTTTTTTAATTAATTTACGATGGAAATCACTAACCAGAGCTTGATGGCAGAGGCGAGGGACCACCACATGAAACTTTAGAGGTTGTGGAAGGCATTCCATGAGAACTACGACCAGGTTTGGTCGCTGAAGATGTAAAAGAGATGAGCAACTACGATAGCCACCCAAGAGGCGTTGAGGACTACAGCGGCCCCGAACAGGCCCCATCCCAGCTTCAACTTCAGGAGCCAGTTGAAGACGGTGAAGAAGACCAACACTACCATAAATATCGTCTCCACTACCATGATCTTACTCTAGGCCTGCATGAACTTGGTGATGGGGAAGTTCATGGCGTAAGCGAAGAGCTGGGGGATCATCCATAGCACCAACATTCCGGCCACATTGATGATATTCTTGGCCAATCAACTTCAAGATATGGCTAGTGAAAACATAGAGCAGGACCACTGCGATAGAGTTGAGAATGACCAATGATCGCTGCATGTATATACCTAACATGTCTAGCTGCCCCGCACCGAACGCCTGCCCACACAACGTCTCTAGGGTGCTCCTCATCCTAATTGCCACGTGTATTAATCATCATTTATCATCATCATATACAAATGTATATAGTATATTCATGATACATGTCTACATCTCCCGACTAGTTGATTGGGAATATCCAGGCAACAATTTATGTATAGAAATAATTACCCCTTTTTGACATCTTTTGCACAAATGAGTTGACCCATACCATGGATGCAACCATCGACGATGGTTGCATGCACCGAAGGAGAAGCTAATGATGACTGAGTTCTCGATGTAGATAGCGACGAGGGCCAGTGTACTGGCGTGGTCGAAAAATAGTTGTGTGATGGCGTTGGGGGAGCCGGGGAAGTACTAGCAGACGGAGGTGAAGATGCCGGGGCCGGCCAGGTACCATAGCTTCTTGGCCTCGACGGAGAACTCACGGTAGAAATCCCAGGGCCCAGTGATCGAACCGATGTCTTCGATTCCCGGAGTGAAGAAGGCACCAGTGGAGGAGTCGTGAGGATGAATAGGGGATGAAAACCAAACCAGTTCAAGTGAACCAGATCCGAACCGGATTGAACTAGTTTGAACCACTAATGAACCGGATGCTAAATTCATTTTTCTAGGTGGCTTAAAAAATTTAAATTTGAGATTTGAGTCAACCATTGGATAGAAAATGAATTTAAAATTTTTAGATTTGAAAAATTCGGTTGAATTGGGGTGAATCGGCATGTTTAAGCTTTGAACCCGGTTCGGACCGGTCTAGTCCAGTTCGGAACAGTGTCGTCTTCTTCCTTCAAATAACAACACTGTTCACTCGCTGAAAAATTGAAGTAGCACCAGCGAAGAAGAAACATTTCCGTTTAGTACATTTCAGGCCATCAATGACTTTCATAAAGGTGCTAAACGGATGGTCGACGAGTCCTCGAGCTCCCTATATAAAGAGCCCCTCTCCATTCATCCTCTCCACATTTGAAAACCTTACTCTCTCTCAGCTGCTTAGTTTTCCGGTGAAGCTCGAACCAGAGCTCCGATGTAAACCCCGCACATTTGAGTTAAGGAAAATCGGGAAAAGAACCGGTCAAACCGAATAAGAAAACCAAGCCGATTTACATTTGGGAATAAGTAATATGGGAATTTACAACTTTGGGGTTATCCAAAAGGTTCATTAAACCTTGAAAAAGAAACTTAAGACAAACTAGAAAACAAAAATCAAATTGGTTCAGGTGAACTAGATTACATAAGAACTTTAAAGTTAAGCATGCTTGCCTGAGAGTAGTGTGAGGATGGGTGACCTCTTGGGAAGTATAAATTTTTATAACCCGAAATTTCGGTCAAAAATTTTTATGCGAACGTACGACTTATCATAAATAGCCATAAATTAATATATATTTAATTATTGTAATTAATACCAATAATTTAATACCTAAATTAAATTATTAGAATTAATACAAATAATTTAATACCGAAATTAAATTATTGGAATTAATACCAATAATTTATGGTAATATTAACACTAGTAATAAATCTTGCTCATTTAATACAGGGTTTTACATAGAGGTCATCCCATTTCATTCTCCTCACACCTTAACACTTCTCTCTCTCTCTCTCTACTGCTCCATTTCCCGATAAAACTCGAACCAGAGCTTCGACTTGAACAAAGGTCGGGCTCTTTAGAACCGGGGAGAAGACAACTATATGATAGCAAACTTCAGTCAATCCGAGAATCGTTGGAGAAGCGCCGACATGATGGAATAGTGAAGTAACTCCGACGGACTGAAGCTGCCCTATTTCGGCCAAGCTGAAATTGGCTATTTCAAGCCCTCCTCAGGCTAAACCAAGCCCTCCCAACACTTCCTCAACCTTTCCAAGGCCGAATTAGGACCGAAAGGTAAGCCAATTCGGCTCCCCTTTACAATTTTGGATCGGTGCTAGAGAGAGAGTCGACCGAATTTCAATGACGAAATTCTAATCCAATTCTACATCAATTGATGCAATTCTTGATTCTAGGATGAACCTTAGGACGAGACCTATCTGCCCAGATCGAAAGCTCGGACTGTCGTGCCTTCACCGGTGAGTAATCGAAGCTTTCTCTCTCTACAATCTATTTTTTGGTGAAGCTCCGTTTGAGCTCGTTCCAGCAATAAAATCTGCGATTCAAAGTTTTTTAGAATCGTATGAACTTGCAGGAACTCAATTTCAACTCCAATTTCAATAATTAGAAGTGTTTGATCGATCAATTTGATGAAATCAAATTCGGTAGTGTTGAAGAGTTGAAATTAGGGGAAAATTTTGGGGATTTTCGAAATTCAAAGGGCCAAAATATAATTTTATGAAATTGAGGGTCAATTGAGCATGAAAATAATGTTGGAGGACCAATTAAGGAATTTTGGAATTTTTGGGGCAAAACTTACCATTTTTGTAAAAGAAGGGCAAAATGGTAATTTTGGAAAAATTGAGGGCCAAATTGGAAATTTGGGAAATTAAACCTCTTTTTGGTAAAATTGAATAAATTGAGGTCATAGGATAAATTTTAAAAGTTACGGGACTCAATTTGAGGAAAAACCGACATTAGGGACTTAAAGTTAAAGAGAAATAACTTTAGGGACCTAATTGCAAATAACTAAAAGTTTGGGTTTTCTCATTCATTGGAAATGAATGAAGGTTGTTATGCCGAGTAATAATGAACAAGGTTGTTCATATCATGTAGAAACACGAAGTACAGAGAACGCCAGCAAGGACAAGCTCGAGTGAATACCAAGAACCGATCTAGTGGAATTCACGGCATTAACGGGTGAGTGGGTTTACTAACATCATACCTGGTTAGGATGATGAGCACAATTTAAAGATAAAAACCACTTACCGGTGGTGAGTGAAAATTTTATATCATACCCGGTAGGGGATGATAAGTACCTCGATATAAAAACCCACTGTTTAGTGCTATTTTAATCATCACCACTTAGAGAAAGTGATGTGAAAATTATGCGAAAAAAAACTATTTATCGGTTGTAAGTAGATCATACCCGATTGGTATGATGAGACTTACTCGAAGGAAGTTGAAAACCCGTTCATCAGTTATGAACAGAGATGTCCTTATACCGGTTGGGATAATGGACAGTGAAAACCTATTTTGTCGGAAGTGTTTTCCCCTGACTGTGTGCCAATGCTTAAACTATTTGAGAGACCTTATCGATGGGAGCTTGAATAGCTCTGATAGGCCAAGGGCCTCGGTTTTGGAACTTGGGGGCTAAATGCCTGATTTTGAAAATCTCGTACAGTGGGCCCAAGGCCAGTTGGCACGAGCAGGATCTCGTAAACGAACATGATATATGTGTCATAAAACTTAATAAGTGAATTGTTTGGGCATGGTACCAAGATAAGACCGACATGCTCAGTTAACTAGCGGCAGTGTGACATGACAGGGTGACGTACTAGTCAAGACAAATAGCTGCGGGTTGAGTTGAGAGTCGGGGCCATTGGACTTGTGGCACCACAAATTACAAGGCAATATATGAAAACATTGTTTGTGCTTGCACTGTGAGTATGGGATCATCAAGACACCCATGAGGGGTAGTGATGCGTCCTAAGGGCACTGGACGACCTGGTGGCTATAAGGGCAGTTCGTCGTTCCAGGTGTCTATGTGAAATCTGGAGTAGCACCTAGCGCATGAGATCGGGGTGGGGACGGGATGAGGTCTCTGTCCTCATACGGACATGGAGAAGTGATTTCGGAATTGTGGGTCGGATGTCACTTGCATCCACTCATTCCCAGGGTAGAAGTGGTTGTACTTCTATCCGGGTGGCAGGAAAAGTCCCTCCGAAGCCACTATTGGGTTCAGTAGTGATACTGACTTGCGAATGTGTGTAACCTTCATGATGAAGGATGTGTGTTGGGTGATGACACACCGGTAACTAAGAAATAATGGAAAAACCCAAATTTTTAAATGAAGGGATTTTTGAAAAGAAAGGAGTCTGACACACTCCATATAAATATTTTTCTTAAATTTTAAAAGTAGAACTTTGAAAACCCATTCACTGAGTAGTCATACTCACCCCCTCCCTTATATCCTTTTCAGGAAATCCCGGAAAGCCTACCTTGAAAGACCATTAACTAAGATGCCTGTAAGACAGGTATGTAAAGTTTAAAATTTCATGCAGTTTTGATTATGCTATTCCAGGAAATGGTGCAGGTTTAAAGGACGCCTTACTATTTACGGATTATAATAAGGGGAAACCCTTTAATAAATCGGGAGAGTGGCGGGTTGTTCACGGGGATCCGACCAAATCGGGTCGAGGCGTGACATCCGATATAGGGTCTTTTCTAAGCCAAAGAAGGTGTGGTCGGGTTCCTTAGAATCGGGGAGAAGTTAGCTACATGGTGGTAGTATCCATTCGCTCCGAGGTCGTCGGAGAAGCGCCAGCCTGATTGAAAAGTGAAGCAGCTCTGTTGGACCGAAGCTGCCTTGTTTCGGCCGAGCTAAAATCGGCCAATTCGAGCCCTCCTTAGGCCAAACCAAGCTTGTCACGCCCTGACCCGGTTTGGTCGGATCGCCGTGATCAACCCGCCACTCTTTTGGTTTATTAAAGGGTTTTTCCTTATTGTAAATTGTAAAGAGTAAGGCACCCTTTAACCTGCACCTTTTCCTGGAATAATATAAATAAAAACTGTATAATAATTTAGGTTTATCATACCTGTCTCACAAGCATGTTAGTTGATGGTCTTTTAGGGTAGGCTTTCTGAAATCTCCTAAAAGGGATATAAGGGAGGGGGTGAGTACGACTACTCAGTGAATATATTTTCAAAAGTTTGACTTTTAAGAAAACAATTATTATTGGAGTGTGCCCGACTCCTTTCTTTCAAAAATCCCTTTATTCAAAAATCTCAGTTTTTCCACCATTTCCATATTTAACCATGGTGTGTCATCACCCAACACACATACTTCATCATGAAGGTTACACACATTCGTAGGTCAGCACGATCACTGAACCCACTAGTGGCTTCTGAGCGACTTTACTGGCTACCTGGATAGAAGCACAATCACTTCTACCCTGGGAATGAGTGGATGTACGCGACATCCGACCCTCCATCTCAAAATCAATTCTTTGTGTCCATATGAGGACAAAGACCTCATCCTGTCCCCACCCCGGTCTCATGCGCTTGGTGCTACTCTAAATTTCGCATAGACACCTGGAACGACGATCTGCCCTTATACTCATCGGGTCATCTAGGGCCCTTAGGATGCATGACTACCCCTCATGGGCATTTTGATGATCTTGTACTCATAGTGCATGCACAAACAAAATTTTCTTAAATTACCATGTAATATGTGGTGCCATTTGTCCCAACGGTCCTGACTTTCAACTCAACCTGTAGCTGTTTGTCTTGACTAGTTTGGAGACCGGTCATGTCGCACTCCTACTAGTTGATTGAGTATGTTGGACTTGCCTTGGTACCATGACCAAATAATTCACTTATTAAGTTTTAATGGCACACACACACACACACACACACACACACACACATATATATATATATATATCATGTTCTTTTACAAGCTCCTGCTCGTGTCCATTAGCCTATGGCCCACTGTTCAAATTTTTTTTAAAAAATGGGCATTCTAGCCCTCAAGTTCCAAAATCGAGGCCCCCGACCTATAAGAGCTATTCGAGCTCCCGTCGAAAAGGTTTACCAAATAGTTTAAGCATTGACACACAGTTAGAGGAGAACACTTCCAATAAAATAGGTTTTCATTGTCCATTATACCGACCGGTATAAAGACATCTCCATTCATAACCGATGAACGAGTTTTCAACTTCGAGGAAGTCTCATCATACCAACCGGGTATGATCTACTTACAACAGGTATTTAGTTTTTTCGCATAATTTTTACATCACATTCTCTAAGTGGTGATTAATAAAATACTACTAAACATTGGATTTTTATACCGAGGTACTTATCGTCCCCAACCGGGTATGATATATAATCCCACTTACAACCGGTAAGTGGTTTTTATCTTTAAGTTGTGCTCATCATCCCAACCGTGTATGATATTAGTAAACCCACTCACAACCGGTAAGTAGTTTTCATCTTTAAGTTGTGCTCATCATCCCAACCGGGTATGATGTTAGTAAACCCACTCACAACCGGTAAGTGGTTTTTAACTTTAAGTTGTGCTCATCATCCCAACCGGGTATGATGTTAGTAAACCCACTCAACCGTTAACGCAGTGAATTCCACTAGACCGGTTCTTTGTATTCACGCGAGCTCGTCCATGCTGGCGTTCCCGGTACTTTGTGTTCCTACAAGATATGAATATCCTTTTTCATCATTACTCAACTTAACAACCTTCATTCATTTCAAACGAATGAGAAAACCCAAACTTTTTAGTTATTTGCAATTATGTCCCTAAAGTTATTTCTCTTTAACTTTAAGTCCCTAATACCAGTTTTTCCTCAAATTGAGTCCCGAAAATTTTAAAATTTATCTTGGAACCTCAATTTATTCAATTTCACCAAAAAGGGGTTTAATTCCCCAAATTTCAAATTTGGTCCCCCAACTTTTCCAAAATTACCATTTTGCCCTTCCTTTACAAAAATGGTAAGTTTTGCCCCAAAAATTCCAAAATTCCTCAATTGGTCCTCCAACATTATTTTCATGCCCAATTGACCCTCAATTTTATAAAATTGTATTTTGGTCCTTTGAATTTCGAAAATCCCCAATTTGACCCAATTTTCCCCCATTTCAACTCCTTAGAACAACCGAATTTGATTTAATCAAATTGACCGATCAAACATCTCTAATTATTGAAATTGAAGTTAAAATTGAGATCCTCCATCTTCTTACAATTCAATAGCACTTTGAATCGCAAGTTTTGACGTTGGAACGAACTCAAACGGAGCTTTACCGAAAAACAAACTGTAGAGAGAGAAAGCTTCGATTACTCACTAGTGAGGACACGACGGTCCGAGCTTTTGATCTGGACAAATAGTTTTCATCCTAAGGTTCATCCTAAAATCAAGAATCGCATCAATTGATGCCGAATGGAGTTAGAATTTCATCATTGAAATTCTGACGGTTCTCTCTCTAGCATCGACCGGTAATTGCAGAGGGGAGCCGAATTGTCTTACCTTTCAGTCCTAATTCGGCGGTGGGAGGGCTGAGGAAGTGTTGGAAAGGCTTGGTTTGGCCTGAGGAGGCTTGAAATGGCCAATTTCAACTCGGCCAAAATAGGGGAGCTTCGGTCTACCGGAGCTGCTTCACTATTTCATCACGCCAACATCTCGTAGGCGACCTTCGGAGTGAACGAAGACTACAGGCGTGTAGTTGACTTCTCCCCGGTTCTAAAGAACTTGACCTCACCTTGTTTGGCTTAGAGAAAACCCCATGTTGGAGCTTTGGTTCGAGTTTCGCCAGAAAATGGAGAATTTGAGAGCGAATGGGGTTTTCAGGTGTGGAGAGGATGAATGAGGTGGGGCTCTTTATATTGGGAGCTCGGGACCCACTGGCTATCCGTTTGGCACTGTTATGACTGACATTGAAGACCTGAAACGCCCCGAACAGAAGCGTTTCTTCTTCACCGGCATTTGTTCAGTTTCCTAACGAGTGAACAGTGTTGTCATCCTAAGGAAGAAGATGACACTATTCCGAACCGGACCAGATCGGTCCGAACTGGGCCCAAGCTTAAACTGGTCGGTTCACCCCCTATTCGACCGAGTTTTTCAAATTTAAAAATTTATAAATTCATCTAAATTAATTCTCTATCCAATGGTGGCCTCAAATCTCCAGTTTGAATTTTTAAGCCACCTAGAAAAATGAATTTAGGATTCAGTTCAATAGTGGTTCAAATCGGTCCGAACCGGTTCGGATCTGGTTCACCTAAACCAGTTTCGTTTTCATCCCCAATTCCTTCACAAGTCCATTTCCATGTCTTTTGTGACTCCTTGGGTCACTTAGGGTCCATAAAATTCCCAGTTTACCATCTCTTTATCGATTTCGGTTCATAAACAGACTTGGTCCTTAAACTGGTTTAATCCAGTTCGGTTCCGGTTCACCTGAATCAATCTGATTTTTCTCTCCCACTTTGTTCTAAGGTTCCTTTCCAATGTTTATAAATTTCTTTGGGGTAAAAGGGAGTTGAATTTCTCTAATTTGGCCAGTTCAATCCAGTTGGATTTGGTTCATCTAAACGAGTCTATTATTTCTCTTCCAATTCATCCTAAGGTTCTTTTCCATGGTATTATGAACTCTTTGGACCACCTAGGAGTTGTAAATTCCCAAATTGCATGTTCGCAATTGATTAGGTTTGTGAACCGATTCGGTTTTCTGACTTGGTTTGACCGGTTATTTTCCCGATTTTGCTTTGCTCAAAAGGTGGGGTTTACAAAGCTCTCCCAACACCTCCTCAGCCCGCATATGACCGAATTAGAACTGAAAGGTAAGCCAATTCGGCTCTCCTATGTAATTTTTTTTACCAATGTTAGATAGAGAACCAACAGAATTTCGATAATAGAATTCTCACCCAATTCAGCATCAATTGATGCAATTCTTGATCCTAGGAGGAACCACAGGAGGAGAGCTATCGACCCATATTGGAAGCTCGGACTGTCGCGCCCCCGACAGTGTGCAATTGAAGCTTTCTCCCTCTATGTTCTACTTTTCGACGAAGCTCTGTTTGAGCTCGTTCTAGCATCAAAACTTATGATTCAAAGTGTAATTGAATCATATGAAGATGTAGAAACTCAAATTTAACTTCAATTCTAACAATTAGAAGTGTTTGATGGGTTAATTTGATGAAATCAAATTCAACTGGTCATTCATAATGAATGAAGGCAATCAAGCCAAATGATAATGAACAAAAATGTTCATTCGTGTAGGAATACGAGACATCGAGAATGCCAGTTGATATTAAGCTAGCAAGGGACGAAAACCGACTAAGAGGAATTTCACTGCACGACTAGGTGAGTGAGATTTTTATATCATACCCGGTTGGGATGATAAGCACCTCAAAAATGAAAACCCACTATTAAGTGGTATTTTAAATATCACACATGAGAGGAGTGATTTGAAAATCACGCGCAAAAAACTATTTATCGGTTGTAAGTAGGTCATACCTAGTTGGTATGATGAAACTTACTCGAAGGAAGTGGAAAACCTGTTCATCGGTTATGAGCGGAAATGTCCTCATACTCGGTTGGTATGATGGACTGTTGAAAATATATTTTGTCAAAAGTGCTCTCCTCTGATTGTTTGCCACTGCTTAAATAATTTGGGAGATCTTCTTGACGGGAGCTCGAATAGCTCTGTTAGGTCGGAGGCTTCGGTTTTGGAACTTGGAGGCTAAGATGCCCAATTTTGAAAATCTCAAATAGTGGACCTTAGGTCAGTTGGCACGAGCATGAGCTTGTAAACAAACATGATTTATATGCCATGAAAATTTAAATAAATGAATTGTTTAGCCATGGTACCAAAACAAGACTGACATACTCAGTCAACTAGTAATAGTGCGACATGACAGATCTCCGGACTAGTTAAGACAAACAGTTGCAGGTTGAGTTGAGGGTTAGGGCCGTTGGACCAGTGGCACCACAAATTATATGGCATCATATGAAAAATGTTGATTGTGCATGCACTGTGTTTATGGGACCTTCAAGATGCCCACGTGAGGTTATGATGTGTCCTAGGGCCCTTGACGATATGGTGGATATAAGGGCAGTTAGTCGTACTAGAAGCCTTGCGAATCTCAACATAGCTTCTAGCACATGAGACCGGGGTGGGCTTAGGATGAGGTCTCTGTCCTCATATAGATATGGAGATTTATTACGGGATTGAGGGTCGGATGTCGCAAACACCCACTAATTCTCAGGGTAGAAGTGGATGTACTTCTATCTAGGTGGCTAGTAAAGTCGCTTCGACACCACAAGTGGGTTCAGTGGACGGGCTATCCTACGATTTTGTGTTTGACCTTCATGATGAACATTGTGTGTTGGGTGATGACACACCGTGGTAATAAGAAATGATAATGATTTTTTGAAAAACTGAGATTTTAAGATGAGAAGAAATCTAAGTAGTCTGGCACACTCCAACTTGAAAACTATTTTATAGAAACTCCCTTTGTTTTTAAAATACCAATTCATTGAGTTGTATAAACTCACCCCTCCTTTCGATCCCTTTTCAAGAAAAGAGAAAATGACTAGGAATAACACCGAGCCTTACCCTCTATCAGGTATTCTTAGTTTCTTTAAGGTTACATTTTATTTGATATATGTCTTTCCAAGGAAAAGGGTTGAAAGCACGCCTAACTCCCCTCAAGTTAAAGAAGGGGGAAACTTCTCTTGAACCGAGAGAGCGATGGGTTGTTCACAAGGATTCGACCAAACCGGGTCGGGGTATGAAAACTTCGTGCACATGAGACCAGGGTGGGGTTGGGATGAGGTCTCTGTTGTTATACGAACACAGAGTTTTCTTAACGGGATTGAGGGTCGGATGTCGCATATATCCACTCATTCTCAGGGTAGAAGTGGATGGGCTTCTATCTAGGTGGCCGGTAAAGTAGCTCCAACGTCACAAGTGGGTGCAGTGGACGTGCTCCCCTGCAAATGTGTATTCCCTTCATGATGAAGGGCATGTGTTGGTTGATAAACACACCGTTTGTGGTTAATGATGAGAAATGGCTTTGAAAACCAAGATTTTGGTGATGAATTATTTTAAAGGAAGTAAGGAGTTTGACACACTCCAATTCAAAAACTATTTTACTGAAACTTTATTTTTAAAGAAATGACTAGGGATAACACTCGACCTTACCCTTTGTCATGTATGCTTAATTATTTTAAGTTGCATTTTTTTTATATATGTTATTACAGAGAACAAGGTTGAGATTATGCTTGGCTACTCTTGAATTAAAGATGGGGGAAACCCCTCTTGAACCAAGAGAGCGCCAAGTTGTTTACGGGGATTTGACCAAACCGGGTCGGGGCGTGACACCAACATTATCCCCTTCTTTCTTGGTCATTTTCTCACTTAGGACCTTAAGCCATTTCTACTTTTTCATTAATGTTCTAATACTTTCTACTTATTGCACATTAATTCCTAACTTTTTTAATATTACATTTTGGTCATTCTACTTTCTCTCTACTCCTTTTGGACTTTTATTTCAAATCTAACTTCTACCTCAAGTCCTCTAACTTTTCTTGGCTTCAGTAGTGGTCCCCAACTTCTCAAATATTCTATTTTGGTTATCTAAATTTTAAAAATTACCATTTGGTCCCTTAAGCTTTTCTAAAGTTACACTTGAGTCTTTAGCCTATTTTAAGCTACCATTTCAAATCTAAATTTTTTTTCAACTTTCCTTTAGGTCCATATAATTCTACTAAACCTCATTTGGGTCCCTATTTTTATGAAATCATAATTTGGTGCCTAAACTTTCTAAATATTATGATCTGGTCCCTTTAATTTTATCTCTTTCAAATGAAATCTAATGACATTTTAAAAATTTTATCTAGGTCCCCATACTCATTTTCCGACCAGGCTTGGTGAGAACAATGTTGTTTTGGCCTTCATCACTCTCTTTGTAAAGTAAGCACATAGGTGAGTTTTGGCCGAAAACTCACTGGTGAGGAAGCTAGGATGACTCAGGGTAGTGGGATTATGTATTTGATTCTCCCACGAGTTCGTGGACACCTAGCTCTTACTCTGTGGTGGTCAGAGTTGCCTGTTAGTTCCGATTTACAAAGTGGTGTCAACAATGAAGAGCTAACAAAGCTTTTTGGATTTTTGCGGTCAGGAGGTTTACTTACACCCTGAAAGATCACTGTGGTTGGCAAGAAGGGACTAATAGAATTTTCCAGAAAACTTCTGGGTTGTAGTTGGCTGTTTGGGAGGTCGGAGTGAGCCTCTAAAACCTCTACTCTATTTTCGGTTGATTGAATGGTGTTAGTGTTCCATCGTTCTATTGTTGGTAGAGGGCACACCAATTGTTGAGAGGGGCGGAGTTCAAAAGCTGACTCTCCTCAGTTGTACTGATACCTATTTCGCAAAGCTTGGTGGCCAAAGGAGAAAATATGAATACTTGGTTTGAAGGTCACATTAAAACTTAGGAGTTCATTGTTTTAGAGAGAATTCAAACTAACCTCTAGTGAGGCTCGGGGGATCGACACACTATCAAGCCAGATCCACATCCTATGTAAAGCCCGTCCTCTTGTACTAAGGAAACCTAGAAAAGAAACCGAAAATTTTCAAAAGAAAACAGAGTGTCTAAGTGAACCAAAAATGTTAACAAAGGGTTAGAACTTGAATTTGGAAATTTCCAAGTGGTCAATAAATCCAAAAAATCATGGGAAATAACCATGAATTGGATTGGATGTGAAAACTAGACCGATCCGAGGTGAATTGGACCTGAACTGGATTGAATTGGGTTGAACTATGAAGAACCGGTTCAAATATTCATTTTTTTAGGTAGCTTAAAAATATCAAATAGAAAAGTTGAAGCCTCCATTAGATAGAAAATTAATTTAGAGAAGTTTAGAAATTTTAATTTTATGGAAAATCGGTCGAATTGGGACTGAATTGGCCAATTTACGATTTCGGGTCACCGAACCCAGTCAGATCGGACCAATCAACAGTCTAGTGGGTAAATGGACCATTGCTAGGTCAGTGCCCGGTCAGCAGGCACGACCCACCAGTGCACGATACATGGCAAAGTGCGCCTAGTCAACCGTTCAGTCAGCGTTGGCAAATCAGAAGGCCACACGTGACCTTGGTCAATGGTCAAAGGAGGAAAATCCACCTTAGCAATGACCCACCAATAGGAGAGTAATACATGTCTCGGTCAATAGTCAATATTAGAGAGGCCGAGTCAGCAAGGTTGACCAATGAGGAGATGACACGTGGCAAGGATGCCACATCAACATGAGACAAGGATGTCGGAGAAATGACCGACCAATTAAAGGTTGACACGTAGGAGTGCCATGTCGAATGATCTCAACCAATCAGAGGCTGACATGTGGTACTTGAACTGTGCGTCAGAGGGAAATTTGATGCATTTAAATTAGCCAATCATAGGACACCACAGGTCACAATCAATGGTCAGCAGAAATACGGTCAATGGCCACGTAGGAATGAGCAGCCTGTCACGCCCCGACCTGGTTTGGTCGGATCCCCGTGATCAACCCGCCACTCTCCCGGTTTATTAAAGGGTTTCCCCTTATCGTAAACCGTAAAGAGTAAGGCATCCTTTAACTTGCACCTTTTTCCTGGAATAGCATAATCAAAACTGTATGAAATTTAAAACTTTACATACCTGTCTTACAGGCATCTTAGTTGACGGTCTTTAAGGGGAGGCTTTCCGAGATTTCCTGAAAGGGATATAAGGGAGGGGGTGAGTACGACTACTCAGTGAATGGGTTTTTAAAAGCTTTTGACTTTTAAGAAAAACATTTATATGGAGTGTGCCAGACTCCTTTGTTTTCAAAAATCCCATCATTTAAAAATTTGAATTTTTCCATTATTTTTTAGTTACCACGGTGTGTCATCACCCAACACACATCCTTCATCATGAAGGTTACACACATTCGCAAGTCAGTATCACTACTGAACCCGCTAGTGGCTTCGGAGCGACTTTTCCTGCCACCCGGATAGAAGTACGACCACTTCTACCCTGTGAATGAGTGGATGTACGTGACATCCTACCCACAATCTCGAAATCACTTCTTCATGTCCGTATGAGGATAGAGACCTCATCTTGTCCCCACCCCGGTCTCATGCGCTTCGTGCTACTCCAGATTTCGTACACACACCTAGAACGACGAACTGCCCTTATAGCCACCAGGTCGTCCAATGCCCTTAGGACGCATCACTACCCCTCATGGGCGTCTTGATGATCCCGTACTCACAGTGCATGCACAAACAATGTTTTCTTATATTGCCATGTAATCTGTGGCGCCACTAGTCCAACGGCCCCGACTCTCAACTCAACCTGGAGCTGTTTGTCTTGACTAGTCCGTCGACCTGTCATGTCGCACTGCCGCTAGTTGATTGAGCATGTCGGTCAAATCTTGGTACCATGGCCAAACAATTCACTTATTAAGTTTTATGGCACATATATCATGTTCATTTATGAGCTCCTGCTCGTGCCAATTGGCCTTGGGCCCACTGTACAAGATTTTCAAAATCGGGCATTTAGCCCCCAAGTTCCAAAATTGAGGCCCCCAACCTATTAGAGCTATTCGAGCTCCCATCGAGAAGGTCTCCCAAATAGTTTAAGAATTGGCACACAGTCAAGGGAGAACACTTCTGACAAAATAGGTTTTCACTGTCCATTATACCAACCGGTATAAGGACATCTCCGTTCATAACCGATGAACAGGTTTTCAACTTCCTTCGAGGAAGTCTTATCATACCAATTGGGTATGATCTACTTACAACCGTAAGTAGTTTTTTTTCGCATAATTTTCACATCACTTTCTCTAAGTGGTGATGATTAAAATACCACTAAACAGTGGGTTTTTATACCGATGTATTTATCATCCCCTACCGGGTATGATATAAAATTTCCACTCACAACCGGTAAGTGGTTTTTATCTTTAAGTTGTGCTCATCATCCCAACCGGGTATGATGTTAGTAAACCCACTCAGCCGTTAATGCCGTGAATTCCACTAGACTGGTTCTTTGTATTCACGCAAGCTTATCATTGCCGGCGTTCCCGATATTTAACGTTCCTACACGATATGAACAACCTTGTTCATTATTACTCGGCATAACAGCCTTCATTCATTAATAAATGAGAAAACCCAAACTTTTAGTTATTTGCAATTAGGTCCCTAAAGTTATTTCTCTTTAACTTTAAGTCCCTAATGTCGGTTTTTCCTCAAATTGAGTCCCGTAACTTTTAAAATTTATTGTGGGACCTCAATTTATTCAATTTCACCAAAAAGGGGTTTAATTTTCCAAATTTCCAATTTGGTTCCCCAATTTTTCCAAAATTACCATTTTGCCCTTCTTTCACAAAAATGGTAAGTTTTTCCCCAAAATTTCCAAAATTCTTCAATTGGTCCTCCAACATTATTTTCATGCCTAATTGACCCTCAATTTCATAAAATTGTATTTTGGCCCCTTTGAATTTCGAAAATCCCCAAATTTTCCCTAAATTTCAACTCTTCAACACTACCGAATTTGATTTCATCAAATTAACCGATCAAAAACTTCTAATTATTGAAATTGGAGTTGAAATTGAGTTCCTGTATGTTCATACGATTCTAAGAAACTTTGAATCGCAGATTTTAACATCGGAACGATCTCAAATGGAGCTTTACCGGAAAACAAACTGTAGAGAGAGAAAGCTTCGATTATTCACCGGTGTAGGCACGACAATCCGAGCTTTCGATTTGGGCATATAGGTCTCGTCCTAAGGTTCATCCTAAAATCAAGTATTGTATCAATTGATGTGGAATTGGATTAGAATTTCGTCATTGAAATTCGGTCGACTCTCTCTCTAGCACCGATCGAAAATTATAAAGGGGGGCCGAATTGGCTTACCTTTCGGGTCTAATTCGGCTGTGGAAAGGCTGAGGAAGTGTTGGGAGGGCTTGGTTTGGCATGAGGAGGGCTTGAAATGGCCGATTTCAGCTTGGCCGAAATAGGGCAGCTTCGGTCCACCGGAGTTGCTTCACTATTCCATCATGTCGGCACTTCTCCAACGTTTCTTGGATTGACTGGAGTTTGCTATCAGATAGCTGTCTTCTCCCCGGTTCTAAAGAGCCCGACCTTTGTTTAAGTCAAAGCTCTGGTTCGAGCTTTACCGGGAAATGGAGTAGTAGAGAGAGAGAGAGAAGTGTTCAGGTGTGAGAAGAATGAAATGGGGATGACCTATTTATATAGTTGTAAAACCCGTGTATTAAATGGGCGAGATTTATTACTAGTATTAATATTGCAATAAATTATTAGTATTAATTCCAATAATTTAATTTCGGTAATAAATTATTTGTATTAATTCCAATAATTTAATTTAGGTATTAAATTATTGGTATTAATTTCAATAATTAAATATATATTAATTGATTGCTATTTATGATAAGCCGTACATTCGCATAAAAATTTTTGACCGAAATTTCGGGTTACAAAAAATCACACTTCCCAAAAGGTCACCCATCCTCACACTACTCTCAAGTAAGCACACTTAACTTTGAAGTTCTTATAGAATCTAATTCACCTGAACCAATTTGGTTTTTATTTTTTAGTTTGTCTTAAATTTCTTTTCCAATGTTTAATAAATCCTTTGTATCAACCGAAAGTTGTAAATTTTCATATTGCTTATTCCCAAATGTAAACAGGTTTGGTTTTTCTTATTCGGTTTGACCGGTTCTTTTCCCGGTTTTCCTTAACTCAAATGTGCGGGGTTTACACAGCCAATGGAAGGCTGCCACGTGTCTGATCAACGGGTCAAAGGCTAACTAGGCTGTTGAGTAGGAAGTCGGTTCAACATAGCCAGCCAATCATGGAGCACCACATGGCATGCTCGCACATGCGAAGCTCACATGCATGGCATAGTGTTGTCTCCTACCTTTGAGTTGGGAAGATGTGATCGATAGCTTCGCTGTCATAACTCCGACGACTTGTAAATCCTTCTATTACAACCATAAATGAGAGAAATTAAGGTCGAGTGATTGATGAATGTATAGAACAGTTAGTCCACGAGCTCTCTATATAAATAGCTCCTCTCCATTCATTCTCTTCATCCTTCAAATGCTCGAAGAAGAAGAAATGCTTAGTTTTCTGACAAAGCTTGAACTAGAGCTCCATCATGGGTAATTTTCTCCACCTCCGAAGGCAAATTTGGATTCTCTAGAATCCCAAGGAAACATCTACACGATTGCGTCATCCATTCAGTTCGAGGATTGCCAGAGAAGCACCGGCGAGCTCGCACAATACTGTCAATCCTCGGCAGTCTACAACCCAAAAAGGTCGAGCTCAATTTGAGCCACTCTCAGACCAATTCCTACCAAACCAAGCTCCCTATGCCACCCCTAGACGTACACTGACATTCCCTGAGCTGAATTGGTAAGTCCCATCCGCCGCCCTTCGCTAGAATTCACTATTCACAATCGGTTTTACCTAAAAAATAATGTGGAACGCGTTCCCTCGGACCAAGTAAATTAAGAGGTGAACCGACACTACTGTAAAAAAAACTAGGCCGATTTAATCAATAGAAAATATTAAAGAAGGGTTAACATGGGAAATTGGAAAATACCAAGTGACCAAAAAATTCACAAAAATTGTTCGGAAGACAATTCACAAATTCATTTTTCTAGGTGGCTTAAAAATGTCAATTTGGGAAATTGAGGCCACCATTAGATAGAAAATTAATTTAGAAAATTTTAAATTTTAGAAAACCGATTGAATTAGGTCCGAACTGACCAATTTTCGAATTCGAGTCAGTAAAACCGACCAGATGGAACCGGTTAACGGTCAACGGTGCCCCGTCAGCAGCCATGTAAAAATGGACAACCGATGGGAGACTTCCACGTATCCGGTCAATGGTCAGTTGGCACCATGTTAGCATGCCATGCAGACACGAGCAGCCAATGAGAGGCTTCCATGTGTCCGATCAACGGGTCAACGGCTGACGTAGCAGCCGAGTTGGACCTACATGTCAAAAAAACTAGCCAATCACAGCGTGCCATGTGGCATGACCACCACATCATCATTTTCAACCTTCATATGCTGATGGAGGGGACGGAGGAGAGGGAGACGCCGAAAAAGCTGGAGTCTCCGGCGACTCGAAAAACTCTCTAGTTAGGTCGCCGACGGTCGAGTCTTACACCGACAGGTAGCTTGAGCAATTGCTAAGCTCCGTATATAAAGAGCACCCCTCCATTCATTCTCAGCATACCACAATCGAGCAAAGAAGAAGAAGAGTGCATTTTCCAGCAAGCAGCAAACCAAAGCTCCGACGACGGGCGAAATCTCCACTAAAGAAGTTTTGGAGGGTGGCATTGGAACAGGGGAAGAACACTTGAGTTCCAAACACTCTCATGATGAACCAAGACCTACCAGAGAAGTGGGAAGGGGATCGCACAGTGAAGTCACTTCGGAGCTCGAAACAGCGAGCTCCTAACCGACCCAACCTTGACTCTCTCGGTCCTCCCACCATCTGCATTGGTCATCTATGAAGTTGGGAACCAAATTACAATTTTTGAAAAATTAGGGACTAAAGGGCAATTTTGGAAAATTAAGGGCTAGTGGGTGAAATTGAAAGAGTTAAGGACCTAAAGAGAATGATTGGAGACCTAGGGGGCTTAATAGATATAAAAAGGGGAATTAGGGACCTAAGGTGCAATTAAAGAAAGGTATGGGGCCCTAGGTGCAAATATGAGAAAGTATGCGATCTCTTCATCACCGCAGCTTCATACGAACACTCGTACCCTACAGGAACGGATTACCCGAGCACCAGCCCCTAGAAGCACACCGAGGAGAGAGACTCCACTGGCGCGACTTTGCCGAGATTACCGGGTGAGTGGGAACCGTTATGATGTCAATTTCAGTTGGAATGATGGTTCAACTTTGAAAACAATTTTCTTAGAATTAGCCTCCCCTATCTGGGTGACTCTGCTTAAAACATTTGGGAGCTAATTCCAGGCTTAGGCTTGGTATGCTAGTGGGCCCAAGGTCGATGGATACAGGCATGAACCCATCTTGAACGAGTATGTGATAAATGATGCTAAAAGATCCAAATAATGGGAACTTTGTGTGATACCCGTTGAGCCAAGTCTGAGTTGTCGAGCTTGTTGGGCCAAACCACTACTCTACTGAAGCCAGGTCGTCGAACCTATTTGGCAAGTACGTGTGAGTCGAAGCCAAACCGACAAATCATTGCACTAGAGGGCCAAATATAAAGGCTATAATTCAAAATACTGATGATTGTGCATGCACTATGATGTTCAGGCCATCAGGACACCTGGAATGAGGTAGTGATGGAGTTCAAGTACTGTTGGATGACCTAGTATACATAAGGGCGGTATGTTGTCCAGTAGGTCAAGAAGCTCGAGGAGCTCCCTGCACACTAAGATCGAGGCAGTAGGGGAAATGAGGTCTCATCCCACTAAGTGGACTTGATGAAGTAATCAGGGTTTGATGGTCAGACTATTGATGTCCACTCAAACTCCGAGTAGAGGCAGTGCATCTCTATCAGGGTGGACGGTAAATGCGCTCCAGTCCACAAGTGGAATGATTAGGGACCGTTCTACGAACATATGATCCCTCCTATGATAGGAGGGCGGTTGTTGATTATGTGCAATGTGTCAATAACAAAAAATGAATAATTTAAAGGATAAAAAAATAAATTTAGTAAACATTATAGTAGTTTCCCTCACTAAGTATTTCATACTCATTCCCCTCTCTCCCCTTTTTTAGGACTAACACCCAGACGAAAAGTTCCCGGATGCGCTTGGACCCTCAAGGTACGTTCCCTACCCCCAACTTAAAGTAAGGGTTTAAACATAAACACGCCTTTACCTACCCTATCTCATTTGGGTAGGAATACTCGTATGATGTAGGAAAGGGTGTCGGGTTGATCATGAACCCCAATCAAACTAGGTCAGGGCGTGACAAATAAATTGAGAAATTTACATAGCTCAAGCCACCAATTGAGGCAGGGTTTGATCCTGGGAGGATCCCCAGGAAGTGAACAATTCAGTGGAAGTAAAAGCTCTGATCACCGAATCCGCATCGATGAGTAATCGAAACTTTCTCTCTCTAAGATGATTTTCCGACGAATCTTTGTTTGATATCATTTGTAAGCCAAATTTGGTGTTTTAAAGCTTAGAATGAATCATGGTACATAGGAAAGATGATTTCAAACATGATAGGGGACAACTACCCAAGTTTTGGTGATCAATTTGATGAAACATGGATTCGGGGGTCAAAATGCAATTTTGGAAAAATAGTGCGATTTGGGGATTTTTGGAAAATCGGGGGTTGAATGGAAATTAAAGGAAAATTTGGAGACTTTTATGAAATTAACTCCCAATTGAGGGCCAATTGGTGATTTTTGGAAAATTGGGGACCAATTGGTAATTTTGAAGAAATAAAGGAGCAATTGAAAATTTTACAAAAATTAAGGACCTAAGAGGAATATTGGAAACCTTAGGGACTTAATTGAGAATTAGGGATCTAAAGTCAAAATTAGGAACTTTAGGGACTTAATTGTAATAAGGCATAAATTAAGGACCTATATGCAAATACTTGGAAGTAAGAGGTCTTTTATGAATACTCGAACCATGTAAGAATTGGTTGTGTGAGTACTTGTGTATAGTAACACATCAGTGGATGGAAATTCAACCTGGACGAACATGTCACAATTAATGGGTGAGTGGGATTTTCGACATCATACCCATTTGGGATGATTAGCACATTTTTAATTTAAAAACTACTTGTGAGTGGAGATTTTCAATGTCATACCCGATTGGGGTGATGAGCACTATTTTCAATTTTGAAAACCATTTTCCAGTAATGGTCTCCCCTCAGTGCGTGAAACTGCTTAAATATTTTGGGAAATATTTCTTATGAGAATCGCAATTGCTCTTGTAGGCCCCAGGACTCGATTTTGAAAATAATAGGGCCTAAGACCCAATTTTGGAAAACACGTGAAGTGGGCCCAAGGCCAATGTGAATGAGCTTAAACCCATAGATAAATCTTGATTTCCTAAGCATTATGGAAATTTACAAAAAATTGTTAAGTTGTGTGATGCAACCACCCAACCAAGCTCGTATCGTAATACTCGATTGGCTAGTAGTTACCGAGCCGAACCCTAGTGGACGAACTCGTTGGGTTGGTAGTTACCGGGCTTCACTAAGGGTATCGAATTTGTTAGACTGGTGGCACCAAAGATAATGATCTAAGTTCAAAAAACTTTTGTTTGTGCATGCTAAGATACGAAACTATCTAGGTGCTCGACATGTGGTAGTGTTGGTTCTAAGGGCTACTAGATTACCAGGGTGTAATAAGGGAAATTTTGTCGTCTAGAGAGTCTCGAAGCTCGGAGTATTTTCTTGCACACTAAGATCGAGGTCGGAGGGGGAGAGGTCTTATCCCACATCGCGGACCTGGAGTATATTTGGGTCTTAGGGTTGGATAATTAATGTTCACTCAAACTCAAGGTAGAAGTCACTAACTTCTATCAAGGTGGACGGTAAAGACACTCCGATCCACAAGTGGATGCAATCGGCAAACATCATCTGGGAATGTATGAACCCTTTTTTATAAAGGTGCATGTGTGGTTGTTTGTTAAACCAATCCCGAGCAAGGGAAAGTATTGAAAAGTTTCTATAAGAAAGAGCTAAACCCAAAAAACCTATGAATAAGATGGATGTTATAAATTTTTTTGAAAACTTACCCTGACTCTCATTCACTGAGTTGTAGAACTTACCCCTCCCCTAAACCCTTTTTCAGGAAAAACCTCTCATCAAGAAAAGCGGAAGCTAGGGGAAACAAGTAAGAAATAGTGCGAATAAGTAAATCCTTAATTAGATGTTTTGTAAATTTTGTTATGAAAAATGTGTACTAATATGTCTGTACCTTCCTCAATCTAATTTGGTGGAAATACTAATTTAGGACGGGGAAGGGTGGCGGGTTGATCACGGGGTTTCAACCAAGATGGGTAGAGCGTGATAACTTGAGTGGTATTAGAGCAAAGTCACTCTAAATCATTATCAAGACTATATAGTCTAAAACTAAATGAAAACTACCCACCTTGTAGGAACAATGGCCCCAAGTAAAGTAACCAAACAAACCTATGCTGCAACAACTACCACCAAACCCATGGGAAGTCCTATCCCAAATAAGGAAATAAGCTTGGAAGCTAAGAAGTCTAGGAGGACTCGAGCTCTTACACTTAAAGTAAATCCTGAGCTAAGAAGACTCTACAAATAATTTGTCAAGGTGTTTGGGAAACCTTACTTTGTGCGAAGAAAGGGGGACTTCCCTACAAGAAGTGCACGCCACAAAGATGGCAAAATACAAAACCACAAGCAGCCCCCAAGGAAAACTCCCCAATGTCTGAAGTGTAGGAGAAGTCGCAAGGGTCCATGTAGGGAAATAACATGTTTTGGATGTGGACAAATAAGACATATGGTGAGGAATTGTTTCACATCCCAATGATCTATAGCAATATCTCTTAAGAACAACACCTACTCGACTATCGGGGTCTAAAAGTATGGAAGGTAGGAGGCCACCCCAAGAACCACAATCCCAACTAGGGATTTCAATTGCACATAGGAAGAAGTTCGTCAACACCCTAGTATAGTAGTGGCTACTTCACGACCTTTCATTTTAACTATCTCCGTTTAAGAGGGGACATGTCACGCCCCGACCCAGTTTGGTCGGATCCCCATGAACAACCCGCCACTCTCCTGGTTTATTAAAGTGTTTCCCCTTATTATAATCCGTAAAGAGTAAGGCGTCCTTTAAACCTGCACCATTTCATGGAATAGTATAATCAAAACTGCATGAAATTTTAAACTTTAAATACTTGTCTTATAGGCATCTTAGTTTATGATGTTTTAGGGTAGGCTTTCCGAGATTTCCTGAAAGGGATATAAGGGAGGGGGTGAGTACAACTACTCAGTGAATGAGTTTTTAAAAGCTTTTTACTTTTAAGAAAAATATTTCTATGGAGGGTGCCAGACTCTTTTTTTTTTCAAAAATCCCTTTGTTTAAAAAAATTCGGGTTTTCCACCATTTCTTAGTTACCGATGTGTCATCACCCAACACACATCCTTCATCATGAAGGTTACACATATTCGTAAGTCAGTATCACTACTAAACCCGCTAGTGGCTCCGGAGCAACTTTTCCTACCACCCGGATAGAAGTACGACCACTTCTACCCTAGATATTAGTGGATGTACACGACATCCGACCCACAATCCTGAAATCACTTCTTTGTGTCCGTATGAGGACAGAGACCTCATCCCGTCCCACCCCGGTCTCATGTGCTTGGTGCTACTCTAAATTTCGCACAGACACCTGGAACGACAAACTGCCCTTATAGCCACCAGGTCGTCCAGTGCACTTAGGACGCATCACTACCCCTCATGGGCGTCTTGATGATCTCGTACTCACAGTGCATGCACAAACAATGTTTTCTCATATTGCCATGTAATCTGTGGTGCCATTGGTCCAACGGCCCCAACTCTCAAGTCAACCCGCAGTTGTTTGTCTTGACTGGTCTGTCGACCTGTCATGTCGCACTACCGCTAGTTGACTGAGCATGTCGGTTCTATCTTAGTACCATGGCCAAACAATTCACTTATTAGGTTTTATGGCACATATATCATGTTTGTTTACGAGCTCCTACTCCTGCCAACTGACCTTGGGCCCACTGTTAGAGATTTTCAAAATCGGGCATTTAGCCCCCAAGTTCCAAAACTGAGGCCCCCGGCCTATCAGAGCTATTCGAGCTCCCGTAAAAAAGGTCTCCCAAATTGTTTAAGCATTGGCACATAGTCAGGGGAGAGCACTTCCGACAAAACATATATTTTCTCTATCCATTATACCGCTCGGGTATAAGGACACCTCCGTTCATAACCGATTAACGGGTTTTCAACTTCCTTCGAGGAAGTCTCATCATACCAACCGGGTATGATTTACTTACAACCGGTAATTAGTTTTTTTTGCATGATTTTCACATCACTTCCTCTAAGTAGTGATGTTTAAAATACCACTTAATAGTGGGTTTTCATACCGAGGTACTTATCATTCTCAACCGGGTATGATATAAAATTTCCACTCACAACCGGTACGTGGTTTTTAATTTTAAGTTGTGCTCATCATCCCAACTAAGTATGATGTTAGTAAACCCACTCACCCATTAACGTAGTGAATTCCACTTGACCGGTTCATTGTATTCACACGAGTTCGTCCATGCTGGCGTTCCCGGTATTTTGCATTCCTACACGATATGAACATCCTTGTTCATTATTACTCGGCATAACAGCCTTCATTCATTTCCAATGAATGAGAAAACCCAAACTTTTAGTTATTTGCAATTAGGTCCCTAAAGTTATTTCTCTTTAAGTCCCTAATGTCGGTTTTTCCTCAAATTGAGTCCCGTAACTTTTAAAATTTATCTTGGGACCTTAATTTATTCAATTTCACCAAAAAGGGGTTTAATTTCCCAAATTTCTAATTTGGTTCCCCAATTTTTTCAAAATTACCATTTTGCCCTTCCTTTACAAAAATGGTAAGTTTTGCCCCAGAAATTCTAAAATTTCTCAATTCATCCTCCAACATTATTTTCATGCCCAATCAGCCCTCAATTTCATAAAATTTCTTTTTAGTCCTTTGAATTTCGAAAATCCCCAATTTTCCCCCAATTCCAACTTCTTAACATAGCCGAATTTGATTTTATCAAATTGACCCATCAAATGTTTCCAATTATTGAAATTGAAGTTGAAATTGAGTTTCTACATGTTCATACGATTCTTTAGAAATGTGAATCGCAAGTTTTAATGTCGGGACCAGCTCAAACGGAGCTTCGCCGGAAAATGAACTATATAGAGAGAAAGCTTCGATTACTCACCGGTGAAGGCACGACGGTCCGAGCTTTCGATCTGGGCAGATAGGTCTCATTCTGAGATTTTTCCTAGAATCAAGAATTGCATCAATTGATGCGGAATTGGATTAGAATTTCGTCATTGAAATTCGGTCAACTCTCTCTCTAGCACCGATCGAAAATTGTAAAAGGGAGCCGAATTGGCTTACCTTTCGGTCCTAATTCGGCCGTGGAAAGGCTGAGGAAGTGTTGGGAGGGATTGGTTTGGCCTGAGGAGGGCTTGAAATGGCCGATTTCAGCTTGGCCGAAATAGGGCAGCTTCGGTCCGCCGGAGTTGCTTCACTATTCCATCATGTCGGCGCTTCTTCAATGATTCTCATATTGACTGAAGTTTGCTATTAGATAGATGTCTTCTCCCCGGTTCTAAAGAGCCTGACATTTGTTCAAGTTGAAGCTCTAGTTCGAGCTTCACCGGGAAATGGAGTAGTAGAAAGAGAGAGAAGTGTTCAGGTGTGAGGAGAATGAATGGGGATGACCTCTTTATATAGGTGTAAAAATCGTGTATTAAATGGAGCGATTTATTATTAGTATTAATATTGCCATAAATTATTGGTATTAATTTCAATAATTTAATTTAGGTATTAAATTATTGGTATTAATTATAATAATTAAATATATATTAATTTATGGCTATTTATGATAAGGGTACGTTCGCATAAAAAGATTTTACCGAAATTTCCGGTTACAAAAAAATCATACTTCACAGGAGGTCACCCATCCTCACACTATTCTTAAGCAAGCACGCTTTAACTTTAGAATTCTCATGGATTCTCGTTACCTGAACCAATTTAATTTTTTTTGTTCTAATTTGTGTTAAGTTTCTTTTCCAAGGTTTAATAAACCCTTTGTATCACTCGAAAGTTGTAAATTTCCGAATTGCTTGTTCCCAATGATCGGGTTTGTAAACCGTCTCAGTTTTCTTACTCGGTTTGACCAGTTCTTTTCCCGATTTTCCTTAACTCAAAAGTACGGAGTTTACAGGACAAAACCCCAAACATATTGTATTTTGTCTTAAATAATGAATAAAAACTCCAAGTTCCTAAAACTTCTCTCTCAAACAATAATGAATTCGTCTAGCTGACTTCCTCAAGATTCTAGAGAACTCGAATTTGCCTTCAGAGGTGGAGAAAAGTGCCCAAGTCATAGTTTTGGTTCGTGCTTCGTCGGTAAATAAACACTTCTTGTTCTTCTTTAGGCGTTTGAGGAATGAGGATGATGAATGAATGTGAGCTCTTTATATAGGGAGCTTAGGGACTAACCGTTCTATATGTTACTCCATCAATTGGCCATTAACTCTCCGATTTAAGGTCTTGTCGGAGGAGTTTATTGGATGATGGAGAAAGGGCGTCCATTTTGGCCCCCCTCTCTCTCGTCGTCTAAAGGTAGACGATGACACTGTATTGCGCGTGCGAGCTTTGCATGTGTCGCTCTGTGATTAGCTATTATTGTTGACACAGCTTCCTACTAAGCAGCCTAGTCAGCCTTTGACCTGTTGATTGGACACGTGGCAGCCTCTCATTGACTGCTTGTTCCTACGTGGCTGCTGATCATATTTCTGCTTACTGTTGACCGTGACACGTGCGTACTCTGATTGGCTTATTTATATGCATCAGCTTTTCCTTCTGACACATAGTGTCACTGTCACGTGTCAGCCTATGATTGGCTGAGGTCATCAGATGTGGTTTGTCACTTGTCGACCTCTGATTGGTCAATCGTTTCTCCGATATCTTTGTCGAATGCTGACGTGGCATCCTCACCACGTGTCAGCTCCTCATTGGTCAGCCTTGCTGACTAGGCCTTTCTGACATTGACTATTGATCGGAACACGTGTCGCGCTTCTATTGGTCGGTCGTCACTAAGTGGATTTTCCTTCGTTTACCAAGGACACATGTCACCTTCTAATTGGCCAGCACTTTCAGGCGCAAACTGAGCAGATGATTAGGTGTGCTTTTCCACGTGTCGTGCGCTGATTGGTTGCACATGCTGACTGGGTGCTGACCTGGTAGCGGTCCGTTAACCAGCTAGACCGTTGACTGGTCTAGTCCGACTAGGTTCAGTGACCCGAAAACATAAATCGGCCAGTTTAGGCCCAATTCGATCGATTTTTCAAAATTTGAAAAATTCTAAATTCTTCTATATTCATTTTCTATCTGATGGTGATTTCAATTTTTTAATTTGATATTTTTATGCCACATAGAAAAATGAATCTTTGAACTAGTTATTAATAGTTTAATTCGGTTTAGGTTTGGTTCACCCTAAACTGATCCGGTTTTCACATCCAATCCGATTTATGGTTTTTTTCCATGATTTTTATGATTTATTGGCTACTTAGGTTTTTCCAAATTCTCGTTTTAATCCTTCTTTGCCCATCTCAATTTACTTAGATTCTTGATTTTATTTCAAAATTTTCTGATTTTACTTTCCGGTTCCTTAATCTAAAAGTACGGGTTTACATTGTCAATTTATGCACTCTGCACACTGATGGACATTGGACAGTAGGTAAGCATATTTTTTGTTATTTCCATGATACTCTTCATCACGGTTTATCTCTCTAGTGTAGCTCTTCCTCCAAATTTTATTGTTTCACTAATGCTAATTAGACTGAAAATTCTTATAATTGTTAATTTATTAGTAGTCTTATGGTCTTTTGGGTCACAATCTCATTTGCTCGAGCTCTAAAAAATAATGCATTATCATAGGTTCAAGTATTAATGTCGAATACAAGAGTGTTATTAACCCGACCATTTAATTCATTTAGATCCAATTGCTCCTCCGAGAGATGGGGTTGGAGCTTCGTGAACCATCCATTTTATAGTGTGCTCCAAATTCAATTTGTGAGACCTTCCCTTTCACTTGTGAGTGATTATTAGTCAAATTATCCCCTTGGAACCATTGCAGCACCTCGTTACTCCTCCACTTCCGAGACCACAACCACCACATCACTCTGGGACCACAAAGCCCATGGCGAGACAATGGTACCCTGCAGCATGAATGAGGTTGCTCCATCATCAATGTCGACTCTTATACATAACAAATATCAATTTTATCCTTAATATACTTTGTTTAATCTCTTGATTTTAATCATAATCATTTCAGGGGCATCGTCACTTTTTTTAACTGAATTTTATCTAAAAAATATTTTGATTTTTTATATTCAAATGATTAAATTGTGAGATAGTTAACTGAATTTTGTCTAAAAATTATTTTGAATTTTTTTATATTCAAATGATTAAATTGAGAGATAGTTAAAGGATTTTTTTTCTAAAAATTATTTTAAATTTTTTATATTCAAATAATTAAATTGAGAGATAGTATGTTTTTGCTCAATAATTCAATCTAGTAATGGAATCTTCTCGTGTGAACTCGCCTTGTTCACACTAAAGCTATTATTACCTGCGAGAAATTTCTACTTATCTTCTTATCACTCCACTCTAAACTTAAGTCCTCCATCCACCTACTACAAAAGCAAGTAATTTATCCCTTATCCAATTTTCCCGGTACTTCAAACCATACACGAAAAACCCTACCGATCAATGCTAAACTATTTCTTCTTCATGCACTTTAGTAAAGCTGATATCCAATAGATAAGTTGATATTGAATATTATAGCAAATTCAAAATCGAATCCTATCTCTATTATCACTTCATAAAAAAATCCATGTAGTGAAGGAATCTGATCTAACCCATACTTGTCCATAAATTCCATCTATATCAAGTGGGTCTGAGTATGTGATCCAAGTGCTTACGACAGTGCACAATTCACAAGTATGCAGTCAGTTGAAGATACTATCCGTCCATTGTTTTTTAAAATAGTATGTATTGATGTTATACACTTCATTGATACTATTCAATTACTATTTTGCTCTCAAAATCATTGATACCATATCTATTCAAATATTAACACTTATACTTCAAAGCCGTACACCTTACAAAATTTCTGCATTTTCTATTAGGATGATTATTTGAAGTATGGAGAGGGGTGATAAAAGTTAAGATGAAAAAAGAGTTAAACCGTGTAAGTTGCATTAGCATTATTTGCAAGGATTTGTTTATCAAGTGCCAACAGATTTGGATGATTGAACTAATAATTAATGGATGTGGAGATTGCAAATTCGAAATTGAACTCTCTCTTTGCTCATTTTCCTGCACCTCTTTTGAGGTACAAGGTAGAGGAGGTTTTTTATTATATTCAAATTAACTCTCTATTACGAAAATTAAACTATAAACATATTATGATACTAGTGGAGAAATCGATTGATTTTAAAATAATTACTCTTTTAATTATTAAAATGAAAATTTTTAATTAATGATAATGAATGTTGAATAATCATAATCAATCTATTTTAGTAAATGATCATGTTAAATGAGTTTAATCATATGCTTCTTAGATCATATTAGTTCACTTATTGATCACCTTTATTTTAATTAGGAGTATAACCTAACCTGGTGGTGAGTATAACTTAACCGGTTCCTGTTAGGTATTCAGAAAGCATTCTCCCCTCCTATTCTCATAAATTATTACACAAAATAAATGATAAAAATTGAAAAATAAATTATTACACAAGTGCTAACTTTAAGGTCACTTTGGAGTTGTACCATTTCATTAGATATTTTATTAATATATTTTGTAGTTTTGATAATTTCTAGATAATTCATATTACTAGAAAAGTTAATTCATATACTGATTTAATTGAAAATACCGTTATAACCAACGGAGTATATTCATTTCTTTGAATATATGCGTATTGTTTAACTTGAACTATATAGATTTCATACTTAAATGAAGATAATATTTGTTCAAAAAAACTAATGTGCCCTTTTTTTTGTTAGATAATTTTGCTAAATTTCTTGATATTTATAGTGTAATTAAAAAATATAACATTTACCTTAAATACATGAAATAATTCAATGTTAACTAAAACAATTGTCTTATTAATTTGTATAGTTATATATTTCAGTAGCATTAAAAGGATGAGTTAATTATTTAAAAACACAAAATTTAACTATTTTTTTTTCATTTTGCCACAAACACGTTTCGTTGATTAAGCTAACATTAAACTTCTAGTTTTATGTACTATTTTGACACGAAAATAAATTTTTTTATAGAAAATAAAAATGTTACGAAATTTTGGTAATTTAAATTTTATAAATAATACATAAATATATATATAATTAGAATTATATAAAATTTCTCATGAGATTAAATACTTAATTGTGTCATGAATATTTTAACTAGAGAAAATAATAATGGTACGTCATCAACCTAATATCATAATAACCAATTAAATATTGAATTACTATCAAAATTTAATGAAAAATTTTAATACCATATAAAAATATATATAGCATTAGAATTTTGGTACTAATAAAGTTTAATTAAAATAAAATTTAAGATTAATAGCCTAAAATAGTGTAAAAGAAAAAAAAAATATATGGCTCTTTATTATTCCACCAACTAGAGGCTCTCGAGCCCAAACCCCTAATAAAAAGAAAAAAATCCATAAAAATCGAACATTTGTAAAACATACATTTAATAATCATAAGAAAATGGTTTTTTTTTTCCTTTTGGAAATTAAATCAGTTCTAATTACATTTCTATTAGCAAATAAATATCCGAAGGGGAAAAATATCGGAACTCGAAAGAACTTCCTATTTATAACCTCTTTTTCTCATTTTCACATCCGTGAACTTTTTCGTGAAAGCTCTCTTCTTCATCAGACTCGGAACCCTACGCTCCTTTTTGCTCCTGGGAGAAAATGGCCGCCACTACACCGCAGTCCATCTTCCTCAAGCCCACACCGGCCAAGGCCGCCGCCTCCTCCATCAATCCATCCTCCCTCGCTCCGAATACCCTCTCTACCTCCAAGCCCCAGAAGCCCTGCTCCATAAAATGCGCCGCCACGGCCCACCAGATCCAAGATCCGATCAAGCCGACCCATCCCCTCCCCTCCGAGGATCGCGTCTACAACTTCGCCGCCGGCCCCGCCACCCTCCCGGAGGACGTGCTCCTCCGGGCGCAGTCGGAGCTCTACAACTGGCGGGGATGTGGCATGAGCGTAATGGAGATGAGCCACAGGGGCAAGGAGTTCTCCTCCATCATCCAGAAGGCCGAGTCGGATCTCAGGGCTCTCCTCGAGATCCCCGATGATTACGCCGTCCTCTTCCTCCAGGGCGGCGCAACCACCCAGTTCGCTGCCGTGCCCTTGAATCTCTGCTCCCCCGATGACCCCGTAGATTACATCGTCACTGGATCGTGGGGTGACAAGGCCTTCAAGGAGGCGCAGAAGTACTGCAAGCCTAACGTCATCTGGTCAGGTATGTAAATATCCCAAATATCCCTCTGTTTTGCTTGCAAAATGAGTACTTAAGCCCTTCAGTATCTTAAAAATCTATATTGACCCTTCCGTTGTGATGAAGTAAAAAAAATGCTCCTTTCTCTGATCTGATATTCAGGCAAGTCCGAGAAGTACACGAAGATCCCTTCTTTCGACGATCTGCAGCAGAACTCAGATGCTAAATACCTCCACATATGTGCAAACGAGACCATCCACGGGGTCGAATTCAAGGACTACCCGATCCCCAAGAACAAAGGCGGGATCTTGATTGCCGACATGTCCTCCAACTTCTGCTCTAAGCCTGTGGACGTTTCAAAGTTCGGCATAATATATGCAGGGGCACAGAAGAATGTCGGACCCTCTGGAGTTACGATTGTGATTATCAGGAAGGATTTGCTTGGAAATGCACAGGGAATCACCCCCGTGATGCTCGACTACAAGACCCACGCGGATAACAGCTCCCTCTACAACACACCGCCTTGCTACGGGATCTACATGTGCGGGCTCGTTTTTGAGGACCTGCTGGCGCAGGGTGGCCTGAAGGAGGTTGAGAAGAAGAACCAGAAGAAAGCCGAGATCCTCTACCAGGCGATTGATGGGAGCGACGGGTTCTTCAGGTGTCCAGTGGAGAAGTCGGTGAGGTCGCTCATGAACGTGCCATTCACGCTCGCAAAGCCAGAGCTGGAGGCGGAGTTCATTAAGGAGGCTGCTAAGGAGAGCATGGTGCAGCTCAAGGGCCACAGGTCTGTGGGAGGGATGAGGGCTTCGATATATAACGCCATGCCTCTGTCCGGGGTCGAGAAGCTGGTGGCCTTCATGAAGGATTTCCAGGCAAGGCATGCTTAATGCCATTTTAACGATCCAGTGAAAATGTCGGCCCCCCTTTGTGTTGGTTGGTCTACGAGATTCGAACACCCTAAGTTTGATAAAGTATGTTGCCTTTTGATCATTGGTATGCTGTTGTTTTGTAAGGAGTCGGTCACTGTCATTTGTGATCTACACAAGTTCGAAGGTCGAAGAGTTGCTGAATGAAGAAAAGTTCGTTGAGGGGACGTTTCGCGAATAAAAATGGAGTAATTGGCATCAGAAATTAGTAGTTTTTCTTGTTAAATTCAAGCATCAAGTTGCAGGTTGTTTCTTGAAAGAAGAATTCTTTCTCCCATGTGCATTGCTCAAATATCTTTTGTAAAAGTGATTTTTTTCTCCCACTAGCTTTTTTATTTGAAGTAAAAGTTCACAATATTATTTTTTTCTCTCTCAATATGACTTTAGAATGGACATACTAGAAGATTATATTATAGGGTTACATACTAGAATATTAGATTATAGGGTAAGAATATTTAGGCGGGGTAACACCAATTATAAATTAAATTTTTTTTTGTTTATTAATTCTGAAATACAAAAATATCGAGTAACTCCATATAGGGATACTATTAATTTTAAGTGCTATTGTATATTTAGAGTATAATCGAATTTTTGTCGTCAAATAACTCTCAAAATTTCAAGAAATTTCACGTGAATTGAGATCGATGTGGAAGGTCTAAAGGTGGTACTTAAATTTGCTACGGGCCAAAAATAGGGCCACAAACAAAGCATTTATTCTAAAGGTGGTACTTAAATTTGCTACGGGCCAAAAATAGGGCCACAAACAAAGCATTTGTTCTAAAGGTGGTACTTAAATTTGCTATGGGCCAAAAGTAGGGCCACAAACAAAGCATTTATAAACTAATTTGTAAATGTTAACCATTTGCGATAAATAATATGTATAATTGTATGCTAAATCTGAGTAAGAGAAAAAGTTAAAATATTGATATAATGAAAAGTTAAACTCACTAAATCAACAAACAAAAATTATAGTAATTATAAAGTTTTTATATTTTTTACGAAAAATCTCCCCTATATTCACTTAGAATTGTAGAACTCACTCACCCCTAAATTATTTTTCAAGAAGAATATGTAAACTCTTATTTAGTTATTTTGTTAATTTTATTATGTAAAACATGTGTACTTCTATATATTTACCTTATCGGTTTTATTCGTTAGAAATACTAATTTAGTACGGGGAAAGGTGGCGGGTTGATTAGGGGTCCAATCATACCGTGTTGGGGTATGATAACTTAAGTGATATTATAATATAGTTTTCCAAACATAAACTTTCGTCTTATAGATATGACCCCTCAGAGAAAAATCCAACAAACCCATGTTGCTGCCGCAGCCATCACGGACCAGTGAGAAATCCTTTCCCAGATAAGGAAATTAACTTGAGAGCTCAAGAGTCTAGGAAGACTCAACTCACTCTGCCAAGAATAACTCCCAAGTAGAGGAAACTCTATAAGGAGTTTGTCAGGGTATTCGGGTAACCTTACTTTCTACCAAGAGAGGACAATTGCCCTACAAGAAGTAAGCACATCCAGGATGATGAAGTACAAATACATAAGCTATCCCTTGGATAATTGGTATAAACAAGGCATCACGGGAGAATAAAAACCATGGTGACCCTACTCACCAGGAAAAGGCAAAACCTCATAGGAAAGAGAAAACTTCCTGCTGTCATAGATGCCAAAGGAACTACACAAAGGTATGCACTAAAACAATATGCTAGAGGTGTGGACAACTAGGGCATGTTGTGAAGAGTTGTCCAATACCTCGAGGACGTATGACCACACTTCCTAAGAGTAATAAAAATCCATAAAGGAAGATTTCCCAAAGCCCGAGATGTAGAAGAAACCATGAAGATACATGTAGTGAAGTAACATGTTTTAAATGTGGACAGTTGGGACATTATGCGAAAAAGTGTCTAAGTACCAACAAGGAATGTGATACCAACACCTAGTGATGTTACACCCACGAATATGAGAGGAGCCAACCCAACACCAAGGATACCAACAAGGGCTTACAATCTCACATAGGAGTAAACTCATTAAGAGCCTAGTATAGTAGCAAGAAATTCTCAACCTCCTGCATAACTACATCCTTGTAATTGGGGAAACAATCCAAACGTATTTTATTACTTTCCAATAATGCATAAATATCTAAGTTTTAGATATTTTTATCTCTTGAATAATGATACAAACCAAAAAGCTCATATGTATGAGCAGGGAAAAATTCTTGGTAGAAAGGTGGTGAAAGTTAAAGGAGGATGAAGACTAAAGGTTGAAAGAAACAACACCTTAAAGACTAAGAAAGGATAATGATAGACATGTTTAAACTGAGGAAGGACAAGTGAAGCCTTTTGATACTCTTAACTAGGAAGTTAGGAAATCTCGGAACAAAATACTTCCACCTCTCTTAAGAAGATAAACTTGTAAATGGAATACATGTTGAGATAAAGGACCAAATAGAAAGGAAGTGTACTCATGAGAGTCCAATGAGCAAGTTAGACCCAAGGAATGGTAAACGAAAAGATAGCATCCAAGGATGCCATACCAAGTTGGAATGGGTGGGACACTCGTGATAAAGGAATAAGGGAAAGGATTTCCGAAAGAATAGGGATCCTAGAGAAGTATGCACTCCAACCAAGAGGTGATTAAGGGAATAACGATGGACACCAAGATTAGTTCCGATCCACACTCACTTAATAGAACTTTAGATTGGATGACGGAGTTTAGTATGGAGTACAAGAAATAAGATCTGACAACCGAAAATTCCTTAGATAAGAAATAAAGTTCAAAATGGAAATTCAAAGTCGGTAAAGGATTGAAGATGGATGAATGCACCAACAAAAAAAGGGTGTAAGGATATGAAAGAAGGGAACCTTTAAGGAACGGTAAGAAGGTTGGATGCATAGTTCCAAATATGGAAGTCTTTACTTCTTAGGACGAGAGTAGAGAGTAGGAACAACAAATGGAACTCCCCAAGATAAGTCCAAGGAATTGATTAGTATGTTGCAAGGGATCAAATAGGAGTGAAGGGATAGTAACCACGAAATGGTCACACGCAAGTAAGGATGGACTAAAGAACGAAAATTCTTAGTTAAGGATGTCATAAAACCTGGGGGAGGACATGAAGGAGGAAAGTCCTGAGTATGTAGGTAAGTTGAGAAGTGATTGGGAAACCCCATGGTTGGAACTAGGAATACCCAATAAGGAGGTTAGTGAAGGACAAGTAAATAAGGAAAGCCCAAATGATCATAAAAAGCATGACCTCTAAGTAAATGAACAGTTATCAAGGGAATGTTCTAGAAGTATAATGTACAAAGACAGCTCTAGAACAAGTCATGTTGCAAGGGACATGTAGGTCTAACAGTTCCAAGAAGGTGTGACTTAAGTAAGGAACAATAGTTTATTTAAGCATGATGAGGTCAAATAAAAGGATTTGGGTGGACCGGAGTTATAATAAAGAAAGAATGGATTAAAGGACCAATATAAGACAAAAAAGGGGGTAACGTCAAAACCCATGAAAATAAGAACGAAAAGCTCAAAAGGGCGTCGAGCTAAAGATTTTAATGACCAAGGGGAATAACTAGACACGAGGACGGTCAGACATTTCAGAACTCCCAATCTTGTGATATGTATTAATGTTTGGACGAAACCCTAAAGAGGGAGAATCTTACCCCTAAGCGGCATAAGAATTCGACATAAGAAAATACCTTTGGCAAATGGGTAAGACAAGTCGATCATAATAGTTCCATAGAATATGTGGATATTTAAGGAGAAGAGAAATCCTTTAAGGTTGTTATCTAAAGGACTAAGTAAAATAGTACCATAATGGCATTTTGCTCAGGGAAAAGTCGTATGAGCAAGGGAACACTTAAAGAGAAGGAAGTGGGAAGCCGTATTGCTACGAGATCTTCTTCTCAAGTGGGAATACCAAATCACGCCATTACGGGCAATGGAAAAATAATTGATAAAACAATAGACACCCAAGACATGGGAATGAAAAATTCCCAAAGGAAGGAAATCCACGAATGATGCCCCAAAAGAGATGCAACTAGGATGGGGAAGGGTCCCATGGCATCATATCTGATCGAATCACAAGTGACATGAAGGGAAATTTAAGCTCCAACTAAATTCAATTGGCAAAGACATGCTAACTTGATGGCTGAAATGGGAAAGGAAAGGAGGAAAATGGAAGGGGAAATTATTCACTATTTAAAGGACACATACCGAGTTTTGGGAACAAAACTCCTAAAAGGTGGGGATGATTGTAAACCCCGTTCTCTCGGAAGAGGAAACCGGAAATTTTTTAGAGAAAACTAAGGATCTAAGTGAATCAAAAGTGGTATAGAAGGGTTAGAACTAGAATTTGGAAAATCCAAAGTGGCCAAGAAATACCTACACATCATGGAAAAGAATCACGAAGAGGATTGGATGTGAAAACCAGATCGATTTAGGGTGAACGTGACCTGAACTGGACTTGAACTGGATTGAACTGTGAAAAACCAGTTCAAAGATTCATTTTTCTAGGTGGCTTATATGCATCAAATTGGAAAATTGAAGGCATAATTAGATAGAAAATAAATTTATATGAATTTAGAATTTTTTTTAATTTTAAGAAAACCGTTCGAATCAAAACTAATCGATTTTTGAATTTGGGTCACCGAACCTGGTCAGTTCAAACCATTCAACGGACCGCTCCCAGCTCAGTGCCCCGTGAGTAGGTGTGACCAATCAGGGTGCTACACATGGCGAAGCACGCCCAGTCAACTGCTCAATCAGTGCCTGGAAGCGTTGGCCAATCAGATGGTGACATGTGTCCTTGCTTAGGAAAATCCACATTAGCGATGATCGACCAATAGGAGAGCGACACGTGTCCCCGGTCAACGATCAACTGAGGAGAAGCCTCGTCAACAAGGTTAACCAATGAGGAGCTGACACATGGCAAGGATGCAACTTCAGCAACTAATAAGGATGTCAAAGAAACAACCAACTAATAAGAGGTTGATACGTGGCAGAGCCACGTCGGATGACCTCAGCCAATCAGAGGCTAACACGTGGCAGTGGCACTGTGCATCAAGAGGGAAATCCGACGCATTTAAAATAACCAATCAGAGGATGCCACATGTAAATTCAAGGGTCAAGTGAAATACAGTCAACAAACACGCATGAACGAGTGACTAATGGGAGGTCGTCACATGTCCGATCAATGAGTCAAAGGCTGAATGGGATGCTGAGTAGGAAGCCATGTCAATAAATCCAACCAATCATATTGTGCCATGTGGCAAGCCCGCATGTGCGAAGCTCGCACGCGTGGAACATTCTCATCTTCCTCCTTAGGAAAGCTGACAGAAGAGAGGAGGGAGAAAGTGGGTAGTCTCCGGTGACCCGGAAAATGCTCCAATATGACCACCGGTGGTCGAGTTAGGGTTCGAGTCTTGGGTAGACAGTTCACCAGTCAGTTGTCAAGCTTCCTATATAAAGATCACCCCTCCTCTCGCCTTCCTCATCTCACCAGCGAGCGAAGAAGGGGAAGTACTCAGTTTTTCGGTGAGGCATAAACCAGAGCTCCGACATCAAGCCTTTCTTCAACCTCCGAAGCTGCATTTGGTGTCTCTAGATCTGAGAGGAAGTTCTCCACCCAGCTGCACCCTCCATTCGGCCTGAGAACCACTGACAAGCTCAATCAGTGTTGTTGCTCCAATGGTCGTAAAGAATCCGAATTGCCTAAGTAAAATTTTGGCCACCTCCGACCTCCTACAGCTCGGACAAACCTGCCACAACCCTCTCCAACTGACCCTCGACCCCTTGGAACCTAAAAGATAAGCTAATTCCGCCTAGTTTTGCTGAAATGGTAAGGCTATAGAAACTAGAGCACGCAAACTTCTCTCATCAAATTGACCTTGCTCCGACTGCTAATTAACTCACTTGTTGATCCCAGGAGGATCCCCTGGATAAGAATTAGTCACCGCTATCCAGAGTTCCAATCGTCTTCCCTCTGCTGGTAAGAAAACCAAGCATTCTCTCTCTAGAAAATTTTTCATGTGAAGCTCCATTTGAGCTCAAAAGTGGGTCAATTCATGTTGTTCAAAGGTCAGAATGCTCATAGGGAGATGGGGGAAAATGATTAGTAGCATTATAGGGGGAATTAACCAAGTTTAAGTGGTCAATTGAATGAAATAAGAATTCGGGTGTCAAAGTGCAATTTTTGGAAAATTGGGCAATTTAGGAATTTTTGGAGAATTGGGGGCCGAATTGCAATTAAAGGAAAATTGGGAGATACTTGTGAAATTAACTTCCAATTGAGGGCCAATTGGTAATTTGGATGAAATTGAGGGCCAATCGGTGATTTTGAGGAAAATTGGGGGACCAATTGGAAATTTTGAGAATATTGGGGACCTAAGAGAGAAATTGGAAACCTTAGGGAGTTACTTAAAGATAAATTGAGAATTAGTGAACTAAAGGCAAAATTATGAACTTTAGGGAGCTAATTGCAATTGAAGCATAATTAAGGACCTAGGTGCCCATAAATGCAAGTATAAGGCCATTTGTTTCAATTTTTTTGATGTGATCACTTGGACTATGTAGGATGGACAATTCAAGAACTTGTGCATAGGAGCACGTAGCTGGCTGAGATTCAGCCAGAACCGAATCACATCATATTGGATGAGTGAGATTTCCGACATCATACCTAGTTGGGATGATAAGCACATTTTCGAATTAAAAACTGTTTTCCAAAAATAGTCTTCCCTAACTGTGTGAATCCTGCTTAAATCTTTTGGGAGATATTTTTGGTGAGAGCTGAAATTGCTCTAGTGGGCCCATTGCCTTAGTTTTGAAAATAATAGGGTTTAAGGCCTAGTTTTGGAAAAACTCGTAAAGTGTTCCTAAGGCCAACGAGAATAGGCTTAAACTCGTAGATAAAATCTTGATTCCTATGTATTATGGAAATTCACCAAAAAATGGTCAAGTTGTGTGATAAAGCCACCCAACCAAAGCTAGATCATAGAACTCGTTGGGCTAGTAGCTACCAAGCTGAAGCCGAGTAGTCGAACTCGTTGGGCTAGTAGCTACCAAGCCGAAGCCGAGTAGTCGAACTCGTTGGGCTAGTAGCTACCAAGCTGAAGCCGAGTAATTGAACTCGTTGGGCTGATAGTTACCGAGTTGAAGCCGGGTCACTGAATTCGTTAGGCTGGTGAAACCAAAGATAAAGGTCTAAATTTAAAATACTTTTATTTGTGCATGCTAAGATATGGAACTATCATGACATTCTACATGGGGTAGTGTTGGTTCTAAGGGCTGCTGGACAACCCATGGAGTATAAGGGAATTTTTGTCGTCTAGTAAGTCTCGAAGCTCAGAGAAACTTCACGTGCATTGAGACTGAGGTCAGAGGGGGAGAGGTCTCATTCCACCATAGCGGACACAGAGAAATTCAAGTCTAGGGAGTATACAATTGATGCTAATCACCTTCTCTACCTCCCTATGAGCATTTTAAGATTTGAATCATAAAATTTGGCTTAGAATTGAGCTTAAACGGAGTTTCACCGAAAAATATTTCTAGAGAAAGAAATTTTTTATTTCTTACTGGTAAAGATACAATTGTCGGGTTCTTGGAATGAGAAGCTAGCTCTATTTGAGTGGATATTCACAAGATCAAATTTCAACTCAATTGATAACATGAGTAATGAGAATTTGATTTTGTAAAATTTCACAAATATCATTATGTGAATTTATAGTTCCAATGAAGGGCGATGATAATGGCTTACCACAAGGACTCAAGGAGGACATGCTTCGTCCGTGGACAGTTGTAGGATGGTTGGTTTGGTCGGAAGAAGCACGGAGGTAGCCCAAACTAAGCTCGAAGTTTGTGCAGAAATTCGTGTGTTGGAGCATGTTCGCTCTGCGATAACATCGAGTCTTATCCGATGGTCCTCAAGCTGAAAAAAGAGTAGGGTAGGTAGATGACATTTGCAGGATTCTAGAGAACTAAATTGTGCAGTCGTAGGTGGAGAAAAAGGATGACACCAGATTCTTTCCTTTGGGTGGTCAAAAAATGGAGCAGTGTGATTCTCTCTGCTTTGGAGGTGTGAAGAGTATGGATGGAGTGAATCTTTTTATAGAGGAAGCTTGGGAATTGATGGTTCTATCTATTCCATCATTGACTGACCATTAGCTCCTTGATTTAAGGCCTTGTTGGAGAGATTTATGGCTCACCAAAGTTATGAATGTCTGTTAGCCTTTTCTCTACTTGTTTGTTTACAGGTTGAAGATGACAATGTGGGCGTGTGCGAGCTGCCATGTGGCATACTGTGATTGGCTAGTGTCGTTGACACAACATCCCACTCAGCGTCAGAGTTACTCTTTGACCTATTGATTGGACACGTGGCGACCTCCCATTAGTCGCTCTTTCCGATGTGGTAGTTGACCAAAGTTGATTGTGAGATGTTTGTTGTTGATTTTTCCACATGGCATCCTCTCATTAGTTAATTTAAATTCATTAGCTTTCCCACCTAACACACTATTTCATTACCATGTGTTCTCTTTGGATTGGTTGTATCCATTTGATGTGGCTTTATCACGTGTTGATCTCTAATTGGTTGGTCCTTCTTGGACATCCTAGGTGATTGCTGATGTAGCACACTTTCCACTTGTCACCCTCTCATTAGTCAGTTCGACTGATAGGGATTTCCTTCAGTTGACCGCTCACTAAGGACACATATCACACTCACATTGGTTAATTCTTGAGTACATGCAATTTCTTCAGTTGACCATTAATGAGCGACATATGTCACACTCTGATTGGTTTGTTCTTTCAAACGCTAACCTAGCAGATGACGAGGCACGCTTTGCCACACGTCGCACATTGATTGGTCGCGCTGATAGGGCACTGACCTGGTAGGCAGTTCGTTGACCTAGTTAGACCGTTGTCTGGTTCAATTGGACCGGGTTCAGCGAGCCGAAATAAAAAATTGGTTGGTTTAAGACCAAATCGACCAGTTTTCTAAAAAATAAAAATTTCTAAATTTATCTAAATTCATTTTCTATATAATGGTGACTTCAATTTTCTAATTTGACATTTTTAAGTCACCACAAAAAATAAATCTTTGAATCGATTCTCCTCGGTTCAATCCACTTTAATTCAGTTCAGTCTCGGTTCACCCTATCCGGTCTAGTTCTCACTCCCAATTTGTAATTGGATTATTTCCTTTTCTACATAATGGCCGGTCTAAATTCATTTTCTACATAATGGTGACTTCAATTTTTCAATTTTACATTTTTAAGTCACCACGAAAAATAAATCTTTGAATCGATTCTCCTCAGTTCAATCCACTTTAATCCAGTTCAGTCTTGGTTCGCCCTGGCCGGTCTAGTTCTCACTTCCAATTTGCAATTGGATTATTTCCTTGACTTGTTGAACTTTAATCATCACCCCATATCACTTCAAATCTCGTTTTGATTTCTCTTCACAATTTCGGTTCACTTTGAACCACAATTTTCTTTTCTAAATTTTTTTGTTCTCTATTTTAGCTTTCTTGTTTTGAGAAAAAGGGATTTACATAGTCTCTTATAAATGTCGTGGACTTCACCTACCATTAAAAAAGGGTTCATAACTTCGCTCGTCTTTCTAAATGCTTGAGACTTTGCCCATCTTTCTAAAATATTATGGTATGGGTTTGTCTTTCATTAGGATTTGAGACTTCATCCATTTTAAAAATTAATTAGGACTTTAATCATCTTTCTAAACACTCTTTTTATATGTTTAGAACTTTTCCTATCTTTCCAAAAATATTTGTTAGCTTAGCACCATGTCTTTTGGATAAATTTGGTGTCATTGCCCATCTTTCAAAAAGGGCTTAGGACTTCTCCCATCTTTGAAAGGTTGGTCAAACCGACCCGAACTAGCCAAAGGAAGGTTAAAAACTAATTAAACTAACCCTGAACCAACCAAAGTACAATCAACATTGGTCAAAACCACTGTAAAATAGGTTGAATTGGTTGAAAACGGGTCAAACCAAGTTAAATAAGTAAATAACTAATCAAAGGAAAGTCAAACCAAACATTATATATTTTGAATTTTCCTAAAATAAAATAAAAAATTAATGCTCTTTAATTAATTTAATATTTAATTAGTCGAACATGTTGAGTTAGTTGCAAAAAATCGGTCAAGCAACCAGTCAAATCACATGACGAATGGTGACACGTGTGCACAAATGTCAGAGCATGCACGTGTGCACACATGACATTTAAAAATATCAATTTGGAAAAAATGAGGTCACCTTCAAATAAAAAATAAGTTAAAATTTTTTTTAATTTTTGGAAAACTGGTCGAATCGGGCCTGAACTAGCTAATTTACGATTTCAGGTCATCGAAGCTTGTCGGACCATACCGGTCAATGGTCCGACTGGTCAATGGAATGTTGCCAGGTCAGTGGCCAATTAGTAGGCGCGTCCAATCAGCACGCGACACATGGCCAAGCGCACCTAGTTAGCCTCTCAGTCAGCGCCTTGAAGCGTTGTCCAATCAAAGTGTGACATGTGTCCTTGGTCAACAGTCAAAGGAAGAAAATCCACGTCAGTGATGACCAACCAATAGGAGAGTGGCATGTGTCCTTGGTTAATGGTCAATGTCATAAGAATCTAGTCAGCAAGACCGACCAATGAGGAACTAACACATGGCAATGATGCTACGTTAGCATCCGGAGAAACGACCGACTAATAAGAGGTCGACACATGGCAGTGTCACGTCAGATGACCTCAGCCAATCAAAGTTTGACACATGATAGTGGCACTATGCATCAAGTGGGAAACCAGATATATTTAAATCAACCAATCGAAGGACGCCATGTGTCATGGTCAACGACTGACCGAACACAATTAGTAGCCACATTGAAATGAGCAACCAATTGGAGGCTACCATGTGTACGATCAACATGTCAAATGCTAACTAAGCTGCTGAGTAGGAAGCCGCGTCAGCAATGCCAACCAATCACAAAGTGCCACTTGGAAAATACTCGCGTATGAGCTTCTCACGTGTGGAACAGTGTCGTCTCCCGCCTTCAGATGATAATACTATTCATGGATGAAAAATGGAATAATTCCATTTTTCATTTCCAATGAGGGCATATCCGCTTTGGCAATGGAAATTCTAAAGAGTATAGGCTCAACAAATTTGGAAACCGATATAGCCAAGGGACCCCGAGCTCCCTATATAAAGAGCTCCTCCCCATTCATCCTCATCATCCCTCAAACACTCGAAGAAGAAGAAGTGCTCAGTTTCCCGTTGAAGCTCAAACCAATGCTCCGACTTGGGCACTTTTCTCAACCTTTGAAAGTGAATTTAGATTCCATAGAATATTGATGAAGTCAACTACCCAACGACACCATCCATTCACCTCAGGAATCAATAGAGAAGCGCCAGTGGATCCAAATAGTGAAACTGGTCCAAAGGACTCGAAGTTGCTCGATTCTGCCCTATCCAAGTTTGGCCATCCACGACCTCCTCTGGCCGAACCAAGCTCTCCACAAGTTTCTCCAGCCTACTCTCAACTCCCTGAAGTGCCCACTTAAATCAATTCAATTCCCCCTCATCGGAATAGCTTAGTTCTAGAGAGGAAAAGTGCCCCGACTTGACTAACCAAATTTCCACTACTTAGGATGAAAATTTGAGTCGCTCTTGATCCTTGAAGGACCACATGGACAAGAGCTATCATCCTAAATTAAGAGCTCCGACCGTCATAGCCCCACCAGTAAGCTTCTGAAGCTTTCTCTCTCTACTTCTAGTTTTCCGACGAAGCTCCATTTGAGCTCGTTTTGGACCCAAAAATGGTAATTCAAAGACTAGTCAAATCGTAGGGAGGTAAGGAAATTGATTAGCACATTATAAGGAGTAATTAACTTGGATTGAGGGGTCAATTTGATGGAATCAAATTTTGAGACAAAAATGGGGCGATTTGGGGAAGAAGGGGTGAAATTAGGAATTTTTTAAAATTAAGGGACTTATGTACAATTTTTCTAAAAATTGAGGACCAATTGATAATTTGGAGGAAGTTGGGGGCCAATTGGCGATTTTAAGGAAATTGGGGACCAATTGGTCATTTTATGGTTATTTGGGGCAAATTAGCAAATTTGAAGAAATTGTGGATCTAAAGTACGATTAAGTGAAAATCTAGATTTTTAAAGTCCCTAAAAGGAAGTTTAGTCAATATTGACAAGTTAACAATTTTAGTATTTAACCGGGATTAATTAATGTGAGGGTTAAATTTGAGAATTTTGGAATAAGCTAAGACTTAATATTACTTATCTGAAATGATGTAGATACGAGAAGGAGCACATCAATCTATAACTACGAAATACCCCAAAAAATACAAACAAAACATCTCAAAAGAAACGAGGTACTACACACCAGGTGAGTAGGACTTTTAATATCATACCCGATTGGGGTGATATGCACTGTTTTAAAGTTTGAAAACCATTTTACAGGAATGATCTCCCCTGACCGCGTGAAACTATTTAAACATTTCGAGAGACTTTTCTGATAAGAACTAGGATAGCTCCAATAGGTTAGAGGCCTCGATTCTGATAAGGCCAAAGACCTAGTTTTGGAAAAACTCGTGAAGTGGGCCTAAGGCTAATGGGCACAGGCTGAAGTCCGTAGATAAAAAAATTTATGAGACTTGAAACTTTTTCATAACTGGCTATTTGTGTGAACCACCACCGTGCTGAAGTTGGATTGTTCAACTCGATGGGTTAGTAGTTGTTGAGCCAAAGCCAAGTCGTCAAACTTGTTGGGCTAGTAGTTATGGAATTGGGGTTGAGTTGTTGGGCTTATTGGGCCGGTAGCACCAAAGATAATGGATATAATTTCAAACATGATTGTTTGTGCTTGGTATGAGTTTGGAACAATCGAGGCGCCTAGTGTGGGGTAGTGTTGGTTCCAAGGGCAACTGGATGACCTAGTGAGTATAAGGAAAGCCTGTCGTCTAATATGTCAAGAAGCTTTGGGAGCTTCATGCACATTGAGACTGAGGTCATAGGGGGAGAGGTCTTGTCCCACTATAGTGGACATAGAGAATATTGAGTCTAAGGGATGGGCGGTAAGGCTCACTCAGACTAGTGGTAAGAGGTGCAACCTTTTACCTGGATGGTCGGTAAAGACGCTCCGGACCACAAGTGGAGTAGTCGGGGATTATTCTGCGAACGTGTGATCCCTTTTTTTATAAAGGGTGTCTATAGTTGTATGTTAAATCAATCCTAAGTAAGGGGAAGCATTGAAGAATTCTTTCATGAATATGTAAATAAAGAAAGATATTATAAACTTTGTTTTGAAAACTCACTCTAATAACCACTCACTGAATTGTAGAAACTCACCCCCTCCCTTTCCCTTTTTCCGGGAAGGAGATGACCCTTTAAGTACCCTCATGTCAAGACTATAATTTATTTTACCATTGTTAGTTTGTATAATATTATTCTAGGGAACAATGACAGAATGTACGCCTGACTCCTCACGATTTTTTGGAAGTAGTAACTCTTCCTAGACCAAAGCGAGTGGCGGGTTGCTCATAGGGTTATGACCAAACCGGGTCAGGGTGTGACGCCCATTCTCAACTATAACTTGGTTGAGGGTAGGAGTCCTTTTAGGGTCCTTCCTTGCTCATATATGAGGTTGTTGTGGTGGTAGGAGGTTCTCCTGAGTTTGCTCTGCCCAAATCTAGCATTGTCGAGCCCAAGGGAGTTTTCCTCTAACACTAATATGATTGGACCTAAGGGAGACAAGGTCACAAAAGTGGTTGATCAACCCTACTCAATCCAAATATGGGGATGATTAGACTATAAAAGAGTATCATGTGGTTGCTCCATTTAGATATGGAGATTGTGTCATTGGGAAATGATCTTTCGAGACCTCACTTCTCAGATCTGAAAACGTCGAGAGTGGTTGGCTGAGGAAATCTTATGGGAACGATAGAATGTCCTCTATAATAGTTTGATAATAACTCCGTTGGCTAATGTTGGATTATCACCAAAAGTCTGCCATTAAATGTGAGACAACCCAGTTTGGTTTCAGTAGGGGGAGGGTGTATGGTTGGTGGCTGGCATTGAAAAAACTTTGACAAAGGAAGGGAGGATGATAATCTACATTTCCTTAGAGAGGGAAAGCGATTCAATTGCAGAGGAGGTTCGAGAGGCTTTAGAGGAAGGGAATGGCCATTGGGATTTCCTAGGAGTATAGGTATGGTGCTAAAGAGGAAAATGTTTGAGATATTAGGGTTGGGATTTTAGGATTTTTTAAATGAATCTTAAATATGGTGCTTCCCAAAAATCCTAATTCATTTTCTAGGTTGATTGCCCATTGACTTGGGTCAGTTGACTTGAGTCGGGTCAAACCCGGATCCTTTTTTAGTGGACCAAAATTACTGTACTGCCCCTTATGGGTTTTTTTTTTAATTTAATCTCATTCTAGATGAATCAACCTTACAACTAAAATAGAGTTTTATTGTATCTTTAATATTGAGATGTTACAACTACTCCTCTTATTTTATGAGTTGTGTCATCAAAACTCTTTGTAGCATGAGAGTAATCCAATTTCTATAGTTGACTTGCATTAACAACTCCTCTTCGTCCACTTGGTTATCAACCAACAATATTTTGATTATGTTATATTTTTTTCTCGAGGCATAAACTTTTTCCCCATCATTTCATTATATGCACTGTCACACCCTGACCCGGTTTGGTCGGATCCCCGTGATCAACCCGCCACTCTCCCAGCTTATTAAAGGGTTTCCCCTTATCATAAATCGTAAAGAGTAAGACATCCTTTAAACCTGCACTTTTTCCTGAAATAACATAAATCAAAACTGCATAATATTTTAAATTTATCATACCAAGCGTCTTAGTTAACGGTCTTTAAGGGTAGGCTTTTCGGAATTTACTGAAAGGGATGTAAAGGAGGGGGTGAGTACGACTACTCAGTAAATGGGTTTTCAAAACTTTTAACTTTTAGGAAAAATATTTGTATTGGAGTGTGCCTGACTCCTATGTTTCAAAAATCCTTTTTATTTCCAATCTCGATTTTTACCACCATTTCTTATTAATCATGGTGTGTCATCACCAACACATATCCTTCATCATGAAGGTCAAACACATATTTGCAGGCTAGTACGTCCGTTGAACCCACTTGTGGCGTCGGAGCGACTTTACCGACCACCTAGATAGAAGCACGTCCACTTCTACCTTGAGAATGAGTGGATGTTCGCGACATCTTACCCTCAATCCTGAAATCAATTCTCCATGTCCATATGAGAACAAAGACCTCATCCTGTCCCCACCCTGGTCTCATGCGCTTGGTGCTACTCCAAATTTCGCACAGTCACCTGGTACGACGAACTACCCTTATACTCACCAGGTCGTCTAGGGCCCTTAAGACGCATCACTACCCCTCTTGGGCATCTTGATGGTCCCGTAATCACAGTGCATGCACAATCAGTATTTTCTTATCATGCCATATAATCTGTGGTGCCACTAGTCCAACGGCCCCGATTTTCAACTCAACCTGCAACTGTTTGTCTTAACTGGTCTGGAGACTTGTCATGTCGCACTACCACTAGTTGACTGAATATGTCGGTCCTATCTTGGTACCTTGGCCAAACAATTCATTTATTAAAGTTTTATGGCACATATCTCATGTTTTTTTACAAGCTCTTGCTCGTGCCCACTGGCATATGGCCCACTATTCGAAATTTTCAAAACCGGGCATAATAGCCCCCAAGTTCCAAAACCGAGGCCCCCGACCTATACGAGTTATTTGAGCTCCCGTTAAAAAGGTCTCCTAAATCGTTTAAGCATTGGCACACAGTCAGAGGAGAGCACTTCCGACAAAACATGTTTTCAACTATCCATCATACTAACCGAGTATGAGGACATCTCCGCTCATAGCCGATGAACGGGTTTTCCACTTCCTTCGAGGAAGTTTCATCATACCAACCAGGTATGATCTACTTACAACCGGTAATTAGTTTTTCCACATGATTTTCACATCATTTCTCTAAGTTGTGATGTTTAAAATCACTAATAATGGGTTTTTATTTCGAGGTATTTATCGTTCCCAACTGGGTATGATATAAAATCCCACTCATTCGTTAATACAGTGAATTCCACTAGACCGATTCTTTTTATTTTACGTGAGCTTGTCCTTGCTGGTATTCCCGGTACTTTGTGTTCCTACATGATATGAACATCTTAGTTCATTATCTATCGGCCTAATAGCCTTCATTCATTTCAAATGAATGTGAAAACCAAACTTTTATTTATTTGCAATTAGGTCCCTAAAGTTATTTTCCTTTAACTTTAAGTCCCTAATACCGATTTTTCCTCAAATTGAGTCCCAAAACTTTTAAAATTCTCCTTGGAACCTCAATTTATTCAACTTCACATAAAGGGGTTTAATTTCTCAAATTTCCAATTTGTTCCCCCAACTTTTCCAAAATTACCATTTTACCCTTCCTTTATAAAAATAGTAAAATTTACCCCACAAATTCTAAAATTACCCAATTGGCCCTCTAACATTCTTATCATGCCCAATTGACCCTCAATTTTATAAAATTGCATTTTGGTTCTTCGAATTTCAAAAATCCCCAAAATTTACCCCAATTTTAACTCCCTAACACAACTGAATTTGATTTCATCAAATTGACCAATCAAACACTTATAATTGTTTAAATTGAAGTTGAAATTGAGTTTCTACATGTTCATACAATTCCATAGCACTTTAAATCATGAGTTTTAGCGCTGGAACGAGCTCAAACGAAGCTTCACTGGAAAACAGATTATAAAGAGAGAAAGCTTCAATTACTCACTGTCAAGGACATGTCGGTCCGAGCTTTCGATCTGGGCAGATAGCCCTCATCCTGAGGTTCATCCTAGTATCAAGAATTGTATCAATTAATGCCGAATTGAGTTAGAATTTTATCATCGAAGTTCTACCGGTTCTCTCTCTAGAACTGGTTGGAATTTGTAGAGGGGAGTCGGATTGGCTTACTTTTCAATCCTAACTCGGTCGTGGGAGGGCTAAGAAAGTATTGAGAAGACTTGGTTTGGCCTGAGGAGGGCCCGAATTGGTTGATTTCAGCTCAGCTGAAACTGGGTAGCTTCAGTCCATCGGAGCTGCTTCACTATTCCATCACGTCGTTGCTTCTCCGTCAACCCTCGGAGCAAATGAAGACTACAGGCGTGTAGTTGTCTTCTCCATGGTTCTAAAGAACTTGACCTCGTCTTGTTTGGCTTAGAATAGTGACCAAGTCGGAGCTCTGGTTTGGGCTTCACCAAAAAATGGACCAATTGAGAGAGAATGGAGTTTTCAAGTGTGAAGAGGATGAATGGAGAGGGGCTCTTTATATAGGGAGCTCGAGGACTTTTCGGCTGTCCGTTTGGCACCTTTATAACAGACATTGATGGCCTAAAACTTATTGAATAGAAAAGTTTCTTCTTCGTTGGCGTTGCTTTGATTTTCTGGTGAGTGAACATTGCTGTCATCTGAAGGAAGAAGACGACACTGTTCCGAACCGGACCGGACCGGTCAGAACCATGTTCAAAGCTTAAACCGGCTGATTCACCCCCCCCCCCCCCCCCCCCCCCACATTCGATCGAAGTTTTCAAATTTAACAATTTCTAAATTCATTTTCTGTCTAATGGTTGCCTCAAATCTCAAATTTGAATTTTTTATGCCACTTAGAAAAATGAATTTAGAATCTGAATCAATAGTGGTTCAAACTGGTTCACCTAAACCGGTTTGATTTTCATCTTCAATTCCTTCTCAATTCTATTTCCATGACTTTTGGGACTCTTTGGGTCATTTAGGATCCATAAATTTCCCGGTTTGCCCTTTCTCTATCGGTTTCGGTTCATTAACCGACTCGGTTCATAAACCGGTTCAATCCAATTGGATCCGATTCATATAAACCGGTTTGGTTTTTCTCTTCTAATTTGTCCCAAGGTTCTTTTCCAAGGTTTTATGAACCCTTTGGATCACCTGAGAGTTGTAAATTTCCAAATTGCCCATTTCCTGATAATTGGGTTCACCTGAATCGGTTTGGTTTTCTCACTCGGTTTGGCCAGTTCTTTTCCCAGTTTTTCTTAGCTCAAAAGGGCGGGGTTTATAACTCTCCCCTTCTTTTAGGAGTTTTGTCCCCAAAACTTAATTAGCAACCTTGCATGAGGAATCATTTCCATTGTTGTCCATTTGGTGTTTGCTTAACATGTAAACTCTTCTCTTGTTCTTTCAACTAGCCCTTTTTACACCCTTCACTTAAGGAATTTCTTTTCCTTTATATTATTTACTCCCTCCATGGAGTTTATCATAACTAGATATACCTTACTTAAGGGTATATCCTTAGATTCACATCTCTCCTTGCTTAGAGCAACATTTTTCCCTTTGAGGTCCTATACTCAGGATTGGGAGTTCCAAGATACCTAATCATTCCCATGTCTAGTCAACATCTTGGTCGTTGAAATCCTTAGCTTGATGTCCTTTAGAGCATTACATACCTGTTTTCGTCCTATTTTGACTCTTCCTTCACCTGTTGTCCATTACAATTCCATCCAAATTTATGTTTGACCTTGTCATGTTTACTAACTGACTTTTCCTTATTTTAAGTCATGTTTTCCTCAGGACTGTTGGGTTTACATGCCCCTTACAACATAACATTTTATAGATCTTGTTTCTATGTCCATTGGATTTCCAGAACACTTCCTTTAGGGTTATTCCTAACTTTCCAACCTTTTAGGGATTGTATAACTTCATCCTTCTTTTCTTTTGGTAGTATTTCTTGACTACCTTTATCGTTATCCAATCAACTTACAAAATTGTGTCAGTTCTCCTCACCCACTCATCCTTTCTCAACTTCCTTATTGATTCTTTCCGATTTCGATGATTTGGTTTCCCAATAATTTACCGACAAGCTAGGATTCTTTTCTTGTAAACCCCGCACATTTGAGTTAAGGAAAACTGGGAAAAGAACCGGTCAAACCGAATAAGAAAATCAAGCCGATTTACATTTGGGAATAAGCAATATGGAAATTTACAACTTTGGGGTGATCCAAAGGGTTCATTAAACCTTGGAAAAGAAACTTAAGACAAACTAGAAAATAAAAATCAAATTGGTTCAGGTGAACTAGATTATATAAGAACTTTAAAGTTAAGCATGCTTGCCTGAGAGTAGTGTGAGGATGGGTGACCTCTTGGAAAGTATAATTTTTTGTAACCCGAAATTTCGGTCAAAACTTTTTAAGCGAACGTACGGCTTATCATAAATAGCCATCAATTAATATATATTTAATTATTGAAATTAATACCAATAATTTAATACCTAAATTAAATTATTGAAATTAATACCAATAATTTAATACCTAAATTAAATTATTGGAATTAATACAAATAATTTAATACCGAAATTAAATTATTGAAATTAATACCAATAATTTATGGCAATATTAATACTAGTAATAAATCTCGCCCATTTAATACACGGGTTTTACAACTATATAAAGAGGTCATCCCTATTTCATTCTCCTCACACCTGAACACTTTTCTCTCTCTCTACTACTCCATTTCCTAGTAAAGCTCGAACCAGAGCTTCGACTTGAACAAAGGTCGGTCTCTTTAGAACCGGGAAGAAGACAGCTATCTAATAGCAAACTCCAGTCAATCCAAGAATCGTTGGAGAAGCGCCGACATGATGGAATAGTGAAGCAACTCCGGCGGACCGAAGCTGCCCTATTTCGGCCAAGCTAAAATCGGCCATTTCAAGCCCTACTCAAGCCAAACCAAGCCCTCCCAACACTTCCTCAGCCTTTCCACGGCCGAATTAGGACAGAAAGGTAAGCCAATTCGACTCCCCTTTATAATTTTCGATCGGTGCTAGAGAGAGAGTCGACCGAATTTCAATGACGAAATTCTAATCCAATTCCACATCAATTGATACAATACTTGATTTTAGGATGAACCTCAGGACGAGATCTATCTGCCCAAATCGAAAGCTCGGACTGTCGTGCCTTCACCGGTGAGTAATCGAATCTTTCTCTCTCTACAGTTTATTTTCCGGCAAAGCTCAGTTTGAGCTCGTTCCGACATTAAAATCTGCGATTCAAAGTATCTTAGAGTCGTATGAACACACAGGAACTCAATTTCAACTCCAATTTCAATAATTAGAAGTGTTTGATCGATTAATTTGATGAAATCAAATTCGGTAGTGTTGAAGAGTTGAAATTGGGGGAAAATTTGGGGATTTTCGAAATTCAAAGGGGCCAAAATACAATTTTATGAAATTGAGGGTAAATTGGGCATGAAAATAATGTTGGAGAACCAATTGAGGAATTTTGGAAAATTTGGGGAAAAACTTACCATTTTTGTGAAAGAAGGGCAAAATGGTAATTTTGGAAAAATTGGGGAACCAAATTGGAAATTTGGAAAATTAAACCCCTTTTTGGTGAAATTGAATAAATTGAGGTCCCAAGATAAATTTTAAAAGTTACGGGACTCAATTTGAGGAAAAACCGACATTAGGGACTTAAAGTTAAAGAGAAATAACTTTAGGGACCTAATTGCAAATAACTAAAAGTTTGGGTTTTCTCATTTATTAATGAATGAAGGCTGTTATGCCGAGTAATAATGAACAAGGTTGTTCATATCGTGTAGGAACGTTAAATACCGGGAACACCAGCAAGGACAAACTCGCGTGAATACAAAGAACCAGTCTAGTGGAATTCACGGCATTAACGGGTGAGTGTGTTTACTAACATCATACCTGGTTGGGATGATGAGTACAACTTAAATTTAAAAACCACTTACCGGTTGTGAGTGGGTTATTCACATCATACCCGGTTGGGATGATTAGCACAGTCTAAAGTTAAAAACCACTTACCGGTTGTGAGTGGAAATTTTATATCATACCCGGAAGGGGATGATAAGTACCTCCGTATAAAAACCCACTGTTTAGTGGTATTCTAATCATCACCACTTAGAGAAAGTGATGTGAAAATTATGTGAAAAAAACTACTTACCGGTTGTAAGTAGATCATACCCGGTTGGTATGATGAGACTTCCTTGAAGGAAGTTGAAAACCCGTTCATCGATTATGAACGGAGATGTCCTTATACCGGTCGGTATGATGGACAGTAAAAACCTATTTTTTTCGGAAGTGCTCTCCCCTGACTGTGTGCCAATGCTTAAACAATTTGGGAGACCTTCTCGACGGGAGCTCGAATAGCTCTAATAGGTCGGGGGCCTCGATTTTGGAACTTGGGGGCTAAATGCCCGATTTTGAAAATCTCGTACAGTGGGCCCAAGACCAGTTGGCACGAGCAGGAGCTTGTAAATGAACATGATATATGTGCCATAAAACTTAATAAGTGAATTGTTTGGCCATGGTACCAAGATAAGACCGACATGCTCAGTCAACTAGCGGTAGTGCGACATGACAGGTCGACGGACTAGTCAAGACAAACAGTTGCGGGTTGAGTTGAGAGTCGGGGCCGTTGGACTTGTGGCACCACAAATTACATGGAAATATAAGAAAACATTGTTTGTGCATGCACTGTGAGTACGGGATCATCAAGACGCCCATGAGAGGTGGTGATGCGTCCTAAGGGAACTGGACGACCTGGTGGCTATAAGGGCAGTTCGTCGTTCCAGGTGTATGTGCGAAATCTGGAGTAGCACGAAGCGCATGAGACCGGGGTGGGGACAGGATGAGGTCTTTGTCCTCATACGGACATGAAGAAGTGATTTCGGGATTGTGGGTAGGATGTCACGTACATCCACTCATTCCTAGGGTAGAAGTGGTCGTACTTCTATCCGGGTGGCAGGAAAAGTCGCTCCGAAGCCACTGGCGGGTTCAGTAGTGATACTGACTTGCGAATGTGTGTAACCTTCATGATGAAGGATGTGTGTTGGGTGATAACACACCGTGGTAACTAAGAAATAATGGAAAAATCCAAAATTTTAAATGATGAGATTTTTGAAAACAAAGGAGTCTGGCACACTCCATATAAATGTTTTTTCTTAAAAGTCAAAAGCTTTTAAAAACCCATTCACTGAGTAGTCGTACTCACCCCCTCCCTCATATCCCTTTCAGGAAATCCCGGAAAACCTCCCCTTAAAGACCGTCAACTAAGATGCCTGTAAGACAGGTATGTAAAGTTTTAAATTTCATATAGTTTTGATTATGCTATTCTAGGAAAAAGGTGCAAGTTAAAGGATGCCTTACTCTTTATGGTTTACGATAAGGGGAAACCCTTTAATAAACCGGGAGAGTGGCGGGTTGATCACGGGGATTCGACCATACCGGGTTGGGGTGTGACATTCCTCCTTAAGTCCTTGGCGTTCTTTATCCAAGGATTTTTCCTTATTCCTTAATCCACTTTTACTTACTCGTAATCATTTCATGATTCTTCATTCTAAAATAATCACTTTTGATCTATGTGTCGATTCCTTTGCTTAGGAAAATTCTCTTCTTCCGGTTTCATTCTCTCCTATGTCCCTCATAATAGAGACTTCCCTCTTAGGAGCTACATGCTAAACCTTCCTATTATTCCTTGGAGGGTTCTTTCTTCTTTTTTTTTGCACCTCTATCTATGTTAGGGCATTTTCCTGCATTGTATCCTTTTTTATCCACAACTTCTATTTCATCCCTTATTCCTTACTGGAGATACTTTTGATTTTCGGTCTTATTTCGTACACTTCACATTATGCTTAGCCGTCCACTCTTTAAGCTTCGTATGCGCATGTGGACTATGACCTGTCTTACCAATTGTGGTTGTTCCTCCTTAACCGCATCTTATTTGGAGGGCTTCTCAGACGTTCTTTCCTTCATTACCTTATTATGGATAGTTCACTCATTCTTACTTATCACAACATCTCCTGATGCTAACCTCCTATTTACCCTTTTCTTGAGTTTAACTTACTCCTTAGATTCTTTTAATATGCTTCCCTGGGTTTCTTTCACCTTAGCATGCATTTTATTTGCAAATTCATCTCCTTACCTCTCGTCACCTTGTTCCATTTCTTCTTTATTAGGTCATGTATCATTTCTCAGGATTTCCTTATTTGGTAGGATTCTTACCCTTTTCTCCCATAATTTCTTTTTCATTCATCTTTGAAGACACCTAACTTTAAATGATGTCCCTTGATGTAATTCTTTTATGCTTACCTTTACTCTTGAGATCCTACGGGTACGTCTTTCGTACTCCATTCTCATTCTCACTCATACCCCAGTACGTGTCTATTTCTTTCTAGGGAGAGCTCACATCCACCTAGTTTCAAAATCCCTTGATCATCCTTCGAGATATTCACGTAACCATCTCATGTCCTTTTGATAGTAAATCCGGTTTTGGTCATTGATTTCTTTAAGGATTTCCTTTATCCATTTTTTCCAACATTTTAGCCTTTTCACATCTCCCTTCCTTGTCGTGGTCTAAATCCATGGTTTTCCCAAAGGTCAGTTCGTTAACTGCCTCGTTCCTACTATTTTTATTATCCAACTATCTGGATAGCTGTATCACTTGTCTTTCATGCCCATCCTACTTTTACTAGTTACTTCTTTCTACTAGTTTCTCCTATAATAGTTATTTGGCTCAATTACTCTTCCAAAGTAGGTCATACTTGGCCTCTGATACATCCTTCCTTCAAGAAGTTTTTAACGATGGGTTGGTTCCTTGCACTCCACATTATGCCCATCCTTCAACCAGTGATCCCTTCAAGAGGGTACTTAATCGTATGCATCCCTCCAATGATTCTTTTTGTAACTCATTTCTTCTCTTCTTCATTCTTACTATATCCTACCCTAACATTTCCGGAGGACATTTTCCGTGTTTGCCTCTTTCTGAGGGGGTTCTAGGCGTACCTCCCATATACCTTACCTCTCTTCTTGTGGTATTCCTCTATGGTTGATCTTCTTAAGAAGAAGTTCGAATTTCCTTCCTTTACCTCACTATTTCTTGTCCTCCTTGTGAATAGCTTACTTAACTCGCTCCACAGTTTTTGGCCCTTGGTCCTACAAGTATTCCATGTCCTTGGACTTCGATAGTCATCATGGTCCTTAGATGGCATTTCCCTCAGTCCACGGGGTATGGAAATGTCCTTGACTACCTGCCATATTCTCTTATCCCATATTTCTTGTGTGAACTGATGTGGTTCCTTCTTGACTTCAAGCATTTTCGGGTCTTTCTAGGGTTGTTGGTGGTTTGGTGCTTAGCTGTCCTTGAGTTTGAACACCTTGATAGTTTCCTTGCTAAGGGTCATTTTGATAGTCCTTTTGAGATTTTTAATTCACTGATTCAATTTCCTTAACTGAAATGGAAAATTTCCCTAGTTTTTATGGTAGTGTGGGTTTGTTTAGTTACTTTCCTTGGGGAAATCTTCCTAGTTTTTATGGTATGTAATTAGGTCCCTAAAGTTATTTTACTTTATTTTAAGTTCCTAATGCCAGTTTTTCCTCAAGTTGAGTCCCCAAACTTTTAAAATTCTCATTAGGACCTCAATTTATTCATTTTCATAGAAAGGGGTTTAATTTTCCAAATTTCCAATTTGGTCCCCCAACTTTTCCAAAATTACCATTTTGCTCTTCCTTTGCAAAAATGGTAAAATTTACCCCCAAAATTCAAAAATTTCTCAATTGGCCCTCTAACATTCTTATCATGCCCAATTGACCCTCAATTTTATAAAATTGCCTTTTGGTCCTTCGAATTTCAAAAAACCCCAATTTTTCCCCCAATTTCAACTCCCTAACACAACCGAATTTGATTTTATCAAATTGACCAATCAAACACTTCTAATTGTTTAAATTGAAGTTGAAATTAAGTTTCTACATGTTCATACAATTCCATAGCACTTTGAATCGTGAGTTTTAACGCCTGAACGAGCTCAAACGGAGCTTCGCCGAAAAATAGACTCTAAAGAGATAAAGCTTCAATTACTCATCGTCGGGGGCACGATGGTCCGAGCTTTCAATCTGGACAGATAACTCTCGTCCTAAGGTTTATCCTAAAATCAAGAATTGCGTCAATTGATGCAAATTGAGTTAGAATTTCATCATCGAAATTCTGTCGGTTCTCTCTCTAGCACCGGTTGGAATTTGTAGAGCGGAGCCGAATTGGCTTACCTTTTAGTCCTAATTCGGCCGTGGAAGGGCTAAGTAAGTGTTGGGAGGGCTTGGTTTGGCTTGAGAAGGGCCCAAATTGGCTGATTTTAGCTTGGCCGAAACAGGGCAGCTTTGGTCCGCCGGAGCTATTTCACTGTTCTATCACGTCGTCTCTTCTTCGGTGACCCTCAGAGCAAACAGATACTACAGGAGTGTAGCTGACTTCTCCCCGGTTCTAAAGAACTTGACCTTGCCTTGTTTGGCTTAGAAAAGTGTCCAAGTCGGAGTCTTGTTCGAGCTTCACCGAAAAATGGAGCAGTTGAGAGAGAATGGAGTTTTCACGTGTGGAGAGGATGAATGGGGAGGGGTTCTTTATATATGGAGCTCGAGGACTTGTCGGCCATCCGTTTGACACCTTTATGACAAAAATTGTTGGCCTAAAATGTATTGAATGAAAATATTTCTTCTTCGCTGGCGCTGATTCGATTTTCTAGCGAGTGAAAAGTGTTGTCATCTAAAGGAAGAAGACGACACTGTTTCGAATCGGATTGGACCGATCCGAACCGGGTTCAAAGCTTAAACTGGCCGTTTCACCCTCCCATTCAACCGATTTTTTCAAATCTAATAATTTCTAAATTCATTTTTATCCAATGGTGGCCTCAAATCTCAAATTTGAATTTTTTAAGCCACATAGAAAAAAAATTTAGAATCCGATTCAATAATGGTTCAAATCGGTTCAATCTGGTTTTGATCCGGTTCACCTGAACCGGTTTGGTTTTCATCTCCAATTCCTTCTCAAATCCATTTCCATAACTTTTGGGACTCTTTGGATCACTCGGGATCCATAAATTTTTCCGATTTTTCCTTTCTCTATCGGTTTCGGTTCATGAACCGACTTGGTTCATAAACTGGTTCAATCCAGTTGGATCCGGTCCATCTAAACCGGTCTGGTTTTTCTCTTCCAATTTGTTCTAAGGTTCTTTTCCAAGGTTTTATGAACCCTTTAGATCACCCGGGAGTTGTAAATTTCTAAATTGCCCATTTCTTGATAATCAAATTCACCTGAACCGGTTTGGTTTTCTCACTCGGTTTGACCGGTTCTTTTCCTGGTTTTTCTTAGCTCAAAAGGGTGGGGTTTACATGCACCATCTCCACCCTATATGCTAAAAGCCCTTTATTAATAGATGGAGATTTATTGGGTATGTTTGGTTTTATTCCATCTTTCAAAGCATAGGTGTGTGACTTATTGTGGTTCCTTCTAATTCAAGTAAGAGTCATTACTAACTCATCATGACTTTTCTAACTACGTTCTAAATTATAATTCATTATTCATTGGGTATAGGCTACCTCTTATGCTAACATTCCACACTCCTCCCGTCACGGTGATGTCTGTTGTACGACTTTAACCCTTATTAATATACCAACCCTTAAGTCGATTATATGAATGATCCTTCATTATATTGGGGTTTGTACCATGCATGTCTTCCTTCCAAAGGCTTACCCAATGAACTTGACTTATTTTATATTTGTGTTTCCTAGTTTCATAACAATATCTGAGACTCGTATCTATGTCACTTTTATAATTATTTTATGCCATCATACAATTTTCATTATGTACGATAATTCAAATCAATCCTCACATGTCGGTTAATCCTTATGTGAAGCGAGCACTGACTTGACACATTGATCTAAATCCATTCATTAATACATTGTCACTAGGTGGTATAGGTCTCAATTACATTATCAAATTGGGTTCCAATTTCATGCTAAATTAGTGCATTTTCCATTTTCAACCTCATTGATTCCCATTCTTGATCCAATATATAGATTATTTCCGACTTCCTTTTACTTAGTGCAAATTTCTTAATTTCTCAACTCCAAAATGAGTCCCCAAAGTCATGATAGTCCTTAAATCATTAAATCCATATTCAATACTCTCATTTAGGGACACATTTTTCAATTCATATTCTTTCAAATTTTAAGTGTTCAACTAAATCCATTGGTACATTAAATAACTTACCACCTGTCATGTATTCATATATTTATCCTTATTAGTAGGTGCGACTTTTTTTTACCATTTGGTATATTATGTTATTACACAATCATGCACTCATGTCATTCTTACATTTATTCTATTTTCATATCTTTTAATATGTAAAATATTATCTCAATCTTACAAGATAAGGTGTTATACATTCATCCTCAATTTACTTTCTTTTTTCCTCTACAGTTCTAGTATTTCCTCTTGTTTTCTATATCACAAGTTTCCATTCCAACAATCCTCATTGTGGATAACATGTTGATTATCTCTCTTATTCGCTTGAATTCCTCATGCGCATTTCTGTGACACTTACTCATTTAAGTCGTCATTTATTCTCAAATCTTTTTTCTTCATGGTCACTTAGATTTGTCCCATCACACTTGTTCTTTTGCTCATTTGCTTTCATTCTTAGGTATGAGTATCCAACCTATCTTTCCACCCTATCATCCAAAATAATGACTTTAGTACATTTGACTATATGTGGTTGTATTTCTCCCAAACAATCTCTACTAGGGATTTCTCTTTTCATATATCCCTTTCATTTACTTATAGAGTCAATATAGCTTTCCTTAAGTTTCTCTTGTGTTTGGAATTAAACTTGATTCCTAAAATTTTGACCCAACATTGTGTGTAAAGTTAACCCTTATAGTTATACCTTATTTGTTTTGTTCATCTTTGATAATTATTCTCTTAATAGTCATGCCTTAATCCCTTCATTCCATATCATATTTAGCCAAAGTCATTATATCAACTCAAGAAGGAAGGTAATCTTCCTTTTATATCTTTAATGTTCATTGTCTCTTGCTATTCATTCAACCCCTCTTGTTAAATCTTCATCAATATTCCTTCCTTTGAGACAAATCACTAGTTCCCTTGTCCATAGATCTATCTTAATGGTCACTCCTTAAACATTTTATTTCATCCCAAAAGTTTGTATTTCTCCAAGTTAACCATTCTCTACTCCCGATTTGAACCAGTCACATCATTTAGTATCATTCATTTGATCAATGTACCTTTAGGTTCCATTCAGTCATTCATATCCTTTCAATCATCTTGGTAAAGATTGTGCTTATCGCCTTTGTGCTTATGTCTTGTGCTTGAGTCCCTAGTGTTACAAGCTATTCATTTTCATAACATTATCGGGTACATGGTTTCATGATATACTAGTTATTAGGTCAGATATTTCAGCGATTGAAACCATTTCCCAAGGTTCAAAAGTTTACATAGTGACACTCGAGGCAAGTTTTCATAGAGTCATGTATTTATTTTGCTTCCATCTCCTCTTAATGGATATATATTTGACATATATGTCTAGTTCTTAGACCATAAGTCATTGATTTGAAATAGAGTATATGTTCTAACACTTTTTTCCCAAGACCCATTCAATGTATTCTTCTTTCAGTCTCATTTGAACTTTACCCGCATGTGTATATTCTCCTTATTAAACTCCAATTTAGGCATCACATTCATATATCTTCTAAATGTGGCAACCATATTGCACCACTTGCATTAGGCCCATTGACCCAATGCATTCTCCCTTAAATTATCTCTCATGATGTTGTTAAGTAGTGATTCACTATTTTCCACTTGTACCATTTATTCAAAAACTCATTTCTCAATTCCCATTTTTAAAAGTGGTACTTCATTATGGTTTCGATTCACATTATTTCATGACATAGTTTTTACACCCTTTCCATGCTATTTAGAGTTGTTTAATATTGCTTACTCACACCTCTATTGTTGTGAAGTTATTTTATGGCATTCTTTCCTTCATTTACTCCCCCATTCGATTTATAGTACAAGAAAGGTTGCTACCTTGTCACAATATACATCCCTAGGACAATATCCAATAAGTAGGGGGACTTCTAGGTTGTGATTCTTTACTAGCACATTTTTTCTTATGTCAAACTCTTATGTCCAGAGGACTCGAACTCCAATTCTTTTTTGCATCTAACCCACCACTATCCTTAGGTTTTCATGTTTAGTGATCAGTGGGTATTTGGTAGTGTGTATCATTTTGCTCATTTGGTACTATTAGTCTAGTACCAAGTCACTAGTACTAATTCCATAATTTCATACTTTCATTCTTATGGTCAGAGTCCAACTTATATTATTCACCTTTTGGATCCCTAGAATTATTTACTCTGAAATACCATTATCATTCTTATTTCTATCAAATACTTTCCCTATAAATCCTTAAACCATTCTTATCAACAATTAAATACTTAGATCCTTCCTTTTTCACCATTTGGTCATCATTTAATCAAATTATCCTTTAAATCTTCAAATTCTTATTCATCCCAACTTTGGACATTAAACCCCTATTTTTATTTCCCTTAGTTAATCATTTTTTTGGTCAATAATAGGCTTTCACAATCTTATATTATTTTCAATATGGCCACTAGATTGATGGGATATTCCGGATCTCCCATATCTTATGAGGGTATATCAAAATATTTCCAGGAACTATTAGAGTATTTAATATAATTATTGCTAATATCATCTTCTTAAGGTTTAATGGGGTTCATTGATAGTTTTTTGGGAGTTTCTCTTCTCAAGATTATCTTTTTCTTCGACTACTTGCAAGTTTTACACTTTCTTAAGTTATATATCATATTTGCTCGACAAACATTAAAATTAGTATACAAACAATTCACCATATCCTCTAGATACTATAATAGTGGATACCTACGCTACTATATGATCCATATTTTATAAGGCTTAGAATAAAAATACATCATAACATTTTAAAAATAACAACTTCATAAAAATATGAAAAATAATTAATAAACAATAATGATAAATATTTGTACTGAAAATTCATAAAAAAGTTTGTGCCTTTAACTTGTTGGTCTCTACGTCAATTTTTAAAAGTAATCTTTTTCTACACTTTAATTTTTTAAAAGTGATATTATAATCGATGAGTTTTGAAGTCTAATGTGTAGTATCAACTAATACTAATAAATTATATCCTAAAGCCATCACATACTCAAAATATCAATATAAAATATTATTATTTTTCTTTATAATATAGGTCCATCCACTTTTTTCATTTTTTTACAAATACTTAGATTTCATATCATTAGACTTATTTTCAAAATTTTTAAAATTTATACTTAAGATTTTCTATCTTTTATTTAAACATATTTGTTTTAACTTTCAAAATATGAAAATCTTTTAATCATGTACTTTGAACTAGTGTCATGGCTTAAAGGTGATTTTCAACTACACATTCTATTAATTGGCTCAAATCTATTAGGTGTAATATCAATGAAGTTAGATAAGATATTTTCTTTGTTCAATATATACAAATTCAATAAAAAAATCAGTGTAAACTCAAAATTAAAATTTCCAGTGCCAGCAATGTTCGATTTCTAATCATCGACTCTTTATGGATATCTACGACGTATTTTTTTTATTTCTGAGTTGTTGTGAAATAAACAACTCAGAACATGCGACTCATAGAGGAAATAATCTCTGAATTCAATGCGAGAAATGAAAATTAATTACTAAATAATGATTGAAATTTTAATCTTGTCCTTGATAAATTCACAACATAGAAGAAGTTACTGTGAGGGCAAGATGATACTTCTATTGATTGAACATGGACAGAGTTATATCTCCTAGTAGATAAATCAAATGTTATTCCATACATAACCATTATGTTAAAATTGACCGAAACTATTGATATTAGGATGCTTTACATCGATAATGCTAGCAGCAGTTTGTAGGGTAGTGAGGCGAGAAGAACACACATCCTTGATTGGAGGGAAGAACATGTTAGGGGAGGAGGAGTGCAAGTAATAGATAGACTTCTATAGCTGCAAATTAGATTTTTTTCTCACAAGGATGGGGAGGCGTTCAACTTAAGTGGGAACGGATTATATTAAGTCAAATGAACTTATTTAATACAAAAAAATGATGTACATATGGATTATATGAATTTATTTGATATATGAGAATTTTATTTAATATACAAAAAGATTAAAATGATATACATCTATTATTATTTTTGGAACAAATATTATAGGATAGATTATACACGTAGATTGATATATGAGTTGGTTAATTATATAAATTTGATCTTATTTCATTTGTGTATCAATTAGGTTTGATAAATATTAACTAAGTATTTTGTACAAGTAACTTTTTTTTTTGCTCTTAGTTGTACAAGTAACTTGTATATTAATTAAGTATGATGAACATTAATTTGTTAATTTATATATTAAGTTATGTTTACATCAATTTATTCACTATACACATTATTCAAGAACCTCTTATGTGAATAATTATGTCAATATGAATATGCGGTAAAGGGCTAATGACAAATGAAATGAACATCAAATAAGTCCGTCATGGTAATTAATGTTCATCAGCTAACTAATATATAAATAGCCTAATTGATAAACAAATAAAGAAATTGATGTGCAAAATCTAATAAAGATAAAAATTGGTATTCAAACTAGGACGGCCATGATTTTAAGTATTAGTCCAAATCTTATTAAAAAATTTGGGCCGGACTAACTCATATCAAAATATTATTGTCCAACCCAATCTAAATTATTAGTTACAAGTGAATTACATAATATAATAGAATATATTATATATTATTAAACCCTATTTTCATATTCATAAAAACTTATAATAATTAGAAAATAATTTTTTTACAGGCAATTAAAAAATAGTTGAAAGTTTATAATATTAAATATATGAATATATATTTATTTTTAATAATAAATTTAATTAATTTTATGTTAATAGCATTAACTTAAAAAAACTTAATATTCAATATATGAATATAGTTTTAACAATGAAAATTATTTAATTTATAGAAATAATAATAAAGTTATAGAATAGGTTATAAAAAATGAGATTAAATTTAAACATCATGAATTAAACTACCAAACTTGAATATTAACTTATATGGCTAATGAATTGGTATGATCTAATAACCAAGGAAGTATGCTCAATGAAATCACCATTTATAAGGTAAAGTCCAATACATATTACCATAAAAACTTTATGATTGATGAGGAGTCTCATATATGATGTTACAAGGAGATACAATTTGTTTCCAATACAAAGCATTTGCTATCCACGTGAATTAATCAATATTTAAGTAAAATCGGTCCAATTAAATAGTATAATTTTTCGAATAAATTCACGGATCGTAACAATCCCTTGAATAGAAGGAATGATTGGTTATATAAACTGACGCTAATATAAATCAAAATTAAATAAATAGGCATAATTTGAAATTGGTGAGTAATTTGATTTCAAAAAGAAGTTTTCAGAGCAAATTGCAATTATACTTTTCTTTAGTACTAAATTATTATAATATTCAAATTCTATTATTTCCTTTTCCATTATTATTATCCTACAAAGAAGAATTATTATTTCACACTTTTGACTTCCCAAATACTCTCCAATGAATTCTCAAGTTGCATAACGATCACCGGCGACCTTTCGTCTCTAAGAAAGCCTCAGAGTATTCCAGCCGAAGACGCTCGCAGCTCCCATGGCTCGAAGATCGGTCGCTAGATCTCTCCTCAATAACCTCCTATCCATGAAATTGGAGCCCTGCTCCCGCCTCGCTGCGTCGAGATCCGTGACATACATGCCGCGGCCTGGCGATGGGGCCCCGAGGCCGGTGACGCTGATCCCTGGGGATGGAATTGGCCCACTTGTTACGGAGGCGGTGGAGCAGGTCATGACGGCGATGCACGCGCCCGTGTATTTCGAGAAGTACGACATCCACGGAGACATGAAACAAGTCCCACAGGAGGTGATCGACTCGATCCGGAAGAACAAGGTCTGCCTCAAAGGAGGCCTTAAGACCCCCGTTGGTGGCGGCGTCAGCTCACTGAACGTCCAGCTGAGGAAGGAGCTTGATTTGTACGCGTCGCTGGTCCATTGCAGCAACCTTCCGGGGCTTCCCACGAGACATGATAACGTCGATATTGTTGTGATTAGGGAGAATACAGAGGGTGAGTACTCAGGTCTCGAGCACGAGGTCGTTCCCGGTGTCGTGGAGAGCCTCAAGGTATGAGCACAGCTGCTCTTAAATTGCCCTTGATTTCTTTGAGCAGCTTGATGTATTCGGTTTCATATTCAGAGGTTACTCCGGACCATCAATTTAACTTCATTTGTTGCTACAAGGACAGATCTTTTATGGCATTGAATTGATATGTTGTGATTGGAATATCGATTTTCTTAGCGTTTCTAGGACATGTAGATGTACTTGTTAATATATTCAATTAAGTCATAAGATGGCAGGTCATGTCCAACCCAAGAGTGTTTCCAACATACATTCCCATGAATATGTTTTTTCTTTATGAGGGTTTGGGATCACAAAAAGAATCTTTTTGGCATCAAGTTTGAGGTTAAATTAAATGATTAGGTGGTACATTGGTGTCAGTGGAGTGCTTTTTTGCTGGTCTCTTTTACTGAATTATTTGAACCCATCTCAAGCTTAATTTCTTTCAATGGACTTCTGATATATATGGGGAGGTTGGTTTTTGCCCTTACTGAATTGTGTTTTCATGAGAAAGGTTCTCTATTCTTATTTTACCGCTTGTAACCATTCATTCCATCTTTTACTTGATGCACCCCCCCCCCCCCCCCCCCCCCCCCCCCCCCCCCCCCCCCCCCAAAAAAAAAAAGGATCTAACAATATATCCCTGGTTTTAGTTTAGATGGTTATTTGCAGGTATGATTGAATGGTATGTGTTTCTTGTGTGCATTACTTGTTCTTATCTTGTTTAGTAAAACAGCAAATCTTCCAAGTTTCAGTGGGTGCCTGATGGTACATGTCTTGTAGGTAATAACAAAGTTCTGCTCTGAGCGTGTTGCACAATATGCTTTCGAGTATGCATACTTAAACAACCGGAAGAAAGTGACTGCTGTGCACAAAGCAAACATAATGAAGCTAGCAGATGGCTTGTTTCTGGAATCTTGTCGAGAAGTTGCCATGAGATATCCTGGGATCAAGTACAATGAAATTATCGTCGACAACTGCTGCATGCAACTTGTTTCAAAGCCTGAGCAGTTTGATGTCATGGTATGCTATCTCATATCTGAAGTTTGAGCATAATTCCGTTTCTAGATAATGTTATTGCATGTAAAAGTTTGGCAATAGGAAAATGCTGCTGAGCTCTTAAGCTCTTCTGGTTGTTGAAACTGTGTGAAGGATGCATTTGATAAAGATTGAACAACTGGGTGTGCATCTGAATATCAATGGGAATGCTCCTTTTGTCAAGCAAGAAATATATGGATGAATTAGAAGGGCATTAAAATACAAAAGATGACATAAAGTTACAGATATGATGCATTTGATGATGATATTTTCCCATCATGATACTTTATCACTGGAAGATGGATATAATGCTCTTTGCTTGGGAAAGAGTCCTGTTGTTGATGTATGGTTGTTCAGGACAACTTTAGTCCAAATCTATTTTTTGTCTTTGAAAGATAGAAAGGTGTTATTTTGTAAGAATAGAAGAGTTTTTGCAATTGAAACTATGTTAGTGATGATCCTGAAGCACATGTACATTTCTCAGGTAACACCAAACCTTTATGGAAATCTGGTGGCAAATACTGCAGCTGGCATAGCTGGGGGAACTGGATTCATGCCTGGAGGTACATCTTCTCGGAGCACTTTCTGAACTTAGCCAAGTTTTTCTAGTTTGTTTATCCTCATAGTTTTTTTTTCAAATAACAATATGTCATGATGAAATTAGTATTGAGGAAACTGAAGCTTGAAAACCTGGTAGAGGCTATCGATTTGGGTCTTTTGTAATTTTGTTCTTTCTTTGGATTTAGGTAGGCATCTTCTATTTGATTAGATGAAAATTTTTCACTTAGAACAAGCCTGGTAACTAAATTTCCTGGTATTGTAAATATGAGTTTGTGAGGATCAGAGGGAGCTTCTAAAGGTGAAAGGGCTCTGACGATATTTTTAGAAAGCTAGATGGCAGGAGAGATAAATTTTTATCATGAAAAAATGTGTTAACTACTTTATTTATCTTGGGGGTATTTGCAGGCCTATTTTCCTGAGCTATTAACTTGTCTATGTGATAATAATATGTCAATTGACCACATTTCTTGACTAGAAAAAAGGTAAAAAATAACCTGCTGATTTATTGGGAAAGTAAATTGTAGATCCAATCATCTGGCATCTGGTATCCATCTGTGTTGACAATTACATTTTGCTTCATATGTTTCATTCATTCCCAATGAGGAATTCTATGGCCCAAATGCTTAGATTAACATGCACACTTCAAACACTGATTGAAAAACTTGTGCAGTATAGATGTTAAACTAATAATGTAAACCCTGTCAATCCTTCAGTAACTTTGTTTTTGTGTCCCAATATGAAAAAGAGGGCTGGTTCTTGCCAGTTTCCTATCCAAATCCGTTGCCTGTTGATTTCCATTGACATTTACATGTATATCCACTGCAAGGACCACACGTGTGGTTGGTTCAGCCCATCTATCTCATCTGCTTTTAATTACCATGCCTGTATCTCTAAGAATCTGAGCTCCGAGTGTTACTGACTTATTTTATGTGCAGGAAATGTTGGAGCCGGCCATGCCATATTCGAGCAAGGAGCATCAGCAGGCAACGTTGGAAATGAAAAATTGTTGGATCAGAAGAAAGCCAATCCTGTGGCACTGCTCTTCTCTTCAGCGATGATGCTTAGGCATCTCCAGTTCCCTTCGTTTGCAGATCGTTTAGAAACTGCTGTGAAGCGGGTGATCTCAGAGGGTAAGTACAGGACCAAAGATCTAGGAGGACAGAATACTACCCAAGAGGTTGTTGATGCAATCATAGCAGCTTTGGATTGACAGGGGAAAGCTAAGCTCACCCCCGAAGCATTTATGAATGGGAGTCAAGGATATATTCCACAGGTACCCCAAATTTTCACATGTTTTATCTCAATTAAATTAGATGGGAAGCACTTCCTTCCATAAAGTTGTTGAATAATCCTGGTACTGTTTGATCTTAATTAAGGAGATCATTGTTGTTCAATGAGATATACACATTCTGATGATTTGGGAATGAAACAGATAGCTTCAACAAAAAATTGATGAAGCGTGGGAGAGTCCCATTTTGTTCATTTTCCAATTTGGTTTTTGCTTATTTTTGTTTACATCTTATGACAGAACATGTCATTTGCCTTTATACTTCATTTAAATCTGTAATTTAGTAAATAAGCTCCTCAGCTGTGGGAGCTTATTCAAAACTTGGGATCAGTGAAAGCTCAAACTCCTGGAGCCAGGGCGCTCGGCTGGTCCTGCAGAGGTGTACTGAAAATGCCATCCAAATGGGAATCATCATCCGCTGAGATGGTATTACGTGTTTGCACTGTTTCTAGATTTGTTTTGCACACCGAATAACTTTAGTAGTTATTTGGAAATGTTTATATTTTCTGAACTCTTATGGGCACATGATAAATCTAAATTAGTAGAAAATGTTCTACTTGACTATTTACCATTCTAATAGCGGCAGGCAATGGCATGAGTACAAGAGTTAGCGGCTCTATTTATAATATTTCATAATTTATATGTATAATTACTATGGACTATATTCAATCTTATTCTTCAAAACAATGGTAAGAATGTGTGAATCTTCCATCAATATATGCTTTCATCCCTTATGATGTATATTGGACTTCCTCCATCATTGCACAAACTTCTATTTTTGGTGGGGGAGATACACCTCTACTTACATCCTCCTTTCTAGTTACTTATTTTATATCATATACGTGCAAGCCCATTACTGTGATTAAAAAAGTCATCACGGTTTATTTTCACATCCTAAGATAATAAGCAAGTGTTCATGCAGATTTTTATAACCCCTTAATACATTCTTATTTTGAGCAAAACTAAAGTACTCATCCATAATAATTTTTTCAATCATCTACATTAGTTGTAGGAGATACAATATCAAACAAATCATTTCTAAATTGTCCAACGAGTCTATATTATGTGACTTAGGATGTTATTTTTATGCCATTTATATGAAGTAGAATGATGTGTGAAAAAATGGTACTCACATATAAGAAATTAAAAAAATATTTTTACATTTGGATGAGTAAAGTTATTTATTACCACATGTACACATTTGGGAGTACATCAATTATCAGTGAAATAATATTTGAGATTACAAAACTAACAATTCAGTTAAAACTAAAATTGTCAATTTATATATTTATAGATGATAAAATGGTATTAAGTGTAGTACTTATAAAATGTGAAATTTAAATTAGAAAAAAATGTTACTTGAAGTGGATCTAGGTATGATATTGCTTTCAAAATAACAAGAATTATTGAAATATGATGGTAATACTTTATATGAGAGATAAAGGAAATTACCTCCCAATGAAAGAAATTGAGTTATGAACATACTACATATATTTCACACAATAAAATACAATTACAATTGAGTAAGGGTGTATCATTCCTTATATAAATGAGGGGTAAATCATCTTTTAAGAAAATATTATAAGAATTATACTTAGGAAGGGAAATGAAAGATATGTTCTAAAAAATCATGAACTTACTTCTTAATAGTTAGTTAGAAGTGATGACCTAAATAATTATAGTCTCTGATGTCATACCAAATAGAAAAAAAAGGAAGAAGTAAGAGTGACTTAAGGAATAGTTAAGAACATACTAGCACCAAGTGTTGTATTCTATCATATCACTATCTTAGGTAAGTTTTAATTGTGATGGTCAAAGAATATGTTGATAGTATGATGTTTTGCATAAATGATCGGATGGTAAAGTAGACAATCAATCAAAATATGTGTATTTAATCCCAATGTGAGTTATTAATTGGTTGTCATTAGGTATAGAGTAAGAGGAAGATATTCAAGAAATAACTATACGAACCCGTTAGAGATGGTGCAAGCATCGAGTAATATAATTAGAGTTAACAAATATTCTAAGTACATCAATCAATGATATGTTTATCGACGTTAAGTTTAAATAAGAACACAATTCATATATGTAGATGACAATGCAAGTGTATAACGAAACCTAATACTACACAAAGTTTTGAAGTGTAATTCTCATTATAAGAAGTAGGATTTCGAGGATATATGAATTCATAAGATCTTTAGATAACCTTGAATAAGCTTATGTCTAAGTGAAAGGAACATGTGAGTTGCACTTAAGTTTGAAACGTGTAAAAGTTGGTTAAGTAATATTGACATGATAGTATAGGGTTTTTCCTAATTGATGCCCCTTTAAATTGTAAAGCTGAAAATGATGTGAAGTAGAATGAGTAGAATGAGCCACCATTGTAGGATTGAATAAATACTAGTGTGGTATTTATACACATAATTTATAGTTTGAAATGAGTGTGAGAACACTCAATACAAAATTAAATTTAAAAGAAGAGAAAATTGATATTATTAATAGAGGATTGTGATTTATGGATTATTAACTAAGAAAGAAAATGATGATTGATGATGCAATTATCTAGAAATAAAATGTGTAAAGTGACATGTACATAAATATTGTGTGTATGTACCCACTAACTTAGAATGTTAATGGATATTAGTAAATAAAATAATTGTATGTGAGCCAATAGTATAGTTGGAACTACGCTAGTAGAACATATTGTAGAATTCCAAATGATAGATCCAAGATTTTAAAAGCAAGAGTAAAATTGAGATTTAAGATGAGATGATGTTGATATTTAAAAAAAAAGAAAAATATGAATTGAATGATGAAAACTTAAGATATGCATTTGGGTAACACCAAGAGTATTAAATCTTAAGAGATATTTATTAGTGACTAGAAATTAAGCAAGAGATAGTGAGGTATGTGGTCGGGCACTAAGAAGATTTTTTTTGCTCAACATGTGCTAAGGAGATTATATCATATCACTTCTATACCTAAGTGATAATGATAATCACATATATGGGATGGAAAACAAATAAGATGTTTAATGGAAATATTTGTAAGATTATGAGGATGCAAAATAGTACTATTACAAGACTTGAACATTAGGGTCATAACCTAGTAGTGGGGTCACACCTCTCTCTGTCGGTGCCTAGTGGTGAGTTTCAGTAGCTCTCCACTAGTTTTCATTGAATTTCGTCATAAAGAGTGCCCTATTGTACCATCTAAGATCCGGACCACCGACATTTTAGGAATATTATGACCATCTCCAGTGATCACATATTTAATTATTGGACACCATTATATAATTCACTTGTCCTGGATATTTGGAATAAAAATATCTCCTCCTTATTACCTTACCTCTCAAACATCATTTAATACTCAGCACTACCACTCTATACAAGTGTCTACCGATATTGTTTCACACCCGCCACAAACACAAACAATGCATAATAGCAATCACAATTGTCATATAGGTTAGCTTACTATATGGACAACCCCTCTACGACACAACAATATTATAATAACAAAGGGGTTAATTTACTATTTGGTCAAGCCTTCTAAAGCTTGTATCACATCTCTATCACAAGATCATGGAGGACATTCTAAAATTTGTATAGTGATTATAAACATGGACCAAAGTCACTCTTTTCAAATTTATGGTTTATAGCCTCGTTTCCAAAAATATGGGTTAGAGCCCCTAGTTCATAAAGCATAGGTCATACCCACTCTTTTAAAAATGTGGTTGATGCCTTTCTTTCATAAAATATGAGTAATAACCTCATTACTTAAGTTTTCATGGCATATTAATCATGTTTGTTTATGAGCTCCTGCTCATGCCAACTGGCCTAGGGCCCACTATTTGAGATTTTCAAAATCGAGCATATTAGCCCCCAAGTTCCAAAACTGAGGCCTCCGACCTAAAAGAGCTATTCAAGCTCCTATCAAGAAGGTCTCCCAAAATGTTTAAGCAGTGACTGATGCGAACCCCGCCAATATGCTGACGACACCCTACACCAAATATGGAAAAGGCCCCAAGACTTTCACGATGCAAGTGAGAAACATGGAAAATACCTTGTTTATGTGAGAAAACAAGGTATGGGATATGTAGACGCTACACCCAAATCCTCTAAGAAGAACTCTCAGAAAACCTCGGGTGATAAGTCTTGATTGCTTAAACGCCACAGATAAAAACCCGATAAGTTCAAAAAGCTCTTTCAAGATAGAAAGAAGACAAAACCTCACAAGATTGAAATTCCAAAGGGTATGTTCTCCAATACTGTGGAGTATGCCTTTTATAGGCTTAGAAAACAACCGAATAGCCCAAAAACAAGGAAAATATATCTTATGGTTACATGCCAACCATATCTAATAATCTAAATATCTAGTATATTTTTAATAACTAATTTAAAGATCTTAACTAATTAAATATCTAATATTATCATGTAATATCCTAAATTTACTCATTAATTAAAATCGGGACTTTTTCATGGGCTTTTCTTGGACTCTTTAGTTGGGTTTCCTTCTCTTGGGGTTTTCCAGGTCTCTTCAATTGAGCTTCCACTTGCATTTTTGGCAATCTCTTTAATTAGCCCATATAAATTTTTTGAATCTTTTAGCCCCTTAACCTTGTGATTGGGCCCTCTTGAAGTCTCAAGTGATCATTTATCCCATTTGGTGACAAAGTGTTCAGCTCCATTGCAGGTCTGGTTTATTGAACTTGTGAATTTGTACTCTCTTTAGTCGGATTCACATCAGTGACACACAATTAGTGGAGAGCACTTCCGACAAAATATACTTTTCAACTGTCCATCATATAAACCGAGTATGAGGACATCTCTGCTCATAACCGATGAACGGGTTTTCCATTTCCTTCAAGGAAGTTTCATCATACCAACCGGATATGATCTACTTATAACCGGTAACTAGTTTTTCTGCTTGATTTCCACATCACTCCTCTCAGGTGTGATGATTAAAATATCACTTAGCAGTGAGTTTTCATTTTCGAGGTGCTTACCATCCCAATCGGGTATGATAATAAATTCTCACTCACCCGTTAATGCAGTGAATTCCTCTCGACCGGTTCTTTGTATTCACGCGAGCTTGTCCTTGTTGGCGTTCCTGATACTTCATGTTCCTACATGGTATGAACATCCTAGTTCATTATCCCTCAGCCTAATAGCCTTCATTCATTCCAAATGAATGAGAAAACTAACTTTTCATTTATTTGCAATTAGGTACTTAAAGTTATTTTTCTTTAACTTTAAGTCCCTAATGCTAGTTTTTCCTCAAATTGAGTACCGAAACTTTTAAAATTCACCTTGGGACCTCAATTTATTCAATTTCACAAAAAGGGGTTCAATTTCCCAAATTTCTAATTTGGTCCCCAAACTTTTCCAAAATTACCATTTTGCCCCTACTTTACAAAAATGGTATGTTTTGCCCCAAAAATTCTAAAAATTGCCCAATTGGTCCTCAAACATCTTTACCATGTCCAATTAGCCCTCAAATTTAGAAAATTGCACTTTAGTCCCTCAAAATTTTGAAATCCCCAAATTCCCCCCTCCCCCAATTTCAACCTTCTAACTTAGCCGAATTTGATTTCAACAAATTGACCAATCAAATAAGTTTAATTGTTGAAATTGAAGTTGGAATTGAGTTCCTACACATTCATATGATTCAAGTGCACTTTGAATCACACGATTTGATGCCGGAATAAGCTTAAACGGAGCTTTGCCGGAAAACTAGACTTAGAGAGAGAAAGCTTCGAAAGCTTACCGTTGGGGGCGCGGTGGTCCGAGCTTTCGATTTGGGCAGATAGATCTTGTCCTGTGGTTTTTCTAGGATCAAGAATTGCATAAATTGATGCCGAATTAAATAAGAATTTAGTTATCGAAGTTCTGTCGGTTCTCTCTCTAGCACCGATTGGAATTTACAGAGGGGAGCCAAATTAGCTTACCTTTCCGCTTTAATTCAGCTGTAGGAGGGCTGTGAAGGTGTTTGGAGGGCTTGGTTTGGCCTGATGAGGGCTCAAATTGGCCATTTTTAGCTTGGCCAAAATAGGGCAGCTTTGGTCCGTCAAAGCTGCTTCACTATTCTATCAGGCCAGCATCTCTCTAGCGACCCTCGGAGCAAATGGAGACTACCGTTAGGTAGCTGACTTCTCCTCAGTTCTAAAGAATCCAACCACGGAAATTGGAGCAGTTGAGAGAGAATGGAGTTTTTAGGTGTGAAGAGGATGAATGAGGAGGGGCTCTTTATATAGGAAGCTCGGGGACTTCTTGACCGTCCGATTGGCACCTTAATGGCAATCATTCATTGCCTGAAACTCCATGGTCGGAGACTTTTCAGATTCACGGGCGCTGTGTGATTTTCTAGCGAGTGAACAGTGCTATCATCTAAAGGAAGAAGACGACATTGTTCTGAACCAAACCGGACCGGTCTAAATTGGGTCCAAAGCTTAAACTGGTCGGTTTACCCCCAATTCGACCGAATTTTTTAAAATTAAAATTTTCTAAATTTATTTTCTATCCAATGGTGGCCTCAAATCTCAAATTTGAATTTTCTAAGCCATCTAGAAAAATAAATTTAGCATACGGTTCAATAGTGGTTTAAATTGGTCCAAACCGGTTCGGATTCGGTTCACTTGAACTGGTTTGGTTTTCATCTTCAATTTATCCTAAAGTCCTTTTTCATGACTTTTGTGACTCTCTAGGTCACTCGGGATCCATAAATTTCTCAGTTTCCCTTTCTCTATCAGTTCTAGTTTATAAACTAGCTCGATTCATAAACAGGTTCAATACTGTTGGATTTGGTTCATCTGAACTAGTATGGTTTTTCTCTTCCAATTTGTTCTAAGGTTCTTTTCCAAGGTTTTATGAACTCTTTGGGTCACTCGAGAGTTATTTCCCAAATTGCCTATTTCCTGATAATCAGGTTTGTGAACGTGTTTAGTTTTCTCACTCGGTTTGACAGGTTCTTTTCCTGGTTTTCCTTAACTCCAAAGAGCAGGGTTTATAACTCTCCCCTCCTTTTAGGAGTTTTGTCCCCAAAACTTTTTCAACGTTCTTTGCACTAGAAAGTACTTCCCTTTGATATCAACTTGTAGTTTATTGATATACAACATTCTCGGTTATTTCCATTGATCCCTTATATCACATATACTTAAGGTTCTCTTTTCCTTCTCATCACTTTCTCATTCCATGGAGCTTACTTTAGCTAAGCATATCTATCTGGAATGTTTAGGGTCATATCCTTAAATTCACATCCTTTGTTCCTTAAAGTATAATTTTCTCCATCCCGAGATTCTTTACTTAAGATTTCAAAATCGGGAGTTCCAAAATACCCAATTGTTCCCGTGTCTAGTTATTCTCTTGGTCGTTGAGACCCTTAGCTCGGTGTTCTTTCGACCATTAAAATTTTAGAACACTTCCTTACTGGGTGTTCCCAACCTTCCAGGGGTTATATAATTTCGTCTGGTAGTACATTCCTGACTACCTTTACCATTTATTCACTCCTCCATCTTGCCTTTGAGGTCATATCTTACATAACCGTGTCGAATTTCCCTTACCTGCTCGTCCTTCTACAACTTCTTTATTTTTAGTGGAGTCCTTTCCTTGAGGATTTTCTTTTTTCCTTAATCCATTCTTACTCGCTCGTGATCATTTTCATTATTCTTTATTTCAATTTATTCTCTTTCTGTCTATGCGTCGATTACTTTGTTTGGAAAAATTCCCTTCTTACAAATTTTGTTCTTTATTAAGTCCCTCATAGTGGAGGCTTCCACTCTGGTTGCTACTTGCTCCACCTTCTTACCATTCCTAGAAAGTTTCTTTCTTCCTTTCCCAGCACTCTTTTCTATATCGGGTATTTACCCGCCTTTAATCCTCCATTGTCTTAAGATTCCCATTTCTTTCCTCATTCCTTATCCGAGAGACTTCCTGTTATTGGTCTTATTTAATATATTCCACCTAATGCTTAGCCATACTCTTTTATTGACTACATCAAGTGAGCGTAGACCACAACTAGTCTTGATGTTAGAAATCGTTTACTTTAGTCACTTCTTAACTAGAGAACTTACCCTCCAAGATTTCTTAGATGTACTTTATACTATTCCCTTTTTATGACAAGTCCACCCTTTTTTTTACTCATACAATGTCACGCCCCGACCCGGTTTGGTCGGATCCCCATGATCAACCCGCCACTCTCCCGGTTTATTAAAGGGTTTCCCCTTATTGTAAACCGTAAAGAGTAAGGCGTCCTTTAACTTGCACCTTTTTCTTGGAATAGCATAATCAAAACTGCATAAAATTTAAAACTTTACATACCTGTCTTACAAGACTTTTAGTTGACGGTCTTTAAGGGTAGGCTTTCCAGGATTTCCTAAAAGGGATATAAGGGAGGGGGTGAGTACGACTATTCAGTGAATGGGTTTTTAAAAACTTTTGACTTTTAAGAAAATAATTATTATTGGAGTGTGCCAGACTCCTTTCTTTTTCAAAAATCCCTTCGTTTAAAAATTTGGGTTTTTTCATTATTTCTTAGTTACTGGTATGTTATCACCCAACACACATCCTTCATCATGAAGGTTACACACATTCGCAAGTCAGTATCACTACTGAACCCGCTAGTGGCTTCGGAGCGACTTTTCATGCCACCCAAATAGAAGTATGATCACTTCTACCCTGGGAATGAGTGGATGTATGCGACATCCGACCCACAATCCCGAAATCACTTCTTCGTGTCCGTATGAGGACAGAGACCTCATCCCGTCCCCACCCCGGTCTCATGCGCTTGGTGCTACTCCAAATTTCGCATAGACACCTGTAACAACGATCTGCCCTTATACTCACCGGGTCATCCAGGGCCCTTAGGACACATCACTACCCCTCATGGACATCTTGATGATCCCGTAATCATAGTACATGGACAAACAATGTTTTCTTATCAAGCCATGTAATATGTGGTGCCACTAGTCCAACGGCCCCAACTCTCAACTCAACCCGCAGTTGTTTGTCTTGACTAGTCCGTCGACCTATCATGTCGCACTACCGCTAGTTAACTAAGCATGTCAGTCCTATCTTGGTACCATGGCCAAACAATTCACTTATTAAGTTTTATTGCACATATATCATGTTCGTTTACGAGCTCCTGCTCGTGCCAACTGGCCTTGGGCCCACTGTACGAGATTTTCAAAAAAAATGAGCATTCTAGCCCTTAAGTTCAAAATCGAGGCCCCGGCCTATAAGAGCTATTCGAGCTCCCGTCAAGAAGGTCTCCCAAATAGTTTAAGCATTGGCACACAGTCAGGGGAGAACACTTCCGATAAAATAGGTTTTCACTATCCATTATACCAACCGGTATAAGGACATCTTCGTTCATAACCGATGAATGGGTTTTCAACTTCCTTTAAGAAAGTCTCATTATACCAACCGGTTATGATCTACTTACAACTGGTAAGTAGTTTTTTTCGCATAATTTTCACATCACTTTCTCTAAGTGGTGATGATTAAAATACCACTAAACAGTGGATTTTTATACCGAGGTACTTATCATCCCCTACCGGGTATGATATAAAATTTTCACTCACAACGGGTAAGTGGTTTTTATCTTTAAGTTGTGCTCATCATCCCAACTGGGTATGATGTTAGTAAATCCACTCACGCGTTAATGCAGTGAATTCCACTAGACTGGTTCTTTGTATTCATGCGAGCTCATCCATGTTGGCGTTCCCGGTACTTCGTGTTCCTACACGATATAAACATCCTTATTCACTATTACTCGACTTAACAACCTTCATTCATTTCCAATGAATGAGAAAACCCAAACTTTTTAGATATTTGCAATTAGGTCCCTAAAGTTATTTCTCTTTAACTTTAAGTCCTCAAATTGAGTCCCAAAACTTTTAAAATTTATCTTGGGACCTCAATTTATTCAATTTCACAAAATGGGGTTTAATTTCCCAAATTTCCAATTTGGTCCCCCAACTTTTCCAAAATTACCATTTTGCCCTTCCTTTACAAAAATGGTAAATTTTACCCCAAAATTTTCAAAATTCCTCAATTGGTCCTCCAACATATTTTCATGCCCAATTGACCCTCAATTTCATAAAATTTTATTTTGGTCCTTTGAATTTCGAAAATCCCCAATTTTCCCCCAATTCCAATTTCTTAACACAGTCGAATTTGATTTTATCAAATTGACCCATCAAACATTTCCAATTTTTGAAATTGAAGTTGAAATTGAGTTTCTAAATGTTCATACGATTCTTTAGAAATGTGAATCGTAAGTTTTAACGCTGGGACGAGCTCAAACAGAGCTTCGCCAGAAAATGAACTATAGAGAGAAAGCTTTGATTACTCACCGGTGAAGGCATGGCGGTCCGAGCTTTCGATCTGGGAAGATAGCTCTCGTCCTGAGGTTCATCCTAAAATCAAGAATCGCATCAATTGATGTGAAATTGTATTAGAATTTTGTCATTGAAATTCAGTCGACTCTCTCTCTAGCACCGATTGAAAATTGTAAAGGGGAGCCGAATTGACTTACCTTTCGGTCCTAATTCAGCCGTGGAAAGGCTGAGGAAGTGTTGGGAGTGCTTGGTTTAGCCTGAGTAGGGCTTGAAATGGGTGGGTTCCTTGGACTCCACTTCATGACCATCTGCCCATCAATGATCCCTTCAAGGGGTACTTAGTCGTATGCATCCTTCCAAAGTTCCCTTTCATAGCGTATTTCTTCTCTTCTTCACTATGTTCTACCCTAGAGTGTTTGGAGGATATTTTTCGTGTTTGTCCCTCTTGAGGGGGGTTCTAGGTGTACTTTCAATATACCTTACCTCTATTCTTGTGATATTGATCTTCTTAAGAAGAAGTTTTACTTTACCTCGCCATTTCTTGACCTCTTTACGAACCATTAACCTGTTTCATGGTTTTAGTCACTAGTCCTTGTTTTTTATGACTTTTTAGAAGGTATTGCCCTAAATCTATAAGGTGTGTGATAGTCCTTCTTTACCAATCTTATTTCCCTTACACCTATAGCAAATTATCTTAGTGTTTGTCCTTAGTAGGGTTGGGCAATTCTTCACGTAGTGTCCCCATCTTTCACTTATGTAATGGTTATTCTCAGGCGTGAATTGTTGTGGTTCCTCCTTTACTTTGAGCATTACGGGCCTTTCTAGGGTTGCGGGTGGTTTGGTGCTTCGCCGTCCTTGAGTCTAAACACCTTGATAGTTTTCTTGCTGAGTCTCCTTTGCTAAAGGGTCATTCTAAGAGTTCTTCTAGGTTTCTTAATTCCCTAATTTAATTTCCGTAACTAAAATGGAAAAATTTCCCTAGTTTTTATAGTAGTGTGAGTTTGTTTGGTTACTTTCCTTGGGGCCATCTTCCTAGCAAGATCACATCATAGAGAGATAGGAATTTAAGAATTTTGAGTACTTCATTAATATAGGAATACAAAATGTTGGGGTTTTAGCCCTATTAGAAAAAGTAGTCACATAATAGATAGGGAACTATGGTTTTCTTGGTATGTATCCTCCTTGATAAGATTATACGTTCGTATTGGCATTCTTGGCTTTAGGCTTGGCTCCTCTTGTACACAGGACTGTGACCCTAACATATCCTAGCGTCGTACTCCTTGATGGTACTAGATACTTCCCCATTTGGTCCATTGGGGCTTCTACTATGTCCTGGGCATTAAGAAGCTTCTAGGGTTATCTTTCTACGAGGACAAGGTGTTGAGTAGAGTCATTCCAAGTTTTCTTGGTTCCTCTCCTAGGAGCCATCTGAAACTTTTAAGATTAATCCTATTAGTTACTATATTTTCTAGTCTTGATTATGTATTCGAGGAAACAAGCTCTGATACCACTCAAGTTGTCACGCCCCAACACAGTTTGGTTGGATCCCCATGATCAACTCGCCACTCTTCCAGTTTACTAAGGGTTGCCCTTATTTATAAACCGTGAGGAGTAAGGCGTCCTTTAAACCTATACCTTTCCTAGAATAACATAAATTAAAAATGCATAAAATTTTAAACTTATCATACCTACCTTATAGGTGTGTTAGCTAGTGGTCTTCGGGGTAATCTTTTAGGGGTTACTTAAAAGGGATATAAGGGAAGGGGTGAGTACAACGACTTAGTGAATGGGTTTTCAAAATTTGACTTTTAGAAAAAATGTTTGATTCGGAGTGTGCCAAACTCCTTATTTTCTTAAAGAAAAACCTTTAATTCTCAATTTCAGTTTTTATAACCATTTCTTATTACCACGGTGTGTCATCACCCAGCACAAATCCTTCATCATGAAGGTAAAACACACAATCGTAGGTCAGCCCGTCCACTGAACCCACTTGTGGTGTCGGAGCGACTTTACCGGCCACCTAGATAGAAGTACGTCCACTTCTACCATGAGAATGAGTGGATGTTCATGACATTCGACCCTCAATCCCGTAACAAATCTTTGTGTCTGTATGAGGACAGAGACCTCATCTTGTCCCCACCCTGGTCTCATGTGCTTGAAGCTACTCCAAGCTTCGCAAGACTTCTGGTACAACTAACTGCCCTTATATCCACTGGGTCGTCTAGAGCCCTGGGACGCATCACTACCTCTCTTGGGCGTCTTAAATGTCCTATAAACACAACACTTGCACAATCAATAGTTTTTCACATAATGCGATATAATCTGTGGTGCCACTGGTCCAACGGCCTCGACCCTCAACTCGACCAACAACTGTTTGTCTTGACTAGTTCAGAGACCTGTCATGTCGCACTACCGCTAGTTGAATGAGTATGTCGGTCCTATCATGGTACCATGGCCAAACAACACATTACTTAAATTTTCATGGCATATTAATCATGTTTGTTTACGAGCTCCAAGTCTTGCCAATTGGCCTAGGGCCCATTGTTCAAGATTTTTAAAATCGGGCATATTAGCCCCCAAGTTCTAAAACCAAGGCCTCCGACCTAACAAAGCTATTCAAGCTCCTATCAAGAAGGTCTCCCAAAATATTTAAGTAGTGGCACACGATCATGGGAGAGCACTTCCGGCAAAATATACTTTTCAATTGTCCATCATACCAACCGAGTATGAGGACATCTACGCTCATAACCGATGAATGGATTTTCCACTTCCTTCAAGAAAGTTTCATCATACCAACCAGGTATGTTTTACTTACAACCCATAAGTAGTTTTTCCGCTTGATTTCCACATCACTCCTCTTAGGTGTGATGATTAAAATACCACTTAGCAGTGGGTTTTCATTTTTTGAGGTACTTATCATCCCAACCGGGTATGCTAAAAAATTCCCACTCACCCGTTAATGCAGGGAATTCCTCTCGACCGTTACTTTGTATTCACGCGAGCTTGTCCTTGCTGGCGTTCTCAGTACTTCATGTTCCTACACAGTATGAATATCCTCGTATGTCAATAATCATCAGGAAACCCAATGATTGGAATCGAAAGGACCAAATAAAAACTTTGGGAAAGGATGAGTAGATAAGAGAAATCCATGTGGTTATAAGAGACATAACTTCAAAGGCATGATGGATGAGAGGATAACGGTAAAAATGATAGTTGAGGATTGCTATCAAAAGAAAAGAGGGGTGAAATTATATGATCCCTGAAAGGTCAAAAAGCTAAGAGAGACCCTCAAGGAGATGTTCTAGAAATCTAATGGATAGAGACAGGTCCTAGAAAATGCCATGTTGTAAGGGGCATGTGAGCCAAACAATCTCGAGGAGAATATGACTCAAAGTAAGGAAGAGTCGGCTAATAAGCATGACATGGTCGAATATAAAAAAAAAATTTGGACCGAAGTTATAATAGACAACGAATGAAGGAAGGGTCAAAATATGACAAAAAAATGATAATAAAGAAAAACCGTGGAAACAAGTACATAACGCTCAAAAGAACATCGAGCTAAAGGTTTTAACTACCAAAAGGATAACTAGACACGGGAATGATTAGTTATCTTGGAATTCCCAATCTTGAGTACAGAATCTCAAAGGGAAGAATGTTGCTCTAAACAAAGAAACATATGAATCTAAGGATATACACTGGAATAAGGTATGTCTAGTTATGATAAACTCCGTGGAGGGAGTAAATAATATAAAGGAAAAGAAAATTCCTTAAGTGAATAATGTAAAAAAAAGGGCTAATTGAAAGAACAAGAGAAGAGTATGCATGTTAAGCAAACACCAAAGGGACATCAAAGGAAATGATTTCTCATGCAAGGTTGATAATTAAGTTTTGGGGACAAAACTCCTAAAAGGATGGGAGAGTTGTAAACCCCGCACTTTTGAGTTTAGGAAAATCGGGAAAAGAACTGGTCAAACCAAGTAAGAAAACTGAGCCGGTTTACAAACCCAATTATTTGGGAACAAGCAATTTGGAAATTTAGAACTTCCGGGTGATCTAAAGGGTTCATTAAACCTTAGAAAAGAAACTTAAGACAAATTAGAGGAGAAAAACGAAATTGGTTCAGGTAAACGAGATTCCATAAGAACTTTGAAGTTATGCGTACTTGCCTGAGAGTAGTGCGAGGATGGGTGACCTCTTGGGAAGTATGATTTTTTTTGTAACCCGAAATTTTGGTCAAAAATTTTTATGCGAATCATAAATAGCCATAAATTAATATATATTTAATTATTATAATTAATACTAATAATTTAATACTAAAATTAAATTATTGGAATTAATACCAATAATTTATGGCAATATTAATACTAGTAATAAATCTCTCCCATTTAATACACGATTTTACACCTATATAAAGAGGTTATCCCCATTCATTCTCCTCATACCCAAACACTTCTCTCTCTCTCTCTACTACTCCATTTCCCGGTGAAGCTCGAACTAGAGCTTCGATTTGAACATTTTTCTTAACCTCGGAAGGAGAGGTTAGGCTCTTTAGAACCGAGAAGAAGTCAGCTATCCGATAGCAAACTCCAATCAATCTGAGAATCGCTCGAGAAGCGTTCGCATGATGGAACAGTCAAGCAGCTCCGACGGACCGAAACTGCCCTATTTCGGCTAAGCTAAAATCGGCCATTTCGAGCCCTCCTCAGGCTAAACCAAGCCCTCCCAACACTTGCTCAACCCTCCCATGGCCAAATTAGGACTAAAAGGTAAGCTAATTCGTCTCCACTCTGCAATTTTCAATGATGAAATTCTAACTCAATTTAGTATTAATTGATGTGATTCTTGATTTTAGGATGAACCTCAGGACAAGAGCTATCTGCCCAAATCGAAAGCTCGGACCGCCATGCCATCACCGGTGAGTAATCGAAGCTTTCTCTCTCTATAGTTCATTTTCCTATTAAGCTCCATTTGAGCTCGTTCCGACGTTAAAACTCGCGATTCAAAGTTCTATGGAATCATATGAACATGTAGAAACTCAATTTGAACTTCAATTTCAACAATTGGAAATGTTTGATCGGTCAATTTGATAAAATCAAATTTGGTTGTATTAAGAAGTTGGAATTGGGAAAAATTGGAGATTTTCGAAGATTCGAAGGATCGAAATACAATTTTCTAAAATTAAGGGTCAATTGGGCATGATAAAAATGTTGGAGGGCCCATTTGAGGAATTTTAGAATTTTTGGGGTGAAAATTACCGTTTTTGTAAAGGAAGGGCAAAATGGTAATTTTGGAAAAGTTAGGGGACCAAATTGGAAATTTGGGAAATTAATCCCCTTTTTGTGAAATGGAATAAATTGAGGTCCCTTGATAAATTTTAAAAGTTTCGGGACTCAATTTGAGGAAAAACCGGCATTAGGGACTTAAAGTTTAAGAGAAATAACTTTAGGGATCTAATTGCAAATAAATGAAAGTTTGACTTTCTCATTCATTTGAAATGAATGAAGGCTATTAGGTCGAAGGATAATGAACCGGGATGTTCATATCGTGTAGGAACACGAAGTATCGGGAACGCCAGCGAGGATAAGCTCGCGTGAATACAAAGAACTGATATAAGTGGAATTCACGCCATTAACGGGTGACTGGGTTTACTAACATCATACTCGGTTAGGATGATGAGCATAACTTAAAGTTAAAAACCACTTACCAGTTGTAAGTGGGATTTTTATATCATACCCGGTTGGGAATGATAAGCATCTCGGAATGAAAACCCACTATTTCGTATTATTTTAAACATCACAACTTAGAAGAGTGATGTGAAAACCATATGGAAAAACTAATTACCGATTGTAAGTAGATCATACATGGTTGGTATGATGAAACTTCCTCGAAGGAAGTTGAAAACCCGTTCATCAGTTATGAGCGGAGATATCCTTATACCCGGTCGGTATAATGGATAGTTGAAAATATATTTTGTCGGAAGTGCTCTCCCCTGATTGTGTGCCAATACTTAAACTATTTGGGAGATCTTCTTGACGGGAGCTCGAATAGCTCTTATAGGCTGGGGGCCTCAGTTTTGGAACTTGAGGGCTAATATGCCCGATTTTAAAAATCTCGTACAATGGACCCAAGGCCACTTGGCACGAGCAGGAGCTCGTAAACAAACATGAGTTATATGCCATAAAACTTTAAATAAAGGAATTGTTTGGCCATGGTACCAAGATAGGACCGATATACTTAGTCAACTAGCAGCAGTGCGATATGACAAGTCGACGGACTAGTCAAGACAAACAACTACAGGTTGAGTTGAGAGTGGGGGTTGTTGGACTAATGGCACCACAGATTACATGGCATAATAAGAAAATATTATTTGTGCATGCACTATGAGTACGGGATCATCAAAACGTCCATGAGGGGTAGTGATGCGTCCTAAAGGCCCTGGACGACCCGGTGATAAATGTTTTTCTTAAAAGTTAAAACTTTTGAAAAACCCATTCACTGAGTAGTCATACTCACCCCCTCCCTTATATCCCTTTTAGGAGATTTTGAAAAGACTACACTTAAAGACCATCAACTAAGATGCATGTGATACAAGTATGATAAATCTAAATTTTTATGCAGATTTGCTTATGTTATTCCTGTAAAACGTGCAGGTTTAAAGGATGCCTTACTCTTTACGGTCTATAATAAGGGGGAACCCCTTAATAAATCGGGAGAGCGGTGGGTTGATCACAGGGATCTGACCAAACAGGGTCGGGGCGTGACACCACACCCCCGACGGTAAGCTTTCGAAGCTTTCTCTCTCTAAGTTTAGTTTTCCGGCGAAGCTCCTTTTGAGCTCGTTTCGACATCAATTCATGTAATTCAAAGCTCAATTGAATCTTATGGATGTGTAGGAACTCAATTTTACCTTCAATTTCAATAATTAACCTCAATTGATCGGTCAATTTTGATAAAATCAAATTTGGCCAGTTTTAAAGGGGAAATTGGGAGGAGGGATTTTGGGGGAAATTGGGGATTTTAAAAAATTGAGGGACCAAAGTGCAATTTCTAAAAATTGAGGGCCAATTGGCCATGAAAAAGATGTTGGGGAACCAATTGGGTCAATTTTTGGAATTTATTGGGATCAAATTGCCAATTTTGTAAAGTTGAGGCAAAATTGTAATTTTGAAAAATTGGAGACCAAATTTGAAATTTTGGAAACTTGAATCCCTTATTGTGATTTTGAATAAATTGTGGTCCCAAAGTAAATTTTAGAAGTTTCGGGACTCAATTTGGCAAAAATTAGCATACGGGACCTAAATTTAAATAAAAAGAACTTTAGGTACCTAAATACAAATAATTAAAATTTTGCGCATTTTGTTCATTCGTGAAAAAAGAAGGCTATCAAGCCAAATATTAATGAACAAGGATGTTCAAATAGTGTAGGAACATGAAGGACTGGGAACACCAGTAAGGATAAGCTCACATGAAGGTAAAAAGCTAATTAAGAGGAAAGTACACTGCGAATATCGGGTGAGTGGGATTTTTCACATCATACCCGGTTGGGATGATGAGTACCTCGGAAATGAAAAACCACTACTAAGTAGAAATTTTAACATCACGCCTGGTTGGGGTGATGTGAGAAACACATGGAAAAACTACTTACCGGTTCTAAGTAGATCATACCCGGTTGGTATGATGAACTTACTCGAAGGAAGTAGAAAACCCGCTTATCGGTTATAAGCAGAGTTGTCCTCATATCTAGTTATTGTGATGGACAAATGGAAAAGATATTTTATTAGAAGTGCTCTCCCCTGATTGTGTGCCAATGCTAAAAAATTTTGGGAGACCTTCTTAACGAGAGTTCAAATAGCTCAGATAGGCAAGATGCCTCAGTTTTGGAACTTGGGGGCTAAATGCCCCGTTATGAAATCTTGTACAGTGGGCCCAAGGCCAGTTGGCACGAGCAGGAACTTGTAAACAAACATGATGATAAGCCATGAAAATTTTAATGAATGATGTGATTTGGCCATGGTACCAAGACAGGACCGACATACTGGATGGACTGGCGATAGTGCGACAAGACCAGGTCGACAGACCGGTCTAGACAAATAGCTGTAGGTTCAGATAAGGGTCAGGGCCGTTGGACCAGTGACACCAAAGATTAATGGCTTATGTAGAAAACTTTGTTTGTTCATGCATTGAGGTTCGGGACCATCAAGACGCCCAAGAGGGGTAGTGATGAGTCCTAAGGGCTACTAGATGACATGGTGGAGATAAGGGCAGATTATCGTGCAAGTAGTTAGGAAAGCTCGACGTAGCTTCATGCGCACGAGATCGGGGTGGGCTCGGGATGAGGTCTTTGTCCTCATACAGACATGGAGTTTCTTTTCAGGTTTGAGGGTTGGATGTCGCAAACATCCACTCATTCCCAGGGTAGAAGTGCACAAGCTTCTATCTAGGTGGTCAGTAAAGTCGCTTCGATGCCACAAGTGGGTGTAGTGAACGGGCTGCCCTACGAATGTGTGATCCTTTCATAATGAAGGGCGTGTGTTGATTGTTAAACACACCAACTGAGGCTAATGTGGAATTATGGTTTTGAAAACCGAAAATTTGAGAAAGAAATAATTTTAAAGGAAATTAAGGAGTGTGGCACACTCCAATTTTAAACTATTTTATTGAAATTTCTTTTTAACACCCATTCACTGAATTTTAGAAACTCACCCACCTTTTCTATCCCTTTTCAGGAGTAGAGAAATGACTAGGGATAACACCAAGATTTACCCTCTGTCAGGTATGGTTAATTTCTTTTTAATCTTACATTTTTATTGATATATGTTATTCCATGGAAAATAGTGGAAATCTCGCTTGGCTCCTTTTGATTAAAGAAAGGGGAAACCCTTCTTGAACCAAGGGAGCAGCAGGTTGATCACGAAGATCCGACCAAACTGGGTTGGGTCATGACAAAAGTGAACAAGGACCGAAGCTCACTTTGGATGGGATGGTCATCCCCTTCCAACATCTATACCCCACATAACGAGGGTAGAGACTCGAGGAGTACCTTAAAGGACAAAGGAAAGTTGGGGTAAACCATGGCCAGCCCAAAGGGCAAAGTAGGGAACCTTATGGAATAGGTACCACTGGCAAGCCAGCAGGAACCCTAAGATAAGACCAATAACCCAAAGGAGAGACAAATCAAGAGAGAGGAAGGCAACCCCAAAGGGATGTCAAGATAGAAAATAAGAACACAGACCAAGAATGGCAGCAAGGCAAAGGCTCGACTCGAATTACCTGGAGACAACGGCCCGAGAAAAATAGTAGACAGGCCAAGGACAACCCAAGGATAGACCTAACCATCCCATAAAACCCTAGCAAGAGATAGCCAAGATAATCAAAGGATGACAACATAGTGCCCCATGAATAAGGGACAGAGAAGCAAGATTGTGACGAAGGAATGAAACATCCTGACACCAGAGACCAAGGGAAGGCAAAAAGGAAGGAGCAGGCAAGCATGGAAATTCTAAAGTCAAACTAGGTAGTTACATAAGGGAGTTATATCAAGAGACTCGAAATTTGAGGAGGACACCGAATCAGAAGGACAAATCAAACCGCAAGATGAAAAGCAGGGGAGAGGCACAAACCCCAACACATAAAGAGGAACACAAACCCAAGAAGGAAGGATCGACACATAGACCCAACAACCCCAATGAGGAGTGGGTAGTCGGACGAGTTGAAATAAGACGATGATCTAGACAAAGCAATCGAGGACCAGCAAGGGAGGACCCCGGCTCCTTCAGGGCGAAACCTGAGACCACACCTCAGAACAAGTAGGGAAACCTCTAGAAACTAGGCCCACGTGGGAAACAAACTTCGTAAGAGGGAGAAGTCCCTTGAGGACGACTTCGATGAGAAAGAGATAAATCTAAAGGAGTACAACCATTACACATCGGCAAGCGTAATGACCTCTAGGCCAAGAGAGAAGAGAGCGACCAGAAAAAGGAAGGACCCCTCGCTAGCAGGAGAATGCTAGCAAATGCACGAACATACGGAAGTAGGAAGACTGGTGAGTCGATGGAATCCACCCAGGCCAAGACACCTGACAGTTGGGGACGGGCATACGCAATAAAGGGAAATGGAATAGAACGAATAAACCCAGGAAAACCCCAAACTCAAATAAGGAGTCGGGCATCTATATTCCCGAGGACATCAGAGCATGGGTGGGACATATGGAACTAGAAGCCAAGGAGTAAAAGAATCAAGCAACGAAGTGACCTAGATAATGAAAAGGACGAGAGTAAGAGAGAGTAAACTCTAAGGATAGGAGCGAAAGGACGCGATTCCAACCACAAGACAAAACAGACCTAAGGCCTAGGGTAGAACCACAGGGCATAGGAGTCATACGACTACGGACAACTAAGTTCAATCAACCACAAGGAGGGAACTCGAGCACTAAAGGAGGGACTAGAGCACTAAGAAAAGGTAAGTAACATCAAGAAGGGCAAACACAATTGCTGACGGGATATGGTGCCAAACCGACAAAGGAGTAAACGAACCCAGGTGCGATGGGATGTATTAGAACCTCGAATCCAAACAACACCCCGGAACGAAAACCCAACCCCAAGCTACTAGAAGTATCGAATCGGTGAGGCTCCGTGAACGCCTGGGAAAAGGGGATGAGTCAAGCTGACCAAATCCCGGAGAGTAAAGGAAGTAAGGTAAAGAGAGTGACTCAAATCGGTAGGATATCAACGTGCACCCTAAGGAAACCGCGCAAGGGTCTTTTAGAGAGCAAAGAGTGACGACAAAGTTTTGAGGACAAAACTCCTAAAAGGATGGGAGAGTTGTAAAACTCGTCCTTTGGGATTAAAGAAAACCGAGAAAAGAACTAGTATAGATTTATTCATGAAGAAACGAGCCGATTAATGAACGAAAAAAGGGTCAACGTGGGAAATTGGAAATTCCCAAGTGATAAAAAATTCACAAAAATTAAAGGAAGAACCGAGAAGTGGAATTGAGGATAGAACTAGATCGGTTCGGGGTGAACTGGACCCAAAGCGGACTGAACCGGGATGAACCATAATGAACCGGTTCACAAATTCATTCTTCTAGGTGGCTTTAAAATATAAATTTGGGAAATTGAGACCACCATTAGATAGAAAATTAATTTAGAAATTTTTAAATTTCAGAAAAATGGTCGAACCGGGTCCGAACTGGCTGATTTTCAAATTTTATACAGCGAACCTAGTTGGACTGCACCAGTCAATGGTCTGACTGGACCGGTCAATGTTCATACCGATCAACGGACAACAGATAGCAGTCAATGATCAACAGTCAAAGGACAGCTGGCACCTCATCAGTTGCCACACAAACACGTGTAGCCAATGGGAGGCTGCCATGTATCCGATCAACGGTCAGTTGATACTCGTCAGCATGCCATGTAGACACGAGCAGCCAATGAGAGGCTGCCACGTGTTGGGTCAACAAGTCAACAGCTGACGCGGCGGCCAAGCTGGCACTCCACATTAGAAAAATTGACCAATCATAGCATGCCACGTGACATGGCTGCCACGTCACCATCTTCAACCTTTAGATGCTCACAGAGAGAAGGGAGGAGAGAGAGATGCCGAAAAAGTTGGAGTCTCCGACAACTCAAAAAACTCTCCGATCAGGTTGTCGGTGATTGAGTTGGAGGCTGAATCTTACATTAGTGGGTAGCCTAAACAATTGTCAAGCTCCTTGTATAAAAAACACCCCTCCATTCATCCCCAGCATCCCACAATCGAGTGAATAAGAAGAAGAGTACATTTTTCGGCAAGCTGCAAGCTAGAGCTCTGACAACGGGCGAAATCTCCACCAAAGGATCTCTAAAGGGTGGCATTGGAACTAGGGAAGTGCATAAAGGATCGCATAGTGAAGTTGCTTTGGAGCTCAAAACAGCGAGCTCCTGCCTGACCTAACCTTGACCCTCTGGCCATTTCGCCGCCAACATTGGCCATCTTTGACCACCTAAGACCCTCCACAACACCACTACAGACCCCGGTAAGCTCAATTTTGCCTCTCCTCGTTAGAATTTCTAAGTTGTAGAGTTGCACCACCCGAAACTTCTCTCTTCAAATTTCCACAGGACAACAGCAAATTGCAGCAGGATTCGGTCCTCCTAGGTCCCCCTCGACTAGCTCTAGCTATCCCCACCTCAAGCTCAGGCCACTGCCCCTCTATTGGTAAGATACGCAAGCTTTCTCTCTCTACTTTGAATTTTTTGGAAAAGCTTCGACGAGACGAAAAACTCAACTAAATTCATAAATTCGAAGTGTAGGACGATCGAGAGGAGCTGGAGGAGACGAATAGAAGCAAAAATCGAAGAAATTAAGGACATACAGGCCGTCAATTGGGTGAGGTAAGATTTGAACATTCATAAGCTTGAATTGGGGAAGAAGATGAAGTGCAATTTGAGGATTTGGGGGACTTTTGTGCAATTTTTGAAAAATTGGAGGACTGAATGGCAATTTCACAAAATTGAGGGTGTTTTCATAAAATTCACCCCAATTGAGGGTTAAGTGGGAAAAATAGGGGGCAAATTGGAAATTTCTAAAAGCTTGGGACCAAATTGCAATTTTTAAAAAATTGAGGACTATAGGGTAATTTTGGTAAATTAAGGGCCAAGTGGTGAAATTAAAATAATTAAGGACCCCACAAGAATAATTGGAAACCTAAGGGGCTTAATGGAGATTAAAGAGGAGTCAGGGACCTAGGTGTAATTTAGGCAAAATATTAGGCCCTAGGTGTAAACATGAGAAAGTCTGTGACCTGTTTGTCACCATGTCCTGATACGAACACTCGTACCCTGCAGGAATGGATTTCTCGAGTGTCGACGCCCAAAAGTGCACCGAGAGAGAGATTTCATCGGCGAGACCCCGTCGAAATCACCAAGTGAGTGGGAACCACTATGTCGTCAATTCCAGTTGGAATGATAGTTCAGCTATGAAAACTATTTTCTCAGAATTAGCCTCCCCTAATTAGGTGACTTTGCTTAAAACATTCGAGAGCTAATTCAGGGATTAGGCTCGATATGCTAGTGGGCCCAAGGCCGATGGATACGGGTATGGACCCGTCCAGAATGAACATGTAATAAATGATGCTAAAAGATCGTAATAATGGGAACCTTGTGTGTGATACCCATCAAGCCAAGTCTAAGTTGTGGAGCTTGTTAGGCTAAACCACTGCTCCACTGAAGCCAAGTCGTCGAACCTATTGAGCTAGTACGTGTGGGCCGATGCCAAGTCGATAGACCGTTGCGTTGGAGGGCCAAAGATAAGGTCTATAACTTAAAAAGACTGTTGATTGTGCATGCATTGTGATGTTCGGGCCATTTGGACACCTAGCATGAGGTAGTGATGGAGCTCAAAGACTACTAGATGACCTAGGGTGCATAAGGGCAGTTCTGTCGTTCAGTTAGTCGTGAAACTGAGTAGCTTCCTACGCATGGAGACTAAGGTAGTGGGGAAAATGAGGTCTCGTCCCACTATGCGAACATGATGAAGTGATTAGGGTTTGAGTGTCGAACTATTGATGTCCACTCAAACTCTAGGTAGAGGCAATGCACCTCTATCAGGATGGATGGTAAAGGCGCTCTAGTCCACAAGTGGCACGGTCGATGACCGTTCTGCGAACACGTGTTCCCTCCTATTATAGGAGGGCAATTGTTGACCATGTAAAGTGTGTGAATAACGACAAACATAAAATTTAATGGATGGATAAATAAATTAAAGCAAACATTATAGTAGTTTCCCTCACTGAGTATTATGTACACATTCCCCTCATCTCACCCTTTCAGGTATAGTGCCAAGACAGAAAGTTCTTGGACCAACTTGGACCCTCAAGGTACGTTTTCTATCCCCCAAGTTAAAGTAAGAGTTTGAACGTAAACACGCCTTTTACCTTCCCTATCTCATCCGGGTAGATATACCTGTATGATGCAAGAAAGGGTGGTGGGTTGATCACGGACTCCAATCAAGCTGGGTCAGGGCGTGATAATAAGGCTTAGTGAATGGGGTTCTGTTATTATGATGACACGTTCACGATCTCATCTCCTACTAAAATAGCTAACATGGACTATTATTTAGAAAACTTTTACTTTGAAAAATAATACCATTTAGGTTGCATTGAAAGATCATTCTTATTTTGTGAAGATTAACCTCAATATGGTATAAACATTCCACACATGTATATATGACAAATTCTGACTCACATGCATTAAGGGTCACAACCTAGCGGCATACACACAACCATTCTACATATTTCTAGCAACAGACACACAATCATTCTGCAAGTATAGTCTAAATGTAGTATAAATACACTCTTCAAGGATATTGACCCAATACAAACTAAGAACAATAACACGTCCCTTTTGTAGGTATCTAACCATATCCATCTAATTCTCGATCAATAATTAACCATGCTTATAACTCCCCGGTCCCGGATACTAAGATGACTAATCTCTCATTTATCACTTCTCATTCCAGATATCCCTTAACATTCAAACTGCCTCTCTTTGTAGGGTCTACCAGAGTATCGTACTACACCCACCTCAATCACAAAAATCACTTAACAACATAAAGTATTAGAGGTTGGTTTGCTATGTGGTCAAACCCTCTAAGGAATTTACAACCAATGTAGGTGGGTCCATCAAGGTCTCTAAGATACATTGAGATTATTACCATGTTTTCAAAATCATTGTGTATTAGACCTATTTTAGAAAATGGTGGACCATCATATTTTTTTCATAATCATTGGGATTTTGTCTGCTTCATAAATTATAGGCCCTCACCTGTTTTCATAAATATTGGGCCTAATTTCACTTTAAAAAATTATAGGCATTCACTTATTTTCATAAATATTAGATCTAAGTCACTTTCATAAATTAGGAGATTTCACCCATTTTCATAAACATTAAACATAAGCTGTTTTTCATCAAGTGAGGCATTGGCCCATTTCTATAAGTAATAAATCTATAACCTTCTTCATAAATTATAGGGGGGAGAAGTACCGGAAAGTTTTCAATAGGGGAGGAGACATTTCATTCTCTCCTCTAACCTCCACTGGATATTTTCAAGGGTGGTGCCTAAATATAATCACTAAAAGTTGGATGCCCCTAGCACTTCAGGAAAATGACCATCGCCTTTCACCGTCCAATCAATACATTAACACTGCATTATCACTCCCATATCATTGATATATTGAGACAACATCTTCATGTGGTCATCTACCGATATAACATTGAAACTTTTAGAACCAGAAATAATTCCCAGTTGGACCAAAATTGAGGTTATACTGAGAATGGAATCCCAAATTAAGAACAAAAACCTAAATCGGGAATGGAACCGTGAGCGAGGATTGGAAATCAAATCGGATTAGAAACCAAGGTTGAAAATGGGAATGAAAACCAAAGTCGATAATAGAGATCCAATCAAATTAGGGATAGAGATCAACAAAACTGAGAATTTTGGAAAAAGTCCATTTTCAACCGATTGGGATCGAGATTTTGGGTTAAATTACAAAGGGTACCCAAGAAGGGGAAAATGTAATTTAATTAAAAAAGAGAGGAAAGGAAGTTGGGTTATTCAGATATGAGTCGGGTCAACTAGACTCCTCCAAAACCACGAGTGTGCCCATCTTTTCACCTCGTGGATTGCGACCGCACACCAATTGACAAATGGGTCAAATTGATTTGATTTTAGGCCAAATTTCATACCATAAAATGTAAGATAAGTTGACAACTAATCTATTGATCTCCATGTAAGTTTAATTACATTATCTATCCTTGAGCATGTTGAATTTCAAATCCAAAGTTCAAAAACTTAATATCGGAACCTTTCTCAACCAGCAAATGATCGACCGAGCAATTTTCCCTCACACAACCAACAAATGAGGTTATCTTGGTATCAAAATATCACTAATTGACTCCTTTCGAGTTCTATGGTTAGGTCATGACTTGTTAGTGGCTGAAAAATGACACATGAGAATTATTTTGGCAGATTGAGATCCGAAATAGAAAATTTGTTTGTGGTCGTTGCCCTTGCGTGGCCAAATTAGGCCACCACTCCGACATGCATCTATGCCAAAGTGACTGTCCACCTCCCCTCAACCTCACACTAGAAATGGTCGACCTCTGACAAGGGGAGAATCAGCCGCCACGAACTAATTTCTACCATCGGGTTTGTCTGGCTCCACCCAACCACGACCAATCAGGGCCCAAATTCTTCAAACTCCAACGAATCGAATCAGAGCATTATAGTTTTAATCGACAAGCTTTTATGAAATGACCAAACTTTTTACAATTATAGCATTATGGTTTTCCTTTACATTGAATAATATTTTTCCAAGTGAATTTTTTATTTTTATGTCTCATGATACTTTTTTATTTTCCTCTCACCTTATTTAGTTTTTTGATATGACTTGTTGAACTTAGATTGAAAGACATTTTTAGTATGATTTTCATTACTCCTTTTTAATCTATGTTTATGAGTCTTTGAGGGGTTTCATTAATTCTATAACTGTTAGTTTTCTATATATTTTAACTCATCAAATAGTGCAATAATAGAGTCATATTTTATGTATAGGTGATTAATAAGTTTTCAACCACCTTATTTTTAAGGAGTTCATCTCAACAAATTCTTAATTGATTTATAATTGAATCTACTCTTGTAGAATATTCTCTAGTTGTCTCATATTCATTCATTTTCAAAATTTCTCCACAAACTTTGAAGTTTAGAATTCTATACATTTTTACTTCCTCTAAACTCCTCATGTAGTTAATAACATGCTTAATTTGTCATTATGACTCTCATGATCCTTAGGGATAGCTCTTTAATCAAGCTTAACTGAAGTGCAAGTAGAGCTTGAGATCCCTTCCGTTAATTATCTTTGAGTTCATGTTTTTGTACAATAGATAAATTATATGTTTCTTGTGTGATATTAAATTTATTGTTAACAACAACTCATAAATCTTGTGCACAAAAGTAGGTCTTCATTTTGATAGACCATTAGTCAAAGTTTTTACCTCAAAAAACTGGCACATGAATGGATGAATAGAGAATGTGTTCAGGCATAGTTGTGCATACAACCATTAATATTGGAACAAGGCTCTGATACTACTGTTAGAATGTTATATTTTGATATCATTGTTGGTATCACACCCTGGCACGTATAACTTGCCAATCCACTTGATGTTACCATGGTTGGTACCTTCACCGTAGTAAAATTGGATGGACTAAAGATTCGAATAAAACTCATTCTCTATTTTTAGCGAAAATTTGATCTTTTTTTCTTTAAAGCATAGAGCACCCAAAATAGTTCCACAAACCATGCATGGATATAACAGTTGATAAGCAGGAAATTACAATCTTTGTACACAAGTCTAAAGGCCTACCTCAAGTAGTGCTTGGTTGGGGATGCTCTCTCACTTGTGCCTCGCGATTCCTCGACTTTTACTTGTAATGGTTTGGGGGAGTGGGTGAGCTCACATCTTAGTGAATGAGACACTGATGTCGAGTCACTACATGACTTACGACTTCATACATCTCATGTAATTTCTTAGCATGGAGATTTATTATCGGTTTACAAAACCCTTTATTTCAAATTATTTTATTCGTCCCCTCGAGACTCCTGCCTCGGGCTGCTCATAATTGAAATCTCACATTACGGTCGGATCTACTCTCATTTCCCCCAAACAATTTAACAAGATATATTTCATGTTATGCATAACTCAGCACAAGTTGGGCATTCATGGCCTGCATATATGGGCAATTCATGGCGATTTCTATGAGAGCATGAAAACCATGTGTACTCTCCACAACTAATACCCCTTGGGTTCGTCTCTCATTGGGATGACTTAACATTCGGGGTCATGACAATATCCCACTTACAGCCATAAACATTCCCCTTACACTTATGACTCAGTTCTGCATCTTCTCATTACAGCGATGTAACTAGCACAGTACACGTACATTAACTGGGTGTACCGGGATATTTGGAAGTAATAGTTCAATTTCCTTTTATCCAACCTTCTAACTTCCCTCGACATCGATAGTAACTCGGTATGTGTCATGTCAATGCCCACACTTTATACAAGTATATAATATTCACAAAGATAAATTCAAAAACATATGCATAAGGAATATTTAGGCCTAACACCATTTTCCTCAAGTATAGTTCTTATTCGACCATCTCCATTCAAGTGCAGGTATGACCTGGTAGATATGATATAAGCTCAATTTAACACATGGAGTTTGGTCCATCACTCGACCAACTCCCATGAGCAAATATAACAGGCACAAGGTTCCAATCACATAGTTCTACCAAGTGACTATTATTCATTTATATTGGTCCTTAAGACCCTTACCACATTTCTTAACTTCTTAAAAGGGTATTTCTTTAGTAGGCATGCATCCATGTCATTTTGCACTTCTTATATGAGTTTCAAAATAAGGCCTAGTATGTATTTTTGAGCAAAACTCAAAAATTGTAAAATGCTTCTGGTCGGTCCAATTGAACTTGTCGTCATTACTCTCACTCACTGTGTTTACCAGAACTTGTTAGTTTCAATAGGTTTTCCTTGTATCCTTCCTCGAGATCTCGACTTGAGTGATCTCGTATTCGTTATACAAGAGTTAGAGCAGGGTATAGAGATAAGTTCAAGTAGCTCAATTTTCCTTACAATTATTACATCGTAACTTCCCTAAGAAATCACGATTTTTGCCACTTGTGCTCGGTTTACTCGACTTTCTTGTCGAAGAATCTTCCTTTAATTAACCTTGTCTAAGGTTAGCTAATATTTTCTTAAGGTCATAACCTCTTAAGGTTATACTTATCTGTGTGTTTAGGGTTTCATAATTTACTACTTAAGTGTATTACTTTTCCAAAATTACATTTTGGTCTCTAAGTTGGGAAAAATTATCGTTTTGACCTTTATTACTTAAAACTCTTCCTTTTTAGATTATAAATTTTTCCAAATCTTTTATTTGGGTCCCCAAAATACCTTAAAATATTTTATATTTCTTATTTCACATTATTTAGTGCTTAAGTTGGGCAAAATTATCATTGTCTTTACTCTTTAAAACTTATCTTTTCATAACTTTATATTCTCCAAATCTTCCATTTGGGTTGCTTTAACCTCATTTAGGTTCTTAAATTTCCCTAAAATCACTTTTGTGTGCACAAACCTTCTTATTTGCACTTTAGTCCCTAAACTTTCTATTTTTTTATGTTTAGGTCCTTAGGCATTCCAAACATGCAATCCTAGTTTCAAGACATTATCGATTTTTCCAAATGGTACTAAAACTTCATTTAGACTCTTAAAAAGACACCAAATAAAACTTATTCTTAAATGGGTCCTCTAACTTATCAATATTTATATTTTAGTCCCCTACCTTTGCTCTGTAACAAAATAATCCCCAAAAAATCTCAAATTTAGATATGAGGTCCCTCTGGCCTTCCTCTAGGTCATCATAGTCTCTATTCAGTTAGGGTTAGCCGGAATAGTGATGATCGAGATTAATTCTAAACTAACAGCTTAACGAACATAATTTGAGTCAAGGCTGGGAACTCACCAAGACGATGCATCGGTCGGTGGCACTAGTGCAATTCGAAAGTTGACTATTAGAAGAGTCTGTGACCACTTGAAACAACTCAAAAGGAGGTTTGAGCAACCTGAAATGTCTGTTTTACTAAACTTTGTTATCATTGAAGTGATTTCAAACTTCTCATAATTAATTTGACCACGATACTTACCCAAATCGTATGAGGTCGGTGGCTTCGAAAGTTGAGGCAAATTTTTCTTAGCCTTTGTTGGCGTCAGATATGGCTCCCAAAACAGATGCTCTGTTTCCGACCGGAGAAGGCCCGATACTAATCAAACTCGCCAACGACGGTAGATGGATGTCGATGGTCAAGAGAGCTGACATTGAAAATCTGACTCTTGTAGCTTTCCATGAACACCAAGAGCGCTGAGTTTTGTGGTTGGATGAGGAAATGGTGCTCTCTGCAAATACTCTCACCAGAAAATGAAGCTCTGTGTATTTCAGAGGGAATTCTGATCTTAAACCGATAAGAGGAACATCCAAGTTTTATATGGTCGACTCCTAGACTTAGGTGACTACCCAACCATAGCCCCTTTGCATCATTAAATAGCATGTGGCTCTCTAAATGAATTAATTTACAAAGGGGTGGGTTTTAGAATTTTGGCTAGAGAAAGTAGGGTTCTATATGAGTCTGGAGCGCCCAGTTGGGCGAAGGAGATGGGTGCGTGCATGCGGCACATGGCGGAGCCACGGGCCTGTGCATGTGGCACGTGTTCCATTCCTTCAACCAATTTGACAATGTTTCGAACTGGTTTCCAACAAATTTCTCGGTTAGTTCAATCGTTTCTTGGTTGATTCACCCCAATTCAGCCGGTTCTTGGTCTGATAAAAATTTCTAAAACTTTTTTGTCCAATTTTCCATTGAATGAACTCAAAAATCATCAAATTCTAATTTTTTAACCCACTCTAAAAATAAGGTGGTTTTGTGACCTGAACTGATTCAAACTCGGTTTGAACCAATTTTTATTCGGGTTTCTCCCGCTCCTTGATTTTCAATCCCATGATGTTTTTTTAGGGAATGTTATAATTGTTGCCATTGTATTGATTATTTTTCAACCATATTATTAACCCAATTCAATTTGAATTCCTATATCATGTTTTATTTCTCGACTTTGCCTTAATTCTTGATTTGATTTGACTCGATTTCTTGTTCGAGAATTTTCAGTCTTATGATACAACTACTGAGACCTTTATGTTCTAATACTACCATCAGAGCCTTTTAGATAGAATATTAATGAAATAAATTAAATATTTAAGAATATAAGAATAGTTAAATAGACAAAAATTCTTCATTAGTGTTGAATGTTTTGAAGTTGCACTTTTAGTATTTTTACTTTTGACTTTTACTAATCATGGTACACAAATAACATATTTATAGTAAAAATATTTCTCTATATAATACCTGAAATATTATAAAATATTTTTTGATATTATTTTCTTCCTATATTAGCATAATTTATCATATTTTTTGGTGATGAAAAGGTGTCATTTTTTCAGGAAATATCAACTTATAGACCCAAATGAATTTTGTGCTGATATTTGGCTATATAGAAACTAGCATAATTGGATTTTGAAAGAATTCATTCTTCTTCCCAAACGATAATAGTTGTACCTATTTTGAAGTGGCTTAAACATCTCAACTGTTTGAGGTGTGATGTAGGAAGGTGGAATTGACATATCTTCTTTTAAGAAATAATAAGTAGGGTTTTTTCAATTTTCTTTGCTAGAAGCCAAGTGCGTTTTGAGATGAGAGCTCTATTGTAATAGTATATTCTTCTAAACCCTATCCCACCTTCATTCCTTCCTTGGCTGACATAGAATATCCCAGGTTTCTATATCTTTTCTAAGAGTTCCTTCTTCATTTAGCCCCACCAAATGTCGAAAAATTGAGTAAAACATGTTACATGTACTTTTTGGAGTCAAGAAAGTGCTCATATATTGCTCTTAAAAGGTAACTCTTGCCGCTTGTGGAACAACTTCAGATTTCCATGAGCTAAATCAAGTTAGAGACTCTTTCAAAGAAAGGTTGAAATGTTTAGGTGCTAGCACGTTGGATATAAGTGGTAGACCTAAGTATTTTGAGTTCTTGTTGCCTTTATTTGGCCCGAGTTCATGACATAATCTCTTCCTTTCTTGATTTGGCGTGTTACTGTTAAAAAGACTTGATATTTGTCTTTGTTGAGACGCTGGCTAGGTATATGGAGAGAACCAAGAAGAAGTTTCATCAGGAAAGGTCACTATAGGTGAAATGTTTTTGGAACTCCTTGAGGTTAATTTCTAAAGGAGAATTAGTATATCGTGATTACCTAGAATTGGGTGTGGGGCCTATACTGCAAATCTTCTACATTCAGATGCCGATTCGAAGGTGAATAGGTTGGAAATCACGAGCCCGTTTAGAACCTTCCTAAACATGTCTTCTGCGATTTGGTGTTTAGTTCAAAGTCTACTATCAGCTTGCCGATCATGACTTTGTGTTCCTGGTCGTGCGTCTTGAGGGGCGTGGGAGGTAAGTCAAACAGTGGTATGAGTGGACAGGAACGCAAGGAGAGTCGTGGTGCCCTCCATCCACGGGTGGTTTTCTTCCGGGATAAAGGGCAAGCGTTGACGAGCGCAGGATAGTTGGGAGATGATTAGGGAGTAGTTAGGGTAGCATGAAGACAAGTGTTTGGGCTAGTGATCGACGTCTCGATGATGGATGATATGGCTGGGAGATGGGACATTGCATGTTTGGTTGTTGTTGTGGGGGCAGTAGAGGCTGGAGGTGATGGCTGTGAAGATAGTTGGGGTTTGTGTGCCCTACAACATACAAGTGGGAGTGGTGCAGTGGATGTAAACCTTTGAGGATTTTGAATATCAATATCATGTCAAATCATAATTTCCCTTAGCTCATCATCGATCCTATCCAGGATAACAAGTGGCTAATAGATAAATAGAGAATCTCCCACCTTCATCTGCATCTCGTAAGGAATCTTCGGCTGCCAAGTGGCCGTGCACACCAGTTGGCAACACCAATTGAGAAATTTTAATTAATAAAAATTGAATTTATAATTCTAGAAAGATGATGCCGACATTATCCAATAGTGCACAATTGTCCATATTAGTAGGCTCTATTAAGAATGGATCCGCACTAACCTAGTCATGGCTATCATATTTTATTAATTCCAAAAAGGACATAAACTGAGAAAGCAACCCACCCGTGTGCACAAATATATATATAAACCTACATTATATATTAGATCAATATCAATGTTATATAAGTACTTTTATATTATTATTATTATTATTATGAAAATATTGGCATTAATTATAGTGAATGAACTGATTGGACTCATGTCCCTTTTTCTAAATGAAATGATTCAAATGAAATAAATGGTAATCCAGCATTTCAGACTCCTATTATTATGAATTGAATCCGCATTATTGCATCAATAAATGTATATATCTTAACCTTTTAGAATTGACTCAAATATAATCCTAAAATTTTCAGTCTCAGGTGAAAGATGGGATTACTTAGCTACATATCTTTAGGAATTTGGACACCTGAGAAATTTATATTTTTTTAATTAGTTTTTTCAATATATTTGAAATATCACATTTTCGGTACTACTTATTTTAAAATCATATATATTGGTAAAATAGTAGTACTTTTAATCTTATTTATAAAAATGAAATTTTATAAAATATAAAAAAAAATGAAAATTTATAAAATATATAATTTTTATTTTTATTTTAAAAGAGTATATTTTAGAAATAATATGTATTAATTGTGTCAGGTCAATATTATGTTCGAGTAAAAAAATATTTGATTTTTTTTATAAAAGTTATAATTTTATTTAAGATTTATGCCTAAAAGTAAAAATGATGACAGGGGCACCTGTCTTTTTTTTTTGCACAAAACAGGGACACCTGTCAGAGGCTCCATCCTACCCTTCTTTTTTCCTAATTTATTCGCATAATACAACCCATGAATGCGATAGAACTAACGATACAACGGAGGGATTCACGAGACCTCCACGTGATTCACACGCTGACACGATCCCCCCGTGTCTACCGTTGAAATTATATATATACAAGGTAGGAGTGAAGATTTTGCATCATGCCATTGTAAAACGAAACTTGATAGATCAAACCAGAAACATGGCTGCACTTTCTCGCAAGATCCGATCCATCAGCTTGCCGCCGCGGTCCCACCCGAGCACTGCCCGGGTCGAGGAGGAGCTCGGAAAGCTCCGTTCATGGGAGTCATCCGGCGAATTCTCGGCTTATGGGTCCATTGCCGTCGGCCTGGCGGGGCTCGAGAGACTCTATATTTGCCTTGATGATCTCCTCGGCATGGGATCTACCCAACAAGTGTTATCACAGGGCGGTGATCAACGCATCATCAACGAGCTGCTGGACGTGTCGGTGATGATCCTCGACATCTGTGGGGCCACTAGGGACCTCGTTTTGCAGGTGAAGGATCATCTCCGGGATCTCGAATCGGCGGTCAGGAGATCGAGAAAGGAGGATTCGAGCATCGATATGGCCATAGTCGGGTACTCCAGCTTGAGGAAGAAGACAAAGAAAGACGCCAGAAGGATAATAGCCAGACTGAGGGAAGTGGACATGAACGCCGCGGGGACGCCGCCAACGCTAGGGGACAACCGCGATCTGCATTTCTCGGCTGTGGTCAGGGCTTTGCGGGAGGCAAGCTTAGTCGGAGTCTCCGTCTTCCGGTCGGTGCTGCTATTCTTGTCTGGTCCGACCGCCGGACAGGCCAAGTGGTCGCTGATATCGAGGCTGATGCTGAAGGCCGGTGCTGTCGAGAGCGAGATCAAGCCGGTGGTCGTGAACACGTTCGAAGATGTCTCGGCCGCCCTACGGTCTGTGCAGTTGAAGGGCTCTGATGCGGAGGCCATGCGGGTGTTGCAGAGTCGATTCCGGCAGCTGGACGTCGGCATAGGGAGCATTGAAGATGGACTTGAGAGCTCATTTAGGAAGTTGGTTAAAACCAGGGCAACACTTCTGAACCTGATCTGTCACTAACCGACGATTTTCACTGCTCCCATGATTTGATAATACGAACTATCTCGAGAGATCTCCATGTTTTAACTGGATCGTACCTCAGCAGGCACATTGGAGTGTATATGTAAAGTTTGTGTATACCACTGTGTGTATATATATGCACCGACAGTTTTGGGGTCGGTGAGTTCAAGACATTTTTGGAGTTCATACGAGGAGACCTTCCCCATGAACATTTTTCTACCGCAGTGTCATCGAATTGGTTAAGGGAATAATTCGATAAAGAAAAGAGCCAAGCCAATTGTTACTTGCAAGAAGCACCCGCTGGATCTATGGTGAATGAAATCCATCAGATTTGTTCTTTAGGATCGCACCCATCGAAAGGAATCTTTGTTGGAAATATTATTTTCTGCATCCTCTATTATTGGTGTTACTATTTACTTCAAAGTCAAATCCATCTTCAACTTCATCTGCAAGAGGTCAATGTAAAAACAATCTCTCTTTTAAACTATTGATTGTATAATTATAAAAATAATACTTAAGAGATAATTATAAAAATTAATGAAATTTAGGTTTAAGGATTTTCTCCCTCCATGAGGAGAAGAATCAAAGTAAAGAAGTTAAATATTATTTTTTAACCTTTTGTCATTACTAACAAAATGAATATTTATAAAAACATTGTGAATTTGTTAATTCAAAGTATGATTATGGAGAAAATTTTGTGTTATATGTCTGAAAATTATGAATATATTGCATCTTCAACTGACAAATTAAATTATATAAATTTATTATCACCTAATAACTTTAAAACAAATTGTTAATTAATGAAAAAATGATTAACAATAAAAAATAGGAGCAACTTTTAATGAAAAAATGATAAACAAATTGTCCATAAATAAAATTTTCATCAAATGTTAGAAGATTGATAACTTTTGGTATGAATGTCTAATATGGAATGCCAGCTCAAACTTTTCTATAGGTGTGACTGAAAATTTAAGGTAATTATTTATAAATGATAAGCTTTACTACATTTAATGATTAAAAATAAATTTGCGTATTGAATAATTGAAAGAAAAATAGGGGACTAACATATATGGTATGTGTTTCATGAAAAATAGGGGACTAACCATAAAATTCAAAGTCAATAAGTTGTTGTGGGTAAGTGCTATCAATATAAGCTTAAAAGAGGCAAAAAATTACGGGAGACTTTATTAGAATGGCAAATCTCAAATGACTATGAGTGCTAAACATGCAACTCTTTACTAAAAATTTGTGCAAAAAAGATAGGTCTAAAATGTGTGGGATTAAACTTTTTTTTTGCCCACATGTGCTATTAAACTGAATCATCATCTCCTACTCGTCACATTCTTTAATTTGATAGCATCAATGGAAAGTTTCATTTTCAAAATAATTAAATATGCCTTCTCATATGATGGGTTAATTCCAATTAGATTGGTAAGAGGCCAATAAAATTCCTATATAATGAAAAAGATAAAATTATAAATAATTTAATTTAGATAAATGATTTTACTGCACTCAGTTTACAGACAAATATTTAATTGATAATTCATTTCAAATATACATAATTTACAAAAATTGAGTCATAAATAAACAATTTATTTGTAATTTAAATCATTAATAAAATAATCATATATGATTTGGGTAGTTAGGAAAATAATTATCTATTAATTAAAATAAATAAATAAATATTTACACTTAAAATTATGTAATATTATAAAATTTTATATGCTATTTAATATTTACCAATATAACAAAAGCAACCACGCATCTTCCCATCCCATGTTCATGCATAAGTCTTCTTAGTTTGATACCATGTATATAGGCCATGGATAACCAGTGTTCAACCAACTTGTCAATAAATCCTGGCCTATTTCTTGGAGGTAAGGAGGAGGACAAAGACTTGAAAAAAAAAGCATGTGTCTCCACGTGCGCATGCGTCACTTTTGCCCAGCAAATGGAAAAGGTTCCTTTTGGGTAACCAAACAAGGAGAAAGGGAGTCTCGGCTTATGGATGTAGCAACAAAATCCAATAAGGTAGAAAGAAGAACAATCCAACTTACTCTCTGGCCAAATAATGTCGTTTGAGGCGAGAAATTATTGCTGCGTAAATGATATACAACAAAACTCCTACGCTTCGGGTAGAACTGTAGGTTCAATATTTTATATGTATTGGGTAGAAGTATAACACTGGCTCTCTATTTGTATGATTCGTGGTGCACTTAGAAAGTTAAAATGAATACAATTGATAATACTTCAAATTTACAATGACAATTAACAGATTTTGAAATTGAAATAAAGTTTGTGGAATGATACGAGTGGAAGTGGTTTTTAAACTTACAAAATATGCGTCTCATCCATTAAACTTACAAAATATTTAGGGCAAAAAAACATAAATAATAAAATTAAATATCATAATATTTAAAGAATTATGGTATACGATGATTGAAAAATTACAAAAAGTGAAATATATAATAAATATTATATTATCTTAAATAAATTTGAATTATTTATCCAAATATATAATAAATATTGTATTATCTTAAATATTTTATTTACACTAAAAATAAATAGTTGGTTTACTAACAATAATATATTATTCCAATTTTTAGAATATTCCTAGCAATGATATGTGCATATAAAATGTTTATTATATAATACATCTTTTATTCAATATATTTTGTGAGTCTTATATTTTCTTTTTATTTTAATAAAACTTTTAAAATAATCTTTTATTTAATATTAAAGTAATCAAATTTATCCTTATGAGCACCCTATACTAAATGTGAAAACATATAAATAAATGCTAAATTCACAATAATCCAAATTAAAGAAATTAGTGGTTGTACCACCTATTAATAAATCAAATCTCTTATTTCGAGTTTCTTTTTTTTACAATAGTTATTTTCTCTTATACTCCACTTTTTTGTATTTCTTAATATACGTTAGGGGAGTAGGTGAATAACTATTAGAATGTTGCTTATTGGATCTTTTCATTTTCTATTTCATTTTTTATAATAATTTATTACTAAACCTACTGTTTATGTATTAATACAAGTTATTGACTTATACTAACTACAAAACTGTGAATGATAATTATTATTCAAACCAAGTGACATCTATTGATACACTCAATATTGTGTTAGTGTATTTCCTTAACACAATCTTCTATATTAATAATGAAAACTAATTGAAAACATTGGACGAGAACTATAATATGAACAAACTATACAAGTGACATTTATCGATACACACTCAATATTGTGATAAAAGATTTTCTTATCACAATTTTCTATATTTATAATTGGAACAAATTGAGCATGTTAAATGAGAACTATCACTACAACAAACTATCCAAATTATATCTATCAATGCACACTCAGTATTATAATAGGGTATTCCATTAGCATAAACTTTCATATTTATAATGAGAATTAATTTAGTACATTGGACAAAAACTATCATTTGAATTAATTATTTGATTGACATATATAAATGCACACTCAATATTATGCTAGGTTACTCCCTTAGCACACCCTTCCATATTTATTGTAAAAATGGGAATCTTAAACAGGGAATTGAGCTGAACTAAATCGAGAAGTGACACTTGAACTGGGATTGAAAATTGAACCAAATTGGTAATTGGTTCAAATTGTAATTTTAAATAATGGATGATGGTCATGAAATATCATCAAAGAACTCTTTTTTTTAATCAAAAATCAATAATTGGAAATTAATGGATGAGGTTCAAAACGGGATTGAATCGACTCTGGATACAAAACCCTTGTTTTTTAGATAGTACTAAACAAATCAGAATTTATTAATTATTGAGTCCATTCAATGTGCAATTTAACAAAGAATTTTAAAAAATATTAGGCTAATAATCGATTGAATTGAGGGTGAATTAACTAAAAAACGACCAAATCAATTAAAATATTCATTGAAAACTGGTTTAGAACAATGTCGAACTAGTCAAAAAATTCGCTAAAAACTAGAACAATGTTGAATTGACTAAATCAACCGAATGGGTAGGACACATGCGACATCCCCTTCGCTCGACTAGCGGTCCAAAACCATGATTAAAACCTGAATTTTCCCCATCTACAATAAAAAACCCACTACACACTAATCAATTTATTCAAAGAGTTACAAGCTATGTAATGATGAAATGGGGATATGATCAGATAGCCAATTAACTCTACCTTGCGACCATATAAGGCTTGGATATCTCTTGGTCGATGACTCATTAGAATTCTCTCTAAAACCCACTTACTTCCATTTTGAAATAACTAAATTTGCAAAAAGTATAACTTTCTCTCTTAACCACCAAAATTAGTGATTTAGGTGTCACTGAAAAGCTACTTGAGTTATCTTTCCAATGTTACCTCTCTCAGTCTCCAATATCATTTTTACAGATGTAGAAGTGATCAAACAATACACGTACTTCATCAGCCAGAAATAGAGTATCTATTTCATAGGTTATTTTTGGTGGTCTTGGCGGCCAACAAGGGCCACAAAAAATACTATGTACTCCTCTTGTCGTAGTTTTCGAACGCCACCAACTTCATTTGTTTTGGGTAAGTATTGACATTGAATAAATTGTAAGGAATATCAACTAGCCTTCAGTTATTGTAGAGTTTAGTAAAAAAAAGATTGCTCACCCCTTTGTTTGATGTAATTCAAGTGGCCACAGACTACTCTAGGAGCCCACTTTCAAACCATATCAGTCTTAGTAACCGACTCGCCATCTTCAATGAGATCCTGAACTTGACTTAACTCTTACTCGATAAAATATTAGCTTCGATCGTCACTGTTATAACTAACCCCAACTGAGCAGAGGTCATAATAACCTAGGGAGAGTCCTTAGGGACATTATATTTGAGTTGGATAATTTTTATGAATTATTTCATTGGGAAGCAAAGGTGAGGGACCAAAGTGTAAATATGGATAAGTTAAGGGACCCATTTGAGAATGGTTTTCTTGAGGGTATTTATAAAAGCATGAAGAAGGTTTAGGGGCCATTTTAAAATATTGGTAAAGTTTTAAAACTGGGATGATATGATTTGAAGTCTAAGGATTAAAATTGGACAAAAGAGAAAGTTTAGAAACTAAAGTGTAAATAAAGGGATTCATGAACCCAAAAGTAATTTTTGGGAAGTTTAAGGACCCAAATAAGACTAAAAGAAAGTCTAGGGACCCAAATTAATTATTTGGAGAATCTAGAGTCTCGAAAAGATGAGTTTTAAAGTATAGCGATAAAATTGTGATTTTGCCAAACTTAAGGATAATTTTGCAAATAGTGAGAAATTGGGACTTATGACACATTGTAAGGTATTTGGGGACCAGAATGAGATACAAAGAAATTTGAGGACACAACTAAAAAACTTGGAAGAAGTCTAGGGTACAAAAGGATAGAACTTAAGTTATAAGGGGGCAAAATAGTAATTTTTTCAACATGAGATCAAAATGCAATTTTGAGAAACTAAGGTATTTAAGTGGAAACTTAGGGATTTCTAATAATTATCGACATTTAGATATGCATGTGTTTATGTTTCATATAGTATCCGGCATTAACTTCTAGCTATCAAAATTATTTTTTACTAAAGTCAACTACAAGTTAATTTTTGTGCATTGGTATTGGTAATTAACTTCGGATAAATGGGTTGTTGTATTGAAAAACTAAGTTTTGACATTATGCCCATAATTATAAGTAAGTTGGTATGGATGACAAAATTTCAACCAATGAACTAATTTCACGAAAAAACTAAGTTCTGACATTGTGCTTGTAATTATAAATAAAATGATACTTATGACGAATTTCTAACTAACAAAGTTATTTTATGTTCTTAATTTATCATCATTTATTATCAAGATTTCTTGATATTTACATATTTTTCTAAAAATGAAGTTATTACTAGCCATTTTTAGGTTATACCTAAGTGACATAATTTATTATATTTCTTAGATAAAATATTTATTATAAATAAATTCACTAATATAAGGTTACAAATAAATATCTTTCAACATATCTTGATAGTACATTTTAGTAAGGTTTGAAAGCAATGTATTTTTATTAGTTAATATACTCATTGAGTGAAGTTAGAAAGGGAAAGACTACAAACTAGATGCTAACGATTGCACAAGCCTTAAAGGAAAATTTTACAAAGTTAAATAATATGTCATATAATTGATTATGGTTTAGTTTTGTAATATTGAAATTTATAAAATTGGTGATTATTTTGAAAAAGTTCAAATTTTTATATAAATTTATAAAAATAATTTTAATTTTAGTATTATATAAAATTAATTCTACGATATTTCGAGACACACTAATATAATAACCGAAATAGTACAAAGATGTGAGATTTAATAAGTAATAATATCATTAATACTTTTTGGGTGAAAAGCTTGATAACATTTTTTTTATTTCAAACCACATTAAGTGGTTAGTAACTTATTTTTGAACTAGAAAATTTGTGATAATATAATTTAAGATAAAATATATAATTATGAATTTTGCATAATATTATTTTGTTAAATAAAAAATTCTCTATATTAAAATTTTAAGTAGAGATTAAATTCGGGAATGTATTGATTGTAATCTCATAATTAAAAAATAAGAATAGAAAAACTCTTATCAACCTAACTTCAAAATAAAATTCTCCTATTTAATAAATAAAAATTTATATAATAAACTTTGTGAGTATTTTAGGTTTTATAAATGCTTATTATTTAATTTTGAAAGTTCAAATTTTAACGAAATGATATAGATTTTATTTTGAAAAATTTGAGAGGATGATATTTTTGCACCGAAAAAAAAAACTAGCATATTAATAAAAGTCATTTTTTCTATGATATGTTAGTATTTTTTTGTATATGAATATTTTTCTCAAAATTGTAATTAAATACCATGGGTTGTTTTAAAAATGTGAATTTAATAACTCAAATATTATATTTTTAAATATAATATATATATATATATATTTAAAGATACTTTCTTAATAAAGGAATTCCTATAGTAGAGACAATGCACAATGTATTTTTGATCGCCTGATGATGTACGCGTTGGTATGGCTCAAAAAAGGTTGAGGTAGCACTACCAAAGAATTCTGGGCTGACCTGAATTGTCATTCAACCCGTAATAATACTAAATCTGAAGCTGAAGCTTAAGTTATTTGTTAATATTGATGCTTAAATTACTTTTAGAATCTGAAATTTAGAAATTTATTTTTAAAACTATTAGATATAATGACATTATCACTATTAAATTTACCTGAAAATTATCATAAAAATAAAATATATGGATTTATATTTATTTTTTCATAAGAAATATATTATTTTTTTGTTAATTATTAAATGAAAAAATCTATTTATTATTTAAAGTTAATATAATTTAATTTTAAAAAATTAAAAGATTGCCATCGTAATAAAAAAATAATTAATAATTAAATAAAAAAGAAAAATGAATGGATGAGATAAAAAGGTAAAAAAACAAAATTAGTTAAAGTTGGGTAGTTTATTATTTTTCTAATAAAATTTTAATTTCGATAAATCTTGATGATACATTATGTATTTTTAAAATAAATTTAGTAAAGTAAAATAACATCGAAATAAAATATGTAGTCTCCTCTTCAACGGCTAATTTTTCTTGTTGTTCCAAAGATTCCTTTTGAAACCCCCGGATTCAACAAAAGCATCATCGCAGCACTGCGCCGGCCGTTACCCCCACCGCATTTTGTCCAAATATTTCCCTATTATTGCAATATTAAATTGGTATTTGTTATTTAATTAATAAATAAAAGCATATATTTCCCATATCAGGAGGCCGTTACACGGTCGATCCTTGTAGCAAAGATCCCTTTAACTCAGTTCGCTCCCAGCTCTCCTTCTATCATCGGAAGCGGCGGCCATGACGACGTCTAGTGCGGCAGCGTTCCACACTAAGAGGATCGTGAAGCTTACCCTCTCCTTCTTCCGTCGGAGCTTTGATTCCGGAAAATGGTAAACCTCCATGCCCTTTTCAAGTTCACTTCCACCTGCTGAATATAATCATCACTCAGTGACGGAACTATTTCGTCACAATGTCGCTGATAAATGCAGCAAGACGGCCGCGAAGATGGCTGTGGCAAGGATCAAGTTACTGAGGAACAAGAGGCAGGCGGTTGTGAAGCAAATGCGTCGCGACATCGCCCTCTTACTCCAGTCCGGCCAGGACGCCACTGCTCGTGTCCGGGTAAAAGCCTATTTCCTCCTCAATCAACCGCCTAAAACTCTCCACCAGAAAGTTGTCTCGCCTCCGATTTACTTCTCGGATTTCTGCTTTGTGCATATTAATTTAGAATTTATCTTAGATAAAAGTATTGAGTTGGGATCCAAATTATTACAACGAGGACTCTTGTTGATAGGTAAGGAACTATAGCTCTTGTTAGGGAGTCAAGATAGATCCTACGTTTGATCTAGTTGTTACAACTTACAAGTGTATGCGGACATTATTCAGAGACTTGGACCAATTTTCAAGATCCATGCCATTGAGGAAAGGTCTAATATTTTAGGATATGAGGGAAACACATCTGTTGGGTCATAGTAGGACTTTTTCTATCTGTAGTTGCACTTTTCATGTTAAGCATCTGCCCATTTTTCACCTGAAATAGTATGATCTTTGGTTAATTGGTGTTTAAAGATTTGTGTCTTTTTTTCTGCAAAGGATTTGAACAAATGTTTGATTCTAGAAATGCAAAAATTGACAATATAGTGAGCTCTTTTCTTTGGTTGTTTATTGCATAGAATTTAGGAGTTTTGATTTTCTACCTGAAAAATAATTGCAGGTAGAGCATGTGATAAGGGAGCAGAACATGTTGGCTGCAAATGAGTTCATTGAGCTATTCTGTGAGTTAATTGTAGCCAGACTTCAGATAATCTCAAAGCAGAAGTAAGATAATGGGGCAAATTTCTTCCATACAGTCCAGGATTTACGTTCAGTTGTGAATTCTTATTCTTTTCAAAATTTACAGGTACTGTCCCGCTGACCTAAAAGAAGGAATTTCCAGTCTGATATTTGCAGCTCCAAGGTGCTCGGAGATACCAGAGTTGGGAACAATCATGGATGCCTTTGGGAAGAAGTATGGGAAAGAATTTGTTTCAGCAGCTGTTGATTTGAGGCCCAATAGCGGTGTTAACCGCACGGTACTGCTGCATTAGTTTTTTTCACTATTTCAAAAATATTGATCTGCCTCCCTCAGTGGATTGGAAATTTCTAGCAATTAAGACATATCAGAGTTGCCATTGGTAAGGCTTGATTTATGTTGAACATATCTACTTATATGTGAGTCTTCTGATTTTGTAGCTGATTGAGAAGCTGTCCATTAAAACTCCCAGTGGTGAAGCCAAGTTGAAAATAATGAAGGAAATAGCCAAGGAACACCAAATTGATTGGGACACTAGTGAATCTGAAATGGAACTTCTTAAGCCTCCTGATGAGAAAATAGTGAGTCTTGCATCTCCTTTTCATCAAGTTATATTATGAAAAGTTTTTCACTGAACCTCTAACTTATTCTCCAATAAAAAACTAGGAAGGTGCAAAAACATTTGTCAGTGCATCCAGTTTACCTGTGAAGCCTGTTCAATTTCAGTCTGCCGACTCAATGAAACAAACCCGAAGGTAACTCCATATATCTGTCCTTTCTTGGGGAATTATAGATCTGTCTTTTCTCAGTCCTTTGATCAATGCATGTGGGGGCATCCTAGAAGGCCAGTTTATCTGTTTTGTTCCAAAATTTTCCTTGCATAGCATGTGATGTGTGTAGCACTTTGCTAGAGTAGAGTCATATGAAGCTCCTTGGTAATTCGAGTGTATAGAAGCCCTTTTCTTTTATCTAATGGCTGTAGTAAAGGAAGATATGTTCTATCATCGAATGCTATAATAATATGCCTGTTGGGATTGCCCCATGATATTTAGTTTTAATAGAGCATTCTGAATTCCGTTAAATGGTCTACTCTGGTTCTCTTATCAGGGTTGCTGACAGTCAGGAGATGGAAACTATGCTCTTCCATGATCTAGAAACAGCTGCTGAAGCAGCAGCAGAATCAGCAAAGAAAGCGATTGCAGCAGCACAAGCTGCAGCCTGGATCGCAAACAGAGACTTGGATAGTCACCCCAACACTAACAAATATCTGGAGGCGGAAAGATTCACCAGAAGGAACAGCTATAGCATGTCCCCAGCTCACGCAAAATCAAAGTTCGATGACTCAGACACCGTTGAAGGATCCAATTGTAAGGTTAGCAACAGTAACGACCTCCTGTCTCATTTGAACGACCCAAAGGTGTACAGGCTGGTTAGCAACAATAATGCTTCTGCTGCTGCTGCCCCTTCCGTGAATTCTGATATAAAGTTCGATGAGTCGGACTTGGATGATGAGATTGACACGGACAGGTTTCCACCTGCAACAACTGCAATCCCTTCATCTCAGGTCAGACGCGACCCAGCTCCTCGCATCCACCCAAAGTTGCCTGATTATGATGATCTTGCAGCTCGCTTCGATGCTCTCAAGTATCGCAAGTGATATGGCATCCTTGCAAGGTTTTTTGAGCACATGGCATTTATTGCCGACAAAATTCAGGACATCAGACGCGGAGATGTTCGCTCTACATTGTATTATAAAAAAAATGAAGAATCATCTCATGCATTATCATTACGAACTCACTGCTACATCATATTCATAAAGTCATATTGGTTTGTTTCCTTTCATCTTAAGGTTTGGTATCATCTGGCTGATCTCTAAATGGGATTGTGGTCATGGCTTTTCATTTTACATGATGCCTTTGGAATGGATCAACTTTCTTGGAATCAACAAAAAAATTATCAAGTATTATATTTAATTGGGTAAATTATACCTGGGATTATTAATATTTGGTAAATGTTAATTTTTTAAAATAGATATTTAATATATATATATATATAATATTTTGACTGGTAAAAATGAAAGTATTATAATTTATAGGACTCTTTTTCTATAATAATTTTATTTGAGTATAATTAAATTATATTTATCATATAAAATATAAGACATAAAATTATATTATATATAATATAAAATTATTTCGAATAAAATTTATTTTGTTAAACTCCATGCTATAAAATTGCATTGCTATAAATATATAATCCAAATATATATGTTGAAGAAGTATAATATTTATTAATGTCTCTAATCTATACCTCAATACAAAAATATAAATATAAATATTGGATGAAATTTCAAAAATATAATTAGCACAAAAAATATTTAAAATAATCATATAACAATTATAGTATATATAAACATATACAAAATTTAATACAAATTATTATAAATTTTATTTTATCGTGTATACTTATATAAACCATGGAAATATATTAGATTAATATACGGAAAATAGTTATTTATATAAATAAAAATAATTTTATTTAATAAATTAATGTAATCAATTAAAAAAGTGAAGCATATTATTATTTTATTATTTTAAGTTATTAAATATAGGTAGATGCTTCCCCTCTCAATCACTCCAAATCTTTGTATTTAAATGTACTCTATAGCATTGCCAATGAACAGATGGGTCACCTTGGATGTTATAAAAGTCCTTGACTAGGGTCAACCCATACTCAATCCGACACACACACACATATATATATATATATATATACACTTTTTCGAGTCAAAATCAAATCAAATTTAATTATTTTGTAAATAAGTTATCGGCTAGGATTCCTCTCTATACTCAAATTCGATTTGAAATAAATAAAATTAAAAATAATAAAAACTTAAAATTTTAATAAATTTTTGAGATTTGTACCGTATATTATATATATATATTATAACATTTCACTAAATGTTTATTTCATTTAGAACAACTAATAAATAACCTATTAGATAGGTAAAGAGAAAAAAATTATAAAAATCTTAATTTAGAGTTATACATAGTTAGATGTAGAAAATAATTCCAACAAAAAAATATATATATAAATTACCAACCTTCTATTACAAAAGATCGATTACGTTCTGTGTTAGAAAAGTCATTTTGGACTCCACAACCCGTATTCAACCCTATATTGTATATACTTTTTATTAAAATAAAATTCGATTATTACGCGAATAAAGTATTTGTTATGATTCGTGTCGCGGGACCCATGTATGGATCAGGGGCATTAAAGTGTACACTAATTCTGGGTCTTTTCTCTGTACAAGAATTCGATTTGAAATAAATAAAATTAAAAATAATAAAATCTTAAAAATTTAATAATTTAATAATTTTTTTTAGATTTGTGCGTTACATTTTACATATATTCATATGATTTAGAACTAATATCTTATTAGATATGTAAAGAGAAAAATTATAAAAATCTTAATTTAGAGTCAATATATATAAATTATTAACATTCTATTATAACATATCGGTGACATTTGATGTTAGAAAAATCCCGAGTCTTAAATCAAACCAGTATTCAACCTAATATATATATATATATACACTTTTTAAATCAAAATCAAATCCGATTCTTATGCGAATAAGGTATGGGTTAGGATTTGTGTCACCCCACCTGTAGAATAGGTGTACTAGACATTGTACATTTAGTTTAATACTAGAATTGGATTTAAATTAAATTAAATTAAAAAAATAATTTAATAATTTTTTAGATTTGTACCTTTATATTATAATATTACATTAAATGTTCATATTATTTACAACAATTAATAACCTATTAGATATGTAAAGAGAAAAAAAATTATAAAAATCTTAATTTAGAGTTATACATGGTTGAATGTAGAAAATAATCCCAATAAAAATATATATAAATTATTAATCTTCTGTTTCACATTATAATTTAAAAAATAGAGTTTGAATTGAATTATGGGAATATAACTTATCAAATTATAATTGATTATATTCAATTTTGATCGTATCAAGTTTAAGAACCGATTTTGGGTACGGATCACCTATCCCAAATTTGGGAATAGAATATCATAATCGATCAAGGTCGAATATGGGTACAAATCCCATTTCCTAGACGTGATGATCAGGTCAAAGTACAACCATCTAGAATCGATCATCAGATTTGGGTTGAGGACATGAACCCCACCCACACTTTTAACACATGTACTATTAGATTCATGTTGAGCTTGGAATCTAGATTAATCACATTCATCAATTTCATCACCTTTACATTCAAGTACTCGTAAATGGTAATTATCACGTCCCTACTTGATTAATTAGTCAATAATTCTGTATCACTTTGCTAATTCATTCGATTTTACTATAATGTACTATCGTAAAACTAGAATAACTAAGGTCTCCATTAAAACCATTCTATGTTTTACAGTAAAAATTTGAAACTTTTTTTTAAAAAATATATTGTGACGCAAAAAATAGTTTCACAAATAACACGAGAATGAAACAATTGATAAATAATAAATATAATCTTCGTACGCATGTCAAGAGATTTACCTCGAGTAGCATTCGTGTGGAGATGCTCCCCGTTCTTGACTCGAGTTTTCTCAACTTTTACTTGCAATGGTTTTGGGTACTTGCTGATCTTACACTAACGTTGGACCACTTCATAGCTTACAACTTTATATTTCTCACAAAATCTTATATCATGGGTATTTATTTTCGAGTTACCAAGAGTCTCATTCCCCCTTCACTCCATTGGCCCCTTGAGACTTCGATCTCAAGCCACCCATAATCGTGGTCTCTTCTTACAACTGGGTCCACTTCTATTTTCCCCACAAAATTTATCACAATAAATGCATGATATGTACCATGCAATATAAACCAAACACCCATTGCGTGCACACATGGATAACTCATGGCCTCCTATTTTTATTCATTTTCATTTGTACCCGGAGGATATGTCATAATACCCATTGGGTGATTCGTACCCAAAGGGTATGTTATAATACTAATCAAGTGATTCTGTGTCTAGAGGGTATGTCATAATATTGATCGGGTGCTATTGAGAGTATGTGAGCCATGTGAACTCTTTCACAACTGATACCCCACACATTCGTCTCTCACTAGGATACCTTTGCATCCGGGGCTTATGGCCAATTTTTCCATTGACATCCTTGCACATGCCCTCCTTATCACACATGTGGCCAATCCGGCCCCTTCTCATCGCGTCGATGTAAATGGGACAGTACCAATACATCACTTGTGTGTACTTAGAAATCTGGAAGAATCATTTCAATCACCCCTTATCCTCCCTTTCAAATTTCCATCAACATTGACACTACCTCAAAAGATGTCCCTGTTAACGCTCACACACATATCAATATACCTTTTTCATAAATATGAAATTTAAACACACGTCATATTCAGACAAATCACATTTTCTTGAGTATGGTACTTATTTTGACCATTTCTATGCAAGCACAAGCATGATTCATTATATATGAAGTGACTCAACTCACACCCAGAGTTTGGTCTATCACTTAACCAACTACCTTCATTAGATATATGCAACTCAATGCACATGGGGAGTTTGGCCCATCACTCAACCAACTCCCCTAAGCAGATATAAAGCAAACCAAATGCACATAGTATATGACTCTATGAATGAATTAATTCCCCAAGCAGTGAGTTTTGGATTGTCGCACGGGGTTTTCTGGGTCAGGTGCCTTAGGCAAAAAAGATGACAGGCGCGTGTGTGCCAACACGTTTGTGTGTCGCATGCCTCACACGTGTGTGCGCCCGATATGGCGTATTGATAGGTTTGCACTTTAGCGAACTGGTTTTCGACAAATTTCTCAGTCAATTCAACAATTTCTTTATCGGTTCACCATTTTTCTAACCGGTTCTTAGCACAATAAAATATCTAAAAATTCTTTATTTTGATTTACTATTGAATGGACACAAGAACCACTCCATTTCGATTTCTTTAGCCCCCTCTAAAAATCAGAGGAGGGGGTTTGTGATCTAAGCTAGTCCAAACTCGGTTCGAACTAAGTCTTTCTCGATCCTTGATTTCGGACTCTAGGATATTCTCTAAATCTTATGACCTTTCTCATCGCCTTACATCCCCTTTCCAAAACATATTCTCAACCTGGTTTGTTAGGAATTCTAGATCGTATTTTCTTTCTCGTTTTAGTCTTATTTCCTAGTTTGATTCTATTAAATTTCTAGTTAAAAAATTTCTCAGTGTTACAAGGATAATGTTGCAAAACCTAAAGAAAGTAGCGATAATACCTCTTACTTCCAAAGGGTCGTCTACTCATTAAAGGTATTTTCCTCCTCCCCATAGACATAACTAGGTGTACTTGGGAGAGTGGTCATGTGGTAGATATTATACTATGTGGTTGTGCTTCCATGCAGTTGGTTTGGATAAGAAGGGATTGGAAAGGGGCATGGATTAAATTATCGAGATGACCTAAAGAAAGCAAAATGGTAATATAAAAAAACTATGTGAAATTATAGAAAAAAAAAGAGAAAAAGGGGTCATCAAGTTAGGTATCAAGTCCAACTCGACTCGTTGTCCCTCCACCCACTCCCCGTCTCGATTCTACAGATGACACATTATAGAAAATCGATCAAATTGACTTAATTTTTGGCCAAATTTCACGCAATAAAGAGCATGCATGAGTAGATACTCTCATATGAGACTACTTGTGGAATTAATTGCATTTTCTACTCCCCAATAGATTGAATTTCACTATCAAAGTCTAAAATTTTGTTTTTGAAAATTCTCTTGACACTCGAGTGGTCGAACGAGCAATACTCTCTCACTCGACCACTAAATTTGGAGATTTGGTGTCAAAATATCGTTAAGGGAGTACTTCTTAAAGTTTGTGGTCGTGTCCTAACCTACAAGTAGTCAAAGAATGCTACACAAGGGTCGTTTTGGCTAACTCCGCCTTGGGAGAGAGAAACTGTGCGATCTTGCCACCATTCCTAGGCCAAATTTGGCTATATCTAGGCCACCTCTTAGACTAACACTGGTGCAAAAAAAAAACCCTCCACCTCTCATCTACCTCCCACAATCCTTGGTCAGCTTTCGGCAAGGGGGGTTTGGTCACCACGAGCCAATTTCCTCCAGTGAGTTTATTTTGGAATGTCCAACCGCCGCCCTTTTGGAGCCAAATTTGCCTAGCTATGGTGACTCCTTAGTCGGCCTCCATCATAGAACGAGTCACATGTGCCTTGGCTTAAAAACGCCTACCATCCAGCGACCGATCGTGCCCTCTCCAGTGAGTATTTCCGACCAACTTACAACTAGCTTAGTTTTTTTCAGTTTTGGAAAATGACCAAATTCGGCCAAGTTTGGTCAGGGTAAGATCCCCAACTCCTCCAACGAGCCCTTAGGAGATAAATGAAGGTATTTGGGGTGCAATTATGGAATTTGAATTTTATTTATGTTGTTTTTATAATTTAGGGACTAAAGTGCAAGATTTAAAAAGTTTAGAGACTAGTTTTTGAAAATGGAAAAACTTCTGGAATAGTCTCTAGGGGAAGTCTTAGAGGCTAAGTGGTGATTTGGATGCAAATAAATGTATCAAAAATGATTTTCGAGAGTTTTGGGGAAAATGATCATTTTTAGAAAATCAGGGATGAAATGGTAATATTTACCTATAAAAGGGTAAAATCAACATTTTGCACCATGAGGGGCAGAATGGTCAATCTTGATAAGTTGTGGGTAAAAAAATATTAATTTTAGAAAATGAAGAGGGCAAAATGGAAGTTTTTCAAGAAAAAGTGTCAAATTATAAATAGTGTAAAGTTTGGGTTAAAATATAATTTTCAAGACTTGGGGACCCAAATGGGACTAAGACACAAAATTGGGACTAAATGGAGAAGTTTTAAAAGTTAGAACTGGAAAATTGAAGAAATTAGGGTATTTTGTAATTTATGAAAAGTTAAGGGTCTAAAAGGCAATTTTGGAAAATTTGAAATAAAAGTTTTAAAAAGTGTATAGATTTGGGGTTGTAGGGTAAATGGAGAAAAATTGGAGACTTTAGGAATCATGAAAATATGGAAATGGTAGAATAGTCGAGTTTCGCAATCCGTTACGAGCGGAACTGAGTTGCGTAGAGAAAACCACAAATTTAGAAATTTCGAATTTATGCGAATGTAACAGGGTGTACCAAACTAACTATGATACTATGATATGATTTATATAAAGAAATAAGATGGCATAACTCGGAGGGATCGTTCTTCCCGAGATAATTAGAAAGAAAGCTAGGACAATCGAGTCTTGAATATAAGGTGAGTGAGTTTACTCTTCATAAGTCTGATTAGATTGTCCATAATTCTTTACAAACTTCTATATTAAAACTCAAATATCATACTTATAATTTGGAAAAGATATTAAAAAAGAAATGAAAGGATGTCCACATGGAGATGGAGATGGAGATATATATATATATATATATATTGAAATAGAAATCAATAACTTGTAATAAAATAAGGTATGTATCATGCTTATAATGTGGAAAAAATTAAATAAGGAAGAAAATATAAACTATAAGGGGATATGTATATATATATATATATTTGAAATGGAGAAACCAATATCATGTGAATTGAATGGAATAATATATGGATTGAAAAAGAGGTTTATGAGGAAATAGTTAAATTGTTATGAGTATTTTTGTGTGGATCATGATATTTATCTCTTATCATGCATATAATATAACAATATTATGAGCATGACTATGCATACCATGATAACTGCCTCTTGTTATATGTACTATTGATTTATGTTGGTATGCATGTGATATGTATGATGGATTGGACATTAACATGGCATTTATGAGAGGTTGTGTTGAGGGTCGGAGTTGACTATGAATGGAGTAATAAGGCAGATATGTGTGTTATGAAGGTTCCTAGGTCATCCAAGGGAGCTATGAGAGGTTTGATTGTGCCTTAGGGAGAGACAGATGATGGGTAACTGAGGGACAACCGTACTTACGTGCGGGGTTAATAGTGGGCAGCTAAGGTTGATGGATGATTTAAGGGCACCTCCTTGACAACCTAATGAGGAGACAAGCCTTTTATGGTACAATATGAGTGTGTAAAGCAACATACATATCTTCATCACCTCAGAGTACACTCGTGTGTGAGGACTTAGGGGACATGGCTAGGCCATGATTAATTATGATTATATATGATATTAGATTTCTTAATGCAAAATGAAATGTATTGCTTGTGCAAATAAGTTGAATTGAGAATGATATTGAATGTTGTGATTAAGGATAAATACCTACGGATATATAAATTAATAAAATTAGGTAACAATTCAATCATGAAAAATGAAATATATATATATATATATATATACAAATATGTGGTTAAATTATAAAATTATCTCTATCACGCCTCGACCCGATTTGGTCAGATCCCCATGAACAACCTATCGCTCACCCAGTTCAAGAGGAGTTTCCCCATTCTTTAACTCGAGAGGAGCCAAACGTACTTTTGACCTTGTTCCCTATAAAGACATATATTAAATAAAATGTAAGGTTAAGAGAAATTAAGAATACCTAACAGAGGGTAAGGCTCGATGTTATTCCTATTAATTTTCTCTTTTCCTGAAAAGGGATAGAAAAGAGTGGTGTGTTTCTACAACTCAGTGAATATGTATTTTAAAAATGGAGTTTCTATAAAAAAAAATATAATTTTCAAGTTGGAGTGTGCCAAACTCCTTAATTCCTTTAAATTTTCTCATATTCAAATCTCGTTTTTTTTAAAAAACACATCCTTCATCATGAAGGTTAACACACAATTGTAGGGTAGCCCATCCACTAAACCCACTTGTGGTATCAGAGCATCTTTACTGGCTACCTAGATAGAAGTACAGACACTTCTACCTTGAGAATGAATGGATATTCGCGACATCCGACCCTCAATCCTGTAACAAATCTCTGTGTCCGTATGAGGATAGAGACCTCATCCTGACCCCACTCCGGTCTTATGCGCTTGAAGCTACATCGAGCTTCACAAGTCTTCTCGTACGACTAACTGCCCTTATATTCACAAGGTCGTCTAGGGCCCTAGGACACATCACTACCCCTCTTAGGCATCTTGAAGGTCCCACAAACACAGTGCATGCACAATCAACATTTTCACATGATGCCATATAATATGTGGTGCCACTGGTCCAACGACCCCGACCCTTAACTCAACTTGCAGCTGTTTGTCTAGACTAGTCCGGAGACCTATCATATCACACTGCCGCTAGTTGACTGAGTATGTCGGTACTGTCCTGGTACCATGGCCAAACAATTCAATCACTTAAGTTTTCATGGCATAAAGTTCATATTTGTTTACGAGCTCCTGCTCGTGCCAACCGGCCTAGGGCCCACTGTTCAAGATTTTTAAAATTGGCATGACAGCCCCTAAGTTCCAAAATCGAGGCCTCCGACCTAACAGAGCTATTCAAGCTTCTGTTAAGAAGGTCTCCCAAATTGGTTAAGCAGTGGCACACAATCAGGGGAGAGCACTTCCAACAAAAATATATTTTTCACTGTCCATCATACCAATCGAGTATGAGGACATCTCCGCTCATAATCGATGAACGGGTTTTCCACTTCCTTCGAGTAAGTTTCATCATACCAATCGGGTATGATCTACTTACAACCGATAAGTATTTTTTTTGCATGATTTTCACATCACTCCTCTTAGGTGTAATGTTTGAAATACCACTTAGCAGTGGGTTTTCATTATTAAGGTACTTATCATCCAAACCAGGTATGATATAAAAATCCCACTCACTCGATCGTGCAGTGAAATTCCTCTTAGTCGGTTTTCGTCCCTTACGAGCTTTGAGGAAAAAGACCTCATCTCGTCCCCACCCCGGTCTCATGCGCTTGGTATTACTCCAAATTTCGCACGATCACCTGGTACGACGAACTACCCTTATACTCACTAGGTCGTCCAGGGTCCTTAGGACGCATCACTACCCCTCTTGGGCATCTTGATGGTCTTGTAATCACAGTGCATGCACAATTAGTATTTTCTTATCATGCCATATAATATGTGGTGCCACTAGTCCAATGGCCCTGACCTTTAACTCAACCTGCAGCTATTTGTCTTGACTGGCCCGAAGACCTGTCATGTCGCACTACCACTAGTTGACTGAATATGTTGGTCCTATCTTGGTACCATGGCCAAAAAATTCATTTATTAAAGTTTTATGGCACATATATCATGTTTGTTTATGAGCTCCTACTTGTGCCCACTAGCCTATGGCTCACTTGTTCGAGATTTTCAAAACCGAGCATAATAGCCCCAAAGTTCCAAAATCGAGGCCCCGACCTATAAGAGCTATTCGAGCTCCCGTCAAGAAGGTTTTCGAAATCGTTTAAGCATTGGAACACAGTCAGGGTAGAGCACTTCCGACAAAATATGATTTCAACTGTCCATCATACCAACCGAGTATGAGGACATCTCCGCTCATAACCGATGAACGGGTTTTCCACTTCTTTCGAGAAAGTTTCATCATACAAACTAGGTACGATCTACTTACAACCGGTAAATAGTTTTTCCGCGTGATTTTCACATCACCTCTCTAAGTTGTGATGTTTAAAATACCACTAAATAGTGGATTTTTTTATTTCGAGTTACTTATCATGCCCAACCGGGTATGATATAAAATCTCACTCACCCGATCGTGCAGTGAAATTCTACTTAGCAAGCTTAACTTCAGCTGGTGTTCCCGATGTCACATTTTCCTACACGAAATGAACATAGTTATTCATTATTTTTTGGCCTAATAGCCCTCATTCGTTCCAAATGATGAGAAAAATCAACTTTTCTTTTATTTGCATTTAGGCCCCTAAAGTTAATTTTTCTTTAAGTCCAAAAATTCCGATTTTTCCTCAAATTAAGTCCCAAAAATTTTAAAATTCTTCTTTGGATCTCAATTTACTCAATTTCATAGAAAGTGGTTAAATTTCCCAAATTTCCAATTTGGTCCCCCAACTTTTCCAAAATGGTCATTTTGCCCTTCCCTTACAAAAATGGTAAATTTTACCCTAAAAATTCTAAAATTCCTCATTTGGTCCTCTAACATTCTTATCATGCCCAATTGACCCTCAATTTTATAAAACTACATTTTGGTCCTTCAAATTTCAAAAATCCCCAATTTTCACCTAATTTCAACTCCTTAACACAATTGAATTTGATTTCATCAAATTAACTGGTCAAACACTTCTAATTGTTGAAATTGATGTTAAAATTGAGTTTCTACATGTTCATACGATCCCATAGCACTTTGAATCGTAAGTTTTAACGTCGGGACGAGCTCAAACGGAGCTTCGCCAAAAAAAGGACTGTAGAGAGAGAAAGATTCGATTGCTCACCGGTGAGGGCGCGACAGTCTGAGCTTTCTATATGAGCAGGTAGCTCTCCTTGTGAGGTTCCTCCTAGGATCAAGAATAACATCTATTGATGTCAACTTGGATTAGAATTCTGTTATTGAAATTTTGTCGACTCTCTCTCTAACATTGGTTGGAAATTGTAGAGGAGAGCCGAATTGACTTACCTTTCGGTCCTAATTTGGTCGTGGGAGAGCTGAGGAAGTATTGGGAGGACTTGGTTTGGCCTGAGGAGGGCTCAAATTGGTCGATTTCAACTCGGCCAAAATAGGGCTGCTTCGGTCCGCCGAAGCTACTTCACTATTCAATCACATCGACACTTCTCCGGTGACTCTTGGAACGAATGGATGTCACCACTGTGTAGCTGACTTCTCCCCGGTTCTAAAAAACATGATCTCACCTTCTTTGGCTTAGAAATGACCCTATATTAGAGCTCTAATTTGAGCTTCGCCAGAAAACTAAGCAACTGAGAGAGAGTGACCTTTTCAGGTGTGGAGAGGATGAATGGTGAGGGGCTCTTTATATAGGGAGCTCGGGGACTTGTTGACCGTCCGTCTGGCACCTTTATGACATATATTGATGGCTTGAAACGTATTGAACGGAAATGTTTCTTCTTCACCGGCGCTGCTTCGATTTTTCGGTGAGTGAATAGTGTTGTCATCTATAGGAAGAAGACGAAACTGTTCCGAACCGGACCGGACTGGACTGGTCCAAACAGGGTTCAAAGCTTAAACCGGCCGGTTCACCCCCCATTTGACCGAATTTTTCAAATCTAAAAATTTCTAAATAAATCTAAATTCATTTTCTATCCAATGGTGGCCTCAAATCTCAAATTTGAATTATTTAAGCCACCTAGAAAAATGAATTTAGAATCTGGTTCAAATCGGTTCAATCCAGTTCGGATCTGGTTCACTTGAGCTAGTTTGGTTTTCATCTCCAATTCCTTCTCAAGTCCATTTCCATGACTTTTAGGACTCTTTGGAACACTTGGGATCCATAAATTTGTTGGTTTACCCTTTCTCTATCGGTTTCGATTCATGAGTCGACTCGGTTCATAAACCGGTTCTATATGGTTCGAACCTGGTTCACTTGAACCGATCTGGTTTTTCTTCCCCAATTCATCCTAAGGTTCTTTTCTAAGGTTTATGAACCATTTTGAGTCATATGGGAGTTGTAAATTCTCTGCCTATTTCCTAATAATCGGACTTGTAGACCGATTCAGTTTTAAAATTTTAAACTAACCGGTTCTTTCCCTGGTTTTCTCATTATCAAAGGACGGGGTTTATAGAGAAAGCTTCGAAAGCTTACTGTTGAAGGTGCGGCGGTCTAAGCTCTCGATCGGGGAAGGTAGGTCTTGTCTTAAGGTTCCTTTTAGGATTAAGAATTGCTATAATTTATATTGAATCGAAGGAGAATTCTATCAATAAAGTTTAGCCCTTTCTCTCTCTAACTCCAATTTGCAACGAATAAGAAAGGCCAAATTGGCTTACCTTTTAGCTCTGTTGAGGTCGGATGAGGGTTGTAGGGGTGTTGGGGAGGCTTGGTTTGGCCGAAGGAGGGCTGAATTTGGCCGAAATCAACTCAGCCAAAATAGGGTAGCTTTGGTCCGTCATAGCTGTTTCACTGTTTGATTTTGTCGGTGCTTCTCCAACGGTCAAGTCAAAAGAAAGATGCTATCAAGTAGCTAACTTCCACAGAGTCTATAGGACTAGACCTCACCTTTTGAGGTTAAGAAAAATGCCTATGTTGGAGCTCGGGTTCGAGCTTCACTGGAAAATGGAATAGTTGGGAGAGAATGGAGATTTCAAGTGTGTGGAAGATGAATGAAGAGTAGCTCTTTATATAGGGAGCTCGGGGACCCTCCGCCTGACAACTTTCCTTTTTGGTCGAGCTTATCCTCACCCTAAAACAGCCTCATCAGAGCCATTTTTCCCTCGCTTGCATTATCCGTTTCTGCATTGAATGAACAGTGTTGTCATTTGGAGGAAGAAGATGACACTGTTACGAACTGGACCAGACCGGTCCGACCAGGTTCAATGCGTAAATCGGCCGGTTTAGGCCCGATTCGATCAATTTTCTCAAAATTAAAACTTTCTAAATTTATCTAAATTCATTCTCTATCTAATGGTGACTTCAATTCCCCAATTTGAATATTTTAAACCACCTAGAAAAATGAATTTAGAAATTGTTACAAACTAATTCAATCCGGTTAAGTTCGATTCACCTTGAACTGGACTGGTTTTCTCTTCCCAATTGTCACAATATTCTTTTCAATAATTTCTATGACTCTTTGAATCATTCGGGGATTTGTCAATTTCTCATTTTACCCTTTTCTTATCAGTTATGATTCGTGAACCAGCTCGGTTTTCTATTTTGAAATAACCATTTCTTTTTCTGGTTTTCTTATCCTTAAAATACGGGGTTTATAACTCTCCCCTCCTTTTAGGGGTTTTATCCCCAAAACTTAATTAGCATTCATTGTATCGGGAATAATCTCCCTTGATGTCAACTTGGGGTTTACTTGACATGCTAATACTTCGGTTGTTCTTTCACTTAGCCCCCTTTAAATCACGCACTTAAGGAATTTATTTTCCTTTCCATTATTTACTCACTCCGTGGATTTTATCATCACTAGGCATGTCTTACCTACTAGTGCAAAGGTACATCCTTAGGTTCACTTCTTCCTCTACTTATGGTAAGATTATTCCTCTTGAGGGTTCTTGCCTAGGATTTTAGGATTGGGAGTTCAAAATGCCCAATTGTTCTCATGTCTAGTTATCCTCCTAATTGTTGAAACCCTTAGCTCGGTGTTCTTTAGAGCGTTCCGTACTTGTTTTCACGGGTTTTGGTGTTATTACCTTGTTATCCTATTTTGACATTTCCTTCATTCGTTGTTTATTACAACTTTTGTCCAAATTTTTATGTTTGACCATGCTTAACTAATTGATTCTTCCTTACTTGAGTCCCATTTTTCCTTGGGGTTGTTGGGCTTACATGTCCCCTTCAACATGACATGCTATAGCACCTATCTTTATCCATTAGAATTTTAGAACATTTTCTTAATGGTTGTTTTACCCCTCCAAGATCCTTCCAACCCCAGGAGCACCTTGTACATATATTAGAATATGCATGATTAGGCTCTTAATAATACTTTGTCCATATCAATCAAATGGACCATTTTATGATTGCCCTCCACAACTAGTGTTACAGTAGTCTTCTCCATCTTTGCCATTATCTTGCATTTGATCTTCCATGACTACCAACAAGGGAAGATGTTTATTGGGGGCATCGGTATCGTGGCTTCAATTGCAATGTATGGATCGCCTTTAGTGGTATCGTCAATAAAAAAAAAGTGTGTACTAAAATAAAAAAAAAACAAACAAATTTTGTATATTTTATCTAATTAACCCTTTATTTATTTATTGATGGATTTGTTTGTTTGTGTAGAGGCAAGTGATAAAGACCAATAGCATTGAATTCATGCCCTTTCACCTCTCTCTTTTCTCTCCTCGCACAGCTATTCTGAAGCTTGAAGGCGAGAGGCAAGTGATAAAGAAGAACCATTACATGTTTTCTCGACTGTCTGGCGACTTTATTTAAGTTATATATATTCTCAAGATTTGTCCTCGTATTCACTGGTCGAACTGCAACAGCGGTTCTGAAGCTTGAGGGCGACAGGCAGCAGCTCGGGCGACAGCGGGAAGTTCGGGAGCGACGGGAAGGAAGCTCGAGGGCGGCTCAGTCAGTAGAGCTCTGGTTCAATTTATGGATCCGAACTCAAGTATGGATCCGAGCAAACTCAACATATCTCGGGTCGGGTAGGGACTAGTCCCATTCACTACTCCTGACTGAGTTGTCTTGGGAGGAGGCCAATTTGTAGTGCAATTTTTACATGAAATACGAATGGATAACGAGTTCAATCCATTTGATAATAGCTTTATGGATATGCTCTCTCTATTCCTTAGACCATTGCATACCTTACTTCTATGCACCCCATGGCAGTTGACGATGGACACCATTAATTTATGAAAAGAATGACAATAGGTTTGATCAAAATTATGTACATGGGTTGTATGGAAACAAAATGGAAGGAAAATAGAGGGATAGAGACAATGCTTTGTCAACTTTTTCCTAACTTCCATAGGTGTGAATTCAGCAGGAGGTGGATGAATTATTCTGACTAAGCTTAGAGATGGCAGTAGAAATCAGAAAGATTATAAGTCCACAAATACCATCTTTAAATTAGTTTGCCGCATCTTCAAGTTTCACATATGTATTAAATCAACAAGGCTTTTGATAATTTGTGTCTAGAATAATCTAATAGTGTCGTTAAAACATTACTTAGTCCGAAAGGGTAGGAGTATCAAAAATAGTTATGTTAAAATATTAATAGTTATTATAAGTAAATTCCACATTTAGTTATAAAAAACTCGATTAGCTATATTATGATTTACCGAACATTGGTTCATCCCTTTCAATATATTTTTTAGATATTAGAAATTACAAAAAAATAAAAGTAAGATTAGGAAATAGTTCCCAAAATTTAGAAAAAAAAGTTCAATCATTTTTTATTAATTAAGTTATTATTTTTTACAGTTTTAAATAATTATACTTGTCAGAATTAGATATTTTATAAAAGTTTTAAATTTACACCGTAAAACGATATATGTTTTATATTTCGAGATTTCGTTCTACAAATACTATTATAATAATGGTAGAATGATGATAGTCATTATGGTAGTATTAAGAGTATATAATCGGTTCAAACATTTATCCGGACAACAAAATGTGAGGCACTATGTGCTTCAAATTATTTAACATACGCAAATTTATCTTAAATGAATTCCTTAGATATGAATTAAGTGCTCTCCTTGAGAAAATATTGGATTTTTGTATGATGATGGAGCTCTAAAATATGAGAATGACTGTCATAGATTTGCATCTCCCCCAAAAAGAACTTGATCCATATGGTATGATGATAAGGTAATTGTAGGAGGTCAAAGTACTTAAAACTTTATTGGGACTCATTTATTGTTGGTCTTTATTGCAATGGGGCCCTATTCATGTCAATATTGCTTTAATAGACCTATTTTTAAAGACAAAGCTATGGAGACCCTCCCATCCCTTTGCATTTGCTCTAAAAGTAAACAAAGGCACAAATTCTGACATGGGTCATGGGGAGAAGGAAACTAAAACTCATGTGCCTATAAGGTATAAATAGGGTTGAAGATGCAAAAGGTTAGGTTGCATGATGAAATAGTGTTAATGCTTTCAGTAGAGTAAAATTCTATTTTAATTGTAGATGTGAAGGATGCAAAAATACATATGACCATAAGGATGGTTAGTTCTTCCTTCACTTGACCTACTCTTTAAGGGGATTTGCTAGAATTAGAGTTGGCTTATAGAAATTCTTTTAGAAGGGTGAGTGAATGAGCTGAGGATTTTCGAGTAGCATAGAAACTATTTATCAGCGGGATAACATTGGAGTTAAAATTCTAATTGTGTCCTTTTAAAATGAGGTTACGAAAATAACATTGAGTTTTGGGTGAAATTACCAAAATGCCAGCTAAGGACATGTTTGGTATGAGAAAAAATGGCATGGTTAAGGATGCATTTGGAGGAATGGTCAACCTGAATGCTGAAATTTTGAAAATGCCCCTAAAGGCATAATTGAAGTGTGGAGGAAATTCCGAGCCTTAATTACTTAATTCTTCAATCACCGGATTCTGAGTGGAAGGTACAAAGGTCAAATATTATTTTCTTATTTAATAGACATAGATTTAAATAAGAAAATAGAGTCTAAATATAAAATCGTAATTTTAGAAATATTATGGTATAGTGTAATAAATGCGTGGATTACATTCTTAAGAACATTTATGAAACCATGTATGATATGTAGAGAGCAAAACATACATGATCATGTGAGAGGAGCACGAAGATTCAAAAATCCCTCTATGATGAACATATACTCGGATAACGATGAATGAGATTTCTAGCATTAAGTCCAATTGGATCGATGATGCAATATTACTCGCACATTTTACTACATGATTTGCCTATAAATTTTTTTTTACAGAAATATACTCCCATGATTGTGTGAAAGGGACTATTTGATCTCTTTACTAAGAAATGATATTTGATTTGTTTGTTTGTCTTATACAAACATATGAAAAATCACCATGAACAAATCATGTAAATTTTTTCCTGGTAGGATGAAACAATGTTTTTAGCTTGTGAGATACAAGAAGAGAAATCAACTGAAAAATCATGTAAACGATTTTCGTTGATAAACAAGTAGTGGTTTGTTAAGCTGATCCCCAACACTTTGGGAATAAAAAGGAATGATATTTCTTAAACATATTTGAATGTATGAGATATGCTTATCAAATACAAGTAAATTTTAAAACGTGTACATGATATCACGATGTTAGTTAATCCCTCTTACTGAGTTATCAAACTCATTCTATTCCAATTACCTCTTTCGGGCAACAATGGTGATGAAAGACAAGTGATTGATGGAAAAACCAACCTAAACCAAAGGTACGTCTTACATTAAGTACATAGTCTAGGTATGATTTCCAAAGGTCAAATTATTAATTTTGGAAAATAATTGGAATAATTGGAGTAAAGTACCAGGAAAATGTTGTGTAAGACTTATACATGTTATTACCCAAATAACTCAATAACCTTAGCTTCCAACTTATGCTACTTTTATTGAATAGAGTACTAGATTCATGACCCTATATGGGAGCGACCTTGAGGAATAGGTCATAATGAAATACCGACTCCTGGATGTCAGGAAATTTAAAGTGGAAAACCTCCACAAGAACATTATGAGTAGTATTTAAAAAAGTAGTATGGAGATTTTGGAGAGAAATTGAGAAAGTATCTTTTGAAATGATATACGAAACATTAGTGGAATATCAAGTATTGTAAAATAAAATTTACTCTTGAAATAAGATTTGGGTCTGAGATCTCTGATAATAATTGCCTTAAAGAATAAGTTTGCAAGTAGTTACCTACTTGAGAATGTTGGGGAGAAACCAAAGGAGTGGAAGTAAGACTTTCCATAAAATAAGAAAAAAATTTATTCAAATGGTTTCAAAAGAAATCATAAGATTTTGAAGGCACAAACCTAGCTAACAAGATTAAGAAAGGGTGATAAACACAATAAATCCTACAAGCTTTCTTGACAAAAAAGTCGGAGAATGGATATATGGGAGGTATTACACAAATCCTTATCCTAACAATGAACTTGTAAATGGAATGCAAGTGAAGGAAATGAATATACACCTAAGAAATCTAAAAAATGAACATACTCCAAATAATGGGTAAGGTAGAATAAGATATTCATGGGATATCATAAAAAGGTTAAAGGGATAGAAATCTAATTATAATACGTAAGGAAATGCCATAAAATCGAAGAGTCGCATTTTAAATGACCAACACACAGAACCATAAAAAATGTGTGGTATACAAGTCTAAATGAAAGACTGAATGATAGATAAACCTCCAGGAGATGAGAAATACATTTATAAAATACCTAGAAGGGTTACATGAGAAACCCATAGCTTAACAATAAGATGGGATTCCTTGACCCAATAAACAAATCATGAACTACCTGAACCCTAGAAAGCATTTTCCTTTAACGGATATTAAGGAATAAGGGGTCACATTACATCTCAAGTGATTCAAGTGGAATGACGAGACAAGTGTGGTAAGTATAAAGTAATACTTCAAAAATATAAAGTCCTTCGAATAATGATTGATTTATAAGTGAGTAAACTAAAATATAACTGTGAGATGGTTATGAACAAATACACCAATATAATGGTGTAGCTATGTGGAAAAATAGGACTACTCGAGTAGGATGTCTTAGTGTGTCATATCATGGACGATAAAAGCACAAGTGAATAAAAGTATATGTTTGATGGACCCAAGGGATACTACGGTATGTATACAAAATAACCCATAAAATAATGTGGGGGAGAAACTAGAAGAGTGACTGAGGCATGAGTTAGTGGAAAAATCCGCTAAAATTTCACAAGGATCTTCATTGGTTAAGAAGGTACCAAACAAAATGTCCTAAATGACAAGAACAATTATGACTCGCTAGAAGAGATAATCGAGTGGTTAGAATGAAATTCACAATCAATTGTGGAAATAACCTATAAACGTATCACAAATGTTAAAGGTTAGTGCATAACATTAATACCACAAATATTACAAATGATAATGGTGGTACGAATATGTGAATAAATACTCCAATAATAGAGTGAGAACGAGGAAGAAACGTGCAAGATAAAGCCTCAGTCACCACTCTCTCGATACCCAGGAAGGGTAATATGTCAAGGGAGAAAGAGTTTAAAAGAGTAAAGAGAAACCCAATTTCTATCTCGACTTTCAACCTTTAATAATGATTTCAAAGACAACTCTTGATGAAAGTTTCATTGGTGATAAGGCTTAGTGAAAATTCATCCGAAATGAAAAGCGGGATGAATGGAAGATAATTGACCCTATAGGAATTGAGGTAAGTCGGTACTCCAAATGAGTCAAAAGATGGAAATTCACTCAATAATGACTAAGTATGACACTAGTGCTCGTTGAGCACATGAACAGTTCTTACAAAATGATCCATATTGGTAGCCAGAGGCAACATAAATCCTATTTACTGATAGATGATCGGTTGGACAAAAAGAAGGGTCATCTTATGGATAGATACACAAAGATCCGAGATGTAGAGAACAAATGTGGGGAATGTCAAAGTCAATACAAATTAATGACAGATATTAAGTGAACAGTCGGTTACCACCTTATAGCACGAAGAGGAAAATGTGTGAATGGCATGAGATGCCTATTATGAATACTTTGAAGCATAAGAGAGGAAGTCTTAAATAAGTACTACAAAAGAAAAAAGTGATATAAATGGTTAACACATACTCGAAGGGTACGTATGGATAAAATAGATCACGAATGGTAGATATCTGTTAACCTTAAATACAATAAGGTATTCTAAGGGCAATGATTTGAAAGGGAAAATTTGGATAATGAAATATCCATCATCACTCTAAGCCAATTTGATCAATTTCGACCATTTCAAGGCTAGTTCAGCTCCGACTTGATCGGTTCTTGGCCCAATCTATTTTTCTAAAAATTCTTTTTCTCATTCTCCATGGATTGGGCTCAAGATCCTCTCTTTTTGGAGTTGTTTCATTCCCCTTAAAATTGGGGGCATATTCCTATAAATTGGCGCAACTCTGATTTGCGTCGGCTTTCACTTTTGCCCTTTCCATTCCTCAATTACTGGTACTAAAGGATCTTTAGAGGTTATTTCTATTGGTCTTAGCCATTTCCTCATATATTTGGGTTTTTGAACCAGTGTATAGCTCAGTTTTTACTATAACCTTTTATTCTCGGGTTTATGGTATTGGTTTAATGGGGGGTTTTCTGGTCTAAGTGGGTTTAACCCTAGATCCGGAATTTCTGATGTTATAATAAGGAGCATGGTCAGGGCTGTCGGTGGGATATTGGTATGACCTCAGATGCTAAAATATCCAAATGAGAGATAAACCTGAGGGGCGTCGGTTGTAGAGAGTACACGTGACTCATACGCTCTCATCTTACCCGATTAGAATTATGACATGACTTTCGGGTATGACTTGGGCCATGAGATGCTAGTATGTGCTATTGTATGCATACCATAATGTATTGATATGATTTGTTTAGGAAGAAAGAGTTTGACCCAAGGTAATGTGGAATTATGGTTTCTGAGTGGCCCGAGACACGAGTCTCAAGGTGTAAACCTCATCCTCTTGGGATAAGGAAATGGGAAAGGGAATTAAAAATTTTCAAAGGAGAATCGAAATTTGGAATGACCTAGAAATTGGTAAATAAGAACGAGAACGGGAAATTGGAAACTCATGAAAAGGAACCATGAATGAAATTAGATAAGAAAACCAGACCGGTTCAAGGTGAACTGGACCTAAATCGGATTGAACCATAGATAACCGATTCAAAGATGCATTTTTCTAGGTGATTTAAATGTGTCAAATTGGGAAATTAAAATTACAATTAGATAGAGAATGAATTTAAACAAATTTAGAAATTTTTAACTTTTAGAAAATCGGTCGAATCGAGCTCGGCCGATTTTCGATTTCGAGTCGTTGAACTCAGTTTGATCAAACGAGTCAACGGTCCAGTCGATTAACGAACCACCAGCCAGGTCCGTGCCGAGTCAGCAGACATGACCAATTAACGCGCGACACGTGGCTAAGCCACTCAGACTGCCCTCTCAAAGTGCTGGCCAATTAGAGCATGAAACGTGTCTTCGATCAATGATCAAAGCCACGTCACTGACGACCGACCAATAGGTGAGCAACATGTGTCCTCAATCAACAGTCAACTGAGAAGAAGCCTCGTCTGCCAAACGGGCCAATGAGGAGCTAACACGTGGTAAGGATGCCACGTTAGTAGCCGCGTAGGACATTAGAGAAATGACCGACCAATTAGTAGTCGACACATGGTAGAGCCACATTGGATGGCCTCAGCTAATCAACGACAAACACGTGGCAACCGCACAGTGCATCAAGCGGAAAATCTAATTCATTCAAATCAGCCAATCAGAGGATGCTACGGGTCACGGTCAACAGCTAACTAAGTATGATCAACGACCACGCTGGAACGAGCGACCAATGGGAGGTCGCCACATGGCCGGTCAATGAGTCAAAGGGTGACTCAAATGCTAAGTGAGAAGTTGCATCAACAACTAGTCAATCACAGCACGCCACATGGCAGCTCGCATGGGCGCATACAGTGTCATCTTCAACATTGGACAAAATACAAAAATCAGATCGTTAGAGGGAGACCGAGTCTCCAGTGACCGAAAAATCCAACACTGCGACCATGGACGGACGAGTCTGGTATCGAGTCTTGCGTCGGCCGATAGCCTTATCAGTTGCCAAGCTCTCTATATAAAGATCCCTTCCCTGTTCGTCCTCTCCACCCCTTAGGCAGTCGAAGAAGGCAAAGCACTAGAAGTTTCAACAAGATGCAAACCACAGTGGGAGTTTTCTGAAGCCTCTAAAGGCAAATTCAGAGTTTCTAGAACCGGGAGGAGGTCCTCTACCTCGCTGCAATCCCCACTCGGCTCGAGGAGCACCGGAGGAGCATCAGAGAGCTTGTAGAGTACCACTACTATGGCAGCCGTGAAACAATTGACTTATTTTGAGCTAAATTTTGGTCACTCCCAACCTCCTACAGTCGAACCGACCCTCCCTGAGCTCTCCTCGACTGACACCCGACCTCTTCGAACCTTAAGAGTAAGTCCGATCTGCCTCCACTCGTCTCAATAGTGAAATTCTAGAGAGAGAAAATGTCTGAAGTGTACTGATCAAATTCTCACTGCTCAGCACATCAATTGGAGAAATTCTTGACACTAGAAGAACCTTCCCGATGAGCACAAACTTCCAAATTGAAAGCTTCGGCAATTGCGATCCAACCAATAAGAATTCGAAGGTTACTCTCTCTAAAAGTAGTTTTTCGGTGAATCTCTATTTGAGATTAATTCTAGGTCAATTAGGATGATTCAAAGTATGAGTTGATCATGAGAAGTTAGTGATGACGATTAGTAGCATGCTAATAGAAGATTAACATGATTTCAACACTAAAATTGATAGATCAAGAATTCGAGGCTAAAATATAAATTTTGACAAAATTGGACAAATTAAGAATTTTTATAAATTTAGTAATTTTAGTGAAATTAACATTAATTAGGAGTTAATAGACTTTATTCTTTTTACGAAATTGCATTATAATGTTGAACCCTAAAAAAATTTGATTCATCTAATATGTATAACCTTTCACATTCACTTGTAGTCCACCATACTCAAATGTGTCATCCTTGAACATAATCGTGGACCAATGATCATTTATACTGTAATTATAATAATTTTCTCTACACTTTGATCTATATTTCTCTACATACTTAAATATGGATATTAGAGCTGTCCAAAATGTGAAAATAAATAAATCAATTAGGACATGTAGACAATTTATTGATTAAATAAGTTATCCAAATATTAATTCTATTACAAAATATTTTATCAAACATTGATTAAATAAGTTATCCAATTATTAATTTCATCACATAATTTTTATCCAATTAAAAAAACTCAACCCATTATTCACACAAAAATATTAAATACTTAATTTTTTAATATAATAATATAAATCAAATGATAACATATTTAAATTTTCTTCAAATTTCAATTTTTAGAAAAATCTAAACATACTTCTCCGCTCTAAATTGTTATTGTCATGACAAACAAACATAATAAGTCCAAAATAATTTAAATTTCATTAAAGCATAATAATTCAATCTAAATTAACTTTAATTAAGCTAAATTTTACTTAAAAGTATTCAAATAATTTATATTGGGATGAGCATAATGGAGTTGGTTATAAGGGCATTGAAAATGTGTTTAATTAGATTAAAATGACCTTAAAGTATGTCGTATGCTTGCTCGAGTTATAACTCTCAAGTAAAAATATGCTATTTTGATTTAATTTGATGATATTTATAGTAATTTTCCATAGTAGTATTACTAATTAAAATAACATATCTTCTTGAATTGATTCTATCAAATCTAAAATAATATAATTTGACTAAACCTCCTAAATGGGACTACAGACCAAAGTTGATTAAATAGAAGAATCACATTGAATTTGCATTAATTGGGATGCATGGGCTAGATCCCAAATGACCGGTTAAATAGACCCATTATTGTGAGAGATGACGGTCTTTGGTGAACCTTTGACTGAACCCGGTCAACTGAATGGTGAAAGTTTTTTTTTTCATAATGAATAGTGAAAATTTTACCTGCCCTAATTCTAGAAGAAAATCAAGACCCAAAATCAGCCCAAGTCTTGGTGTCAAAAGGCCAAATCCAAATGCTTTCAAGGCAAACCCGACCCATACAAATATACCCGATTCCGCGCTTCATCTTCTTCGCCCATAAACGGTTTCAAACCCTAACCGCTGGTCCGATTCAAATACATCATGTGACAATCATCAGATTCCATCAACAATATAATATTATTATATTAAAAAATAAATTAATATAATATTTTAAAATTTAAATAATAATAAAAATTATATAAAATCTTAATAAATTAAACACTTTTTTAAAAACAGTCTTCATCTTTATAATTTTATATTACAAGTCTAACTCATTTGTAAAGGGCAACCACCTTGACTGTGTCGCTTAACTCACTTGATGATGCAATATATGATTATTGGTCGAAAAATGAGAAGACTTACATGTGGATGAAAAGACTTATCCACATATCTATCCGCCCCTCTACTCTTTGCTGTTCTTAAATCTCATCCACCCAATCCATCCAAAAAACAAATATCCAATCCTCCTCCTCCCCTCCCTTCTAATTCACAAACACAAGCACAAGCCATCTTTGCTCCTTCCTCAACTTACCCGTTCATTTTCCCTTGCTTCATCATCTTCCTCTTCTCATACTGATTGATCACTAGGCAACATAGCAATGGTTGCAGCAGTAATCACTTCAGTCGCTCTTCCCTCCTCCAAGTCCTCCTCCTCTCTTCCCCATAGGTCCTCCTTGGCCTCCAGTTCATCTTTCATCTCCACCGACAAAATATCCTTCAAGAAGGTATGTGCTCGATCGACCCACCTCGCTTCTTCATCATCTTTAGGGATTGCAATTTGTTCCGCCCCGCCACCCCAAGCCGCCCTGAACCGCCCGTATCCTGCACTGATTTAATTTTTTAAAAAATATATTTTCCGGCGACCTCGACGGATGTTCCAAAGAACTCCGGAAACTTCGACGGAGCCGCCTGAGACCTCCGGCCAGGTCCCGACGCCCCCTCCGTCCCTCTTCTTCTTCTTCTCTCTTTTTTTTCAAATTACAAGATGGTTCGGGGCAGGCACGGGCGATCGAGACGAGACAGAATGCTGGGCGGGGCATGAATCTATGGGTGAAGAGGATCATTGAAATTGCCATCCCTAAATTCATCTTCTCTTTTGGTATCAATGTGGTGCATTGGTTTTAAATGGCTAATCTGACCAATATGTTGACAAACTCTCTATCAGGGAGTAATTGAAGACGTTCCATTAAGTCTCTGCAAGTAAGATATATGCCATTTGGACATAATTCAAAATCTTGCAGCTTGACGTATATGATCAATATTTCATGAGCTATCAAACTTCATTTCTGTTACTTAATATATTGCTTTATGATTTCGTTTAGCATGAGTTCTTGTCACGGGGATTTAACTTCCTTTTTCCATTCAGCAGGTTCTCCCACAATGCTGGGATGCCATCTCTACGGGGACAAGAATGGTGTCTATCAGGGCCCAGGTCACGACTGAGGCTCCTGCAAAGGTCGAGAAAGAGACCAAGAAGAATGAGGAAGGTGTGGTGGTTAACAAGTTCAAGCCCAAAAACCCTTACACTGGCAGGTGCCTCCTCAACACGAAGATCACCGGTGATGATGCTCCCGGTGAGACCTGGCACATGGTCTTCAGCACAGAGGGTAGGTTTGTTTTCTTATAAGCGGGTTAGATCCTTTTTTTTCTTCTAGTGAAAATTCAACTCATGAATGGTTCTGTTGTTGGGTCGAATAGGTGAGGTTCCATACAGAGAAGGTCAATCCATTGGAGTCATTCCTGATGGAATTGACAAGAATGGGAAGCCACACAAGCTGAGATTGTACTCCATTGCCAGCAGTGCCCTTGGGGATTTTGGGGACTCCAAAACGGTGATCCTTTTTACAGTCTTAGCTCGAATTTCTGGTGGGAGAGAATGCTTTTGAGAAGAATTTACTATATAAATGTATCTTGACTTTCACTCAACCAGCAACTTTGCTCATAATTTTATTTCCATCTAAATGATCAAATATTCTATCATTTAGCTTAAAAACTAGTCCAGAGGCTAATGAATTGAAAACTATATATCTCATGACAAACTTTGAAATGGCCACTTAAACTATTGTATCAATTTGTTGGCTAGATGATGAAATGTTTGATAATTTTGATGGCATAAAAATGTAGAAAGAAAAAGGAGTCACTCAGGAGCCACATGAGTTCTTCTCTTCTCCCTTGCTTTTAAAATGAGACAAAAAGTCAAACAGACTAGTTTCTCTCTAGAAGTGTGTGAGATCTAACCAGTTGGCTCTGGTTCCAGGTCTCACTATGTGTGAAGCGGCTGGTTTACACGAATGACAAAGGAGAAATCGTGAAAGGAGTCTGTTCGAACTTCCTTTGTAAGTGTTGCCACTCATGCTGATAGCATATATATATGATATATATGATGCTTGACAGTTATATTTTCATCATCAATCTAAGAGTTCTAACTCCAAGCGACTTGGCTATTCAGGTGACTTGAAACCAGGGTCGGAAGTTAAGATCACAGGACCTGTTGGAAAGGAAATGCTTATGCCAAAAGATCCCAATGCCACCATTGTCATGGTATTCCCGTTGCTGCATGTCCTCTATCATTTGTCACATTTGGATCCATTTCAGTCTGTCAAGATTTATATTTGTTGTGGATCTAAGAAATTTTAAAATATGTTTGACTAAATTTATTATTTTCTCTGGTCTTTCTACGAGTAATCTGCCAAATGATTGGTTATACTGATTGTTTTTTTTTCTGAACTGACTTATTTTTATCTCACCTTGAAATCATTGATGCAGCTTGCGACAGGAACTGGAATCGCTCCATTCCGGTCTTTCCTGTGGAAAATGTTCTTCGAGAAACATGAAGACTATAAGGTCAGCCTGAATTTGTTTCAGTAACATTTACAATGCCACTTTGACCCGAGCAGCATATGCAATAATAGATCTCTTTTCTACTTTGAATGAGAATGAATTCCGATTATTTCCTTTTTTACACTGTACAAATTTGCAATGAAACCTGAGTATCACCCATTATGCAGTTCAATGGTCTGGCTTGGCTCTTCTTGGGTGTGCCCACAAGCAGTTCACTCCTCTACAAGGAGGTAAGACCATTGGAACCTCAACACTTTGGACTTCTCAAAGATGGGAAATTTCTCTTCATTTTCAACAATCTGATTTTCAAGAAAACTTTAAGAATATGTACCCGATGAGCCAATAAGCTATATTTTTCAGGACAAGGTGGCTACTCAGCAAAGTTTTAGAGTTGGAAAGTGCCAACCTGTACTAATTTCTACCAACCTTTATTTATGAGGTTACAGGAGTTTGAGTTTATGAAGGAGAAATATCCCGACAACTTCAGACTCGACTTTGCAGTGAGTAGAGAGCAAACAAATGAGAATGGAGAAAAGATGTACATCCAAACCCGAATGGCACAATATGCTGAGGAGCTCTGGGAACTTCTGAAGAAAGACAATACCTTCGTCTACATGTGCGGTCTCAAGGGCATGGAGAAGGGGATCGATGACATTATGGTCTCCTTAGCTGCTAAAGATGGTGAGTCCTATGCAATCACGATCATGATGGGCATGGTCATCCCACCAAACTGATTTAAAAGCTTTAATCTTTTCCAGTAGTGCATTCACATTCACAGTATGCCTATCAACTTGCCATAATACTTCATTCTGGTGGATGATGATGAATGTGTTTGTGTTGTTTAGGGATTGACTGGACGGAGTACAAGCGGTCACTGAAGAAGGCAGGGCAATGGAATGTGGAGGTGTATTAAAAAGCCCTTCTTTTGTTGTTGTTGCCGCCCATTTTTCTATTTTGCCTCTTATCATTTTCTTGCTCCATGAAAATATCTTATTTTTCTTGTATTTACCACTGATATGGCCCTTCCAGAAATATTTGCCCAGGAGTTATGTAAAATATTAAAACATTAAATAGAATAATATGTTTATGGTGGTCTTGAGAGCTAAAATTTGAAATAAAGTTCTAGCCTTTTTTTTCAGTTCATATAATGTTCTAACTTTTGAGCAATATCTCAAATATTTTATTTTTTTAACGGTTTCAACTCATTTAGAGATGTTCTATAACCTAAATATTTTTTTTACTATCACACCATAAGTAATTACGTTTTACGCTAAAAGAAATATTTATTAATTTAAATATATCTAACATGAAAGTCTTTCTCCATGGAAGTGCATATCACATTTATAATACTTGTAGAGCACTTCTCCTTCTTGCATGTAATGATGAATTCACCAAGGTCATTGTGTGCCATTATGCTTATAATGATCCATCACGGTGTATTTTAACTATACTTTAGTCATGTTCCATTTCTTTGTTTGACTGATAAATGCCTTATTTATTATGTGCTCGGACATATCCCCATTTCATCATAGAGTTAGTTGTCTACTTGTCTCATCTCCTACATGACGGCCACATTTATTATGTGTGCATTTTTAATTAACTAGGAATAAATTCAAACATAAAAATTATCGTCTATATTCCTATTTAAATGCAACCCTCGGTAATATGATAATAAAAAATTTCATACATTAACTTAATTTATGGTTAAGATTATATATAACTTGTTATACTACTTTTAATTTGTTAAACGATACTTAAAATATAAAAATATTAAATTTTTATTAATAATTTGAAATTTTTTATAAATTTAATATACAAATTTATAAAATATTTAAAATTGTTAGAAAATAATATATTATTGAATTAGAATCATTTGTAAATTATTTTCGAATATATTTATCTCAATCTCGTTCCATAAGTTCGACTTTTGGGTTCTTTTTTATTTTATTTTATTTTTTTCTATATTTCTTAAAAAAATAATTTAAGAGAATGAGGTGAGCAATAATCAATTAGTGTAAAAAGTGATTATGAGATCATTTATAATCACAATTTAACACTAGAATTTCTGTAAATAAAAAAAACTAAATAAAGTGAACTGAAAATGGAGTGTGAGTCGTGAATAAAAATTCAAATAAAAATAAAGTAGAAATAAATTTTAATCAAAATCTTAGAAATTGGTTATAATTACCTAAGCCAATTATAAAAAATTCCTTTAAAATGGATTGGGGTCAGGGTAATATATTGGTAGAGAATCGAGTACAATTAGGAACAAACAGGGTTGAATTTTTTAATTCGATTATTTTTTCAAGTGATTTCGAAAAGGGTAAAGAGTAAAAATTTTCGCTGGTTGGTAGGAAATGGATTGAATAAATTTTAGAAAATTTATTTTGTATAATAACTAATCGAATAAAAAGTGCATCGATCCAAAAAAATGTCAAATATAGCCAAAACTATCGAATAAATCACTGAAAATCGAAACATAATAATGCGAGCCGATCGACAACCAGACTGGTGGGTAGGGAAAACACAGGCACATCTCACGGGTCTTCCTTGCCTAACCTAGGATTTGCATGCCCGATTATCAGTAAAACAAAACATAGCTCTGATACATATGGTCGACTTAGGATCTGCGTGCCCGGCTTCCCGCTCAGCATTCGAGTCATCCTCCCATTGGTCGCTCATTCCAATGTGGTTGCTGGCCAAACTTTGACTGTGACACATGGCGTACTGTGTCTGGTTGATTTGAATAAATCATATTTCCCTCTTGACATACTATGTCGCTACCATGTGTCAGCCCCTGATTGGCTGAAATAATCGGATATGACTCTGCCACATGTTGACCTCTAATTGATCGATCATTCTTTGACATCCTAGTCGACCACTCACATAGCACCTTTGATAAGAATCGTGTATGAAAATAGATGTAGAAACTCAGATTCTTGTCTTTTAGACATAAGAATGGGACTAGATCTCACGAATAAGGTGAACTGGCTGAAAATGGATAAGTGGGCCTAATGACATAACCATAAATTCCAAATGGATACTTGCGTGATATGAGTTTGTAAAAGTGAAAACAAGTAATGAGGGTCAGTCGGCTAATGTACCGAACCTTGGGAATATTAAGAAATATTATTGTTTGTTTACATTGATATATGTTGCTAAAGAACATGAGTAGTGGGGTCAGTCATATAGCGTAGCGTAAGCCCAAGTAAAGAATGATTATTTAGTATAAGATCATATGTGTGTTATGATTTGGGCGAATGGGTTATGACGTTGCCATGACACCTAATATAGAGGTGATGTCAAGCATATAGGAAGGACTAGAAGCGTCGGTATAAGAGAATAGAGATAGCTTTATGATCTTTCCACGAACTCGAAGTAGACTTATGGTGGGAGTTCAATTATTAAAGGATATGGGCCAAGCTAGATCAAAGGATAATGGATGTCGGATGACACATAATCGACATTAGTGTGAGGGGGATGGTCATCTCGAGTTGTTCCATGGGAGTGCACTTTATGCAAATAGCCCTTATGTCCGGAGTTCATATGTAAAGAATTTTGGAGAATTTATCTATGTATTGAATATGTGAAGTTGTGGGATGGAAAAATGAATTCGTGTGGTTATTAATACATGATAAAATACCTATGAGATAAAGAAAGTCATGAAAATACTATTAGTGAAAAATCCAAATAAAAAAGTAAGTAGGGAGCGAGTCATAAGCAATGTTGTGGCTCGATGTCGGTAAATTCATTTATTGAGCTATGATCTCGCCACTCTCCCCTGACTCTTTTCAGGATGCATACAAGTAGAACCGAGACTCACAACAACCTCGACTCTTAATACCACACAACCGGGGTATGATACTTAATATGTGTGCACGAAAATTATGGTTACTTATTATATACTTAATTATTGAGGAAAATTTTGTAAAAGTATTGGACATGCTACATGTCTTTAGAAAATTTTAAATTTTCGGTGAAATTTGTATATTATATTATGAGTTTTACATTATGTGTGCCCTAACCCGATTTGGTCAGATCCCCGTGAGTAACCCACCACTCCATTTGGTCCATGAAGGGTTTCTCCCTTTTCAAAACTATTAGGAGTAAGGCATCTTTCTTTCTTGAATTTCCTGGAATAGCATTATACAAAACTTAATATCTTAAAACTGTCATACTTGTCTTATAGGGAGGTTTTTAAATTTTATTGTCCCTTGGTTACCAGAAACGGGTAAAAGGGAGGGGTGAGTTCTACAACTCAGTGAATGGGTGTTGGGAGTGAGTTTTCAAGAAAATAACTTTATTCAAAATGTGTCAAAATCCTTATTTCTTTTAAGAAGGGATCTTTCCTCAAATTCCAGATTTTTTTCAAAACCTCTTTCCATTTGCCATTAGGTATGTTTAGCAAACAACAAACGCACTTCATCATTAAGGGTACACACATTCACGGGTGCAGCTCGTCCACTGCACCCACTTGTGGCTCATAGCTTTTTTACCGGCCACCAAGATAGAAGTCCGTCTACTTCTACCCTGGTCTGAGTGGATGTTCTCGACATCCAACCCTCAAACCCGAATGCCACTTTGTTTCGGTATGAGGGTAGAGACCTCATCCCGACCCTACCGTAGTCTAATGTGCGAGAAGCTATTCCGAGCTTCCTAACTGCTGGTACGACGGACTGCCCTTATCTTCACCATGTTGTCCAGTAGCCCTTAGGACTCATCACTACCCCTCTTAGGCGTCTTGATGGTCTTGTACCTCAAGTGAATGCACAAAATAATAGTTTTCCATATATAGTCATTTATCTTTGGTGCCACTCGTCCAACAGCCCCAACCCTCAATCTGACATGCTTCTGTTTGTCTAGGCCGGTCCGTCGACTTGGCCCTGATGCAGTGTCGCCAGTCCATTGATTACTATTTGTTCTGACTTGATACCATGGCGAAATCACATAACCAATTCATTAGAAATTTCATGGCTTTCTCATTTCAAGTTTGTTTACGAGCTCCTTCGCGTGCACATTGGCCTTAGGCCCACTGCACGTGATTTTCCAAAATCGGGCATTTAGCCTCACAAGTTCAAAAAATTAGGCCTTCCACCTATCTGAGCTGTTCTAGCTCCCGTCAAGAAGGTCTCCCAAATAGTTTAAGTATTGGCACAAAGTCAGGAAAGAACACTTCTGACAAAATTATGTTTTTACTTCATCTCACCAACCAGGTGTGATGATATCTCCGCTTACAACTAGCAAGCGTGTTTTTCCTTCCTTCAAGAAAGTCCATCATACCAACCGGTATGATTTCCTCTACATATAACCGTTAAGTAGGTTTTAGCCTAAATCGCCCATCACTCCATCCAGGTATGATGTTCAAATCCCACTTACAAGTGGTTTTTTTGTTTCTAAAGTACTCACCATCCCAACTGGTTATGATGTAAATAGGCTCACTCACCCGATAATCATGACGTGTTCATCCTCAGTCAGTTTTCCAAGTCTACACAAGCTTGCACTTGCTTGCATTCCGGCCACACTTGTCCCTACACGATTTGGGCAGCCTTATCACTTATAGTTTGGTATAAAAGCCTAGGCTCACAAATTATCGATAAATTGCACTTAGGTCCCTAAAGTTTATTTTTCTTAACTTTAGGTTTGTAATGCCAACTTTTGCCCAATTTGGGTCCCAAGGTTTCCAAAAGTTCCTTTGAGTCCTCAATTTACTCAAAATTGTATCAAGGGCTCAAGTTTTCCAAATTTTCAATTTGTCCCGAACTATTAAAAAATTGTCATTTTGCCCCTACTTTCCAAAAAATGGCAATTTGACCACAAATGTTTCAAAATATCGACCAATTGGTCCTCCAACATCTTTTTCATGGCTAATTGGCCTTCAATTTTGGAAAATTACAAAGAAGTCCCTCAATTTTTTGAAATCCCCAATTTTCCCCAAAATTTTCCCCCAATTTTTCCTCTTCAAATTGGCCATTCAATCGAGATTATTTGCTCAAATTGAAGGTATGGATCAATTCCTACAATTCCATAAGATTCAATTGAGCTTTCAATCATAGCATTTGGGTCTGAATTGAGCTCAAACAAAGCTTCGTCGGTAAACTGCTCGTAAAGAGAGAAAGCTTTAAAAGCTTGTCGTTAGAGGTGTAGCAGTTCGAGCTCTTGATCAGAGAACGTAGCTCTTGTCCTTAGGCTCCTTCTAGGATTAAGTTTTAGTGTTTCTCTCTCTAACTCCAACGTGCAACGATTGAAAAGGGAAAAATTAGCTTACCTTTCAACTCTATTGCGGCCGTGTAAGGGTCGTGTGGGTGTTAGGGAGGCTTGGTTTGGCCAGAGAAGGGTTGAATTTGGCCAAATTCAACTCGGCCAAAATAGGGCATCGTCGATCCGTAGGAGTTGCTTCACTGTTTGATTACGCCAACGCTTCTCCTGCGAACCTCGGGTCGAAAGGAAGGTGCTATGAGGTAGTTGACTTCTCCTGGAGTCTGTAGGACCCGACCTTGCCTTCTCAGACTAAAAAATGCCTATATCAGAGCTTTGGTTCGAGCTTCACTAGAAAATGGAGCAGTTAAGAGAGAATGGAGATTTCAAGTGTGTGGAGGATGAATGGAGAGTAGCTGTTTATATAGGGAGTTCGGGGACCCTCTACCCGACAACTTTCCTTTTGGGTTGAGCTTATCCTCGCCTTGAAATGGTCTGATGAGAGCCATTTTTTCTTCACTAGCGTTATCCATTTCTGCATTGAATGAACAGTGCTGTCATCTGAAGGAAGAAGATGACACTGTTCCGAACCGGACGGGAACGGTCTGACCGGGTTCAATGCATAAATCGGTCGGTTCAAGCCTGATTCGACCAGTTTTCTCAAAATTAAAAATTTTCTAAATTCATCTAAATGCATTCTCTCTCTAATGGTGGCTTCAATTTCCCAATTTGAATATTTTAAGCCATCTAGAAAATTGAATTTAGAAATCGGTTTAATTCGGTTCAGTCCGGTTCACCTTGAACCGGTCTGGTTTTCCCTTCCAAATTGTCCCAAGGTTCTTTTCCATTCTTTTTATGACTCTTTAAGTCATTTGGGATTTGTCAATTTTCCAATTTACCCTTTTTCTTATTTTTTATGGTTTGTGAACTGACTCGGTTTTCTCTTTTGGAATGACTGGTTCTTTTCCCAGCTTTCTTACCTATAAAGGACAGGGTTTACAACTCTCCCCTCCTTTTAGGAGTTTTGTCCCCAAAACTAAATTAGCATCCGTTCCTCGAGAATAATTTCCCTTGATCTCCACATGGGGTTTGCTTGACATGTTGTTCTTTCACTTAACCCCTTTATATCATGCACTTAAGGAATTTCTTTTCCTTTCCATTGTTTATTCACTCCATGGAGTTTATTATAATTAGGCATGTCTTACCCACTATTCCAAAGGCACATCCTTAGGTTCACTTCCTCCTCTACTTAGGGCAAGATTCTTCCTCTTGAGGGTAGTTGCCTAGGATTTTAGGATTGGGAGTTCCAAAATGTCCATTCGTTCTCGTGTCTAGTTATTCTCTTGATCGTTGAAATACTTAGCTCGGTGTTCTTTCGAGCGTTACGTACTTGTTTTCACGGGTTTTGGTGTTATCAACTTATCGTCCTATTTTAACCCTTCCTCCATCCATTGTTTATTACAACTTCGGTCCAAATTTATATTTGACCTTGTCATGCTTACTAACTGACTCTTCCTTACTTGAGTCACATTTTTCCCCAGGACTGTTGGGCTTACATGTCCCTTACAGCATGACATGTTTTAAAACCTGTTCTCGACTTCCAACCTTTCGAGGATCGTATAACTTCATCCATCTTTTCGTCTAGTAGTATTCCTCGACTACCTTTATCCAATATAACCGTGTCGATTTTCCTTACCTTTTTGTCTTTTCCCAACTTCCTTATTGTGTTTTTCCGGTTCCAATCATTTGGGTTCCCCGATAACTTATCGACACGCTGGGATTCTTCCCTTCTTATGTCTTTTCTCATTTCCCGTGGCATTCTTTACTAAAGGACTTTTCCTTTCCTTAATTCACTCTCACTCGTTCGTGACCATTTCACGATTCTTTATTACGAGTTAATCCCTTTCAGTCTACGTGTCGATTTCTTGGTTTGGGGAGTTCCCATTTTACGGTTTTATTCTCTACTATGTCCTTCAAAGTAGAGAGTTTCACTTTAGGAGCTATATGCTCAACCCTCTTACCATTCCTTGAAGGTTTATTTCTTCATCTCCTTACACCCTTTCTATATTGGGCATTTTTTCACCTTCAATCCTCAATTGTCTTAAATTTTCCATTTCTTTCCTTATTCCTTATCTCAGGGACTTCTGGCTATTGGTTTTATTTCATGTACTCCACCATATGCTCAGTCGTCCACTCTTTATGCTCTATTAGGCGAACGTAGACCACAACCAGTCTTAATATTAGTAGTTGTTTCCCCTTAACCACTTCTTAATTTGAGGGCTTTCTTTTCCAAGGTTTCTCAGACGTTCTTTCCTTTATTTTCTTATTATGGGTAGTCCACCCATTCTTACTTGTCACGACATCTTTTGATGTTATCTTCCTACTTACTTGTTCCTTAGGTTAAAATTACTCCTTGGGTCCTCCTAGTATGCTTCCCTTGGTTCCTTTCACCTTAGCATTCACTTCATTTGCAAGTTCGTTTCCTCATCCCTCATCACCTAGTTCCATTACTTCTTAATTGGGACATGTATCCCTCCCCAATGTTTCCTTCCTTGGGATGATTATTACCCTTTTCACCCGAAATTCCTTTTCCATTTGCCCTTGAGGGCACCTAACTTTAAATGACATCCTTTGATGCCATCCTTTCATGCTTACCTTTACTCTTGAAATCTTGTGGGTACGTCCTTTGTACCCCACCATCATTCCTACTTGTACCCCAGTATACGTCTATTTCTTTTAAGAAGAGCACAAATCCTCCTTGTTTTCAAGATCTCTTGATCATCATGCAAGAGGCTTACTTAACCTTCTCCTAGCTTTAAGTTCGGTTGTCAATCTGGTCTTGGCCATTTATCTCTTTAAGGATTTCCTCCATCCTTCTTTTCCAAATGTTTGGCCTTTCCACCTCTCTCTTCTTTACTAGAGCTTAACTCTATGACCCTGACGAGGGTTATTTCGTTAATTGCCTCGTCCCTATTATTCTTCTTGTCTAATTATCTTGAGGCAGTTGTCTCTCGAGTCTTCTTGTCCTTGATGTCCATCCTATTGCCATTTTTAGGATGTGGTCCTTACTACTTCCTGGTCCTTTTTAAGGGCATCATTTATTTTCATTGACTATCTTGTTGTTGCAATTTGCTTCCTTATGCTATATTGGTCCGAAATTCCTATTTGGCTTCTCTGCCTTTTCCAAAACAGGTCACACTTGCCATTCCAAGACATGCTTAACCACTTATGCCCCTTTTTGAGGTTCCTTATTTCGATTTAAGCCACTTATGGTCCACCTATCGATTCCGTAGCTTGGGAATTTCTCTCTTATGGTCTCACTTTCTACCTTTATCCTTTTTCTTAGGGATTTCCGTCCTGGGATTTTCACGTTCAACCTCCCTAATACTCCTTGAAGGCTTTTCCTTCTTTCCTTTCTTACACCCATCTAACATCGATATGGTTATTTGCCCTTGATACTTCCCTATCCTCCAATTCTCTTTTTGTTCCTTATCCTACCTTCGATGAGTTCCTGATTATGAGTTGGTTCCTAGCACTTCACGTTATGTTCAGCCACCCATCAATGGTCCCTTCGAGGGGTACTTAGTCATATACATCCCTCCAGAGTTCCCTTTCCTAGACACTTCTTCTCTTCTTCACTTTGACCGTGTCTTTACCCTAGAGTTGTTGGAGGATGTTTTCCGCATTTGCCCTTTCTGAGGGTTTCTAGGTGTATTTCCCATGTACCTTACATTTATTCTTTTGATATTCCTCTCTGGTTGACCTTCTTAAGAAGGAGTTCGAATTTATTTCCTTTACCTCGCTATTTCTTGACCTCTTTGTGAATAGCTTACTTAACCCACTCCATAGTTCTTGTCTCTAGTCCTTCCTGTCTTCTGTGACTTTGGATTTTGGTAGTCAACATGGTTCTTAGGAGGTATTGCCCTCGGTCCATGGGGTGTGGGATAGTCCTTTATTACCTGTCCTATTCCCCTATACCTATAACAGGTTATCTTGATACTTGTCCTGAGTAAGGTTGGGAACTTCTTAATGTAGTGTCCCTATCGTCCATACTTGTAATAGGTTATTTCCTTGTGTGGACCGATGTGGTTCCTCCTTTACTTCAAGCATTGCAGGGTCTTCCTAGGGGATTGTTGGTGGTTAAATGCTTCGTCCTCCTTGAGTCTAAATACCATGAGAGTTTTCTTATTGAATCTTATTTGTCAAAGGATCACTCTAAGAGTCCTCCTAGATTTCTTGATTCCCTAATTCAGTTTCCTTAACTGGGATGGGATTCTCCCTAGTTTCTATTGTAGCGTAGGTTTGTTTGGTTACTTTTCTTGGGGCCATCTTCCTAGCAAGATCACATTATTTGAGAGACAGGGTTTTTAGAAATTTGGAGTACTTCATTAATAGAGGAGTATAATATGTTGGAGTTTTAGCCCTATTATAAAAAGTCTTCACAGAATAGATAGGTACGGGGTTCTTGATAAGCATTCTCTTAGGTAAGGTTATATGCCCTTCCTGGCATTTCTAGCTTCAGGCTTAGCTAACTTCATAATTAGGGTTGTGACCCTAACATATCCTCACACCATACTCCTTGGTGGTACTGAATACTTCCCTATTTGGTCCTTTGGGACTTCTAATATGCCTCAGGCATTGGGGAGCTTCTAGGGTTGTCTTCCTATGAGGATAGAGTGTTGGGTGATGTTGGTAATGTCAGACCTAGTTTTCTTGGTTCCTCTCTTAGGAGCCATATGAAAAAATTTTAAAACTTTCTCTTAGTTACTATGTTATATAGTCTTGATAATGTATTCGAGGAAACAGGCTCTGATACCACTCAAGTTGTCATGCCCCGAACCAATTTGGTCGAATCCCCATGAGAAACCCGCAACTCCCTTTGGTCCATGAAGGGTTTCACCCTTTTCTAAACCGCGAGGAGTAAGGCGTCCTTATTTCCTGTCTTTCCTGGAATATCATTATACAAAACTGAATATCTTAAAACTATCATACATGTCTTACAGGAAGGTCTTTAAGTTTGGTTTTCCCTTAGTTACTTAAAAGGGGTAAAAGGGAGGGGGTGAGTTCTACAACTTAGTGAGTGGTTGTTGGGAGTGAGTTTTCAAGAAAACGACTTTATTCAAAATGTGTCAAAATCCTTATTTCTTTTAAGAAGGGATCTTTCCTCAAATTCTGGTTTTTTTCAATACCTCTTTCCATTTTCCATTAGGTGTGTTTAGCAAACAACAAACACCCTTCATCAGGAAGGGTACACGCATTCATAGGTGTAACCCATCCACTGCACCCACTTGTGGCTCAGAGTGTCTTTAACGGCCACCGATAGAAGTCTATCCACTTCTACCCTAGGTCTAAGGGGATGTTCTCAACATCTTACCCTCATACCCGAATGCCACTCCATGTTCATATGAAGATAGAGACCTCATCCCGACCCCACCCCAGTCTCATGCACGGGAAGCTACTCCGAGCTTCCTGACTACTGGCACGATGAACTGTCCTTATCTCCACCATGTCATCCAGTAGCTCTTAGGACCCATCACTACCCCTCTTGGGCGTCTTGATGGTCATGTACCTCAAGTGCATGCACAAAACAATAGTTTTCCATATATAGCCATTTATTTTTGGTGCCATTGGTTCAATGTCCCCAACCCTTAACCCGACCTGCAGTTGTTTGTCTAGGCCGGTCCGTTGACCTGGCCCCGATCCACTATTGCAAGTCCATTAAGTACTGTCAATCCTAACTTGGTACCATGGTAAAATCATGTAACCAATTCATTAGAAATTTCATGGTTTTCTCATTTCAAGTTTTTTTATGAGCTCATCCTTGTGCACATTGGCCTTAGGCCCACTGCATGTGATTTTCCAAAACTAGGAATTTAATCCCCACAACTTTAAAAATCGAGCCCTCCCGCTTATTTGAGTTGTTCTAGCTCCCATCAAGAAGGTCTCCCAAATAATTTAAGCATTGGCACATAGTTAGGGGAGAACACTTCTAACAAAAATTATGTTTTCACTTCATCTCACCAACTGGGTGTGTTGATATCTCCGCTTATAATCGGCAAGCGAGTTTCTCCTTCCTTCAAGGAAGTCCATCTTACCAACCGGGTATGATTTCCTCTACTTACAACCAGTAAATAGGTTTTAGCCTAAATCGCCCAACACTCCATCCGGGTATAATGTTCAAATCCCACTTACAAGTAGTTTTTTGTTTATAAAGTGCTCACCATCCCAACCAGGTATGAAGTTAATAAGCTCACTCACCTGATAAGCATGACGTGTTCGTACTCGGTCAGTTTTCCAAGTCTACGTGAGCTTGCTCTTGCTTGCATTCCTGTCACACTTGTCCCTACACGATTTGGGCAGCCTTATCACTTACGGTTTGGCATAAAAGCCTAGGCTCACAAATTATCGTTAAATTGCACTTAGGTCCCTAAAGTTTATTTTTCTTAACTTTAGGTCCCTAATTCCAACTTTTTCCCAATTTGGGTCCCAAGGTTTCTAAAAGTTCCCTTTGAGTTCTCAATTTACTCAAAATTGTATAAGGAGCTCAAGTTTTTTAAATTTCCAATTTGGTCCCCAACTAAATTATCATTTTGCCCCTACTTTTCAAAAAATTGCAATTTGACCGCAAATGTTTCAAAAAATCAACCAATTGGTCGTCCAACATCTTTTTCATGGCCAATTGGCCTTCAATTTTGGGAAATTACAAAGAGGTCCCTCAATTTTTTGAAATCCCCAATTTCTCCCTTTCAAACTAACCTAATTTGATTTCTTTAAATTGGTCATTCAATCGGTGTTATTTGCTCAAATTAAAGGTATGGATCAGTTCCTACACTTACGATTCAATTGAGCTTTGAATCGTAGCATTTGGATATGAATTGAGCTCAAACGGAGCTTCACCAGAAAACTACTCGTAGAGAGAGAAAGCTTTAAAATCTTATCATTGGAGGTGCGGCAATCCGAGCTATCGATCGAGGAAGCTAGCTCTTGTTCTGAGGTTGCTTCTAGGATCAAGAATTGCTACAATTGAAGGAGAATTTTGTCAGTAAAGTTTTAGTGTTTCTCTCTCTAACTCTAACCTGCAACGATTGAGAAGGGCCAAATTGGCTTGCCTTTCAGCTTTGTTATGGCCGTGTGAGGGTCGTGGGGGTGTCGGGGAGGCTTGGTTTGGCCAGAGGAGGGTTGAATTTGGCCAAATTCAGCTCGGCCAAAATAGGGCATCTTCAGTCTGTCGGAGCTGCTTCACTGTTTGATTCCGCTGGCGCTTCTATGGCAGTCCTCAGGTCGAAAGGAAGGTGTTATTAGGTAGCTAACTTCCTCCGGAGTCTATAGGATCCGACCTCACCTTCTAAGGCTAAAAATGCCTATATCGGAGCTCTGGTTTGAGCTTTACCGGAAAATGGAGCAGTTGAGAGAGAGACTAGAGATTTCATGTGTGTGGAAAATGAATGGAGATGAGCTCTTTATATAGAGAGCTCGGGGACCCTCTGCCCGACAAATTTCCTTTTTGGGCGAGCTTATCCTTGCAGTGAAATGGCTTGATCAGAGCCGTGTTTCCCTCACCGGCGTTATCCGTTTCTGCATTGAATGAACAGTGTTGTCATTTGAAGGAAGAAGATGACACTATTCCGAACCAAACTAAACCGATCCGACCAGGTTCAATGAGTAAATAAGTCGGTTCAGGCCCGATTCGATCGGTTTTCTCAAAATTAAATTTTTCTAAATTCATCTAAATTTATTCTCTATCTAATAAGAGCTTCAATTTCCCAATTTGAATATTTTAAACTATCTAGAAAAATAAATTTATAAATCGGTTCTATCCGGTTCACCTTGAACCAGTCTGGTTTTCCCTTCCCAATTGTACTAAGGTTCGTTTCTATTCTTTTTATAACTCTTTAAGTTATTTGAGATTTGTCAATTTTTCAATTTACCATTTTCTTTATGAACTGGCTCGATTTTCTCTTTTGTAACGGCCAATTCTTTTCCTAGTTTTCTTACCTATAATGAACGGGGTTAACATTCTCTCAGCTCTATTTTGGTGAATGTAACTATCTTAGTAGCTTTGGGAGGATGTGGTAGGTTGTCATCGTGCTTCCCCGACTCAAGAAATCGGGTCGATGTGTGACAATAATAATTGGATCATTATATTATAATTTCACCATGAATCGATTTAATATTCAATTTATTTTTATTTTTTGTTTAAATTTTCAATCGAATTTTTTGTTCCGAGAACACAGTGTTACAACACATATTTCTGGGTATTGTTTATGAATTATTTTTTATGTTTTTAGAAAATGACATTTTGTAAAATATTATACTAATATTTTTTATCATGAGTTTTAGATCATATTGATCCTAAACTGGTGTTGTGCTCACTATTGTAGTATCAAAAAAATGTGACAGATTGCTTACATGCTCATCATAAAATCGAGTTTGATTATGATAAGATATGTTCTAGGATATTTTCAAAGGTGGGCAATGATCAAATATTTTGTGAAATGGTTAAAGAACTTAAATTTAGGGTTAAAATTTAATAACAATTTAGATGTAAATAGTGAGATTGTTTAAATAGCAAATCAATCATAGATCTATGAATATTTATGTTGTTGACTAAGTTAATATTTTGTTATGTGAATTACGTAATTGATTTGTGTTTGAGGTGGATTGTTTTGTTATATAAATTACATCATTGATTTGTATTTGAGGCGAACGAGAACAGGATCATGAACGCCTAGAGAAGGGAAGTGAAAGTATCAAGAAAAACCAATGTAAACAAAATATTGAGCTATAAGCATAAGTAGATACATTTATTTGTTTGTTTTTATGAAATTTTGTATACTATTTGTTAATGATAATTACATTTTGTATGAAATTAAAATTTTTTATAAGAAAATTATATAGATTTTATATTATAAATTTTGCGTCATTTTATTTTAAAAATAGTAATAGGTCTAATATTATAATATATAGTTATTTACAATGATCGTGACTCGGATCAAATTATAATATTTGGAATCAATTTTAAAAATAAATAAAACAAGATGCCCACTCCTCCTTTGGTGAAATGTGACTCCATCCATGGTGTCAACTTTTTCTGTGCATCTTCTGTATTCCCCATATAATTGCATGAGTGAACACAGGAAATCAGTTGAGCATTATTAGCATGTCTCTTATGAATTATTTCAGCTCTCTCCTCGCTTCTCATTGGTATGAATTGTGTATTATTGGGCATGTTCCCTTTGTAAAGATAAATCTATGGAGTTGAGTTTTCTTTGGACGTGAATGTGATGATGTTAAATGAATGTCAACCATTTGGTAGGTCAGATTCCCCATTTGATATCGCCGTAACCTTTTTCCTATTATTGGGCTCTTGAGTGAGTGGCAGTAGAATCTTTAATCTGATAGGGTCTCTTGTTCTTTCCTTTTCGTGGTGATGGTCCCGTGAGAAGGTTCCCCCCCACCCCCACCCCCATATTTTGATTTACACCTTCCAATGTGATCACATGTGACGGCCAATAGAAAGCCAATTGAGTTGGTTGGATGCAATATATGAATTGGTTAATCAATGTGATAAAATCGCTGTGTTTGGGAATATTTAAAGTTGAATCTGCCTTTGTACCGTGTCCTTGTTGCGAGAGCTGCCTTTCCATTGAAATTGCTGCTTTCCGGATGGAAGAGAACTTGATCTTTTTCAATACGAAATTCTTGTATCAGAGCAATTTTCAGCCGTTGATTGTTCTTTTTCACGATGCAGGCCAGAGCAGCTGATTCTATTTGACCGGGGTTGAGCATCCCGCCGAGAGGACGAGAACCAAAGGGATGAAGCCAAAGGAGCAATATTGATGCTCAAAGGAGGAGGGAATCACGCATTCTGGGCCGCCAAGGATAATTTAATAAAAATAAAAAGGGGGAAAAAAGAGGTGAAGTGTATGAGAATTTCTCCAACTTTACTCAATCTCTTCCTTATCCAGCATAACACCCTTTCGTTTTCTAGTCTAGCAATCGCTAGCTATTCGTCTCACGTCTGTGTGCAGTGGATGCAGCCTCAGAACGATGGACGCCAAGCGTTGGTAGAAATGGGATCTTACAGCACAGATCTGGTCGGCTATGTCTTCTCTACAAGTTCGATCAAGTTCACCGCGGGAGCCGAATCCGTGCCGGGGACCTGTATTGCCTGTTGATGATAGGTGTTCTTGATCTCAGATTCCCACCTCCACTGATCTTGAAATGGGAACCATCGTGCCCTCCCACATTGATTTGCCCCCACAAAATATTCTATTCCCATCTCTTCCTTTATATACGCACCCGTAGAGACCCATTCCTCTGCATTGTAGAGCCACACCGAGAGAGCCATCATTAGCAATCTCATATCTTATCCTACCCTTCATTTCTCTGACTTGCAGCCATACCTCTTCCCTCGAGCACATCCTTCCATGGCTTCCAAGAGAATTCTCAAGGAGCTCAGGGATCTCCAGAGAGATCCCCCGACTTCCTGCAGCGCCGGTATACAACCTACCCCGAAATAGCTCTCATCTATTATCTTTTATGCCCCCTTTTAGATCTTCCAGTCATTTTTTTCAGTAGATTGACATGAAATCCCGCTGACCCTTTAACTTCATATGATCATCCTTATGGTTCTTTTTTTTATGGTTGATTGTAGGTCCAGTAGGGGAAGACATGTTCCACTGGCAAGCTACCATCATTGGTCCAAACGACAGCCCTTACTCAGGCGGAGTCTTTCTAGTGATCATCCATTTCCCTCCGGACTACCCTTTTAAGCCCCCAAAGGTTATCAATCTTCCAATCCAATCTTCTCTTGTTAGATCAAGATTTGAACATGTTCTAATTAATTATGGGTAATTTGAATGGTGGCAGGTAGCTTTCAGGACCAAAGTGTTCCACCCGAACATAAACAGTAATGGCAGTATTTGCCTGGATATCCTCAAGGAGCAGTGGAGCCCTGCTCTTACCATCTCCAAGGTAAATCAACGTCAAACCTCTGGTTAGGTTTTTTTCTGACATTTTACCCAGCTGTATTGTGATTTTTCGGGGTTTGAAATTTGCAAATAGGTGCTGCTCTCCATATGCTCTTTGCTGACCGACCCGAACCCAGACGACCCGCTGGTGCCTGAGATTGCACACATGTATAAGTCCGATAGATCCAAGTACGAGACCATGGCTCGTAGCTGGACCCAGAAGTATGCCATGGGCTGAGACTGCCCAGGCAGACTCCATCGGCGGCGACCTTCTAATTTACGCACTTTTTATTGTTAATCTTTTCTTATTCTCTATGTGATGCTGTATTTCCATGGAAAACCACAGACTCCCCTAAGATAAAGGATCAAATTCGTATATGTCTTGTGCTTATACTCAAATTAAAACCAAGAGAGGGAACCATGGTTAATCATTCCAATAGGTCTAACAATAATAGTACTCCATCCATATCATTATACATACTGAATGATAATCTTCGTGTAGTTAGACCTAGAAAAGTACGAAATAATTTAGAATCAAATATTTGTCAAAGATCTCACTAGTCAAACGAGCGTACATGAGGAACGGGTCATTTAAGAATCTTATGACTCACCTTCCTTCCCGTACATGCTCTCTGAAAACCACTCCTCTCTTCCCACTGCCCAATCAGGATCCCAATCCCTCTCTCCTTTCTCTTCCTCCTCACATCGAGCAATGGAGTCTCCTTATCTCAATCGACCTTCGCACCCGACCGCGTCAATGTTCTCCGCATCTGCCTTAATTCTACTCATCTCTGCCACCGCTACGCTGGATGGAGCTCTGCCGACCAGCGCCAAGGTGCCGGCGGTGTTTGTGTTCGGAGACTCGATGGTTGACCCGGGGAACAACAATGATCTCGACACCATCGCCAAGTGTAATTTCCCGCCGTACGGCCGTGACTTCCCCGGAGCCACTCCCACCGGACGGTTCAGCAACGGCAAAGTCCCTTCTGACATGCTAGGTAAACTGACTTTTCTGACAACTTTTTCTACCACTCATTTTCACGGGCGGAATTGAGCATCCACGGCTTTTAGTGAAAAATTGTATAGGAGGGGATGTGAATGATCAAAGTTCATGCTAATTTAGCGACATGCTGAAAATAAATATGAGGTTTAATAACAAATAATATTATATATCATTAATATAATAATAATTTATCAGCTAAACAAAGATATGAATATGGATAATATATCTTGTCCACCAGTAATTCAATATAATGGTATCCATTTTTTCTGGACCTCTTATTATTATGTTATACATTTGATTCTCAGTGGGACTTATCAAAATTTATTTCTACGAAATGGCCCTCTCAGTCTAATGCCAAGACATTGATTCTTGTTACAATAATTATATGCCGCGGTACATGACCAATAAAAATTATTATAACTAAGTATTCTATTTTATCACGTGCCTATTTTTTTTCTCGATTTATCGTTCTATTGAAGGGGAGAAGACGTTGATCAATTCGATTCGGCAGATCCTGCTGAGTTTGTTTGATTGTATGCATTATATGACATAGGTGGATAGAAAAAGTATTGGCCTTCTTCACACCCAAAAAAAAATGGTATTGGCCTTTCAAAACCAATAGAAGGAAGAGAAGGGCCACCCAATAATGCACCCGCAAGGTTCCAGATGATTGACTGTCCTGATTTGAGGGTAATACATGCAGACAATGTTCCACTTGTCATCATTGATTTTAAGTTACTTTTTAAATAATTTTTAAAAACTTTCTACACCGGGTGAAGTTTTGAGGTATGATAGCACGGTCGAAGCGTAGCTATGCTGTTTATTCTCACTGTAGAATCTATATGTAATGTTTTACAGCCGAAGCATTTGGTGTGAAGGAGCTGCTGCCGGCTTATCTGGATCCAGAACTGCAGATCCAAGATCTGCTCACCGGAGTCAGCTATGCCTCGGGCGCTGCCGGATATGACCCCCAAACGGCAGAGGACGTGGTAATATTATTGGTTTAAAATTCAAGAAAAAATAAAGATTTTCACTGTAATTGTCACGGAAAGGATGATCTCGTCATAATTTGACTCTCTACCAGAAGGTGCTGTCATTATCAGATCAACTGGATCTGTTCAACGAGAGCGTCGCCAGGATAAAAGCGGAGGTCGGCGAAGAGAGGGCAGCATCGATCGTCTCGGAGAGCTTCTATGCCGTTTGCATCGGCAGCAACGACATCATCAACACATTCTTCCTTCTGCAACTCAGCAATCAGGAAAAGGGAAACATCTCTTCCTACACCGATCTCATGGCGGAGTACGCCTCGAGTTTCATTCAGGTAATTAGATATTCTAAAACAGTACAAAAATAATTATTTTTTATTTATATGTATATTGAAGTTGTTTACAATACAATTTTACAAATATTATAGGAACAAATATTTTATAACAATTTAAAATTTAAAATATTATTCGTTTGTAAATGTTTCTATGTCTAACGGCTTATCGTTTTAGAGTACCTGAAAAATCATGCATTTGGCAGGAGCTGTACGGACTGGGAGGGAGGAGGATAGCGCTCTTCGGCATCGGACCTATCGGATGCGTGCCATCCCAGAGGACGCTGAGAGGGGGCTTCCAGAGGGACTGCTTCGACCAAGAGAACGAAGCAGCAGTCATCTTCAACACCAAGCTCTACTCGCTGGCCGACTCCCTCAGCTCGCAGCTCCCAGGCTCTAAGATCGTCTACATGGACGTCTTCTACTCTTTCTTCCCGCTCATCCAAGACCCCTCTCAATACGGTACCTTAATTCTCCTACCATTACTATACTTATGCCTGACAATTCCCTTTTATTTTTTTGAAGTGCCTGATGTTATCTCATTTAATATTTGTGCCAATTTTTGGATTAAATATCAATTTTGTGTGTTAAAATATTATAATTTAGTATAAAAGAGAATATATTTATTTCAAGTTTATTTTTCCTTAAAATACTATAACATTAATTTAACAATAATTTTAAATAAAACACATAAGTAAAAATTATGTATAATTAACATTTTGTGTAATTAATTTTAAACAATAAATTAAAAATGTTATATAAATATATATCTAATTCCATATGCCCATCATATATATACATGAATATTTTAATTAATTTAAATTACCTATAATTGTTATTAATAACTTAAAAAATATATTATTTGTCAATATTTATTAAATATATAATTTAAATTACGTATAATCAATTTTAAACAGTAAAATAAACTTTTTATTCATAATTATGTATATTTTAAAAGTAAATTATATGATTCTAGTATACCAAATTAAATATATATTTAAAGCATAAATTATATATATTTTCACATAATAAAATTATGAGTAGAACATATATATAATTTATATGATATAATAATTTGCAATATATTTTATATGATATCATAATTTATATATAATATTTTATTTAACTTAAATTATGTATATTTTTTATTAATAACTTAAAAAATATATATAATTTATGTATTATATTTGAATAAGATATTTAATCTATTATTTCAAATTTATTAAAAAAATGTTCATTATATTTAATTTTTAATTGAGAATTATATATAATATGTATTTTTTAATATATTCGTAATTTAAGTATACATATTAAGTGGGAGATATTAAATTATTATTTAAAGTGAATTATATCTATCAACTTTATTTATTGTTGGCTAGAATATTTAACTTTTACTCATTATACTTCTCAATATATCACACCTCTAACAAAAAATTATATGATAATTTATATGTTAAATTGTTAAATTTATTCAATAAAAGTTTAAATTGTGATAAATATATTCATTTTATGAAAATTTTTATACTCAATTTTATTGTTTCAAAATTTTGGTACAAAGTGACATTTACTCATAATTTTTTTGTTATGATATTGTGATTTAACTAATAAAAATTATATATATGAAAGTTAAAATTAATTGATTTTATGAAATATTTGATAGTCTATTGTAATAAACTACATAAAATAAAGTGTATATTTTTATTTAGGATACACTAAAAAGTATATTTAATAAAATAATGATTAGTTTATATATTCACACTTTATATTATAATTCATCCATTTTTTAAGAGAATATAACTAACAATACATAATGTAAAAATAGATAACATCCTAAGCCATTCATGCCACAATAAACCATAAGCATTATTTTTTAACATGAACTAATTCATTAAATGCAAATAAATGTGACTTGTCAAATTGTTCAAGAGTAGTGTACCTAATCATATTCTAATAGATTTAGAAGTTGTATTGGCTAAATTCCCTTTCGCTAATAGTTTTGGTATAGTATGTATAAATTATTTGAAATAGAAAACTAACTTGTGTTATTTTCTATTATATAAACTTTAATAATTATATACTACTTATAAAAAGTTGTAATATATATTTAAAAATTACACTTATTAAATATATCTATACTATACGAGATTAATAAGAATGTATTGGATAAAATATAAAATTATTATACTTTTATAAAATTATAATATTATACTAATTATAATGAATATTTTTTTAGGTAGATATGTGTTTCATTACTTATGAGCTCACAAACTATCTAATAGAAAAATTCTATAATATTTTTCTTAGTTCCAAAAAACTACACTAAAATATCTGTACTACATTAACACAAACAAATAATACTTATAGATTAAAACTCACATAAAAATAGCATGATAGTATCTATTAAAAAGTAAGCCTTTTACTATTAAATTATTTGAGGATGTGGTCCAAATACTAAGAGTACAACTCTGTACAACTAAACTAGAAGTATTATCACTAGCATAATATTTAGATAAAATAGAAAATGGTCATTTTATAAACAGTAAAATCTCCGTATGCCTCCCTCCAACCAACTCAAAAGTTTTTAGCAACAAAATGAGACGAAGTGAAATTAGAAATAGTAAAAATTATTTGTGGTAAATTTAGAGAAAAGAGAGAAGAATTATTATGTAGATACTATTGGAAAAAATGTGAGACAGATTAATGATAAACATGTTAAATTCCTAATTAATATATTTTGTATCTTTTTAAATAGATAAATTATTAGTAATGTTACTAGATGTTGGGACTGCCGTGAATAAAGTTTGAGTTAAGTAGGAGTTAAGTAGGAGTCTGTGGATAATATGGTGCAATATATCCTAGTTCACCAAATAGTTGACCAAGTCAAATGGGACTGGTCTAAGTGGTTCAGTTAAGGACGCGCGCAACCCATCAGGAGATAATGAACTATTCGGCTCATAAGGCAATTCCTCCTCCACCACCTGAGTAATTGAGCCCTGTTTGCCGTAGCCCATTGTTGGGCCCAGGGGTGTCGACCTTGTTGCCCCATGTAGTGAGTGGGCCTGACCTCATGATATCACTAGGGCCGAGAGGGCAAGAGTAAGTATCTTCCATTCTGCATCTAAAACTTGGAACATTTTCTCTTTAATTTAATTATTAACTCTTGTGTTGTTAATTGTGCAAAAATAAAAGTTTTGTGTTGTTCGGTATAATTGGTGATTAATGGCGACATGGACGCCGGATAGTGATCAAAGACGTCAGGACATTGAATTGTCCCCTTTATTTCGCTGGCATCAATAGTGGTCAAAGAGGTCCTTCCCAATTGTTGATTTAAGAGCGGTAGAGGACCTCAAGTTGGTCCAGGGTTCAACCGATAGTGGAGGCTTTGATTACCTACATGTTCACCTCTTTAGACAGGGGCACTAGAATAGTAGTTAAGCAAAAATTCTTTGAGTGTTTCATAAACTTAATAATTGGGATATACAACTTGATTCATTGTGCATTATGATGTTTAACTTTTCCTCACAAAATAGTTAAATTTATGTTAATATATTTTAAAAAAATTCATTTGATACATATATATGTATATTTATTTTATGAAATATTTAACAGTTAATTGTATTATTTCAATTATATGGTACACAAGTGATATTTATTCGTTTGTTATAACATTATAATTTAACCAATAAAAAAGTAATACATATAAAAATTAAAATTGATATAAATATATTAATTTTATAAAATATTTAATAATCAATTGTAATCTCAACTTGTCTAATGAACTATATAAATTAAACACTAAAACCATATTTAGTAAAATAATGGTTAGTTTATACATTTAGGGATTATGTTGCAATGTATTAAGTTTGCAGGTTTTGAGGTGGCTACCCGAGGGTGCTGCGGCACAGGGAATATCGAGGCGAGTTACCTGTGTAACAACCTCGATGATATACTGACCTGTGTGGACGATGAGAAGTACGTTTTCTGGGACAGCTTTCATCCGACGGAGAAGGCGTACAGGATCGCCATGGACCAGATCCTCACGGATAATATGAACAAGTTTTTCTGAGAAAATTAGGGGAGTGGATGCACATAATTTGTGATATAGGCCTTGATGATCTCATCAACTGACTGCTATTGGAGCCTATATTTATAAAGGCTGTCTTAAAATGAACATATTTTAGAGGATAGGGGGCTTCACAATGAGGCATGTCTTTTTATCTTCATAATTAATATGTTATTAACTTATTTTTTGAGACTTAAAATAATACAAGCTCTCTTAATATAAGTTATTTTTGCTCACAAGGACATCGTAAAGGCTGAAGAGAAGAACGTCTATTTAAATAAGTTAGGCAGATCGTGTATTTGGACTATTATGATGGGCTGGGGACCCGTTCTGTCTAATAAACCATGTCCAATTCTGCCATTCCATCGCTATATAATACGGACGCGGAGTCAGTAACCCTAAGTTGAGCGGAGAAAGGTTTGTGCTCTTTTATTATCATACTAGTTTTCAGTCTTTTCCTTTTGAGGGTAAATCTCTTTCAATTAGGACACTTTCTGTGCTCTCAATTCTTGAGTCTGATCATTTTCTTTTATATTGACAGTGATTTGATTTTATCTGATCAACTTTGCACTGTAGGAGGAATGGCTCCCAAGCAGCCGAATACTGGATTGTCCGTTGGCCTCAACAAAGGTCACATCGTGACCAAGAAGGAGGCGATTCCTCGCCCCAGGGATCGTAAAGGGGTAAGTTCAAATCTTTTTGTTTGAACGCATTTATGAAGTTTAGAGGGTTTCACAACCCATGAATTGGTTTGATGGGTTGGTTGTATAATACTTCGTGAAGATAAGATTCAAAGCATACAGTTGCTCACCTCTGAATCTTTTATATAGTTGAAAAATCAATTTGAATAACGATGATTGTTTGTTACGAGAAGAGGATTACTGAGCTTCTTAACCATACTATTAAGTAGATAGCTGTTGATTGTAGTTTTCCCGTTACCAAGATGTCTCTGTTGAATATTTTGCTGCTTATACATTGATTTGTTCATATATGCGGTTTACCTTAAAACCAGTGAAATAGGCATTTACTTCTCATTTTTATACTTTTGATGTTGAAAATTTAATAGTAGTAAATGATTGTTTAGGGTTGTTGAATATTTATAATTTTCACAAAACTGAGATGTTGGAAGATCTTTAAGCTGCTTATACAACCACTCTTGTTGATTATAATTGAGCCTTTTTGATTGTATAGTCATTAATTGTAGTTTCATCTGTGATGGTTTTAAACATATCTGTCTATTGACATATATTTATCATTTATCAGAAAACCAGTAAGAGAGTTCATTTTATTAGGAGTTTGATAAGGGAAGTCGCTGGATTTGCACCTTACGAGAAGAGGATTACTGAGCTTCTTAAGGTTGGTAAGGACAAGCGGGCATTGAAGGTAGCCAAGAGAAAGCTTGGCACTCACAAGAGAGCTAAGAAGAAGAGAGAGGAGATGTCTTCTGTTCTTCGTAAGATGAGGTAATCAATGAAAAAAACCTGTTTGTAGGGACTCTCCTTTATATATCTTTTAAAGGTTATTGAAGACCTGATGCTGTTTGGAAACTCTTATATTGCAGGTCTGCAGGAGGTGCAGAGAAGAAAAAGTAGAGTAGTCCTTAAGATGCAAACTTAATTATCCTGCCATTGAATGGTCTTTTTTACCATTTTGACAGATCTAAATCAATCTTTTTTATGGAACATGATGTGAAGTTTGCCTTTACTACATCTTTTAATCCAGTTATGCTTTAGATTCCATTTATGACTACATATTAGGATTCTTTGATTACCATATTTGAAGATATCCAATGGAGGATCAATATCAACTTCTAACAACTTAAAAATCCACAATCATAACCTTTTGTTCTAAGAGTGATTCTTCTACAAGGGTACGAGTATGATAGGGCATGGAACAAACTCAGCTAGAAGGTTTGCATGGTTGTGCATGTGCTTGGAGTGGATAGCCTCCTTGCAAAGTTTTTGAGAAGAAAATGGTCACTTTTGTGTTAAAAGTTTGAAATGAATCATAATTTTATGATGCCATAATTAAAATAGGTGGAGATATACCATTATCAACATTCACCAAGCTATGCACTGACCATTGAATTGATAAATATTAACATCCACATTGACTTTACTTCTAAGTAGAAAAGGAAAGATATACAAGTACCTTTTGGCCAATGCTAGTTGCTTAGGTAAAGTGCTACAACAAAAACTCAAGAAAGTAAGTCAGAAAATATTGAACACACCATGAAGGAATTAACTCTTCTCTCACTACCAGAAGGGAGCATATGTTTACCTTGATAAGTAAACTAAGATAAAGAATTCCCCAACATTTTACCTTTAACTTCTAAAAAAATACTTATGATATTTTTCCAATATTTCCTCTAGTCATCACTTTTACCCTAAAAAATATTTATCAACAAAATTATACAACATTCGGCTAACAAATTAGTTCAAAAGCTTAGGTGACAATCTTTAAATTTGTTACATGGTAGTTCATTAGATATGGTTAAATGACAGAATGTTGGGTAATTTTGGTGGCAAAAAATGAGGGATAAAGCTGTTGTCCAGGTGAACATCATGTCTACAAGATCATTGACCTGTCTCGTTCCTTCAGAAAGGTTGTCTTGTTCCTTCAGAAAGGTAGGGATTTCGATCAGTGATTGGAAGAAGTAGGTGCTTGAAGTTGTTGAAGGCCTCAGCCGCCGAGCTGACTTCAGACTCCTGAGAGGTGGCTTTTGCTGGTTATTGGGGATAAAACAATGCCAATTCAATCATAGAGACTGACTGGGAAAATTCAATGAATTTGAAACATTTCAGAACAGTCAAGCCATTATAACACATTTTAAGTAATTGAAAATTTCATGATTGTGTGAGGCATCGAAGATTCCGTTAGAGAAAACTCCCTTTCGTGCATGTCTAGAACAACAAAAAAAACTTAATTTAAGCTTGAGGAAAGCTGTAGACAAATGCATACGAGTAACACATCAAAATATAGTCGGAGCTCTACATGCTTGAATTTATGTTTCAAAGAAGTTTCCAGAGAAAGAATGAAAATTCGAGGCTCAATTTCTTCGCACAACATGCTCTAACTAGCTGGAAGTCAATCTAACCGGCTCACAAAGAAATATACACAATCCAACAAGCATTAACAACTGAAAAGAAGAAAAGAAAGAAAGAAACTAAACCCCTTCTTGACACTATGACATGGAAAAGGATCAACTCACCTCCTTCGTAGCTGATCCCGCTTGAGCAACGTTTGAAGGAGGGAGAGAACCGCTTTACTCGAAGAGAAGAACTTGAAGAGCAACAAGTGAGAGAGAAGGTAAATAAAGAATCAGAAAGGTGAGTTGAATTAATTTTTAATTTTTGGAGCATAAACTAAAATTCTAAATAATAATATAAACAAATTTATTAGAACTAATACATATTTGGGATAATACCTATTTGTATTATTATTTGAGTAAGTGATACAAATTATTTTTTAATTTTTGGAGTGTAACTAAAATTCTAAATAATAATCTAAACAAATTTATCAGAACTAATACATGTTTGGGGAGTACCTATTTGTATTATTATTTGAGTAATACAAATTAATTTTTAATTTTTGGAGTATAACTAAAATTCTAAATAATAATCTAAACAAATTTATCTATACATGTTTGGAATAGTATGTATATGTATTTTTTTTATATGTATATCTAAAAAAAGTGTATGTCCATCCGTCTTTTCCTTATCCAAATTACCGACATTTCTAAATAACTCGATCTTGTAGTCTGGAGATTTATTAGATTGATTCAATTTCTTAGTTGTAATTTATGTCACTATTATATGTGGACTTCAACTCCTTGAGGTGGTCAATGAATGAGCAAACTCAAATGTACTAAACGTGAACTCTGTGTCTATATGCCAAGTAAACTCCTCTTTTAGTAATTCTTTTCCATTATACAAACTTCCCGCAACCTCCATGATCACATTCCTAAACATGCACCAAGAAGATCATAATAAAAAAAATACTTAAGTTTAAATAGTCTTCCTGGCAACTTAATAAATAAAAAAGGACTAATTAAGAATGTAATTAAAGATTAATTTACTTATTACTTCCATTATATTAGGAGATAGTAATGAGATTTTTCTTATTTTACTTTTTTTTATCATCTTATCCTTTAAGATCTAGAGAGTTATTTTCTTGATACTCCCCAAAATTATATAAGAATTCTAAGGTAATTGTACGTGAAAAAATTCAATATTATATCAAATATAGAAAACTTAGTAATACTAATTTTTTATATCATGGCTCAATGTTATCTCAAATATAGAAAACTTAGTAGTAATAATTTTCTATATTATGGTTGAATAATATATATCAATTAGGAGTTTTTAAATAATTCATGTTTTAGAGAAAAAAAATTAATTCACATTTTTTCTCAATTATGTCTATAAATAATAGAGCATCATCAATAAAAAAAATAAGTACATCATTTTAGGACATACATGACTTATTTTTAGACTTTTAAAAACTTTATTGGCATTTGCTTCATTTATACTAACAAAAAGAGCGTTAACCATTAAGATACACAAAATAGGGTGAGAGGAAATTTGTAACACTAAACTGAGTTAGACTAGAAATCATGATTTAAAATGAGAATGAAAATGGATTAAATTGTTAGTTAAGACATAAAATCAAGTTTAAGTGAGGGCAAAATTGAATTAATATTTTGATAATAAATTAAGAACTCAGAGTAATTCGATTGGGAGATCGAATGAAAATTTAAATTTAATATTCAAACTAGTACTAATAATAATTGGTAACATCTATTCGATTTTACAATTATTAATATTTTCACCAAAATATTACCAACACAACTAATAATCAAAATAAAATAATACATTTTCAGCAAAAATTAAACTTTTCCTTTGTAAAAATAATGTGCCCAAATATTGTTACAAAATTCTCAAAAATATAATAACTAATAAGAATAAAATTAAACCTTTATATGCGTAATTCGAGATTCTTACCTCTAAGGGTACAAGTGATGAATATGATATCCCAAACTTGTATTTTCATGAGCTCTCACTTTCACATGTAATTGTTTTGGTGAGTGAGTGAGCTCATAACTCATTGAATAAGTTTACCAACGTCGAACTACTATATGGCTTATGATCTTAGACCTCACTTAAAATATCTATATATGAATATTTTTTGTAAATTTTTATATTAGGTCACTTTCATAATTTTTCTACCCCTATAATTCATGCTACGAGTTTTAAGCACACATGTACATTCAGGAAAAAAACTCATGCTCAACATATACCATATGTTCCCATCAAAATAAACATGACCCCGTCATGTTCCAAACAATATACATATAGTTCATATGGATGTTGATAATGTGTACTCGATCATTTGTATACTCTTGTTATCCCCTCCTACCACACACTCAAGTATACGATATATCCTTGCTATCTATAACTACCATACACTCGAGCATACATGGATCCCCAAACGACCTATAAGCATAAATTAATCTCTCCTTATCCATCGTTTCCATTCACCCCCTCATATCGACCTACACCTAAGGGTATGCTATCAATCACCAAATTTATAACAACATATATACTAATAAATGCATACGATCAAGTAGTAAACACATCAAATATCGATTAATTAGGGACCAGTACTCTATTAACCGACTCTACTACTCAGGGGATTTATACCCTCATATCACATGGTATTATAAGCTTCATTATTATGGGTTCTTTAACCCTTATGTTTGGTAAATAATCTCATTGATTTATTACATGTGCATACATCCATATAGTTTTACTATACTTTCAATAACATTTTTCAAAACAGGTATGCATATATTTATGGTTCCATAAAATGCGGTAAAATCAGCGGACGGTTCAATCATACTCACTTTTATATTTGGGACCTGTTCGTCTTGTGGATTTTTTCCCCAATGTCTCGTGAAATGTGATCCCTATGTATTGGCACGATGATTTACATTCCACAAATTAAATCATGTCATTGTGTTAGATTTAGTTTACCTTGGTGTTTCTAGCACCGTCCCGTAATTTTTCAAAAAATACGATTTTACCCCTCGGGAAGGGTTTGCTTGATCCACGTGTCAACAAACCTGTTTATAGGACCTTTTTCCAAAATCATGAGGATTTTTCTTTATTTGACTTTATTTACCATAAGTTCCCTAAATCTTTAAGTGTTTTTTAGTCTTTAATTCTTTCATTATTTACCAAAATGTCCTTTCTCTTTCAAGGTTGTTCATTTAGGAGCCTAACATCGTCCCGTAATTTTTCAAAAAATACAGTTTTACTCCTCGGGCAAGGTTTGCTTGATCCATGTGTCGACAAACCCATTTATACGACCCATTTTCAAAATCATGAAGATTTCCCCTTATTTGACTTTATTTACCATAAGCTCCCTAAATCTTTAATATTTTTTAGTCCTTACTTCTTTCATTATTTACCAAAATACCCTTGCGCTTTTAAGCTCCTTCATTTAGGAGCCTAACTTTTAAAACATCTCATTTTAGTCCTTATACTCTGCCTTTAGTCTCATTTGGGTCCACAAGTCTTAAAAAATACATTTTATCCCCAAAATTTACACTAATTATCATTTTTCTCTTAAATTTTTTCAGAACTTTATTTTAGTCCCCAACCTTTTCTAAGCTGCCACCCCGAGTCCCTAAGTTTTTCTAATTTTCTTTTTAGGTCCCTAAACTTCTACTAAGTATCATTTGGACCCTCATACTTTTTAAAAATTATATCTTAGTCCCCAAACTTTCTCTTTCCTTAAAACACCTCGATCACCTTTAAAAAAATCCTTAATATGACCTTTATCATGTCCCCCAAGTCTCTATGGTCACTTTTTGGCCAGCCTCGATTGGAATAGTGTTGTTTTGGTTATATTTGGGCCTACACCGAAAAATTGAGACAGTGCGGTAAAATGATGGGAACTCATTGGAGATGGCGAGTTAGTCAACAATGTTGATGGAGTTGGAAAGTTGGACCCCTTGTGCATTTGTGGCCTCTTAAATTAACCAAAATGATGGTATGAATTGCAAAAAAATACGATTTACAGTGAGGGTTTAGAAATGTGGTGTCACTAGAACTTCCCGAAATTTTCACATCTACAAAACTCACCTTTAGCTCGAGTGACTAGTGCAATTGGCTAGAAGCATCATGCCCCGACCTGGTTCGGTTGGAGTCCTATGATCAACTCGTCACCCTTTCCTGTGCTAATTTAGTATTTCTACCAAATAGACCGAGGAAGGTAAAGGCATAGAAGCACACATTTTGTAAACCCCGCCCTTTTTAGTTAATGAAAACTAGAGAAAGAACCAGTCAAACAGAGTGAGAAAACTGAACAAGTTCACAAACCCTAATCACTAGAGAACATGCAAATTGGGAAATTGATAACTCCCAAGTGACCCAAAGAGTCATAAAAACCTTGGAAAGAGATCTTAGGACAAATTGGGAAAGAAAACAAGACTGGTTCAGGCGAATTGGATCCAAACCGGATTGAATCAATTTGAACTAGTTTGAACCCATATTGAACCGGATGCTAAATTTATTCTTCTAGGTTGCTTAGAAAATTTAAATTAAAGAATTGAGACCACTGTTTGATAGAGAATGAATTTAGATGAATTTAAAAAATTTTAATTTTGAAAAACTCGGTCGAATTGGGCCTGAATCGGCTGGTTTATGCGTTGAACCTGATTTGGACTGGTCCGATCCGGTTCGGAATAGTGTTTTCTTTTTCCTTCAAATGACATCGCTGTTCACTCACTGAAAAATTCAACATCACCAATGAAGAAGAAACATTTATGTTGATACATTTCAGACCATCAATGAATATCATTAAGGTGCCAAACAAACGGCCGGAGAGTCCCTAAGCTCCCTATATAAAGAGCCTCTCTCCATTCATTCTCCACATACCTGAAAACCTGACTCTCTCTTAGCTACTTAGTTTTTCAATAAAGCTCGAACCAGACCTCCAACATAGGGCCTTTTCTAAGCCAAAGAAGGCGTGGTCGGGTTCCTTAGACTCGGGGAGAAGTCAAATACATTGAGGTAGTCTCTAATTGCTCCAAGGATCGCTGGAGAAGCGCCGACGTGAACAAACAGTGAAGCAGCTCTGGCGGACCGAAGCTGCCCTATTTCTGTTAAGCTGAAATTAGCCAATTCGAGTCCTACTTAGGCCAAACTAAGCTCTCCCAACACTTCCTCAACCCTCATATGACCAAAATAGAGCGGAAAGGTAAGCCAATTTGAGGGACTAAAGTGCAATTTTCCAAAATTGAGGGCCAATGGGCCATGAAAAGGATGTTAGATGACCAATTGGTCGATTTTGAAATTTATTGGGGTCAAATTACCATTTTTGTAAAGTAGGGGCAAAATGATAATTTTTCAAAAAGTTGGGGACCAAATTGGAAATTTGGGAAACTTGAAGCCCTTAAGTGATTTTGAATAAATTGAGGACCAAAGTGAATTTTAGAAGTTTTGGGACTCAATTTGGGGAAAAGTTAGCATTAAGGACCTAAAGTCAAAGAAAAAGAACTTTAGAGACCTAAATACAATTAACTGAAAAGTTTGGGCATTTTCGTTAATACGTGAGTAATGAAGGCTATCATGCCAAATGTTAATAAACAAGGATGTCCAAATCATGTAGGGACACGAAGGACTGGGATGCCAGCAAGGATAAGCTTGCGTGGAAGCAAAAAGCCAATTAAGGAGGATTACACTACGAATATTGGGTGAGTGGAATTATTCACATCATACCCGGTTGAGATGATGAGCACCTCGAAAATGAAAAACCACTACTACGTGGAATTTTAACATAACACCTAGTTGGAGTGATGTGAGAACTACACGGAAAAACTATTTATCGGTTGTAAGTAGATCATACCCGGTTAGTATGATGAACTTCCTGAAAAGAAGTAGAAAACTCTTACCGATTGTAAGCGGAGATGTCATCACACCAGGTTGGTGTGAGGGACGAGTTGAAATTTATTTTGTTAGAAGTGTTCTCCCCTAACTGTGTGCAAATGCTTAAAAAGTTTGGGAATCCTTTTTGACGAGAGCTCGAGTAGCTCATATCGGCTAGAGGCCTTGGTTTTAGAACTTGGGGCCTAAAATGCCCGGTTTTGAAAATCTCGTACAATGGGCCCAAGGCCAGTTGGCACGAGCAGGAGCTCATAAATAAACATGTTGATAAGCCATGAAAATTTCTAAATGAATGATTATGTGATTTGGCCTTGGTACTAAGATAGGACTGACATACTCGATGGATTGGCAGCAGTGCGACAGCACTAGGTTGACGGACCGATCTAGATAAACAGCTACAGATTGAGTTGAGGGTCGGGACCGTTGGACCAGTGGCACCAAAGATAAATGGCTTTATGAAAAACTTTGTTTGTGCATGCACTTGAGGTTCGGGACCATCAAGATGCCCAAGAGGGGTAGTGATGCATCCTAGGGGCTACTGGATGACATGGTGGAGATAATGGCAATTTGTCGTGCCAATAGTTAGGAAAGCTCTACGTAGCTTCATGTGCATGAGACCAGGGTGGGGTCGGGATGAGGTCTCCATCCTCATATGGACACAAAGTATTTTGGATATGAGGGTTGAAAATCGAAGATGTTCACTCAGACTCCAGGTAGAAGTCATGGACTTTTATTAGGGTGGATGGTAAAGATGCTCTGATCCATAAATGAGTGCAGTCGGCGTAACTGCATCTCGCTAATATGTGTGTGTACCCTTCCTAATAAAGGGTGTATGTTGTTTGTGAAACACAACTAATATAAAAATGGGAAAGAGGTTATGAAAACCGTGGAAAGGATTTGAGAATCCTTGTAAATGAATTGGTAAAACTTGGAAAAATATTTTGATAAACCAGAATTTGAAGAAAAGCATTTTTAATGAAATGAGGAGTCTGACACACTCCGATTAAAATTGATTTTGTGAAAACTCTCACCTAACACCTATTCACTAAGTTGTCGAACTCACACCCTACCTTTACCCTCCTTTTCAAATAACCAATTGAAAACCCACCTAAAGTTGAACCTGCAAGACAGGTATGTAAGGTTAATATTGTCACGTTCCAACCCGGTTTGGTCAGATCCCCGTAAACAACCCACCGCTCTCTTGGTTCACGAGGGGTTCCCCCCTTCTTTAATTCAAGAGGAGCCAAACGTAATCTCAACCTTATTCCCTGGAATAACATATATCAATAAAAATGCAAGCTAAAGATAATTAAGCATACCTGACAGAGAGTAAGGCCTAGTGTTATCTCTAGTTATATCTTTATTTCCTGAAAAGGGGTAAAAATGGTGGGTGAGTTTCTACAACTCATTGAATGAGTATTTGAAATAGGATTTTCAGAAAAATAACTTAAATTAAAGTGTGACAAACTCCTTATTTTCTTTAAAATCATTTCCTAAATTTCTCGGTTTTTAAAAAAATCAATATTGCTTATTAACCACAGTCAGTGTGTTTAGCAAACAACACACACCATTCATCATGAAGGGATCACACATTCGTAGGGCAGCCTATCCACTGCACCCACTTGTGGCGTCGGAGCGACTTTACGGGCCACCTAGATAGAAGCCCGCCCACTTCTACCCTCAGAATGAGTGGATGTACATGACATCCGACCCTTAATCCCGAAAAGAAACTTCATGTTCGTGTGAGGATAGAGACCTCATTCCAACCTCACCCCTGTCTCATGCGCATAAAGCTACGTCGAGCTTCCATGACCGCTAGCATGACAAACTACCCTTATCTCCACCAGGTCATCTAGTAGCCCTTAGGATGCATCACTACCCCTCTTGGGCATCCTACCTCAGTGCATGCACAAATAATAATTTTTCCATATAAGCCATTAATCTTTGGTGCTACTAGTCTAACGGCCCCGACCCTCAACTCGACCTGCAGCTGTTTGTCTAGACTTTTCCGTCGACCTATCTTGTCGCACTACCACCAGTCCATCGAGTATGTTAGTCCTATCTTGTTACCATGACCAAATCACATCATTCATTAAAGTTTTCATGGCTTAAACTCATATTTGTTTACAAGCTCTTGCTCATGCCAATTGGCCTTAGCCCCAAGTTCCAAAACCGAGGCCTCCGGTCTATTTGAGCTATTCGAGCTCCCATCAAGGTCTCCCAAAAAGTTTAAGTAGTGGCACATAGTCAAGGGAGAGCACTTCTGACAAAAAAAATCACTTTCCAGCTGTCCATCACACCAATCGAGTGTAAGGACCTCTCCGCTCATAACCGATGAGCGGATTTTCTACTTTCTTAAAGGAAGTTCATCATACCAATCGGGTATGATCTACTTACAACCGGTAAGTAGTTTTTTTGTATGCTTTCTCACATCACCCTATCCAGGTGTGATATTAAAATCCCACATAGTAGCAGGTTTTCATTACCGAGGTGCTCATCATCCCAACCGGGTATGATGTGAAAATTATCACTCACTCGTGAATGTAGTGAATTCCTCTTAACCAACTTTTTGTCTCCACGCGAGCTTGTCTTGGCTGGCATTCCTAGTACTTCGTATTCCTACACGATATGAACATCATTGTTCATTATCCTTTGGCTTGATAGCCTTCATTCATCACGAATGAATAAAATACCCAAACTTTTCAATTAATTGTAATTAGGTTCCTAAAGTTCTTTTTCTTTAACTTTAGGTCCCTAATGTGGATTTTCCCCCAAATTGAGTCTTGGTACTTCAAAATTTTACCGTGGGACCTCAATTTATTCAAAATTGCAAAAAGGGGTTTAAATTTCCCAAATTCCCAATTTGGTCCCCAACTTTTCTAAAATTACCATTTCCCCTACCTTACAATAATGGTAAATTTCACCCAAAAAATTCCAAAAATTGACCAATTGGTCCTCTAACATCTTTTCCATGGCCAATTGGCCCTCAAATTTTTAAAAATTGCACTTTATTCCCTCGAATTTTTTAAATCCCCAAAATTTCCCCCAATTTCAATCTGACCAAATTTGATTTTATCAAATTGACCAATCAATCAAAGTTAATTGTTGAAATTGAAGGTGGATTTGAGTTCCTACACATCCATATGATTCAATTACACTTTGAATCGCATGATTTGGCGCCCAAATGAGTTCAAACAAAGCTTAACTGGAAAACTGGATGTAGAGAGAGAAAGCTTTGAAAGCTTACTGTCGGGGGTGAAATGGTCTGAGCTTTCGATCTGGGTAGATAGCTCTCGTCCCGAGGTTCTTCCTGGAATCAAGAATTGTCTCAATTCATGTCGAATTAAGGGAGAATTCAGTCAGTAAGGATTCATCGGTTCTCTCACTAACACCGATCAGAATTCATAGAGTGGAGCCAAATTGGCTTACCTTTCTGCTCTAATTCAGCTGAAGTAAGGCTGAGTGAGTGTTGGGAGAGCTTTTTTTGGCCTAAGGAGGGCTCGAATTGGCTAATTTCATCTTGATAGAAATAGGGTAGCTTCGGTCCACCGGAGCTGCTTCACTGTTCAATCACACCGACACTTCTCCGATGAGACTACCACCGTGTAGCTGACTTCTCCCCTAGTTTAAGAAACCCAACTATACCTTCTTTGGCTCAGAAAAGATCCTATGTCGGAGCTCTAGTTCGAGCTTTGTCGGAAAATTGAGTAGCTGAGAGAGAGTGGGGTTTTCAGGTGTGTGGAGGATTAATGGAGAGGGGCTCTTTATCGGGGACTCTCCGACCATCCGTTTAGCACCTTAATGACAGTTATTGATGGCCTGAAACGTACTAAATGGAAACATTTCTTCTTTGCTGGAGTAGTTTGATTTTTCGGCGAGTGAACAGTGTTGTCATCTGAAGGAAGAAGACAACACTGTTCCGAACTGGACCGGACCGGTCCAAACCGTGTTCAATGCGTAAATTGGCTGATTTAAACCCGATTTGACCAATTTTTTCAAAATTAAAAATTTATAAATTCATTCTCTCTCCAATGTTTGCCTCAATTCTCCAATTTAAATTTTCTAATCCACTTAGAAAAATAAATTTAGCTTCTAGTTCAATAGTGGTTCAAATTGGTTAAATTCAGTTCAGATCCAGTTCACCTAAACCGGTCTGCTTTTCTCTCCCAAATTGTCCTATGGTCCTTTTCCAAGGTTTTTATGACTTTTTAGGTCACTCGAGAGTTGTAAATTTCCCAATTTGCCTATTCTCTAGTGATCGGGGTTTGTGAACTAATTCAGTTTTCTCACTCGACTCGACAGGTTATTTCCCCAATTTTCCTTCACTCCAAAGGGCGGAATTTACAAATATATTTAGTTTTGATTAATGTTATTCCAAGAAAGGTACAGGTGAAAAAGGACGCCTTACTCCTCACAGCTTAGAGAAGAGGAAAACTCTTAATAAACCAGGAGAGTGGTGGGTTATTCATGGAGATCCGACCAAACCGGGTCGAGACGTGACACTTGGGATTTATAAATTTCCTGATTTGCCCTTTATCTACCGTTTATAATTTATAAATCGACTTGGTTTTCTCTTTGGGAATGACCGGTTCTTTTCCTGGATTTCTTATTATCATAGGACGGGGTTTACAACTCTCCCCTCCTTTTAGGGGTTTTGTCCCCAAAATAGTTACATGTTAAATAATTGAGGGTACCCATCCCTTATTACACTCTCGGTCTCCCATGTCTCTTCTTGCATGGGTCCATTTTTCCAAAGAACTTTGACAATAGGAATCCTCTTATTCCTCAAGTTCTTATCCCTCCGGTCAATGATTCGTACCAGTTCTATTTTATAGGTCAAGTTCTCTTCTAGTTCTGGTAGAGGTCGGTCCAACACATGGCTAGGATAAGGCTGGTATTTTCGTAGTATCGAAATATGGAATACATCATGTATTCTCTACAAGTTTGGAGGTAGCTCCAATTTATATGCCACTGGTCTTATCCTTTGGACAATGGGATAAGGACCAATATACCTTGGTTTCAATTTTTCTCGTTGTTGAAACCTAAGTATTCCCCTCCATGGAGATACCTTTAGAAACACTTGGTCTTCCACATCAAACTCTAGATCTCTTCTCCGATGATCTGCATAACTCTTTTGCCTGTTCTGAGTGGCCTTAAGGCGACCCTTGATTAGCTTCATCTTCTCTGTGACATCCTCAATTAGTTCAACCATTTCCAACTTTCTTTCCCCCACATTTTCCCAAAATAAAGGGGAATGACCTGGTTGTCCATAAAGGGCTTCATAAGGAGCCATCTGAATACTGACCTGATAGCTATTATTGTAAGCAAATTTCATTAGGCACAAGTATTTCTCCCAACCCTTGTCCATGGTGAGTACGCATGCCCTCAACATGTCCTCCAAGGTTTGGATCATTCGCTCAAACTGTCCATCGGCTTGAGGATGAAACACTGTACTCATGTGGAGCTTGGTTCTCAAGGAACTTTGTAAACTTGGCCAGAACCTTGAAGTAAATCTAGGGTCTCTATCTGATACTATGCTCACCGGGACACCATGGAGTCTTACTATCTCCCTCATGTATAAGACAACCAATTGTTCTATTGAATCCGTCACTCTTATTGGTAGGAATTGGGTGGACTTGTTTAATTGGTCCACTATGACCCAAATTGCATCTCGTCTCTTTCTTGTCATAGGCAATCCCATGACAAAGTCCATAGTGATGTGCTCCCATTTTTATTACAGGATTGGTAAGGGTTGCAGTAGTCCTAATGGTTTCTAATGTTCAACTTTAATCTGCTGACAGGACAAGCATCGGGCTACATATTCCACAATATCCCTCTTCATTACTTTTCACCAATATCCTTGTTTGAGGGTGTGGTACATCTTAGTACTGCTCAAATGCATCACATACACTAAATCATGTGCCTCTTCCAAAATTAACCTCTTTAGTTCCTTATCTTGAGGCACACACACTCTACACTTGTAGATTAATACTCCATTACCTCACAAGTCATAGTCCGATTTCATTGTTTTGCTAACCGGGTCCAAATAGTATTGGAGCTCCTTATTGGCCTTTTGCTAGGCCTTAATTTGCATGGTTAAACTGGGTCTCACCACCACATCAGCCAACAAGCATTTCTCCTTCTTGTCCACCTCCATTCTCCCCAACTGTTGCAATAAGGGTATGTAACTTGTCTTTATTTGTGCTGCCTCGATTTGATATTTGCGACTTAGGGCATCTGCCACCACATTTGCCTTTGGGTGATACTCTATCACAGGGTCATAATCTTTCACCAATTCCAGCCATAGGAGATGGCTGAGATTTAACTCTTTCTGAGTTAAGAAATACTTAAAACTCTTGTGATCAATGTATATCCTACACATAACCTCGTAGAGGTAGTGTTGCCAAATCTCTAAGGCCAACACTATCGCAACTAATTCCAAATCATGGGTTGGGTAATTTCTCTCATGTACCTTAAGTTGTCGCGAGGCATAGGTGATAACCTTTACTTGTTGCATCAGTACACATCCAAGTCCTTTTCCTGATGCATCACTATAGACGGTGTACTCCCTCGCACTCGGGTTAGGAAGGGAGAGTACCAGTGCGGTTATCAACCTAGTCTTCAACTCCAAGAAAGACTTCTCACAACTTTCATCCCATTTATACTCTACTCCTTTTTTGGTGAGTTGAGTTAAAGAGGCAGCTATCTTTGAGAAATCCTGCATAAACCGTTTGTAGTATCCCACCAATCCTAAGAAACTTCGTATCTCCGAAGGATTCTTGGGTGCCTTCAAATCGGATATGGCTTCCACCTTTGGTGGGTCTACTTTGACTCCATCTTTGGACACTATGTATCCTAAGAACCCTACCTCCTGCAACTAGAACTCACACTTGGAGAATTTTTCATATAAGCGATTTTCCTTCAGTATCTCCAAGGTGATTGCCAAATGTTCTTCGTGCTCCAACCTAGTTCGCAAGTATATGAGAATATCATCTATGAATACTATCACGAACCTGTCCAAGTGTGGTTGGAATACTCGGTTGATTAAATCCATGATGGTTGTAGGGGCATTGGTTAAGCCAAAAGGCATCACCCTAAACTCTAATGCCCATATAGGGACTGGAATGCGGTCTTGGGAATATCTTCTTCCCGAATTCTGACTTGATGGTAATCAAACCAAAGATCTATCTTGGAGAAGTAAGCTGAACCTCTCAATTGGTCAAACAAATCATCGATCCGTGGAAGTGGATATATGTTCTTGATAGTGACTTGGTTCAGCTTCCTATAATCTATGCACAGTCTCATGCTCCCATCCTTTTTCTTTACGAACAGGACTGGTGCACCCCATGGAGACTGGCTAGGATGTATGAAGTCCTTCTCCAATAGCTCGTCCAGTTGCTTCTTTAATTCCTTCGGTTCTGTAGGAGCCATGCGATAAGGTGCTTGGGATATGTGGTTTGTACATGTAATGATTTCTATGGTGAACTCCAATTGTCGGTTTGGGGGCAATCTAGGTAATTCTTCCGAAAATACTTTTGGATAGTGTTTAACCACTGGGATGTCTTCGGGTCCCTTCTCCTCAAACTTCTTATTGATGGCCATGGCCAGAAAAGCCGTACAACCTTTTTATATAATTTTTTGGGCCTTCATATGGGACACCATCTATACATCACCCTTCCTTCAGTCTCCTAGGAATTTTAGTCTGTTTGTCTTGGGAGTGTGAAAGGTTACCATCTTCTTTTCACATTCCATCCTAGCCTAATGGTTACTTAACCAATCCATCCCAAGGATTACTTCTACCTCCCTCAAAGGTAACAGAATCAAATCTGCTTTGAGTTTATTTCTTCCAATCTTTATCTCACATCCCTTAAGTTGTTTGTTCCTATTTAACCCTTCTCCTAAGAGTGTGAGAATGTTGAGACTTTGTCCTAGAGGGGTGAGTTCTAGGGGTAAACTTGGAATTAAGTACTCTTTGATGAAAGATCTCTCTGCTCCTAAGTCGAAGAGGGCGTAGACCTTTTGTCCCCACAAATGCACGTACCCTGATTGGAGAAACACATATTTCAAAGAAAATATTTTCTTTATTGATTGTAATGTCAATTACATGATTTTTCTTAATCTAATTGGGAGGGTTTTGGGAAGTACCCACTACGGTACTAAGGTCTTTACTAGCTTCTTCTTGAGTGAGGTTGTATACCCTAGCCGGTACTCTGGCTGTAGCATCGAGCCTGGAATTCATGGGGTTCCCTTGTGGTGCTCCAAGTGTATTCCTTTGCTTGTTCTCCCTAAGAGTGGGACATTCCTTTGCAAAGTGCCCCACCTGTCTACATGCAAAATAAGACAAGCACGCTCCATCGTGGTACCTTTGGCATTTAGGACAGCGGGGGTTTCCTTGTGGTAGGGTAGGAATTACTCTCTAGGGAGGTGGTGGCATATCCTTCCTCTTTTGAAATGCCATTCTATTTCCCCATCTTGGACCATTATGCTCCTTTCGTCCTCCTTGACAGTTTTGGACCATGTCCTCCTTCTAGGTTGTTTGCTCCATCCGACAGCGTCGAGTTTGCACAAGTCGCTCACATTCGTGAGCCATACTGTTTACTGCCGCCAGGTCTGTGGGGCGTCCTAGTACTCCCATACGGTCTCGTATGTCCATATTGAGACCGTCCATGAACCGCTGGCATATATCTACTGGTCCAACTAGATTAGGAGCAAAGGGTCTTAACTCATTGAATTTGGTCTCATACTCCAATATTGAGTTAAGCCCTTGCCAAAGTCAGAGGAATTCCTGCTTCTTCTCGTTAATCAAATGAGGAGCCATGTACTCCTCTTCGTACCTCTCCTCAAACTGCTCTCAGGTGGGTGTGGAGGTATGCAGGCTCCATACATTGTCCCACCATCTTTTGAAACTTCCTTCCAGGAAGAATTCTATCATGATCACCATGTCCTCTGGTGATATCCTGATTATCCCCATCAGCTTCTTAATGTTAGCCAACCAATCCATGGCAGCACCAACATCTTTCTCTCTAAGGAAAGGCTTACACCCCAGTTGGCAGAGAGTCTTGAGATTCTTGAGAATGTCAACTAGAATGGGATGGCTAATAGGAGGAGGATGGGATTGTACTTCTTTTGGTTTAGCCCGAGAATTGGTGCCTGCCTCATGAACGAGGTTAGGTTATCCTAATACTCAAGTGAACTCCTTGTACAACCTCTGGTGTTCTGAGCTTAATCCAGGTGGGGTGGTCTAGGCTCATTAGGCAGTTTTCACAAGTAGGGGTGGTTGGGCAGTGTCGGAGACTGCGTCTCTAGTTCTCTTGGTTCCTTTCTTGGGAGCCATCATAAAATTTAAAATTATCCCTATTAGTTACTATGTTCTTTAGTCTTGATAATGTATTCTAGATAATAGGTTTTGATACTACTCAAGTTGTCACGCCCCAACCCGATTTGGTCGGATCCCCATGAGCAACCCACTACTCTCCTAGTTTATTAAGGGTTTTCCCCTTCTTTAAACCGTGAAGAGTAATGCGTCCTTTATAACTGTACCTTTCCTGTAATATCATTAATCAAAACTGAATAAATTTAAACTTACATACCTGTCTTGCAGGAAAGTCTTCAAGTAGGTTTTTCCCTCGGTTACCTGAAAATGAGTGAAGGGATGGGGTGAGTTCGACAACTTAGTGAATGGGTGTTTGAAAAATGAGTTTCTATAAAATAGTTTTGAATTGGAGTGTACAAACTCTTTATTTCCTTTAAAATTATTCTTCCATAAATTCCTAGTGATTCAAAACCAATTATCCACAATCGGTGTGTTTATCAATCAACACACGCCCTTCATCATGAATGGATCACACATTTGTAGGGCAGCTCGTCCACTACACCCACTTGTGGCGTCGGAGTGACTTTACCGATCACCTAGATGAAAGCCCGTCCACTTCTACCTTGGCAATGAGTGGATGTTCGCGACATCCGACCCTCAAACATGAAAAGTAGCTCTGTGTCCGTATGAGGACAGAGACCTCATCCCGACCCCATCCCGGTCTCATGCGCATGATGCTACGTCGAGCTTCCCTGACAACTGGCACGACAAACTACCCTTATCTCCACCATGTCGTCCAGTAGCTCCTAAGACGCATCACTACCCCTCTTGGGCGTTTTAATGGTCCTGAACCTCAAGTGCATGCACAAACAAAGTTTTTCCATAAATTCATTTATCTTTGGTGCCACTAATCCAACGACCCTGACCCTTAACCTAGTCTTGTTGCACTGCTACTAGTCCATCGAGTATGTCGGTCCTGTCTTGGTACCATGACCAAATCACATAATTCATTCATTTAGAATTTTCATGGCTTATCATCATGTTTATTTACAAGCTCATGCTCGTGCCAACTAGCCTTGGGCCTACTATATGAGATTTTCAAAATCGGGCATTTTAGTCCCCAAGTTCCAAAATCGAGGCCTCTGGCCTATCTGAGCTATTCGAGCTCTCATTAAGAAGGTCTCCCAAAATTTTTAAGCAATGGCACACAATCAGGGGATAACACTTCTGACAAAATAACTTTTCACTTGTCCGTCACACCAATCGGGTGTGATGACATCTCCACTTACAATTGGTAAATGAGTTTTCTGCTTCTAGTAAGTTCATCATCCCAATCGGATATGATCTACTTACAACCGATAACTAGTTTTCTGCGTAGTTCTCACATCACCCCAACCAGGTGTGATGTTAAAATTCCATATAGTAGTGGTTTTTCATTTCCGAGGTACTCATCATCCCAACCGGATATGATGTGAAAATTCCCACTCACCCATTAATCGTGACGTGTTCATCCTTGGTTGATTTTCCTAATTGACACGAGCTTCTCTTGTCGGCGTTCCGGTCCTTCATGCTCCTACACGATTTGGGATATCCTTGTTTATTAACATGTAGCATAATAGCCTTAATTCATCACGTATGAACAAAATGCCCAAACTTTTCAATTATTTACATTTAGGTCCCTAAAGTTGTTTTTCCATAACTTCAGGTTCCTAATGCAAAGGGGTTCAAATTTCCCAAATTTCTAATTTGGTCCCCAACTTTTCAAAAATGACCATTTTGCCCCTACATTACAAAAATGGAAATTTGACCCCAATAAATTCCAAAAATAGCCAATTAGTCCTCCAACATTTTTTTCATAGCCAATTTGCCCTCAATTTTAGGAAATTACACTTTGGTCACTCAATTTAACGAAATTCCCAATTTTCCCCAAAATTTTTCCCAATTCCCCCCTTTCAAATTGGTTGTCTTTGATTTTATCAAATTGACCATTCAACCAAGGTTATTTGATCCAATTGAAGGTATGGATCAGTTTCTACACTTCCACACGATTCAATGGAGCTTTAAATCGTGTTATTTGGGCCTGAATTGAGCTCAAATAGAGCTTCGTCAGAAGACTAAACTTAGAGAGAGAAAGCTTTAAAAACTTACCATCAGGGGTGCAGCGGTCTGAGCTTTCGATCCGGCCAAGTAGCTCTCACCCTGAGGTTTCTCCTTGGATCAAGAATTACATCAATTCATGTTAAATTGAGGGAGAATTTAGTCGGTGAAGTTTTGTCAGTTCTCTCTCTAACACTGATTGGAGAATTTAGGGGAGCCAAATTGGCTTACCTTTCCGCTCTTGTTCGGTCGTATGTGGGTTGTGGAAGTGTTGGGAGAGCTTGGTTTGACCTGAGGAGTGCTCAATTTGGCCGTTTTCAGCTTGACCGAAATAGGGTAGCTTCGGTCTGTCGGAGTTGCTTCACTGTTTTATTATGTCGGCATTTCTCCGGTGATCCTCGGATCGAATGGTGACCAACGTCGGGTAGCTGACTTCTCCGTGAGTCTAAGGAACCCAACCTCACCTTCTTTGGCTCAGAAAAATCCCAATGTTGAGCTCTCATTTGAGCTTCACCAAAAAATGGAGCAGTAGGGAGAGAGAGGAGTTTCTAGGTATGAGGAGGAGCTCTTTATATAGGAAGCTCGGGGACTCCTTGACTGTCTGATTGACGCCTTTATGGTGATCATTCATGGCCAAAAATGCCCTGAACATAGACCTTTTTATCTTCGCTAGTGCTGTTAGCTTTCCCTGTGAGTGAATAGTGTTGTCATTTGAAGGAAGAAGATGACACTGTTCTAAAATGGACTGGAGTGGTCCGAACCGGGTTCAATGCTTAAACCGGCCAGTTCAAGCCCGATTCGACCGAGTTTTTTAAAATTAAAAATTTCTAAATTCTTTCTCTATCCAACGGTGGCTTCAATTCTCTAAGTTGAATTTTCTAAGCCACCTAGAAAAATGAATTTAGAAATTGGTTCAATAGTGGTTCAAATCATTTCAAACCGGTTCAATCTGGTTCAGGTCTGGTTCACCTGAACCGGTTTGGTTTTCTCTTCCAATTCATCCTAAAGTCCTTTTCCATGACTTTTGTGACTCTTTTGGTCACTTGGATTTATAAATTTCCCGATTGGCCCTTTCTCTACTGTTTACAGTTTATAAACCGACTCGGTTTTCTCTTTGGGAATGACCGATTCTTTTCGTGGTTCTCTTATCATCAAAGGACAGGGTTTATAGAAGAGGTCTTGTCCCACATTGCGAACACGAAGTATGGCTCGGGTATGAGGGTTGGACAACTGATGTCCACTCAGACTCAGGGTAGAAGTCATGAACTTCTATTAGGGTGGACGGTAAAAGCGCTCCGGTCCACAAGTGGTGTAGTCAGAGACTGCTTTGCGACCGAGTGAACATTTTTATGATAAAAGGGTGGATGTTGAATGAAAATTTACATGGATCATGATAAAGAAAATACTCGTCTAACTAGTTGCTATAGAAATTTCCCCTCACTAAGTTGGACGCTCACTCCCCTCCCTTAACCTCTTTCAGGAAAGAGTCAAGCTAGGTGGAATTGAAGTCCGAAGGAAGGCTCAAACCCTCAAGGTAAGTTATATACCATGACATTCAAATTTTTAAATTGTTATGGAAAACAAGTGTACCAGTACGCCTTTACCTTCCTTGAATCATCAAGGTAGGAATATCATGGTGGTTCATGGAAGGGTGGCAGGTTGGTCAGAGGACTTCGAACGAGCCAGGTCGCTGTGTGACATTTTATAGGGAGCTCGGGGATAGAACGTTCTATCCGTTTCTCCATTAATTTGCCATTAACACTCTGATTTAAGGCCTTGTCAGAGGAGTTTATTGGTCGTCAAAGAAAATGCATCCCTTTTGGCCTTCCCTCTTCTGCCCATTTGGAGGTAGACGATGACTATGTGCCATGCGTGTGAGCTTCGCATGTGCGGACTTGCCATGTGGTACTTTGTGATCGGTTGGCTTTGTTGACGCAACTTCCTACACATCAACATAGTCAGCCTTTAAATCGTTGACCAAACACACGGCGGCCTCCTATTGGCTACCCGTTCTTATGTGGCCACTAACCATGTTCGGTCAACCGTTGACCTTGACACGTGGCGTCTTCTGATTGGTTGATTTAAATGTGTCAGATTTCCCTCATGATGCATAGTGCCACTACCACGTGTCAACCTCTAATTGGATGAGGTCATCCGGTGGCACTGCCACATGTTGACCTCTAATTGGTTGGTCATTTCTCTGACATAATTGTCGGATGCTAGCGTGGCATCCTTACCACGTGTCAGCTCCTCATTGGTCAACCTTATTGACGGGCCTTTCCGACATTGACCGTTGACTAGGACACGTGTCGCTCTCCTATTGGTCGATCGTCGCTGGCATGGATTTTCCTCCTTTGACCGTTGACCAAGGACATGTGTCACACTCTGATTGGTCAGTGCTTCCAGGCACTGACTGAGCAGCTAAGCGCACTTTACCACGTGTGGCAGGCTGATTGGTCGCGCTTGCTGATTGGGCACTAGCCTAGTAGTGGTCCGTTGACCAACTGGACCATTAACCGGTCCAGTTTGACTAGGTTTGATGACATGAAATTGAAAATTGGTTGGTTCAGGCTCGATTTAACTAGTTTTTCAAAAATTAAAAATTTCTAAATTTATCTAAATTTATTTTCTATCTAATTGTGGCTTCAATTTTTCAATTTAATATTTTTAAACCACCTAGAAAAATGAATCTTTGAACTGGTTTTTCACGTTTCAATCCGGTTCAGGTCTGGTTCACCCTGAACTGGTCTGATTTTCACATCCAATCCACTTCGTGGTTCTCTATGATTTTTTTTATTTATTGGCTAATTAGGATTTTTCAAATTCCCATTTTATTCATTCTTTATCATATTCAATTCACTTGTATCCTCGATTTTGTTTTAAAATTTACGGTTCTGCTTTTCGGTTACTTATTCTGAAAGAAAGGTGTTTACAGCATGAGTCACCTGAAAAATGTGATGTACACGATATTTAAAAGAGGGTAGTTGTCACGCTCCAACCCAGTTTGTTCAGATCCCCGTGATCAACCTACCACTCTCCCGATTAACTAAGGGTTGCCCATCGTTTATAAACCGTGAGGAGTAAGACATCCTTTAAACCTGCACCTTTCCTAGAATAACATAAATCAAAACTGCACAAAATTTTAAACTTAACATACCTGCCTTACAGGTATATTAGCTGGTAGTCTTTGGGGTAAGCTTTCTAGGATTACTTAAAAGGAATATAAGGGAGAGAGTGAGTACAACAACTTAGTGAATGGGTTTTCAAAATTTAACTTTTAGGAAAAATGTTTGATTAGGAGTGTGTCAGACTCCTTATTTTCTTTTAAAAACCTTTCATTCTCAATTTCAATTTTTATAACCATTTCTTATTACCCCGGTGTGTCATCACCCAACGCACATCCTTCATCATGAAGGCAAAACACACAATCATAGGCCAACCCGTCCATTGAACCCACTTGTGGCGTCGGAGCGACTTTACCGGCCACTTAGATAGAAGTACGTCCACTTCTACCTGAGAATGAGTGGATGTTCGCGACATTCGACCCTCAATCCCATAACAATTCTCCGTGTCCGTATGAGGACAGAGACCTCATCCTGACCCCACCCTGATCTCATGCACTTGAAGTTACATCAAGCTTTGCAAGGCTCCTGGTACGACTAACTGCCCTTATATCCACCAGATCGTCGAGGGCCCTAGGACACATTACTACCCCTCTTTGGTGTCTTGAAGGTCCCCTAAACACAGTGCATGCACAATCAACATTTTTCACATGATGCCATATAATCTGTGGTGCCACTCGTCCAATGGCCCCGACCCTCAACTTGACATGCAGCTGTTTGTCTTAACTAGTCTGAAGACCTGTCATGTTGCACTAATGCTAGTGGACTGAGTATGTCGGTCCTGTCTTGGTACCATGGCCAAACAATTCAATTACTTAATTTTTCATAGCATATAATTCATGTTTGTTTACGAGCTCTTGCTCGTGCCAACCGGCCTAGGGCCCACTGTTCGAGATTTTCAAAATTGGGCATATTAGCCCCTAAATTCCAAAACTGAGGCCTCCAGCCTAACAGAGCTATTCGAGCTCCTGTCAATAAGGTCTCCCAAAATGTTTAAGCAGTGGCACACAGTCAGTGGAGAGCACTTTCGACAAAATATATTTTTTCTACTGTCCATCATACCAATCGTTTATGAGGACATCTCTGCTTATAACCGATAAGCGGGTTTTCCACTTCCTTCGAAAAAGTTTCATAATACCAACTGGGTATAATCTACTTACAACTGGTAAGTAGTTTTTCAGTGTGATTTTCAGATCACTCCCCTCATGTGTGATAATTAAAATACCACTTAGCAGTGGATTTTCATTTTCAAGGTACTTATCATACCAATCGGGTATGATATAATAATCCCACTCATTGGATAGTGTCGTGAATATCCTCTTAGCTGACTTGTTGTCCTTACTCGAACTTATCTTAGCTAGCGTTCTCGCTAATTCGTGTTCCTACATGATATGAATACTCTTGTTCATTATTGTTTGGCCTAATAGCCCTCATTCATCCCAAATGAATGAGAAAATTAAACTTTTCCTTTATTTACAATTAGGTCCCTAAAGTTATTTTTCTTTAACTTTAAGTCTCTAATGCCGATTTTTCATCAAATTGAGTCCTAAAACTTTTAAAATTCACCTTGGGACCTCACTTTATTCAATTTCACAAAAGGGGTTTTATTTCCCAAATTTACAATTTGGTCCCCTAACTTTTCCAAAATTACCATTTTGCCCATAGTTTACAAAAATGGTAAGTTTTGCCCCGAAAATTCCAAAATTTCCCAATTGGTCCTCCAACATCTTTATCATGCCCAATTGGTCCTCAATTTTATTAAATTGCACTTTAGTCCCTCGAATTTTTAAAATTCTCAAATTTCCCCAAAATTTTCCCCAATTTCAACCTTCTAACTCTGCCAAGTTTGATTTTATCAAATTAACCGATCAAATGAGATTAATTGTTGAAATTTAAGTTAAATTGGAGTTCTTACATCTTCATACAATTTAATTTACTTTGAATCACAAGTTTTGACAGTGGAACGAGTTCAAACGAAGCTTCACCGGAAAATAGAACGTAGAAAGAGAAAGCTTCAAATGCTCACTGCCGGGGGCGTGGCGGTCCAAGTCTTCATTTTGGGAATGAAGTTCTTGTCCTGAGGTTCCTCCTAGGATTAAGAATTGCAACAATTGATGTTGAATTGAGTGAGAATTTTATCATTAAAGTTCTGTCAGTTCTCTCTCTAGCACCAGTCGGAATTTATAAAGTGAAGCCGAATTGACTTACCTTTCAGCTCTAATTCAGTTGTAGGGGGATTGTGAAGATATTGGGAGGGCTTAGTTTGGTCTGAGAAAGGCTCAAATTGGTCGATTTTAGCCCAGCCGAAACAGGCAGCTTCGGTCCGCCGAAGCTGCTTCACTGTTCGATCACGCCGGCGCTTCTCCGACAATCCTCGGAGTGAATGGATACTACCACCATGTAGCTGACTTCATCCTGGTTCTAAGGAACCCGACCTCGCCTTCTTTGGCTCAAAAAAGACCCTATATCGGAGATCTAGTTCGAAATTCGCCGAAAATTGGAGCAGCTGAGAGAGAATGGAGCTTTAAGGTGTAGAGCGGATGAATGAGAAAGGGCTCTCTATATAGAAAGCTCAGGGACTTCTTAGCCGTCCAATTGGCACCTTAATAGCGGTCATTCATTGCTTGAAACTCCATGGTCGGAGACATTTCAGCTTCGTCAGTGAGTGAACAGTGTTGTTATCTAAAGGAAAAAGATGACATTGTTCTGAACTGGACCGAACATGTACGAACCGGCCAGTTCACCCCCAATTTGACCGATTTTTCAAATCTAAAAATTTATAAATTTATCTAAATTCATTTTCTATCCAACGGTAGCCTAAAATCTCAAATTTGAATTTTTTAAGCCACCTAGAAAAATGAATTTAGCATACGGTTCAATAGTGGTTCAAACTGGTCCAAACTAGTTCAATCCGATCCGAATTCGGTTCACCTGAACCGGTTTGGTTTTCATCTCCAATTCATCCTAAAATCATTTTTCTTGACTTTTGTAACTCTTTAGGTCATTCGAGATTCATAAATTTTCCGATTTGCTCTTTCTCTATTGGTTCTAGTTCATAAACCAACTCAGTTCATAAACCGGTTCAATCCAGTTGGATCCGGTTCATTTGAACCGGTCTAGTTTTTCTCTTCCAATTTGTCCTAAGGTTCTTTTCCAAGACTTCATGAACCCTTTGGGTCACTCGGGAATTGTAAATTTCTCAAACTGCCCGTTCTCTAGTGATCGGATTTGTGAACCAGTTCGATTTTTCTCACTCGGTTTGACCGGTTCTTTTCATAGTTTTCCTTAACTCAAAAGGTCGAGGTTTACAGTAGTCATCAAAGCTTTTAAGAATTTTCACAGCTATTTGGTTTACCTACAACTCAAACGGTTGGTAGTGATGGCTAGAGTGGACCAAAAGAAGTCTCCAAAATTATTTTGGGTCGTGGTTGGCTGTTGGGGAGGTCTGAGTATACTCGGTAAGTCTCTGTTCTATTTTCGATCAAGGGAGCGAGATTACTATTTGATTGCATCGATGCTGGTAGAGGGCACATTGGTTCAAGAAGATGTGCAGTTGAAGAGATGACTTACACACGGTTCTAAGGCCACTAAAATGACTAAGTTTGGTGGTTGGAAATGAAACTTATAGGCTATGGTAAGGAGGTCACCAGAAAATAGATTATTCTCACTTTCTAAGAGAATTTTTGTCATCAACAAGCTTGAAAGATGTCAAGACTTATATAACTAACTCGGGGGACCAACGATCTATCATCCTATGTGCATAATTGGTTAGATTGGAGCCCATAAACCTCACTTTTCATTTAATTCTTCTTAGGTGTATAATGCTAGAAATCACGTTGAGATCGGGTTATTTTCGGCTTATAGGTTGGACAATCGAGTTTTAATTGGGTAAAGAAGATAACCACGTGTGCTCGGCATAACACACCATCCGGTTCATGCTGTAGTGAACTAGTTTTCAACGAATAAATTGACCAATTCGACTTATTTTTGTCATATTTTTAACAATTCACCCTAATTCAACTAGTTATTTTTTTAATTCATTTTTTAAAATTATTTGATCAAATACCTATAAATTGTACTCAATAAATAATGTTTTCCTATTTATGTAATATTATTAAAAGTTGAAAACTTTTTATATTTAGTCGATTTGATCCTAATTCGAATTGTTTTTTACTAAAAAAAATTTTGATAGTTAATTTTTTATCAAGTGAAATTCTTTAATTTATGTATTTATTTATAATCTAAGTTTACAACATAATTCAGTTATTAATACAATTTGATTTCAAATTTTATTTTTAAAATTTTCTTATGAGTATAATATAAATTTCTGGTGCATTAGAGTTCAAATTTATATTTTAAATTTTTCAATGTTTGAAGTTTAATTTCATATGTTTAAATATTGTGGTGTTACATTTACTGAGATTACGAGTTTAGTTTACATTTAATCAAAATTTTGTTATAGTACAATAATTTATTTATTTTGAGTTCAAATATAGTATCACTACTCATTTCATCTCTATTAACAGAATTTTTAGATATGCGTTGATGTTTAACTATTAACATATTATCAACTCCTCTTTTTCTATACTTGGTGATGCATATTTGTGTATTTGAAAAAAATTAATATAATGGTCTATATTGAAATTCTTAGAGTAGGACAGATCCTCATCTTTTACCATTAATGATATATATATATATATATATATATATATATATATATATACTTTGGAGAGAATAAGGGAAATTTTAGGGAAAAAAAGTTAGAAATCTTATAGAGCTCAACTTTTTTACTCTCACAACCTAACTATTTTAGTTGGACAATTATTCTTATAAAAAATTACTCTAAAAATAGATTGACCAAGCGGAATATGATTGGGGCCTTAAACGACTAAGGATCAAATTAAATTACCATATTTTCTTAAAGTGCGGTCAAAGCTACAAACTTATAGGACAAAATTCGCCTTAAGCAATATTAATAAGTGTGATATGATTTTATTTTTCACATTAATATAAGGTATGACTCATATCTAATTCGAACCCGATGTATTTCAGGTTAGGTTTGAATTTAGCTGCATGGATTCGAGTTTTAGGTATACGTGTTCGAGTCTATTATACTCGATCTTGAGTCGAATTCGAGTCTAGTCGCAAAGAACGAGTTTGGGGTTATGCAAGTTCAATTAATTAGATTCGAGTTTAGGTCGGGTTTTGGTCTACGAGATCCACTTCCGGGTTGTGGTTTAATTGGACTCGATTCTATACTCGATATCAATATTCCCAATTTGTGAAATCTTGATTTTAAATTCAAGTTTTACCACTATAACCGACCATATAAACCTAATTTCGAGTTCGATTCGAACCCGAACACGAACCCTAATTCGAATCTATGCAGTTTCAAGTATTATGAATTAAAACTCAAAATAGGTACGAAACATATATAAAAAATCGAATACAATTTTACTACACTCGATCTTGAATCGAATTTGAATAATAAGAAATTATATCCGAACCAAACTTTTTAGTATCCCTAATTTAACAAAATACTCTCACCCAAGTAATTAAAAAAATGGTGCAATAATAACTTAGTCCTCAAAATAATCTAGCCAACATTTTGGTATCAAAAGATTTTTGGGACAAAAGTATCCCTTCCGGATTAAAAAAATCCAAAAATATTTTGTCCAAAGGACTACATCAAAATTTAAGAAAACTTGGGTCCTAACTCCTAACTTTAGGAGAAAAATGTAATGGATTTGGTGTTGGTCATTATAATCTTTTGAAATATCTTTGTTGAAAAAAATCTTTTACCTATTTAAGCTAACTTGAAAATGTTGGGCATTAATTCATACTCTATTTGAGCTAAAAAAACATTAAGGTCTTATTAGAAAATTTGCTAAAATATTAGGGTCACATTTAAAATTTTATTATAACATTAATAATACTTTCAAATTACCTTCATTTCTAAAATCTCATTTAGGAGGATGAAGAAAACCAAACAAAGCCCTTGAAGGCTTAATTTTACAACTAGTTTATAACCATAATTGATGATTCTCTCCCACTCTTGCGAAAATTATACGAGGGATGAAAGCATTGTCTCCCCCCAACAAGGATTTTCTTCATCCACCCAGTTTGAGTTTATGTCCAAAGACATCTCCTCAAACTCAAGCCTCCATCCAATTGGTTCTAATTAATCCAAATATGAGGTTTGAAGACTTATGGCCTCTCCCACTATGAATTTTCTACATCCATAAAAATTATAATGGAAGTCTTACTTGAGGAGAAGAATATCTTATGTCTCAACCAACTCATATTGGTTCTCTCTCACTCTCGTATTGTAATGTCTATACACAAGCATATACTACTAAAAAGTTGCCCGTCTAACATGACCCGACCCTATGATAGAAAGAGCAAACGGTAGAATTTATACGACTGATCATAGTCCATCTTGTTCTTGATTGACTTCAGCAGGAGGTGGTCGCCCACAGGGTTCTCGCACAGCTCCGACGATGACCCAGTGACAAGCAGCACCCTCGGCATCTTACTGGGTCCCACAGTGCTCGGCCGGCTGGGGTTGTTCTTGAGCCACTCCGCTCGTAGCTGGTCCCACTTCGATATCTTCCTCCCAATCATGTACGGCTGGCTAGGGTTTGCCTTATTATGATCAGACTGTTCTTCGTCGGCGTTAGCCAGTACTGCATTTTCTTCATCTGCTAGGATCTTCGAGCATCTGCTAGGACCAAATTGTCTCGAGCATATGAAATATTAGCTGAAGGAGGTAAAGTAGAGCAGATGCACATCCATATCTTAGCTGAAGGAGGAGAGAAAAAGAGAACTACACTTTTTACTTGAAACTGTGTTGTAGAGGAAGACTAACAATCCTTATGGGACGATATATAATTCGTGAAAAAAAACAAAATATAATTAATTAGGGTTACAGGATGAGGAACACATGAGAAAACCGTGCGCAGTTAATACTATGTTTAGCTTAATAGATGGTTTGACTTTCACCTGCTGTAGGACACCGATTTTGGACTCAACATTAATGATTCCAGCTGATCACTAATTAGAGTTTCTAGAATAGAGATCAATTGGGCGGAATGCCAGCTCCACTTTAATCATGCAACTTAATCTATTATTACAAATATATATTTGTAATTTATAAAATTCTAAAAAAATTATTAGAAATCCAATCATAGGACAAGAATCTAAATCAATTGAATAATAAAACTATTTTGTGAGCTTTATATATTAAAGAAATTTGTTACATGTTATTGAAATAATAAATATGGGCCAACAAAAAGAAAAAAACTTAACACTTAATTGTTCATTCATGAGTATATAAAGCAACTTGCCTCAGTAAACTCATTTTGAAATAATAAATTCTGGATAGGACTTAGAATACCATGTATGTTACACTAACATCAAAACCCTAATCAACAATTTCCTACTCATTCTACTAGCAACCTAAACTATGTTCCAAACCATATATGGAGAATGAGACAGGTCTTTAAATAAATTACTGGAAGCCTTGTCTGCATAAACACCTATATATTTGTTTTAGTTTTCGATAAAAAGAGTGCAAGAAAATCATGGAGCCAATTTAGTGAACTTGGCAACGAAAAGGCCACTAGTTTGTGACGTCCAAGGATCAAATCGCAGTGTCTTTGGTATCCTTCCACTCCTACAAGGCCAGCTCTTGGCACCTTCAACCTCTTGTAGCACTGCCAAAAAGAAAGAGAAAAACTAACTTAGTCAACACACTGCAAATTTGAACCTAGAGATTGAATACAAGGGCGAGGCCACCAGCATGTCATTACTCAAGACCCTCCATAATTGGCATTTATACACACGGCCTGAAAACAATTTCATAATTGGTAAATTCCACTCAACAACTAACTCTAAATGGTTATGGCAACCATCCAATTCGGATTTTTCTATCCACCCTAAAACTAAGAATGATCTAAATAAAATGAAGGGGCTGCAAGGATCTTGACTCAAACTACACTTCTCAATTTTCAAAAGAAAAAAAATAATGATCCTGCCCTTTTTTTTCTGAATGGGCTCTCTGAAAAGAGGATGTATATTTGATGTGAGGTCAATGGCAAATCTCTGCATTTCGATTGCTGACATTGATTTACAGAAAATATCTCAAAGCACTTCATATGTGGGAGTATCCAACAGAATTTTCTAAACAAATTTTATACTACAAAAAAAAAATCATCATAAGTTGATCTTATTGCTTACACTTTGTCAACCACAACACAATAAAACTGCCTTGGACAAGAAGGAATTCTACAGAGAGACGGAACTCACCAGCAGAAGCATTTTCTTGTAGGAATTGCTCAACCACATCCTCATTCTGGGCAATCGTCAAACTTAATTGAAAGAGAGACATGTAGTTAGATTGCATGACATAATTTCCATGTAGGGTTTCACCATCATCAAAGGCTAAGTATACCTGCAAGTGCTGTAGACAAGTGATCCACCAACCTTTAGCAGCTGAAAGCCATTTGTCAAAAGCTTGAGCTGCAAGACAAAGGTGGACATTTTGTGCAGAATAGACTCAGAACAGTCATAAAATTTCACAATGAGGCTTGTACGAAAAAAGCGATTTTAGTGCAAGTGCAAAGAATATGTAGAAATGTTAGAAGTCCCATAATTGTGCCATAGGAGCCAACACGAGTACTGTGTACTGCTTTCTCACCGAATATATGTTCGATGCATTTTCAAATTCAGATTAAGCCAAGGGAAAAAAAAAGAAAGTCTCTACGTGTTCTACACACTATTTCTCTGTTCTCCAACTCAATTAGAAGGGAAAAAAGAAAAGAATCATGATAATAACTAAAAAAGGTAAACAGTTACCTGAAGAACAGTCAAGCTATCAGTTCTTTCTGCATTCAAAACACGCTGTTGAAGAGTTTCCCATCCCCATTGTTCAAACTTCTGTATGTGCCGAACTGAGCCATCATGGGTACATTCTGCATCAACAAGAACCTGAATTGCAGTCCCAAAGGACACAGTGTCTCACGATCAAGAAGCACAACAACATAATTTCAGAAGTGATAGGCTACTAATTTCAGAAACTAACCTTATCATAGCCACACCCAGAGACATCGGTTCCAGGTATGGACTGAAATACTTCATCTATGGATAGCCCAACCACTCCAGATTTCTTACCGTAGAAAATAAGTTCTGGAGGTTGAAGAACTGAGCTTATCTTTGAAAAACCAATCTGTCTTTGTCTGGCTGTTTTTTTCCTCTCTTTCCAGGGTCTCCTAGATGTCCATTCATGGAACACATCAACATTTTCTTGAGATGTAGAACAACCTGCATGAAGCTAGACAAGGTACAATAATATCAATACATTCTTCATTGCCAATCCCCAGTAGATTAAAAAATTGTCACGTAGATTACATGCTTTATCTATGTAATTTATTCGTTTTGTGGGAACCAGGGAAAAAGTTGTTCCATCAGCAACAAAAAGCCTGCATCTATCACCCAGTGAATATTTCTGCAACATTGTTCTGCAAGCTGCTAAGCGATGCTGTGATACATCAACACCAGTCACAGAGCCCGAATCACCAAGAATTTCCAAAATCATGCAGAGTTTAGCACCTGATCATATAAGAGAATGGATTTGGAAATATCAAAGAACATATATGATTGAATAAGCTTAAAGGAAGTGTGAAAGGAATCACTTTTTTTCTTAGTATTCAATAAGAAAACACCATTAATGTTGCACGGAGAAGATGTGTAAAAACATTTACCAATAAGATTTATCTATACAAAACCATGATCATAGATGAGCACTGACCAGGGGCAGAACAAAGATCCAAGACATGATCCCCCGCTAAGACATTTAATGCAGAAACAGCCGCTCCTGATGCAGCATCAATCCCATAAATCTGCAATAAAACAATGATATCAAAGTTGCATGAACAACTTTTCAATTAATATATTACAGCTCAATATGTAATGCAATCCATTGAACACAATATTCATGTATGAAAGAATATAAAGACCCCACATAAGTGACTATGGCTACTTCAAGAGCATATTAACTGAGAGGAACATTGAAAGCATAGAACTGACAGATGTATGAAAATCTTCCAGTACTGAAACTCATTTTATTCGAGTACATGTCAACATGGCATCAGTGTGTTGGTTTTGCATCTGATGAAATGTAGTCATCACTCAGAAAACTAGATTGACATAGATAAAGAGAACAAAGGAAGGGTTCATTCAGAATAAGAGGAGCAGAAGTATCATAAATTCCTTACAAGCCCATGCTTGTACAGCCTGGTATTGGCTATCTGCACATTGTTAGGTAGTGAATAAAACCCAGTTAACCACTCCAGTTTCAAAGGCTTGGACTTGATTTCAGCTTCTAATTCCTGTAGACAAGCTTCATTTCCAGGTTTCACCCTTCACCAAACCAAAAGACAAACGACAGAAAATGGAATTTGAGAGAAAAACAATGCATAGCTCCATAGTTATTGAAATTATTTCCATTTATACTTTGTATAGATTTATCGGGTATTCAATGATTTATATAAACCGTTTCTAGCACTGCAAGCAGTAAACCGGCCTAAGGTCCCATACCACACAAGATCGCTCATTGTATGACTAATCTTGCTTCATTATACATGTATCTTTCTCTTTATTATTTAAGTAAAAAGGATCTTTGATACAGGTTACCTACTGCACAAGGTAGCTCCATACAATTGAGATAAGATCAAGCGCAGATGAACAAGGGAAGTTTCACATAAAGCCAGCTTTGAAAATCCAGAATCTTGTAATTATCAAGATGTTTCTTTAGTTTATCATCTATATGAAAAAGAAATAGGACTTGCAGAGTATCAATGTCCACTATTTTGCAGCTTAGCTGACAAGACATCTAAATAAAAGGAAAACATAATATAGTAAGCTAAAAAGATTATTCGTTGAACTAATCTCTTAAATGAAATTGAAGTCTGAACTTGGACTTGAAATGGAATGTTGAAGCTATATGAGCGCAATAACACTCCAATTCAGGAGAGTTCTTCCGGATTCCCAGAATAACTGAAGGATGCAGTACCTTATATAACGAGGAACAGAGTCGGTGGCACCGTATATAGAAGAGTCAATGTTGTTTTCCCGGAGGAAGCCAAGAAATTCTTCCGGTAATGGAAGCATCGATGGTTCGGTGGTTCGCTCCATGGGACCCAAATTTGCTAATAAGTAATAGATTAGATTAAGAAAGTTAAAAGGATCTAGAATATTGGCATTCTTTAAAGTTTGATCACTTACATATTTATCCACTATTTAGTTACTAAAATATTCCGTAGGAATCTCTAACAAATAAAAAATAAAAAGAATTTACCTGAGAAAAGAGGAATTAATAAATCATTGAAAGATACATGAAGTCAATAATTGTCAAGTTTGAAATATGAAGTCCATCTTCATTGCTTAAGTAAATGAAGTCTAGTCATTGAAATGCATTAAATAAAGCACTTCACAGTTACTTAAGCCTAATTATGTGGCATAAAGAATCATGAAATTGTCATCATTTGAGTAGAACCCAAGAAGTTGTGATTATAATATAATAACTCCGTTTCACATTTATTCAAACATTTGAAGCTCATATACACAGAAGGTTCCACTTTACTTTCATTAATCAATGATGAAGATGCAAGCAGACATGATTGATTCATGAAGGGAACCAAAGGGAAAGAATGTTTTTCTTCCACCATCAAAGTGATATCTCAAAAACTTAGAAATCATCGAAAGTAAAGCAGAGAATCAACAGAAATAGACTTGGTTAATCGACTCAAGATATGTAGAGTGCCAGAGAATAAGTTTTCATAATATGAAAAAAATCGACGATGACTGACAATTTTGAAGAAGACAAATAGAAAAAATGTCATGCGTACCTTCAATCGAAAGACATGGTGTTAAGGATATGAGCATAACATCAATAGCAAGGGCATGGCGCATAAAACAGAGGTTAGTGAGCAGTTGTCTAACCTAGTTATGTCATTGGATGGGGCGGGTCTTGAGACCCGCGTCCGCCCGGCCCATGATGAAGGGGGACACGACCGGCTCTTATGAAATCCCGTTCATTTTAGCAAAAAAAATCTAAACAGTCCCACTAGTAGTCAAATATTTAATTAATTAGAATAACGAAATAAAATTCGAGGGTAAGGATGGAAATAAGAAATTACACCAAAAATTTCAACTTATTTGTATACATACCAAGACCCGTGTTTAATTCCTCCATCTTCTCACGTGCTTTTATTTTCTCAAAGAAACATAAATCTAAAGTTAATATAGAGAAAGCGGGCATGAACTTCAACCTCGGTCGCTTGGTAAAATAAATCTTAGAGTATAAAACAATCTTCCTCTTTCTTGTTATATTCAAAGGTATCTTAACTTTTTTTTCCATTCAAATAAAATTCGAATATTTAAATAATGCGTAAATAAAATTATTTTTTTTGCTTAATAAGATACTAATATTTTCAACTGATCTCAAATAAGATCATAATGTTATTGAATAAAATTCTAATATTGAACGTATGTCCTAATGTGTAATATATAAAATTAAATTTATGATATATTATTGCATTTAATATATTATAAAAACATTTAAAGTCTTATTTGTGTAATTATAAACCAGTCATGTGGAAAGAGATTCGAGTTGCTTCTTCTCTCCCACTCTTAATTGCAAATTGAATATCCAACTTTGCAATAAATAGGTGATTAATTATAATATTGAAATCAAATCAATAAATAATTGAATTGAAAATGATGTCTGAATTTAAAATTCAGTTAAAATATGTTATATCAAACCCAAAATAATCTTATTTATTGTAAATTATTTGATTAAAAATTAAATTAAAAAAATTATATTAATTTAAATTAAATCAAATCAGATTTAATTATTCGAATCAACTTTTACAAATTTAATTTTTTTGTAGAAATTATAAATAGATAAATTTAGAAAAATAAAGAAAATAAAAATAAATTTAAAAATGGATTAAATTGTTTAAAGGAAATTTAAAATGGGTCGGTACTAATCAAATTGATAAAATAGAAATCAATCTAATTTAAACGACCAAAAAATTAATTGAACTAAGTTGAATTAATTTACTTGCTATTTAGACATCCCATTTAAATTAGTATAATCACTTATATATAAACTATAAAGGTCCATATCGTCATAAATAAATTATTTCATTTAATTTTAATCACATACTTATATACTTATAAATATGGACCAAATTTCTCATTATAACAAATGAACTAAAATCACTTGACCAAAAATGTGGTCGAAACTCCTTTTTAACCATGGATGGAAACCACATTATTAAATAATTGGGCTGAAATTCATTCAAAAAGTATAATATGAAATTTCCTTTTCATCAAATATGAGTGCACGTTATCTTTACAAAATATAGCATGAAATTCATGAAACTATTTTTTTACAACTATGTGTCTTGTTTCGATCCGATTCATGGTCGGCAACCATTCGACAATTCACTTGATATTAAAATTATAAGTATATTCACTAAAATAAAACTGAATAAGTTAAAATTGAGAATAAATAAGGCTAACTTGAATTTTAACGGAAATTAATATTTTTTTAATAAATATTGTGTCCAAAAAGTTATATAAATAACTCGAAAATATAGCTACTGATAATAAATAAATTAAAACATTCGTGCGCAAACTTTGAGATCTAATTCAGTCGTACTCGTGATGGCTTAAATTGTATCTTACTATAACCTTAACTTTCACCCCTAATTATTTAGGGGAGTGGGTGAGCTCGCAACTAAGTGAATAATGTATTAACGTAAAATCATTACATGACTTATAACTTCACACTTCATATAAAATCTACATATGTATATTATAATTCGTATTTTCACAAATTTTAGTTATTTTCATAACTTTTACCTGACCCTTAGAACTTATACCTTTTACCTTCCTGCATTAATGTCTAATAATACATTAGGTATAGCTCTTGGCTCTCACTCTCCAATTCACCTTACTAACAATTCAACATATATTCATATATCGCAAACAACATGGTCACGCCATTACCCAAAAGTTACTCGTTCACAATCGAGTATATAAGTGTATTTGAGTCGTGTGCTCGCAATCACTCAGTATTATAAATGTAAGTCACGTCCCTTTGAAGTAAAGAACTAAACTGGGGGAAAAATCTCGAATACTTCCAAAAGAAAATTAGGTATCTATCATAACAAAAAGATGTGAAATAAGGGTTTAAGACGAAAAACTCAACATCCTAAGTGACTAATAAATCACAAAAGTAAGGGAGAATAACTATAAAAAGGATATGGTGTGAAAACCAGACCGGTTCAAGGTAAATCGGACCTAAACCGAATGGAACCAAAGTAAATCGGATTGAACTGTGAGAATCCGGCTCAAAGATTCATTTTTCTAGGTGGCCTAAAAATACCAAATTGGAAAATTGCCACCATTAGACAGAAAATAAATTTAAAAATTTTTAAATTTTAGAAAACCGGTCGAATCAGGTATGAACTGACCGGTTTACGATTTCGAGTTATTGGACCCAGTCGAACCGAACTGGTCAATGGACCACTACTAGGTCAATGCCCAGTCAGCAAGGGCGACCAATCAATGCGCAATGCGTGGTGAGGCGGACCTAGTCAACCACTCAATCAGCGCCTGAAAGCACTGGCCAATCAGAGTATGACACGTGTCCTCGATCAACAATGAGAGAAGGAAAATTCACCTCAGCAACGATCAACCAATAGGAGAGCGACACGTATCCTAGTCAATGGTCAATGTTAGACAAAGCCCTATTAGCAAAGACCGGCTAATGGGGAGTTGATACGTGGCACGGGTGTCACATCAGTGCCCGACTATGACAACCGGGAACGGCCGACCAATCACAGGCTGACACGTGGCCCTGATACTATGTGTTAAGAGGGAAATTTGACTACTTTAAACCAACCAATCAAAACGTGCCACGTTAGAGATGAGGGAAACAATTAGTAGCATGATAGGGGATAATTAACCGAGTTTAAGCAATCAATTCGATGAAATGAGAATTCAGTAGTCAAAGTGCAATTTTTGAAAAAAAAATGGGCAATTTGGGTATTTTTGGAAAATTGGGGGTCGAATTACAATTTAGGAGAAATTGAGGACTTGAATGGAGAAAAGAGAACATTAGGAGCCTAAGAGGAATATTGGGAACCTTAGGGACCTAATTGGACATTAGGAACCTAATTGTAAAAGTGATAAACTTTAGGGACCTAATTATAATTAAGGCATAAATTAAGGACCTATGTACAAATACATGAGAATATGAGGTCCTTATGCCAAACTTTCCTTATGTGAATATTCAAACCATGTAGTAATTGGTTGTCTGAGTACTTGTGCAGAGGAGTACGTCGTTGATCGAAATTTAGCTGGGACGAACATGTCACAGTTACCAGGTGAGTGGGATTTCCGACATTATACCCGATTGAGATGATTAGCACTTTTTTTAATTGAAAACCATTTTCCAAAAATAGTCTCCCTTGACTCTGTAGACCTTCTTAAACTTTTTGGGAGATGTTTCTAATAAGAGTTAAAATTGCTCTAGTGGGCCAAATGGCTCGATTTTGAAACTAATACGGCCCAATGCCAAGTTTTGGAAAACTCGTGAAGTGGGCCCAAGACCAATGTGAATGGGATTAAACCCATAGAAAAAAAATATGGATATTAAGGTGTATGAAAAATTTACCATAAATGGTTAAATTGTGTGTGAAAGCCACCTAGCCGAAGCCGGATCATAGAACTTGTTGGGTTGGTAACTACCGAGCCGAAGTCGGGTTGTCGAACTCGTTAGGCTGGTAGTTACAAAGCCAAAGTCGAATCATCGAATTCGTTGGGCTGGTGACACTAACGATAAAAGGTCTAAATTAAAATACTTTTTTTGTGTATGCTGAGATACAGAACCATCGAGACTTCCAATATGTGGTATTGTTAGTTCTAAGGGTTGCGAAATGACCCGGGGAGTATAATGGAAGCTTGTTGTCCAATAAGTCAGGAAGCTCCGGGAGCTTCATACACATTGAGACCAAGGAAGTAGGAGGATGTCTCATCCCACAATAGCGAATACGAAGGAATTCAAGTCTAGGTATTGGGAAATTGATACTCACACAGACATGGGGTAGAAGGCATCATCTCCTACCAGGGTGGTCGGTAAAGTTGTTTCGAGCCACAAGCAAAACAGTTGGGGACTACTATGCAAATGTGTAAACCCCTTTATGATAAAATGCGTGTGTGATTATATGTTAAACTAAACCCGAGCAGGGGGAATATTAAAACATTTTTCTAATGAGTTAAACCCATAAAACTCATAGACAAGAAGGGTAGTATTTATAAACATTTACTGATTCTACGAAAAGTCACCCTATCGCCCACTCGTTGAGTAGTAGAACTCATCCCCTCCCCTAAATTCTTTTTTAGTAAAATCTCATATCAACAACAATGGAAACTAGATGAGCAAGTCAGAGCTACCACAAAAAGGTAAATTATTATTTGGCTATTTTGTTAATTTGTTTTAAAAAATATGAGTGATTCTGTGCATTTACCTTCCCTAGTCTATATGGTAGAAATACCAATTTAGTACAGGGAATGGTGGCGGGTTGATCACGGGGTTCTAACCAAATCGGGTTGTGGCGTAACATTTAGTGAGGTGGTAATTAAGAGACAAGAACCACTGACTGGGTGACATGGGCTAAGTTAACAGTCATAAAAGAAAAAAATGAGAATGGGATTGAAGTACCTCTATGATTTCAATAAAGTTATACCCATGAAGTAGCTTTAAGACTACTCAAACACCTAAATTCCTTACTGAGAAAATTACTAAATGGTAAGTATTTCAATAACTCAAAATTTCTAGATAAGTATTTCAATAACTCAAAATTTCTAGATAAGTATTTCAATAACTCAAAATTTTTAAATGCAGGTAAGGGGAGACACCCTTCCTGAGGTTAGAAAGAGCTCTTGAAAAGATGATGGAGAAAAGGTCAAGTATGAAAAGACTAGTGGATAAACGTACATGTCAAATGGTAGACCGGTTAGCATAGCCTCTAGTGATGAGTTTCTATAAATAAAAGATTGCTACTTAATTTATCAACCATCCAAAAAGTTGGCAATTAGAAGGCGTCAGACATGTTATTTATTATTATGACTGAAGAAGAATAAGTGATTTGTAACATCCGTATTTCAAACTCAGATTGTTAGACCAATTTATCTAATATTAGGAGAATTCATGACAACTTACTATGAGATTTGCATATGTTTACCTATGAGACACGCCACATCATAACAATTAGGTAAGTACATCAAAATTGATAATACTGAAGATAGTCTAAACTAACATAATGCCCACCAAAGATTAGACCATTTTTTTTGAAGAGCATGTTTAAATAGTCTAATAGTAAAGGCAATAGTAAAGGCAGTATTGCATATAAGGAATATAATTGTTAGTTCTATCTATCCATTTGTGATAGCAATAATCATTGATGCATACACTTTTTTAAATGTACATGACTTGAGCAAATTTGGATATATTTTTTGAAAAATTATAATATAAGGGGAAATGATGTCTAATTTTTGTTATATTTTCTAGATAAAATACAATGATATGGATTAAATGGATAATATAGTGTAAAGTCACTAGGACAAATTATTATTATATTATTATATGTTGGGCTATATTTAAAGAAATTAACGATGCATTTTATCAAATCCCTGTACCTTTATCAAGAAATTTTTTTCCATAAAGATAAATTTATATATTTATACATAATATATGAGAAATTGATCCAAGCACACTAGGAGCTCAACCAATACACTTACAAAACAATAGCGACAAATACCAATAAGAGATAACTTATTAATTTTTGAATTTTCACTAATGAATGAAAACTTGTAGTATCCATTCGTTGTAAAATCTATAATACCAAATTACAGAGAAATAAAAAAAATTGAGAAAATGTGCATAAATGCACAAGATTTATTGCTAAGTGTTTATATCACATACAATATTATTTTCTACTCATAGAGAATATAATGATTTTATTGGTATCTCCATTTATTTATCACGATCTTTTTTCATTCGGCAGAGCTTTATGCACCTTGGTGGATTCAACCGATGATTGGGGGTGTTCGTCCGTGAATGCATACGCACTCCCCAGTTTTGATGATGCATAATAATTCCGCAATCCCAACTGGGCATTGGTGCCAACAGTCTAAATCCTTCTTGCAGGGTGCAGCTGCCTGGGTGATCACACCTGCACACAATTTTTTTTAAATCACGCAGATTCTAAATGTCTTAATTTTAAGGAACACACTTTTCATAGTGGAGAAGATTCATTCACCTGATATTGTAACAACAAAAAGAAATAGCATAAGAAATAGCACCATCTTGCTAGAAAAGCGCATCATGATAGTAATACTTTATGTGTATAAGGATTTGTTGATATTGATGGTAAATGGTGAAAATAAATATTAGAATTGATGATATTTATAGTGTCAAATGGATGTATTAGTTATTAGCTTGCGATCATATTTGTACAATAAATAATTAAATTAAGAAAATTTATGAAGAAATTTTTTTTATATTAAGCTATTAATATTTTCTTAATTATTATTTTATTTGTATTAATATTTACTTTGCCCGACACACCCTATATTTTTTTATGAATAAACAAAATAATAAATTAATGCAATTCAACTGTAAGTATATAATAAAGACAAGTGCTTTTACTAGGATAAATTTTGAAATTAGAATGTAGAAGAAGAAGAAAGTTGTTATGTATAAATAAAACTCTAGTTGGTTTTACTATTGATGTTTTGAACAATTTATATTGAGGGCCAAAACGTATATTTTTAAGATTTTTGAGACCCGGCTATGAAATTAACTAATAAATAAAGACCAAAAGATAAAATTAAATTGTAATTTTTAATATATATATATATATATATTTCACTATAAAATTCAAGATTTTAAAGATATATCAATATACAAATTTTCACATTAGTTTACTTTTTATTTTGGCACAAACGTTTTAAATTTAATTAGTTAACCAGAAAGACTTGATTTTATTTTTTGTTTTAGATAATATTTTATTTTTTATTAAAATTTAAAAATAATGTTTATTTCACTGGTTTGATTAACAATTTTAATACAAAATTCAAATTTAATTTTTATTCAAGATGAAAAGACATTTATCAATTTTAACCAATACGTTATAACTTCATAATATTCATATCATAATATGAGTGAAATTTTTATTAATATAATTACTAGAACTACTTTTTTATTATTAATATTTCTAGATATTCGTAAAATTAATAATATTGATTAATAAGATTTATAATAAATAATAATTCAATAAAATTTGTTAATATTACTTTCTAATTTTACCTCTTTTAACTGTTATTATTATTCACTTATTTGTTTGAAAAATTTTTAACTAATTTAATTGAGTTAGAAATATGTTTAAGAAATACATTACCCTAATTTGTGACAATGAAAATGTCTCATTATATTAGTACGTCACCTATAATATTTAAATTATAAGAATTCAGTAATATAATTAGTTCTTGATAAAGAATAATTTTATATGAAATGAATTGAAATACAATAGGTAGTGTTTAGTAATCATTTTTTACATTTATCTACACGAATACATTATTTAAATATTAAAATTTATATTAAATATATTATGAAAATTGTAATTTAATTATTAGTAAAAAAAATTGCTCTTTAAATTATTTTAAGTGATTTATCTCCAAAAATTTATAAATATTAAAATGATTATAAATGAGTAAATATTTGCCAACATAAATTTTCTTCATTCCCAAAAATCACATTTTATTTTTTATTCAAAGCGAAGGTGAAGACATATTTATACATTTTAACCCAATTATTTTTATAATTCTAATTTATATATTAATTATTATATAAAAATAATTATACCATTATATTAGTGAATTATATTTAATTGTACTAAATTATTGATTAATAATATTTCTTGAGATTTGTAAAATTTGTAATAAATCTATTAATTATATTTACTCCTATTATTATAATTGTATGTTCAAAATATGTTAAAGATATCTTTCAAATATTTAAGTTTTAATGTAATGATTTCATTAGTTTGGATTTTTATAATTTTCAGTACCTTAGTTTGAATTAGGAGTATTACGGGTACACAAACTTTTTTGTTCATAAAGTCAACAAATAATTTTGTTTATTTTTTGTATCATTCGATATAAAATTCATTTTTTATAATAAAAAATAAATTGGAAATGTTCTAAAATTTAATTTTTTTTTGTATTTCGGTGAAATTATGGAAAATTAACACTTTAGTTAATTATTATTTTGGAAAAATACTTCAAATTTTTTTAAATTTTGTTACAAATTACCCAAATAAGACTGGATGTGGCTATACATTATCTATATTGCATTAAAATTGTTAATCGAATCAGTGAAATTAGCATTATTTTTAAAATCTAATAAAAATATAATATTATCTAAAATAAAAAATAAAATCTAATCCAAAACCTTTTTTATTTAAAAATTTTATTTCTATTAAACCAAAATAAATTAATTTAAACAAGTGCTATTACATGTTGGTATCATATTCCTACTTTGGTCTTTATTTATTAGTTAATTTCATGGTTGGATCTCAAAATTCTTAAAAATATACGTTTTGGCCCTCAATATAAATTATTCAAAACATCTATAGTAAAACCAACTAGAGAGTTTTCTTTATACATAACAACGTTTTTCTTCTACATTATAATTTCAAAATTTCTCCAAGTAAGAACACGCGTATTTATTATATACTTAGAATTTTTTTTGCTCAATTATATACTTACAGTTGAATTGTATTAATTTATTATATTGTTTATTCATAAAAAAATATAAGGTGTATCCGACAAAGTAAATATTAAAACAAATAGGGACCGTTAATACAAATAAAATAATAATTAAGAAAATATTAATAGCTTAATATAAAAAACTCTTTCATAAATTTTCTTAATTTAATTATTTATTGTACAAATATGATTGGAAGCTAATAACTAATAGAAACATTTGACACTATAAATATCATCAATTCTAATAGTTATTTTCACCATTTACCATCAATATCAACAAATCCTTATACACATATAGTATTACCACCATGATGCGCTTTTCTAGCAGGATGGTGCTATTTCTTTTTGTTGTTACAATATCAGGTGAGTGAATCTTCTCCACTATGCAAAGTGTGTTGGCAGTATACTCAAAATTAAGACATTTATAATCTGCATGAATTAAAAAAATAAATTTGTGTGCAGGTGTGATCACCCAGGCAGCTACACCCTGCAAGAAAGATTTAGACTGTTGGCACCAATGCCCAGTTGGGATTGCGGAATTATTATGCATCATCAAAACTGGGGAGTGCGTATGCATTCATGGACAAGCACCCCCCACGGTTGAATCCATCAAGATTCATAAAGCCCTCCGAATGAACAAAGATGGTGATAAATAATTGGAGTCACTAATAAAATCATTATATTCTTCTATATATCTAGTAGAATATAATATTGTATTTGATATAAACATTTTGCAATAAATCTTGTGCATTTATGCACATGTTCTTAATTTTTTTTATTTTCCCATAATTAGTATATAAATTTTACAAGAAATGAATACTACAAGTTTTCACTCACATCGTTCTAAATAGAGAAAATTGAAAAATTAATAAAATGTTATCAACATCAAATCACATGGCTCTTTTCCTAAATTTACATGGAAAATAAATATTAACTTTACACCTTGAGAGACTAATGAATTAATTAATATATTTAAAATATTTACATGTATTAATTTGGAAGAAAATCAATCATAATTGATCTCGTAGATAAATTATAGAATTATATAAGTAATATCTTGTTAAAATAATCTTTTACACAACATAAATTCATTTATTCAATAATCGGCCAATAACATTTGCTTCATTGAGTTAAATGATGTGATAATTTAATATGATTTTCTATCAACCATTCTAAGTGTGTGTATATATATATATATATATGATATTTAAGACATGTTCATCCTTTATTTCTCTTGTAACAGTTTTCTTAAAGCGCCCGAATTACTGAATTAGTCTAATATAAGTCCTATTAAAATAAACAAAATCTTTCTAATATTGCTGATATAAGTGTGTAGTAATCAATAAGTATTATATTTATTTCCTAGGGTAGATTTTTATAGTGGAAAGTTACATTACTCGATTATAATTTATCGAATGTTGAATTCATCTCCCACTACTAAGCCTAGCACCACGGTTTAGGCTTCTCTTATATCATCCTGAAACGCACATCTGAATCTCTCATTATCACAAGTAAATTCAACAGGTTAAAAAAACCATTACAATTAATCTTAAAAGTAGCTTTCGTTAGTATTTAACATTTTTCATGTTATTTTGAAGATAGATTAGTTTAAGACCTAGTGTATTGGGAGCAGTTCAAAAACATTTAGTTGATATAAAGAAAGTTTTGATAAAATGCATTGTAATTCCCTTTTTATATTGCCTAATATATCATAGTTATTGGCGTGAGTGAATTTACCCTATACTATCCATCTATTCTAGATTGGTGTATCTTGTTCTAAAATCATAACAAAAATTAGACAAAATTCTCTTTTATAATCTCCTAAAAATTGTACTCAAACTTATTGATCACATATACATTAAAAATTATACGCATTAATTATTCTTGGCTATCACAAAATAAAACGAATAGATAAACTAACAACGATACTCTTATACAATATTACTTTCACTGCTAGATTATCTAAATATATTTTTCAAACAAATTACCTAATCTTTAGTATGTATTAAGTTTTCAGATTTTAATTCAAACTGTCTTATCAGGATTACCAGGTAATTACCTATAGTTGTGTAGTGGTGTGTCATGTAGGTAAGAATATGATACCTCACAGTAAACTATCCCAAATTCTCCAAAATCCAAATAAATCAATAGTGACAAGGTGGATTTAAAATGGGGATGGCGTAAATCACTGTTTCTTTTTTAGTCATAAGAGTATATTTAATGCCTTTTATTTGCCAACTTTTGGATGCTTAATAAATTAAGCAGCATAATTTTATTTATAAGAACAGACTATTTTGGCTAGTCTACTATTTAGCAAATGTGGTATTCACCAGTATTTCAATACTTAGCCCTTTTCTCCGTCACCTATTTGTCAAATGAGTCCATTTTTTAAGAGATGTTTTCCGGCCCAGAGGCTTCGCCAGAGCCACTATATCTAGAAATTCTATATTATTGAAATACTTTCTTTTTAGTAATCTTTTGGTAAGAATTACGAGTGTTGTAGTAGTCTCATATAGATTTATTGAAATAATGGAGTTTATTCAATCCCATTCCCCTTTTCTTTTATTACTGTTAGCTTTGTCTATGGCACCAGTTAATAGTTCTGGTCCCAAGATTACCTTGGATCAAAACTTGACAATTAAATCACTAATTTTATTGCCACTATGTAAGTAGCACTCATTTCCAAGTTTGGATCTTGTTAGTTATTTTATATTTTAGGAATGGTAACTTCCCTTGATTATACCTATAGTCTATCATACTTATATTTTAACATATTTTATTATACTATTTTAAATTTCTATAATTAGTTAAATAAAATTCATAATTCAATTTAATTATTCATAAATTTCTAAACTAATTTGTTAATAATCATAATTAAAATAAGTACAATGTATTCGTATAAAAATAGTGAACCTCGTAATATTATTATATTTTACACATAAATCAGATTTTTGCAATTACTTTTTTAACTTCGAGAAACAAATTAACAAATTAGAATACAATTTTTCATAAACAAAAAAAATTGAAAACAGGAAAATGATTAAAAATAAAAATAAATCACTATATACAGAGGAAAATTTTATAATATTTACTATTGTTAATTAGATTATTAGGATGAGTTAAGTTGGATCATAATATTAAAAAATAATAAATAAATGAACGAGTCATATTTTTTAAACTAAAATATGATCTTATTACTTAAAAATTTTCAAACAAAATGTCTTAAATAAAGAATTAATATTTTAAACTCAATTTAACTAAAACCCAAATGCCCGTCTTATCTTACCCCAAATATTTACCTATTTTTTTAGTGAAGAAATGCATATGGGGCTGGATACATGGGATGCATATAGGGCTGGATAGGGAGGAGACAATCCTTTTTTTGTTTTACCATTTTCCATCATGGGTACTCATATTCGTGTGTGATTTTCCTGCCATCGGTCAGCCACCCTCCGCCATGTCAAAACTAGGATGGCATGTTCTAGTTGAACGTATGGCAGAACCTATCTTCCCCTCTTCACATTTTGTTCTTTCGAGAAATTACCTCTAAATCATCCTGATTTCATTGACACTCTTTTCCGATCCTACGTCAAATAATCACTCCAACATGAGGTCCTACTTCTGCGCCTAACATTAAAAAGTCGCATTATTTCCGATAGCACTCCCCTTAGATCCCCTAATCTCTACCGCCAATAAACTCTCTAATTGTTGTTGGTGTCCCAACCCTACTTCTAGTAGTGTCATTTATCTATTATTATAAAATTGAGAATTTTAGGAAAAGTTCATTTTCGGCCAATATTTTATATTAAATTATTAAATTGATCTAAAAAAGATAAAAAAAATAATTTAATTTAAAAAATAAAAAAAATAGAAGTCAAGTTAATTTCACCTGTCTTACTAGTGGGCCTTTCTATCAATTAAAATTGTGGTCACACACCATTATAAATATCACTGTAATTCATCAATTATTGATCAAATAACACAACACAAATTACATGAAAAGATATCTTAGCTATCAGTTGCCATAATATAAAATCCTGATATCAAAACCCTAATCGACCCCCCTATTAAAGTATGAAATCCTGATATCAAAACCCGACCCTCCATCGACTATTGAATGAGTAATTCTATCTCATTTAATTATCAAATAGAATGATCTTAGTATCAAAATACCGCTTATAGACTACTTTTGAGTTGGTCGAGTTTTGACTTGTTAGTGGTTGAAAAATGCAGCACAAAGGTTGTTTTTTTTTTCAACCCATAAATGAGACAAAATTTTTTCCCACCGTCCACAACCTTGCGGGGCCAAATTCAACCACCTCCAACCACCACTCCAATGGCTACCGGTTCCAAAGTGACTGCTAACCTCCCATTTACCTTTTCATAGTAAGGATCGACCTTTGGCAACGAGAAAATCAGCTGTTATGAGCCAATTTCCATCGGTGGGTCTATTGGGTTACGCTCGATCACGGCTAGTCGATGACCAAATTCTCCTAACTCTGACGACCTTTTAGCTGGCCACCACCATAGAAAGTTTCTCCTAGACCTTGGCTACAAAATGCTTAACCTCCAACCACCTGAAAATTTTTTACAACCCACTCAATAGCTCTATTTTAACCAGTTTTAGAAAATGACTAAATTTGACCCTAATTGGTCGGATGAGACTCGTCACTCCTTCCACCCGGCATTAGAAGTATGATGATATAATTTATGTGCAAGTGTGATCACGCTGACAGTTGCACGCTCCAAGAAGGATTTAGGTGTGAATGGCCAGTTGGGATTGCAGAATTATTATGCATAATAAAAACTGGCCAATGTTTATGCATTCATGGACAAGCACCCCCAATCAACTGTTGAATCAATCAAGATTCATAAATCCCTCTGAATGATCACGATATTGATAAATAATTAGAGTTGCCAATAAAATCATTATATTCTTTTACATATCAAGTAGAAAATAATATTATATTTGATATAAAGATTTTGCAATAAATATTGTGCATTTATGCACATGTTCTCAATTTTTTTATTTCCCCATAATTGGTATAATGGATTTTACAAGAAATGAATACTACAAGTTTTCACTCATCTTAAATAGAGAAAATTCGAATATTGATAAAGTGTTATCTATATCAAATCACATCGCTCTTTTTCTAAACTTACATGGAAAATAAATATTAATTTTACCACTTGTGGAGAATAATGAACTAATGAATGTATTTAAAATATCTACACATATATTAAGTTGGGAGAAAATCAATCCCTGGCAGATAAATTATAGAATTATATGAGTAATATCTTGTTAAAATAATTTTTTATAAATTCATTTATTAAATAATGAGAGAATAACATTTACTCCATTCAACTAAATGATTTTGTATCAAACACTCTTAAATGTATTAATATGGCATTTAAGACCTTTGACCTTTGTCACTCTATGTATTGTTAAAGATTTGGCGTAATTATTTGCCAGCTAACTAATAAATTAGTCTAATATTAATACTATTAAAATAAATAAATTTCCTCTAATATTACTAATATAACTTCTGCAAGATTAAGTTTGCCTTCCTCCAGTGAATTAAATACCTATACTTAGTTTTCTGCTTTCAATGCTCGGTTTCAGTGAAACTGCGTATTCCCCTTCCCTTGATATCGGAATCACTTACTATCACATCTGTTCCTAGCATAAATTCAAGAGTCAAAATAACTGTTACAATTAATCTTAATAGTACCTCTTGTTAATATTTGACATTTTTACTGTTGTTTGGTTTAGAATCTAGTATGCTTGGAGTACTTCATAATGTGTTCCAAATAAATATGCAAATTAGTATTTATGACAAAAAATATTTCATTGATAAGAAGGAATAGAGTTTTTAAAATGCATTGTTACTCTCTTTCAATATAGTCCAATATATTATAACTATTCAACTTTGGTAAATAAGTAAATTTAAAAATTTAAGTAAAATTTGGTAAATAAGACTAAATGTAGATTTAACCTATTATATGTGGAATTAAATTATAGATGTGGTTACACACTTGGATGATTCATTGACACATGAGTCAAGCAAATCAAACATAAGGGGCAAAACTGTAATTTTAAGCAAAATTATGGGGTAGTTGGCAAGCTCATAATTAAGGCCAATGATGACCTTATATTATTATATAATTTTGTAGAGGAACTTTACAACTAGCATGTAGTAGATGGAAAGATCTTTGGAACAAACAAGTTCCAACTACAACTCTGAGTAAGTTCTAACTATAACTCTGAGTGTGATTTCTAACTTCGCGTTCGATTGGACCTATGTAGCTCTTACTCTCGTTTTGATAAAATGCTTATGTGAATGTTTGGAAAACATTTTTTGAAAACCTAGAAAAGGGGAAATAGAAGATTTAATGATATGAAAAGCAAACTAAAACACGATAATCTAGAATGGAATGGTAAAAATCCAACGGTTAAGGATGGTTGAGATCTCAACCTGATATGACGGTTATGAAAAAGAGACCAAAGTCATGTTCGTGCAATTTGGAGTCAAACGAATATGAATGGGACTAAGGCCCATGGATATAAATTAGTTTATAATCACCGGTTATGGAATGAGTATAAGATTGTTATTCGTGAATGAGGTTAAGATCAATGGCATATAAATGACCTACTCCACTATTTTTTAAAAAGTAGGTTAGGGCCCGAAGTTGTACATAGACTAGGATTTGATAAGATAGAAAAAGGAATTGAGATCATGATTTTAGGTGGACAAGCTAGGCTTAGAGTGACTTATGTGAAATAAGTTAAGACCTAAGACAACCGATTAAAATATGGACTAAATGCGAGAATGGATGAATGGTCCACAAAATCCATGAAATGTGTGGATAAGTCCAGAGGAGATTTAAGAGGAAACACTACTAAATATACCTTGTGAAATAAGAGCAAATATGTTTGTCTTATGAGCTTGATGAATTAAGTCTTGAAGGTCTATTTTTTATTGTGAATCTAATATTGATTTTGATATGTTGCATTCATGCATTGAAGTAGATATAAGGAGAATTATTTGCATACTTATTAATTGAGGCATGAAAAGAGGAAGAATTGTGTGTTGTTTGTGAGGAGAGTGGTATTTGAAGAATAATATATATATATATATATGATTTATATTATTTTATGTTATTTAAATATGTGTATTGATAAGTTAGCTTCCATGAGAGTCGCGATTCTACTCGGGGCTAGACCTAATTTGAAGATTAGGGATAATTGGATAAAATCATGTATGATCCTATACTATTAAGGGTATTCGATTGCAATAAATGTGATCAAAGAGGATATTGATATCCGACTTAACATGAGATAAGCCAAACCTAGAACATTGTGATGAGTGGGCATATGTGGACACCACTTGAGTAGTTGGATTGGGAGAGGAGTTCTCATCCCACAAACTATAAATACAATAAATGAGGGTTAAGTGAACATTAATTGCGGGTTTCAAGAGTAACCACCATAGATAATACCTTTGAAAGGATACTCATAAGGCATGAACTAATAAATAGTTTTGAAAAAAAATTAAGAAAATGGGAAAATAATATAAAAATTTTGTGTTACTCCTTTTTTTTAGTAGAGAATACATTGAACCATGAACGACTTAATTAGCAGTTCTCATACTTAGTGAGCATTTCTCACCACTTCCTCAACACATTTCTAGGTAACAAAGAAGAGTAGAGGTGGAGAGGAAGATCTTATACATGAGAAATATCTCAGAATCGGTACATTATCAAGATAGAGATCCTTGAAAAGAAGAGCATGAGGATTTTCTATTAGGTATAATATGCTTTCTCAGGGTTTATAAATGGTTATAAAACTATGAAGTAACATTTATAAAAATATTTAATTTCCGATGTAAAATGGTGTATATTTTATATTATGAGCTTTGATCACATCGGTACGAGTTTGGTAAAAATATACATCTTAATAGCATTGAGTGGACATGGCGGGTTGCCACCAGCACCCTAACCCGAAAAATCGAGTTAGGACGTAACAATTTAAGTGCTATCAGAGAACAGTTTTAGAAACTTGGAACTTTGAAAGAAAAAATATAGGTAAATTTGGTCAAAAAGGGGAAAGCATTTGTTAGGAAACCTAATTTATAATATGAAAACTTTTGTATGAGAAGTTAGTACTAAAATGTACTAATAAGAAATACAATTCTTATAGAAATATGTCCTAGGAGAGAAGATCGACATATTTAATGGGTTTCCGAACAACAACTTGTGGAGAGTAACATCGGAAGATCGGTAGAAAGCACATTACAAAGAACTAGAGGTTAGACAATAAGACCTAAATAGAGATATTTTCGAAGGGAGTAACATCTCCTACAATCAAAGAACCCAAAAAGTGGGAAGTATATAAGAGTTGTATGGAGGCATATTTCAAATAAGCAAGGTGTATAACACTCCCCTACATGCTAGGGAATGAGGGTCAACAAGTGAGGCTAAAGGAGTACCTCCTTAGGTGGGACAAGTGAGAAACTTAGGATGAGGAACATACCTCCCCATGAGGCACTCGATATGTAGTACTTTGAGTAAAGTGCTTAAAGTCACTTCAACTATTAGGTTACAAATGTTTCATTGGCGAGAATAATGTTATCATAGCCATGGATTAGCTATAAAATATGGAGAAACTCATGACAATTATGAAAGTATCGAGTACGAAAAACATAGTAATGGCAAAATTAATATTATAAACTGATTCAATCCATTGGTGGGAAAATAACTTGGCTACATATTCTACCCAATCGACATGGAAAAACTTTAATGGTAGATTCAGAAAAAGTACATACATTGGTATAGTATATATGGGCCCCAATTTTTCCAAAAAAGACCCATTAGTCCCAATTTTTCTAAAAAAGGACAAATTAGTCCTCCAAGATAATCTAATTTGTCAATTGACCTTCAATTTTTGAAAAATTGCACAAAGGTCGCTCAATTTTTGAAATCCCTAATTTTTCCTAAAAATTTCCCCTAATTCATCTTTTCCATTTGACTTGAATTTGATCACATCTAATTGAACCTTCAATTCATGTTAATTGTTCCTTATCATGGTGCTAATCGATTTCCTCACTTCCCTACGATCCGACCAAGCTTTGAATTACGGTTTTTAGGTCCGAAACGAGCTCAAACGGAGCTTCGTTGGAAAATTGAATGTAGAGAGAGAAAGCTTCAGAACTCACTATCGGAGGTGCGGCGGTCTAAGCTTTCAATTTGAAAAGAAAGCTCTCATTCACGGGGTACTTCTAGGATCAAGAGTCTTTAAAATTCATGTCCTAAGCAGTGGGCATTTGGTTAATGAAATTTGGACACTTTCTCTCACTAAAATCAAATTATTCTGACAAGGGAGGGCCGAATTGACTTCACATTTGCTTGAGGAGGTCGGGTACAGGCTGGAGAGGCTAGAGGAAGGCTTGGTTTAGTCGTAGGAGGTCGGAATTGGTCGAATTTGGATCGGGTAGAACAGGGCAGCTTTGAGTCCTACAAAGTAGCTTCATTATTTGGACACGCCAGCACTTCTCCAGTGGTCCTCACGCGGAATGGAGGGTGCCATTAGGTGGCTGACTTCCTCCGTAGTCTATAGGACTCAAATTCACCTTCTAAGGTGGAAAGAAGTGCCCAAGTCAGAGCTCTAGTTCGAGCTTCATTGGGAAATGGAACACTTTTTCTTCTTCGAAGGTTTGAGGTGTGAGGAGAATGAATGAAGGGGAGCTTTTTATATAGGAAGCTAGGGGATCCTTGGCTCTACTAGTTTTCATATTGGTCGAGCTTATCCTTATTAGAAAATGGCATAATCGGAGGGAATATTCCCTCTCTAGAAATGGAAGGTGGAATCCTTCCATGAACAGTGCTGTCATCCTAAGGAATACGATGACATTGTTCATTGACCGGTCGGACCGGACCAGTCAATGGTTCAGTCAGTTAATGTACCACTACCAAGTCATCGCCTAGTCAGTATGCATGACTAATCAACACGTCAGCATCCAATAAGGATGTTGGAGAAACGACTGACCAATCGAAGGTCGACATGTGGTAGGCCAGGTCAGATGACCTCAGCCAATCAGAGGCTGACATGTGGCAGGCCAGGTCAGATGACCTCAGCCAATCAGAGGCTGACACGTGGCAGTAGCACTATGCATAAGGAGGGAAATCTAACGCATTTAAATTAGCCAATGAGAGGGCCCTACGTCTCACGGTCAATGATCAATAGGAATACGACCAGCAGACACATAGGAATGAGTAGCCAATAGGAGACGACCAAGTTTCCAATCAACAGCCGACTGGGCTGCTAAGTAGGATGTTGCGTTAGTGAAGCTAACCAATCACAGTGCACCACGTGGCAAGTCCACAAGTGCGAAGCTCACACGCACAACATAGTGTCATCGTCTACCTTGAGATCGAGGAGAGAGAAAGGGGCAAAACGGACGCCCTTTCTCTAGCGGCCAATAAATACCTCCGACAATGCCTTAAATTGGAGAGTTAATGGTCAATCAATGGAGAAACAGATAGAACAATCAGTCCCTGAGCTCCCTATATAAAGAGCTTTTCTCCATTCATACTTCTCATCCCTCAAACACCTAAAGAAGGAGTGTCTATTTTTCGACGAAGCACGAACTAGAGCTTTGACTTGGACACATTTCTCTACCTCCCAAGTCGGATTTGGGTTCTTTGGAATCTTGAAGAAGTCAGCTATGTGACGACATTCTCCATTCAGCTCGAGGATCATTGGAGAAACGCCGAAGAGCTTGCACAAAACCATTGCTCCTTGGTATTCAATAACCCGATCTGTTCAAGCTTAATTCGAACCACCCATAGCCCAATTCCAGCCAAACCAAGCTTCCACGACCACCCCTCGAAATGTCTTGACTTTCCCTGAGCTACATGGGTAAGTCCCCTCCACCACCCTTCGTCGAAAATTACTATTCACAATATCGAAGCTCTCACTCTCTCTAGACCATTTTTTTCGGTGAAACTCTATTCGAGTTCATTTTTAAACAATTTATGGCATGATATAGCTCAAAATGAAGAAGGTGACATTGGGAAGATGATTCAGATAAAAAAAAGAGACAATTGTCCAAGTTTGAGAGGTCAATTTGATTAAATAAGATTTTTGGGGTAAAATTACAATTTTGAAAAAATTGGACAATTTGGGAATTTTTAGAAAATTGGGGGTCGAATTGAAATTTAAGGAAAATTGTGTGATTTTCATGAAATTAACTCTCAATTGAGGGACAATTGGAAATTTTGATGAAATTGGGGGTCAATTAGTGATTTTAAGGAAATTGAGGACTACTTGGTCTTTTTGGGAAATTTGGGGCGAATTAGTAATTTTGGAAAATATTGGGGACTAAATTACAATTAAGTGAACATTGACATTTTCAAAGTCCAAAAAGGAAGTTTGAGAATGTTTATGAAGTTAACTATTCATAATATTGGTATTTAACCAGAAGTTAATTACCTTGAGGGTAGAGATTGAGAATTTTGAAATGAACCGAGAATTAACCTTCCATACCCGAGATGATGTAGGTCCAAGTAGAAGTGTGTCAACTTACAACCGTGAAACACCTTGAGAATATGAGCAAGCCAGCCCGAGAGGAACGGATCACTACATATCCTGTGAGTGGGACTTTATACGTCATACCCGTTTGAGGTGATGAATATCGTTTTCAATTTTTAAAATTATTTTCTAGAAATGTTCTCACCTAATTGTGTGAAACTACTTAAATATTTTGGAAAAAAATTTTGTCGAGAACTAAGATAGCTCCAATAGGCCGAAAGCCTCGGTTTTGAAACTATTAGGGCCCAAGGACCATTTTGGAAAACTCATGAAGTGGGCTTAGGGCCAGTGGGCACGGGCTGAAGCTCGTAGACAAATTAAGTTTAAGAGTCATGAAAAGTTTCATAACTGGTTATTTGTGTGAATTGCCACCGTGCCAAAATCTATCCGTCAACTCGTTGGTCTAGTAGTTGCTAAGTCAAAGTCAGGTCATCCAACCTCTTGGGTATAGTAGTTATGGAGTCGAAGTCGAGTATCGGGATCATTGGGTCGGTAACACTAAAGATAATAGTTATAATATTTAAAACTATTGTTTGTGTATGCATCAATGTTGTGGAACCATTAAGGCGCCCTATCGGGGTAGTGTTGGTTCCCATGGCGGTTGGATGACCCATGGAATATAAGGGAAGCTCGTCATCCAACATGTCTTGAAGCTTAGAGTAACTTCCTGCACATTGAGACCAAGGTGGAAGGAGGAAGGGGTCTCGTCCCCTGGTGGACACGGAGTATTTTCAAGTCTGAGGGTCGAACTATTGTGTACACTCAGACTCAAGGTAGAAGTTAGGGACTTCTATCAGGGTGAATGGTAAATACGCTCTGATCCACAAGTAGAGTACTACTCTACAAACATTTGAACTCTTTTTATAAAAAGGAAATATGATTGTTTGTTAAACAAATCCTGAGAAAAAGGGAAAGCATTGGAAAAGTTAAATCACACATTAGTGAAATGTATGATAATATGTCAGCAATTTATCACAGTGACAATTCAGTTTTTCATACTCGTACCAAATACATTGATATAGACTATTAATTTGTTCGTGAACAAGTTAATCACGGGGAACTTCACATTCGTTTCATTAGCACAAAAGCTCAAATTGCAAATATATTTACCAATGGTCTCTCTTCGCACTAATTTGACATACTTCGCTTTAAACTCAATGTTCGAGACCTCTCATTGTGTTTGTGGGGGAGAAATAAGAGATCTGCAAATTACACTAAGAGATTTACATATTACACTATTTTAGATTTAGTCACATTTTTTTATAAAAGGCTTGATTATACTCGAGTTCAAGAAAATCAATTAAAAGATATGTGCATATGAAAAGATATGCTCATACCAAAAGATATGTATTAAAAGACATGTTCCTAATATTTATACATTTACATATATTATAAATTTAGGATAATTACATCAATGTAACACACTTGTGAAACAATATATATTTTAGTATATTTTCTCTATTTTTTATGGTATCAAAGTCAGTAGGCTCGCACCCATACCCGACTCAAGAGAGAAAATTCAGCTCATGGTCTGCTCAAGTATGAAGGAAAAATACCCAACTCTAGGCTATTGTTCCCCCCATCCGATACCAGAAGAATAATATCCGGCTTATAGATAGTTGTTGAGGGTGGATTTAAAATTGTACGTGGCAAGTGTATTCATATTATACGTGATGACAGATGTTAAAAATATGATCTCAAATTAGATAAAATAAAGAAGTGTTGTGGATTTATAATGTTTAACTACTTACAAGTCATGACTTTTAAGTAGATATGGGTTTGATCCCTTATTGGTCTATAATACCTTCTCTCACACACAACACTAAAGAAATGATCATTGAAGCTCTACAAAGGAGCTTAATGATTCGTGAGAGAAGACTGGTAACTCAACAGACATAAGATCCACTTGTAATCATAGCTAATAGAAACCAATATGATTGACAAACCATAATGAAAATTATATCAATATTATAGGACGAGACAATCTCTACTGAGATCATAACATATTGGGTGTTAGACTCAGGGTGTAACAATCATATGAGCAAAAATAGAGAAATATATTTTAGATTTAATTAACACTTTAACTAATATATAAACTTAAGCATAACACAACACTAAAAGTGAAAGGAAATAGAGACATAATAATACAACTATGACAATATAACATGATAATCACTTATGTATATTATATACCTAAACTAAAAAATGATTTTCTTAGTATTGGACAATTATATTAACATAATATAAGCATCACTATAGTGTAAGCTTAAGCTAAACTTGGAATTATAGTATAAATAAGCATGCAATTGTAATTGAATTCTAAATAAAATTACCAAGACAAAAGAATTATTATCAATTAAATATAAATAAACAATCAATGTTTTGGCATAAAAGATATAGATACTTAAGCATGAATGGGATGCACTTATTAAAATCAAAGAACATGGTAAGAAAATTGTCAAATATGTAATTATCTTATGAGGTGTAAGCAACCTAGAACAATCATTTCAATGCAAGCTAGATGGAGAGCATATCAAACTCTTAAGTTTATTCATTTTAATATTTATGGATCTATCACATCATAGTCAAGGAGAGGAAAGATGTACATTCTTACATTTACTTATGAACATAGTAGAAAAATATGGATAAGCCGGTTAGATGAAAAATCAAAAGAATTTTAAATGTTTAAGCAATTTAAGATCATAGTATAAAAAGGAATTTAGGTTGAATATAGCGTGTTTAATGTTTAATAACAGGGGGTAAATTTACATCAAATGATTTTAATGAATATTATAAAATTAATGGAATCACAAGACAATTAACTACATTCTACACTACTCAACAAAATGAAGTTACTAGAAAAAAATATAACTCTAATGAACATGGTGTGAATAATACTCACAGAAACAAAGTTGTGTAATATTTTTGGGCAGAATCAGTAAAATAGGCAATACATGTATTAAATTGTAATCCTACAAAATTAGTTAAAAAGAAAACACGAGAAAATTGGAGTGGTATAAAACAATAAGTTGATTAGTTTAGAATATTTAGATACATACTTTATATACACATAAATAAAATTAACAGGAATAAACTAGATGACAAGAGTAGAAAATACATTTTTTAGACTATAGTGAAAAATCTAATGGTTACGAATTATATAATCCAATGAAAAATATTATAATAATAAGCAGAGATATAGTATTAATTGAAAATGAAAATTAGGATTGATAACAAACAAATAAACTATACGAACCAACATTATTAATGGACAAAATTTTTTAATTGACAAATAATGTAAACACCAATACTCAATGAATTGATGAAAATAATGAAGAAGATATAGATACAAAAACTATACAAATAATGAAAAATGTTATAATAATAAGGAGAGATATAGTATTCATTGAAAAGGAAAATTAGGATTGATAGCAAACAAATGAATTATATGAACCAACATTATTAATGGAAGAAACTTTTGAATTGACAAATAATGTAAACACCAATATTCAATTAATTGATGACAATAATGAACAAGATATAGATACAAAAACTATGCAAAGTGAAGAAACGTGAATAATACAAAAATTTAATTAAGACCATCACAAAAAATAAAAAGACTATCAATGAGACAAGATTATATAATGAATATTCAAATTGGTGACCCCATAGATTATCCTAAAGCATATGGAAAGAAATGTTGAAGATATTCTATGAATGTTGAAATGAAGTCATTTATTAAAAATAAAACATGAGAACTAATTAATTTACCAAAAGAGTTAAAGTCAATAGAAGTAAAATGAATTTATAAAATAAAATTAAATCGTAATGGAGAACTATTAAATTTTCTAAAAAATCAATTGTACGTTAGCTCAAAGCATATAAATGTCAAATATCATTATATAACATAATTGGTTTAAAACAAAATTATAAACTTAAAATATTACTACATAAATGATGCCGTTGCAAATATTATGATTAAACCATTTCCTAAAAAATTATGTAAAACTTAGGAATAAACTAGATATTAAGTTGAGTTTTATGATAATCAGCTCAGGATAGGGCATGTAAGGATAAAGAATCATGCATACAATAGGATAAGACTATAACATGATAAGATTAAATAGTAGCAGCTATATTCCAATGAGTATAAAATGGAAGCAACAAACATAGTAGCAGGCATGAAAAAACTGGAAGAGTATAAAAATAAAATGGAGCTTCTACTATTTAAAAAAGAGTATAGAAGTTCTAAACAGGAAGCTTGGTGAAGGAAAAAAAAGAATTTCTGGCTATAATCAAGCCTGCAAAATACAAGCAAAGCTGAGTAGTTTATCAAGCGCAAATTAACACAGCTCATAAGGTTAATCAAGCTCAAGAAAGGTCGAATAAGATCCACTTACACTATCTTGTGATCATCACAAACCTGAAGAATAGAAAGAAATGAAGTCAAGTAAAAGAAATGCAAAAACAAGAAAAACGATGAAGAATCAAAGGACACCAAACCTGAGGTGGTACTGTAAATTTATAGAAAAGTATCGGTGAAGCTTAAAAGAGCGAAATCTCAAGAACACGAGGTAAGCATTAGTAACCCAGCAAGTAGAGAGAGATTTGAGGAAGGAATGAATGAATGAACAAATCATTTTGCACAAGGGGACTTTAAATAGGAAAATCGCATCGGACAAATACTATTTTGGAGTTACTAATATTGGATACAAGGAGCGAGGACAGACAGATTTTTTGCAGGAAGATACTGCAAACTCGAAAATCAATATAGCGTGGCAGATAAAGGTGATTTTACAGGCAGAAAATCTGAGAAGTGGTTAGCAATCTAGTTAGACGGACGTCCATGCAACTGAGTTGGTTCCAACCGAACAATATTTACAAATAGCGTTATTTTATCAAGTTTATACGACGTTGTTACTGAAGCCAAAGCGTCTCCATTTCATACAAGGAGGCAACAAAACAACGTATAATTAATTCAGTGCTACAGAAAAATCAGTGTTGTAATAAAATAAAACAAATAAAAGTTAATCGTAAAGTAAAGTTTGTTAATAAAACTGTATTTTCTCATATCATATTAATCTCATCGCCCTCCAGTATCATTTATTTCATATCTCCGATAAGAGAGCGAGTGTGCAAGCCTACCCAATTTTCTTAGCCAAGTGAAATGAAATTTCTAATATAGATAATGTTGAAAATAATCATAGCAAATAAAAATGTAACTAATAGAAAAAATGAAAGATAGTTTTTATAATATTATTAATTTGTTTGTATTTAATTTTTTATTTATATATTGTATATTATTTATTTTGAATAAATAAGATAAATTATGATTATATTTTTTTTTATCTATTAGTTCTTTTATTATATCAGAATTTTTTTTAGAAAACTCTTAAAAGTATATTACTCGGGAATGGGACGAAAGTTCGACCATAGAACAATATTTTATTTGGTCGATTTGTCGCATTATGCATTATTTTGCATCACAACTATACTCGATAAATATGTACTATTATACAACATGTGCATCAAGATATTAAACATTAATTTTTGTGGATGAGATTTTTTATTATTGTTATTCACTAGATTTCTAGCTTTGATCATACCATTCTCCAACACTGATACATCAAGATTTTCAATATTAATTTCTATAGAATAGGTTTTTTAGGGTTTTTTAGGTTCTCTAAAAAAACCCTAAAATAGGTTTTCTCTTATTGTTATTCACTATATATATATATATAATTGGTTTATTTTAATGACACTATCTGTTTAATGGTTCTTCTATTGCTTAACTGTTTATTTGTCATTGAAATCATGCTTTTCCTTACCACCATCCATAAATTTATAGGCAAATATTTTATTTAATTGTCTAATTTTATATTTCTCCTTATACTCTAAGTGTTTTTCATAATTAGAATTATGTATTATTGCATGTTCACCCTTACAGTTTAATATTAGCTTCATCACCAATTTTATCTCTTCCAAATCTAGTTTTCTGACTCAATAACATCTCGTATCTCCTACAACCAAAATTTATCATCTTCTCGAATTAGTGGATACTTAGATCTCGATTTTTGGACAACAATTTATTTATCACTATTTCTATGTTTTGTTTATCTCTATCCATAAGATATCATTTCTATAACTGAGTCACCCTACCTCCTAAATTGATCATTAATCTATCATCAACTATCATTAGATCTCAACATTATTTGTCATGTTTGTTTAATCAAATTAGCATTTCTCATTATTCTAAGGTCATTTTCATTTTTCTACCTTTGAGATTATATCCTACCCAAAGTGGTTGTCTTAGTTTTTACCTTATCTCTCTCCCTCTTCATCCAGGTTGCACTTACATTCATTCGAACAAACACTAAATAACTCTTCGTGATACCCTCATCCCATATTTTTATTAATCACAAATTTTATTTGTTAAATTTACCAAACAACTAACAATATACTTATTTTATTTTTCAAATTAAAGTTCTTTTAAAGTTTTATAATTATTTTATTGTAGATATAGCCCACAAATTGGGTCGAAGCGAGTAAATAAATCCAATCAATTTTAAATTATTTTCCGACTTCAAATTAATATACAATCTCAATCTCGCTAACTCTTTTAAAGATTGCGAAGAATAATATAAATAATATTAAAAAAATGATAGCAAATAAAAATATAGTAGTTAAAATATAGAAAATAAAGTAATAGTTATTAAAATATTATTAATGTATATTTATTTAATTTTCTATCTATATTATACATTATATATATTGAATAAATAGTATAAATTATGATTATATATTTTTTTATTTTTTTAACCTAGCCTCAAATCTTGACAACCCTCTCCATTTGATTTGATTTGTTCTTTTGTTTTTGTGCAAGGATTTTGTTTTACCACTGTGTGCAAATGCAAAATTAATATTGGATGATTGATTAGAACTTCCTTTTGGGTATTTGATTAACATATATATTGCCTCAGTTTGTGTCTATTACAACAACAGGGATAAACAACTTTAATTTGCCTCTATAGCTAGTGGAATGTTCAACGTGACACATGGGTTTTCATTTATTAGTAGTGACTCAAATTATTTCCCAATATTCTGTATATTTTCCTACCTTCTTAAATATTTTAAAATTATAGAGGGTTAAAATATTATAATAATTTATTACTATTTTAGATATTAAATATAATTTTAATTATTTAATATTATATTATAATATTTTCCGAATCACTTCTTTAGTAAGATGAATGGTAATTCCATATTCTGTAAAGAACTGAACAACCCCGAGATTGCAGAGGAAATGATGAATGCAGAACACTAGACAATCACAAGGCTTTTAACTGCAGGTGACAAGACAAAGACTTGATTGTGGTCTCAAGGGGACAGCAAGCAAACGCATTTATGTTCTTTTCCACCGGCCCCGTGCACTTGTGCTTCTGAGTTCAGCTTCCATTTTACAGAAAACTTGCATTTGACTCCGACCCCCTGAACAGGACGTATGGATCCAGCAATTCGAATACAAGGGGAAGCACAAAGGCGATGTTTTTGTATCACTGTTTGATGAGAAACTCCATTCATGTTCGTACTTTCCTCATCGTTAAGATCGAAGACTTGGAAATCCAACTTCCCACCTATCATATCCTCCTTGTCACGATGTACTGCTTGTGCTTATCCCTTTCACGGATTTCACATAAAGACTTGGAAATCCAGATCTTGAAGTTGCATAAAGACTTGGAAATCCAGATCTTGAAGTTGCAGCATCAGCATCTGCTGCATGACCACCTGAGTCATGTCTATCTGATGCATTATTATGTATGGGTCATCAGCTAGATCTCCATGTAGCCAATCACCGGACCCGGATAAAGTGACTTTCCTGCATCTAACACCTGAAAAGACACTGCTGTACCCTATATAGTCAAATTCGCCCATACAAATGAACTGGATAACCAAAGTTTTTTTATGCAATTCCTCCTTTTGCTCGAGGTAAAGGGTGTGCATTTAGATTCTTTTAGCAAGCAACAGGAGATGGAATGTATAGGGTAGCTCCTTCATTAGCGTTATCTAAAGAATTGTAGCATATGAACCAAAATTTTTGTACATAACCTATCAGATCTCATAGTTAAGGCAAGACCAACAAAATCCACAGCCTGAAGATCTAGTGAAAGATACTTCAACTATGATGAATTTCTATGTTACAATATAGTAACATCTATAAGATGTGTGGATGATAAAGGAAAGAAGAACCTATTGAAGCCATGTAAAATTTACAGAAAAGTAATGAACACGAGTTACAGATCCCTCCTGCACAGAGGGCAGGATCTGTGTTTTAGGAGCCACATATCAATGCAGGGCAGATGAAACATATGGTGGCAATGGGGTAAGCTTCGAACTGTCTCCCCTAGCTGGAAGTCCTGGATAAATGAATGTGAGGGTTAACTTCTTTGGTTGCAAGAAGGAAATAAGTCTCTATGTTTTCATAACATATGAATGAATTGAGCAAGAAAAACAGTGAGCAACTCAGTGGCAACCTGAAGGCACACGGAGCAAGAGGCTTTCTCCCCTGAGGAATCGACATTGTTATTTGTGGTGATTTTAGTGGTCGGAATCTTCTGGACTGAATCTCCAGGCAATCCTTCTAACCCACCTGTGTCAAAGATGTTCTGAACATCCTCGAAGCTCGATTCAACAGCACCCATCTAAATGAAGTATAAAAGATGCCCGAATGCGTTGAGATAGTGACAAGATAAACAGAAAAACTTTGGACAAGCCTACGAAGATTGTTATTGTCTACCAAATCGAAATGAAGAATTGATCATATCAAAGGATACCTGACTCTGGACTGCACTCAACATCGCAGGGCCAATCCGTTCACGGACCAGTCTCCCACTTAGGAGGCTTGCAATGACATCAACCTGCAAATTATCTAGTGGGTTACTTGCAGGGTAGTTTGGAAGCTTGCGCCTTCAAGTATTTGGATCCAAAAAAATAGTTGAAGCTAAATACATCATGCCATACCAAGTAGAGCAAGCACCGGATACAAGATTCATCAGAGTGCCACAGAATGATGGATGATTCAAAGACCTCGAGAGAGAAGACTGCCCCTGAAATTGCACCAACTGCAGCCCCTCTAACGAACCCACTCTCTGTTTCTTGCCCGATTAGAGCTCCAGTCATGGCTCCTAATAGTGTCCCAACTGCAAAAAAAAACTCAATTTTATAGTAAGCGAGGATCACATGCCCTGTCAAATCAAATCCAGTGTCTAGCTAGTAATGTCAGTTCACGATACAGCTTGTCACTGCTTATTATGCTGGCTATTTGCATGCGTAGTCCTCAACAGCTTGCCCTTTATCATATTGAGTAAAAACATGGAAGGAAATATCCATTTCTGAAATAGCAGGACTGAGCAACATCTATGAAAAGCAAGGTTCCTTTTTATCTTTAATGGAGGATGTCTCCATTTCCCTTTCTATTGGACTCTTTGTCCACCACAGGTAACCATTATTTTAAAAATTGATCTATTTTTAGGCTGAACAGGAGTTTTTATCTCTTCATTTTGATCGCTAGATGAATAAACGAGAATCCAGAAAACTATCCCCTTAACCCAGATCATTTGTTCACTTCTGCCAACTATTCCATCAATTAAAGTAGAAATTCAGGACAGATCATCCAGAGGCACATGCAGTCAATAAGCTAAAAGATTAACAAGAGGGAGCAAAAGCAACAGAAGAACAAACCTAGTGCGAAGAAGAAGGTGAAGATCGCAGAGAACACATTTACAAGAACAGCCGAGACCGCGAATCTGCTCATTTGCTTAACCCTCTCGAAGATATACTGAACCGCAAAGGTTAGGGACATTGAACGACGATAATCCGTTGGACGAACTCATACAAAGTTAAAGCTTTGAAGAAGGAAAAAAAGGAGAAGAGGAGGAGGGCAAGAAAAAGAAGAATTCAATTTTGGGCAGGGAGACGGGAAAAATTGCGGGTTCTTTGCCTACCAAGGGAGAAGAAATGAAATGTAGATGCTCGTTCACATATGTATATATAGAAAATTAGGAAGGAAGTATCGTAGAAAATGAAATTCGACGCCATCAACCACTCCAACCCTGCATTTATGAGCATTCTTTTACCTTTCTTCTCTATCTCTCTCTCCTCTACACTTTCTTGCCTCTTTTGTCCACTGGCTCTATGTCCAATAATCCGAATCATTTATCATCATCCTCATTGATCTAATCCAATAGAAAAACGAAGCCCCGCAGAAATGACGCATGTCTGAATGATGAGAACAGTTTTTCTTCTATGACTAGCACATGTGAGCTGATAAGCAACTGCAAGCATCTTCTTCTTTTCTTCATACCCGTGTGGTTCATCGACAACCTGGACCCCACAAGGAGTTGAATTGGTTATATGATCGGATCATCGAGGGCTCGAGGGCACTGGAAGGGCAAGAAGCTTCTGTTGACAAATTCGAAACGCGGGATGGTCTGCGTCTAAATTTCACGTCACATTATTTATTATGAGGAAATTGTCGTGTTACGCTAATCTACCAAAAAAAAAGACATTTTTTCATATTAACATTATATTTAAGTTATTTTTTATTTATTAATAAACTTATATTTTAATTTCATTTTTTAATAATTAATAATATTTTTTCTAATTGAAAACGTAGGTGATCAATCAAATGAATCGAAATATTTATTAATTACAAGTGAAATTAAATTATTAAAAAAATAAATATACAATATATTCTTGCTCTTTCTTTTTTTTACACCCAAACAAAAATTCATTCACTCATGTGGTGGGATAGCTTGATTACAGTAGATATAGTACTATTTTCACAATAGCACTTACCCATTAAAGTCGATGTAAAACGAGTATAATTCCCACGAAATGGAACGACTTCTGCTCCAACTCGTCTTCAACTTTTAGGGGTTGGAGATGGCTTCCACCGGCTAATAACGAACAACATAATACGTAGCCTTAAAAAGTCTTAAAAAATTTTAGAAATCCTAAAAAAACCTGTGCAGTTATCAAATCAACAATATATTATTTTATTCTATCACGAATGAAACATATAATAAAATTAGTATTTGAAATAGAGTTTAAGAGAGAGGTTAGTACCTTTCTAAATACCCTATAACGTATAAGATATACTACTCAATACATTGTGCCTATCAATTTTAGTATATTTTAAGAATATATTATATAACTCAACAAAGATAAATTAAGTTCACTATAATATAAAAAATTAATTTAGATAAATTTTAAAAAATCGATTAATTAAAATTAAATCGATCGATTTTAATATTTGGATTACCAAAACTTGTTTCGATGGAAGTGGTAAACGTCGAATAAATTTAATGCGATCCACCCAGTTAGTTAGCTATATTAGTGTGTGAAAGGATTCCAAATCAACCAAACGAATCAATATACGAAGGACATGTGGCATGTCATAAATCTATAACTAATATTGTGTAAACATGTAGTATTAGGGCACAATTAGGTGAGAAATCTCACTTATGTAGCAGAACAAATATGGGCAACAGATCCGAACAAGCCTGACAGTCGTTGAAGATGAAAACCTATGACTGAACTTGGACGAGCATCAATCGAGCTAGATGAAGCAAGTGAAAGTGGGGAGTGAGGTGATTCGCAGACAATGCAATCACTGATGGATCTCACAAAAAGCAGAACTTCATGTATACAAAAATTAAATATAAAGAACATGAATTACCTGAGCAAATAACGAAAATCAGAAAGTTGATTCAGGGAATGATGGAGTTCGTGGTGATCTCATTGGAGGGTGGAGCCTCCTGTCACTTGAGGCTTGAGATGGGAACTTCGGGGATGGAGATGACCTATGAAGGAGATAAGAATATCAACAAAGATGAGATCGGCAAGAAAATATACCTTAGAAGGTTTGATGGTGAGCGACATAGAAGACAGATGATTCATAAAGGCCTAAATAAACAAAGAAATCTGAGATCCTGTACTTTAGATGCAGTTGAGGGTAATTGGTTAAAATGATTCAATTGCCTTCATATAAGAGAATTACCAAATTATCCCTATTATTGGGTGAAATTATAAACTTAAACGAAAACTAAGAACTTAAATAAAAATTTTGAAAAAGTTTAAAATGCAAAATAATAGAGTTTTAAGCATAAAAAAAATTGTAATTTTGCTAAACTTAGTGATCAAAATACAAAATTTAAAAAATTAAAGTAACTAAGTTGAGGTTTAAGAATTTTAAGCATTTTGACCAATATAACTAAAGAGAGTTATAATTTTAAGTATGACTAACATTTTCAAATATGTTGGTTAAAACAGTTTATCAACACGCAAGTCGAATGAAACGGATCAGAGGAACATGTTAATTGGATATTAATCACACGGGGATCATACATCCTGCATTATGGGAAAATTCAGTCGAGACGAACAAGTATCGATATAAACTACGAGTGTGAGCATTAACGATCAGTCTCATTGGTTCGATCAATTTATTTTATTATTTTCTATAATATCGTGAATATGTATAATGTATATTTTGGAAAATCCTTTTAAAAGTGATGAAAAACTACATGGATGTATTATCACAAAAATATATAATTTTTCTTGAATAACTAATGAGATAAGGAGTTGATTGGATTAAGGACTAGACACCTTGTTATTAAATTGTGAACATGCTTGCTACTTGTTGATTGTTATGCATGCATTCAAACTCTTTGAGTTGGCCAGATTGAGGACCAAGTTCTATGATATGATGGTTCATGTGCATGTTTTTGTTATATAGTAGTTGGAAGTTGGGGGCATCAACATTATACCTATGAGTTAGTGTTAATGTCTAGGGCATATTGGAAGTGACAGATAAGAGTAAATTAAAATCATACATCTAGATTACCTAAGACCCTCGAATGATGTACAATTGAGATCCTGTGAGTACATTATTGTAATGAGAAACTTTATATAATTGAGTCGTATGTGTACAAAGGCATGCACATGGAGTTAGATAGTGTCATGTCCAATGAACCCTAGTGGTGTCGAATGTGTAGAGTACATGAATTATGTCATGTCTTTCACCCATGACATTGACCATGAGTTGCCAATATGTGTTATTTTGTGCATATGAATTATTGATGATGCCATTTAGAGAGCGATCAACCCAACTTATTTATAGATACGAATATGGGAAGCTCAAGGCAAAAATTTTAAGAGTACTATAAAATTATGAAAGTAACTAAATTTGTGAAATGGTTCATATGATCTCCATGGGTAGATTTTTATTTGGAGTATAAAATCTTAAACTATGTAATAATCAAGCTCACCCCTCCCCCAAATAATTAAAGGTGAAAGTCAAGGTTCTATTAAGCACATGTCAAGACTTCACCTACAAAATATATGCCATTTGAGGTAAAGATATTGAAGTTTGCTTACCAAACTTTTAAGTTATTTTCTAATCAACGGTTGTATTACCAAATATTTGTATAAAGTTTTGGATTCCCTCTTATTGAAAAAAATTTAAGTTTATGCTTAAATTCGCGGCATGTAATTTTTATTATAAGTATTGATTATTACTATATTATCTTGGTAAATATACTCACCATTATAATATCGAGTGTATATAACAAGTTATACAGTACTTGTACTGATAATTCTATTATAGTACAACTAATATCTTATCTTTAAGTTCATAATATTGCTTATAGATGCATCATAAATATATTATTTAGGATGAAAAAAAAAAGAGTTTTTTTTGCACTATAAAAAAAGAAAAAAAAAAGGAGAGTGTTTAAGGGGGGCAGAAATGTACTTTTCCCATTACAGTTCTGAACGAGGACGGGTTACACATACCCAAGTAACCAAACAAGTCTCATGGACCGCCAATTAGGGTCAGTCCTCCCCTCCCTCCTATAAATGCAACTTCAGGTTATCTCGTCCTCTCATTTTGCTATTTTTCTTTGAGAGAGCTCTTCATCGATCCTCTGGATCTCTCTCCCTCTGATATGCGATTTTTACCCGCGAAAATTTTGAACTTCTCAGAATCCGAGTTTGAGAAGAAGCACGGATTGTTCATTCTACGGAACTTGGACTGTTAGTGCCCCGATTCTTCGAAAACCCTAGGGTTTTCGAGTAGAGTCCGATCGCCATGGACATGCGATTCCCTTTCTCGCCGGCGGAGGTTGCCAAGGTCAAGGTGGTCCAGTTCGGCATCCTCAGCCCAGACGAGATCGTAAATACCTAGCGACTCGAGTGCTTTGTCTCTCTTGATTTTCCTGTTGGGTTCCTGAGAGTATGGAGTAGTAGGGGATTGGGATTCTGATTCCCTGATTGAACATCCTCTGTGAAGCCTGCGTTTCTCAATTTAAGTTATATACCGGTGTCTGATATAGGAATTGGGTTTTCTTGTTTTATCGGTGTTCCAGAAAATATAAATGGAGGTTTTGCGCATACGCAACTAATAATTCAACGTGCATTACGCAGCTCAAATCCGCATTTTTAAGTGAGAATATTTCAAATATCTCCTTGTTTCATTTCTGCTGAATAGCAGTTTTCAGGAGATAAGACTTAAGAGTGCATTAATCTATACCTAGGTTTAGGTCCCTCTTTGAGAGAAAAAGATCATTTTGTCATGTGGGAAGTGTGGGACTAGATGGATAGGATCATGTTACTCGCTGTTTATCTATGGCTCATTGTTTTGTGCTCCTACCAATTCTTCTGTGAATAGCTAATTGGCTTTGGTGCACTTTTGGTATGCAGAGGCAAATGTCAGTCATACAGATTGAGCATAGTGAGACAACAGAAAGGGGCAAGCCAAAACCAGGGGGTCTCAGTGATCCTCGGCTTGGTACAATTGACAGGAAAATGAAGTGTGAGACTTGTACTGCAAGCATGGCTGAATGTCCTGGTCATTTTGGGCACCTTGAGCTTGCAAAGCCTATGTTCCATATTGGCTTTATGAAAACTGTGCTAAGCATCATGCGCTGCGTATGCTTCAACTGTTCAAAAATACTCGCCGATGAGGTATTATTCTGTTGGTTATGTTGTTTGAAATGACATCTGCAAAAATTTCCAAGCGTCCTTGTTTTCTGGGCTTCCTAGTGTTTGAATACCAAATTGTTAAGTTCCGGTGAATCCAGAATAAGATGAAAATAGAATCCAAATGCTAGACTCGATTACTGAAACTGTCACTTCAGACTGGATTACTGAAACTGTCACTGGATTACTGAAACTGTCACTTCAGATGAACGCCTGATGTGGGATGTTAATTTGAGCTTACTTTTCATCCAAAACAAAGACAGTTTGGGCTAGCTATCCAGGCATCACTTTTGAACATCACACATTCATTTTAATAAGTTTATGTTCATAGTGAACCCCATTAATGAAGTGCCATTGGAATTCCATTGCATGACATTGATGTAGTCAATGATAATTCATCCAAAAAGAAAAAAAAGATTTGACTGAAAAGCTAGAAGGTTCTTGTTTAGGGAATGCTTGTTGATTGATGCATATCTCACAGTTACATTCTGTTCAATATATAAAAACATTTTCACTCTAGATTGTCTCCTTATGAGTTTTGGAGGTAAAAATAATAACATGTGTATTGTTTATTGCACCATTATTTCAGGAGGACCATAAGTTTAAACAAGCACTGAGGATTAGAAATCCAAAAAATAGGCTTAAGAAGATATTGGATGCATGTAAGAATAAATCCAAATGTGAAGGTGGTGATGACATTGATGTTCAAGGTCAAGATTCGGAAGAGCCAGTTAAGAAGAGCCGTGGTGGTTGTGGTTCCCAGCAGCCAAAGCTGACAATTGAAGGTATGAAAATGATTGCAGAATATAAGATTCAAAGGAAGAAAAGTGACGATCCAGACCAGCTGCCAGAACCTGTTGAAAGGAAGCAAACCCTTACTGCAGAAAGGGTAATTAAGCTGCCTTTACATTAACTTTGCCCTTTTCTTCATTTATTTTGATGCCATTTTAGTCATTGTTAATGGGAAAATCATGTCTGCTCGATCTTGATTACTTTTGGTTATGAATACAGGTTTTGGGTGTTCTTAAGAGAATAAGTGATGAAGACTGTCAGCTGTTAGGATTGAATCCCAAATATGCTCGTCCTGACTGGATGATATTACAAGTTTTACCTATTCCTCCACCTCCTGTTAGGCCGTCTGTGATGACGGATACCTCTTCTAGAAGTGAGGATGATCTAACACATCAGTTGGCTATGATCATACGGCACAATGAGAATCTGAGGCAACAGGAAAGAAATGGGGCTCCTGCACACATAATATCAGAGTTTGCGCAGTTGCTGCAGTTTCATATTGCCACTTACTTTGACAATGAGTTGCCTGGACAGCCAAGGGTCTGTTGGATATTTTTATTTAACAAATTTGCCTATGTTGATTTTGTGGGCTGGGCATGCCCTTATCCTATTGTATCTAATTCATTAATATACTTTTTCTTTTACTGGCTCAGGCTACACAACGATCTGGTAGACCTATAAAGTCAATATGTAGCAGGCTTAAGGCTAAGGAAGGCCGTATCAGAGGAAATCTGATGGGTAAAAGAGTTGATTTTTCAGCACGTACTGTAATTACCCCAGACCCAAATATTAACATTGATCAGCTTGGAGTGCCTTGGAGTATTGCCTTGAATCTGACTTATCCAGAAACTGTGACTCCATATAACATTGAAAGGTCTGTATCATTGTCATATTTTATTGAATGTCTTCCCTGTTACTTGGTATGCCATTATTGATTTTCCATGGGCAGGTTGAAGGAACTTGTGGAATATGGGCCTCATCCTCCACCTGGTAAAACCGGTGCTAAATACATTATAAGAGATGATGGGCAACGCCTTGACCTTCGTTACTTGAAAAAAAGTAGCGATCACCATCTGGAGTTGGGATACAAGGTCTTTTCATGTGCTTCCACACAATTGATTTATCACCTTTATAGGGCTATACTTCAAGCTGATAACACTGTTGCAGGTGGAGCGGCACTTAAATGATGGAGACTTCGTCCTCTTCAATCGACAGCCCAGTCTTCACAAAATGTCTATTATGGGGCATAGGATCAAGATTATGCCATACTCAACGTTCAGATTGAATTTATCTGTTACATCCCCATACAATGCTGATTTTGATGGTGATGAGATGAATATGCATGTTCCTCAGTCATTTGAAACTAGAGCAGAAGTCCTGGAACTAATGATGGTCCCCAAGTGTATTGTCTCGCCTCAATCAAATAGGCCTGTGATGGGAATTGTCCAGGATACACTCTTAGGATGCCGTAAAATCACTAAAAGAGATACTTTTATCGAGAAGGTAATTATCAGTGTGACCTACCGAGTTCTTACCTTTCTATTTATGTCTGTTACAGTTTTTTTATTGGTTGTATCTACCTTGTACGTTTACAGGATGTTTTTATGAACATATTGATGTGGTGGGAGGACTTTGATGGAAAAGTTCCTGCACCTGCTATTTTGAAGCCTAGACCCCTCTGGACAGGGAAACAAGTTTTTAATCTCATCATTCCCAAGCAGATTAATCTGTTGAGAACATCTGCCTGGCACTCTGAGTTAGAAACAGGCTTTATTACTCCAGGAGATACTCAAGTTCGAATTGAGAAGGGAGAATTGCTTGCTGGAACTCTTTGCAAGAGGGCTCTTGGAACATCTACTGGGAGTCTTATACATGTCATCTGGTATAACCTTAAAGTTGCTTTGCCAAATGAAATTAATTGGAACCTAAAATGCACTTAAAATAGATGATATGGAAATTTCTGTTTTAAGTATACACTGTTATCTTCTTGTTCTGCTTGTTGATTCCTCATGGAAAATCTGAGTTTATCTTGTGCATATCAAAATAAGGCATCCTTTGGGGCCTCTTAAATGTGTGATTTCATTTGATGACTACTTGACCAGGGAAGAGGTTGGTCCAGATGCGGCCCGCAAATTTTTGGGACACACGCAATGGCTTGTCAACTATTGGCTTTTGCAGAATGGTTTCAGCATTGGCATTGGAGATACAATTGCTGATGCATCAACTATGGAAAGCATTAATGATACCATTTCAAAGGCTAAAGATGAAGTGAAGAGACTTATAAAGGAAGCACAAGAGAAAAAGTTAGAGCCTGAACCTGGAAGAACAATGATGGAATCATTTGAAAACAAAGTTAATCAGGTTGGTATTACTGTCCACATTCTGCTGCAACTGTGATTGGCTTATGTGCATATTTTTTTAGGGTGTTGGTTCTAGAATGAGTTAGAAATTGTTCTAATCACATTGTAATGTGACTCTGTTCTTGACATATTAGACAGTCTAATAATTGAAAATAGCTACTGAAGGAAGGAACTTATAGACTCATCTGGCCTTAATTTGGAATATATCATTCTGTTTTCCTGCTCATTAATAGGACATAATATGCATAATTCACTAGCAATTTAATTGTGATGAGGCTGCTAAAATTTCCCTCTTCAGGTGTTGAATAAGGCCCGTGATGATGCCGGAAGCAGCGCACAGAGGAGTTTGTCTGAGAGTAACAATTTGAAAGCTATGGTTACTGCTGGCTCTAAAGGAAGTTTTATCAACATATCACAGATGACTGCTTGTGTTGGTCAGCAAAATGTTGAGGGGAAGCGTATTCCTTTTGGATTTATTGACAGAACATTGCCCCATTTCACTAAAGATGATTATGGACCAGAGTCTCGTGGATTTGTTGAGAACTCCTATTTGCGTGGGCTGACACCGCAAGAATTCTTTTTTCATGCTATGGGTGGTAGAGAAGGTCTCATTGATACAGCAGTGAAAACATCTGAAACAGGATACATCCAAAGAAGATTAGTGAAGGCTATGGAAGATATTATGGTAAAATATGATGGAACTGTCAGAAATTCTCTTGGAGATGTTATACAGTTTCTGTATGGTGAGGATGGTATGGATGCTGTGTGGATCGAATCTCAAAAATTGGATTCATTGAAGATGAAAAAATCAGAATTTGATAGAGTTTTCAGATATGAATTAGATGATGACAACTGGAATCCTGATTACATGCTGGCTGAGCATATTGAGGATCTAAGAACTATCAGAGAAATCCGGAATGTGTTTGAAGCTGAAGTTCAGAAGCTAGAGGCTGACAGGTACCAACTTGGAACTGAGATTGCGACAACAGGGGATAATTCTTGGCCATTGCCTGTTAATCTGAAGAGACTAATATGGAATGCACAGAAGACCTTTAAGGTTGATATGAGGCGAACTTCTGATATGCACCCAATGGAAATTGTTGAGTATGTAGATAGGCTGCAGGAGAAGCTACTGGTTGTTCCTGGAAAGGATCCATTGAGTATAGAGGCTCAGAAGAATGCTACTCTCTTTTTCAATATCTTGCTTCGCAGCACTTTTGCTAGTAAAAGAGTGTTGAAAGAGTATAGACTCCCCAAAGAAGCATTTGAATGGGTTTTAGGTGAGATAGAGTCGCGCTTCCTTCAGTCACTGGTGGCCCCTGGAGAAATGATTGGTTGTGTTGCTGCCCAATCTATTGGTGAGCCTGCCACACAGATGACTCTTAATACGTTCCACTATGCTGGTGTTAGTGCAAAGAATGTTACACTTGGTGTTCCCAGGTTGAGAGAAATTATTAACGTGGCCAAGAAAATTAAGACTCCTTCCCTTTCTGTGTATTTAAAACCTGAGGTTAACAAGACTAAGGAGAGTGCCAAGAATATCCAATGTGCTTTAGAGTATACCACCCTACGCAGTGTCACCCAAGCCACAGAAGTGTGGTATGATCCTGATCCGATGAGCACAATAATTGAAGAGGATGTCGATTTTGTAAAATCGTACTATGAGATGCCAGATGAAGAGATTGCTCCTGAGAAGATATCTCCTTGGCTTCTTAGGATAGAGCTGAATCGGGAGATGATGGTTGACAAGAAATTAAGCATGGCAGATATTGCTGAGAAGATCAACCTTGAATTTGACGATGATCTGAACTGCATATTCAATGATGATAATGCTGAAAAGCTGATCCTACGTATACGTATCATGAATGATGAGGCCCCAAAAGGGGAGCTGAATGATGAATCTGCAGAGGATGATGTCTTCCTGAAGAAGATTGAAAGCAATATGCTGACAGAAATGGCCCTTCGAGGTATTCCGGATATCCATAAAGTATTCATTAAGAATGGAAAAGTAAACAAATTCGAGGAGAATGATGGTTTCAAGCCTGAGACTGAGTGGATGTTAGATACTGAAGGTGTCAACCTCTTAGCTGTTATGTGTCATGAAGGTGTTGATGCCAGAAGGACAACAAGCAATCACTTGATTGAAATTATTGAAGTCCTTGGAATCGAAGCAGTTCGACGGTCTCTCTTAGATGAACTGAGGGTCGTTATATCATTTGATGGATCTTATGTAAACTACAGGCACTTGGCAATTTTATGTGATACCATGACATATAGGGGTCACTTGATGGCAATTACTCGACATGGTATCAACCGCAATGACACTGGGCCATTGATGAGGTGCTCCTTTGAGGAGACAGTTGACATCCTCCTTGATGCTGCAGTCTATGCGGAGTCTGACTATCTGAGGGGTGTCACGGAAAACATAATGTTGGGACAGCTGGCACCAATTGGAACAGGAGACTGTGCCTTGTACCTCAATGATGAAATGTTGAAGCATGCTATTGAGCTTCAGCTGCCTAGCTATATGGAGGGTCTTGACTACGGAATGACTCCTGCACGATCACCCACCTCTGGGACTCCTTACCATGAGGGGATGATGTCTCCAAATTATCTTCTGAGTCCAAACCTCCGCCTGTCTCCCATTTCAGATGCTCAATTCTCTCCTTATGTGAGTGGGATGGCTTTCTCACCTGCTTCTTCTCCAGGCTACAGCCCATCATCACCTGGCTATAGCCCCTCATCTCCTGGCTATAGTCCGACATCACCTGGCTACAGTCCAACATCACCAGGGTACAGTCCAACATCACCGGGCTACAGTCCAACTTCTCCCACTTATAGCCCTAGCTCTCCTGGGTACAGTCCTACTAGTCCTGCATACTCCCCTACAAGCCCCTCTTACTCTCCAACCTCTCCTAGCTACAGTCCTACTTCGCCATCATACAGCCCTACCTCCCCCTCTTACAGCCCCACCTCCCCATCCTACAGCCCCACCTCCCCTTCTTACAGCCCCACCTCCCCAAGTTACAGCCCCACTTCACCAACTTACAGCCCGACTTCGCCTGCTTACAGCCCGACTTCCCCCGCCTACAGCCCCACCTCACCCTCCTACAGCCCCACCTCACCTTCCTACAGCCCCACCTCACCCTCGTACAGCCCCACATCACCCTCATACAGCCCCACATCACCATCATACAGCCCTACTTCACCTGCATATAGTCCCACATCCCCAGGTTACAGCCCAACTTCACCCAGCTACAGTCCGACATCCCCAACTTACAGCCCAACTTCACCTAGTTACAATCCTCAGTCAGCTAAGTACAGCCCATCACTTGCTTACTCACCAAGCAGTGCGAGGCTGTCTCCATCTAGTCCTTACAGTCCTACATCTCCTAACTACAGGTAAGAATTGCCAATGTACATGCTTTATCTAGTTTTCTCAAGGGATTATCTTATCCTTTGTTGTCAGGTAGGTTTTTTTCCCAAATCACTCGCTCTGAACTGTCACAGATGCAAATGTTTGATTTATATAAGGATGGGCAGGGAATTTAGAAATGTATGGCTCTCAGCATATATGGGCACTGCCCCACAAGCGTATGCATTGAAATGTGGAGATTTTTTATTGTTTATTTTGATGCTTTCTATAATGGTAGTACATTTGTACGTGGGTGAAACTCCTGGAGTCTGATTGGTAGCAAGTTTTCTGAAACACCCAAGAAAATGGTTCTTAACATGTTATGGCCATGTCTTCTTGTGATGTTCATGGTTTACTATTGTTGTGGCTTATATTTAAAGAATAACTTGCTTATTCATTTGTGATGTCAGTCCAACGTCTCCTTCGTACTCCCCAACGTCTCCATCTTATTCACCTTCAAGTCCAACATACAGTCCTACCAGGTAAGGTGCTTAATAATTTGGTATTGCCTTCATACATGAAGGTCCGTGATGCACTATTTACTTTTTAACTAGTGTTGCTTGATTGAATCATACTGTTCATTTTTCTTGCTCCACAGCCCTTACAATTCTGGTGTAGCCCCTGACTATAGCCCAAGTTCTCCTCCATACAGGTTAGATTGCACTCATATTTGGGTTTTTAATACATAGAGGGAAAAGTGAGGTCCAAATTTTCTTATTCTGGATGTTTGTTCATGCAAAAATACAGCCCTAGTGCTGGGTATTCTCCAAGTGCGCCAGGCTACTCCCCATCTTCGACAAGCCAGTACACTCAAGCAAGTAATAAGGATGATCGAAGCAAAAAGGATGATAGGAGTGGTCGGTGAAGTAAAATCTTCAAATGAAAGCTCTCTGTAAGGATATGCTTTTATTCCATTTCTTAACATCGGTTTTTGTAGCCTTTAGATTTTCTAGTTTGTCTCTATTTATCAAGGGAATTGAGGAAATTACTAGGGAAAACTCTTGCATTAAGGCAGAAGAATGCTGGTGCTGATCTTGCTTCACTTGATGCGCAGGTGATATCTATTTATAATAGGGTTCTCCAGAATGCCAGTGGATTGTCCGTGCTTTCTTTCACCTCTGTAATTTAGTCGTTCAAGCCCAAGCCGAGGCTTGCCTTGCATGCTCCGTCGCAATTATGAGCCATTATGTTTCATTTGTATAATCAGTGACAGAAAGAAACAGCACTGTCCGAGTTTGTTCAGTCCGTCTAGCTGCAAAGGAGAAAAAAAGGATCATGCATTAGAAGAGCATGTTACTGTTCTCTTACCAACTTGAATATTTAAAAACAACTGGCAACTATTATGAATTAGCAGAAGACATTCGTTCAGACATGTATGGTATTTCCTTTTTGGATGAAGCCATTGTTTGTTCTGGTGGAGCAACCCATCATTTTCGCGCCAAAGGATTGCTGTGTCACAAGATCTAATAGATGGAAACTGGGGATATTCAATACACTGGCTTGACATGCTGGAAGTCAGTCCAATTTTTTGACACAATAAGACTGCGAGATTTTTTGCCGACTTAGTCAAAGTGATTTCAGCCGAAAGAATGGAAACAACCAACCAAATTTCTATCCGGGATCATATAAACGGACCACTCTACCCTTATCAACCTAACTTGCTGCATTTCATCGTTCGTCCACCGTAAGTTTTTTCTGCCTATAGGGGCAGAAATGTACAGCCGCACATGAAACAAAATTTTTTGATTCCTTAATTATAAAAAATTGTGCCATTTTTTATTAAATCAGAACAAAAAATTGATCCGTATTAATCAAAACAACTTTTTTATACTTTCAAACAATCGAATAATTTAGCCATGGAATGGGATAACTAGGATTTTTTTTTATTTTAGTGCCTATTGATCAAAATTGAACCTAATAACTTCGTTTTGATCCCTCCCGTGACTAATCAATCCAACCATTGGAAATTTTATTATTATTTGCCATGACTTGTCCAAATATGATCGTTTTTGTTACTATTTAGGATAAAAGATTCTAGCAGGAGCTCCACTATTTCGATTAAATAGTGGAGCCAATAGGTTGTTGTACTAACTGAACAATAAAACTTACGAATGACATCCAAAATTTGTACCAAATATTGATAGAATGGTCTCCCATAATTAGATAATAAAATATTCTCAAACTAGAATTCAAATATGGAAATTCGAGCTTTATAATTTTTAATTAGATCATTTTTTATTTTATTCAAATCTGATTTTCTGAATTGAATTAAATAAGATATTTTGTTAGTGAATTTTTTTTATGAGATCTACAAACAGGAATTGAATGCAATCCAATTTACATAACCTTATTTATTTAGAAATATTAGTATATTATTTGATAGTTGACTTTCTTTATTTAGAAATTACCATCCAAAATTAAAGTAAAATTTATATATAGATTTTTAGTAAACTTATATACTATAAATATGAGTATATTATTTAGAATTGATATTTATACATTTACATTCTTTACATTACACACTCCCAGCAGCAGTACTAGATGCGGAAGTGCAGGAGGTGGCATCGCCTGAGTCCATACCCCGATTGGTTCAATATATTTTGAAACCTCAAGGCACTTACACAAGTAGCGTACAAAGTTTTCACGGAAGAGAAAAATGTTCTCACCCCATGGACTAGTAACGGTGTATGAAAACAAACTGATAATAGTGAAATTCTTTATAGAAGGGAGATTTTCGGTTCCGAGCTATTAGTTCCGGGAATAACACAAGCGGCACGAGGAATGCAGCCCCACTGTACCAATGGCCTTGCCTATAGCTGCGATGTTTCCTTTCATGCTCCAACTTGATTATGTCGATCCGCGACCCATGCCCCTCTGCACGTGGGTACCTTGACCATAATTAGAACAGGAGTGGCCATGCATTTGATGAAACACATGTAAAACAATATGAAAATTAAAGTTTTTTTTTAAAACTTCACGTGAAACTCATAAGATACAATTATACTAAAAATTATAGATTTATGATAAATCAAAATTAACTTTTATAAGTAAAATATAAGGTTACCTTAGTAGAGGTGTACCTCGAAATTTTATTTCCTTTTGTATCCGGCACCTTAAGGGTTTAGTATAACATGTTTAGGAAAACTAGTGAACTCAGCTTACTAAATAAGACACTAATGTGATACCACTACATGATTTACTATACAAACATCTTCCCTAAGCTATCTATTATGATTTTCTATTATATTACTTGTACTTAGTCCTTCCGAGTATCATGGTTTACTTCACCCCATGGACACAACAAATATTGGGCCATTCGACTAGTAGTCTATCCTACGGTCAGGATATATCCCTCGAACCAACCATGCACTACTGCTATATGCGACACATCGGGAACTCATGTCCCACACACAAGTGATAACCTACACTTGACCGACATTCCTTAGCTACTTATAGCCCGTGCCTCATCCAATGCTACACAAGCCCTATTCACGTCAGACTATTCGAACCTTAATATAAACAACACACATCGGGGCATATCGTCGCTTGGACAATACCAAATCAAGAAACTAGAGTGTGGGAGCCACTCATGGCGCTCGAACCATAGCCAACACTACAAATGTCATCTCGCAGCTGGGTGTGTTAGCATATCCGGCACATTTTTTAATTCTTTCGGATTGTACCGCCACTTGGGCCATACCAAAACATGAACTGGAGTGTGTGAGTCGCGCGATAACTCTTACCATAACCGATACTTCAGGTGTTGTCTCATAGCTGAGTGTCTCTAGCACCCGAGGTCATAGCCACATTACTGCCACTTGCCGACCTATGCCCCGTACATATGTAACTCAATTCCGCCATTGTCTCATTATAGCGGTGTACTGAGATGGTACCCGTACATCATCCGGGTGTCATAGGAAAATATGGGAGATTACACAGATTTCTTCCTTATCTCCTTTTCATTTTCACTTGGGAGACGACACAACCATACAGGTGTCCATCCATCATCCTCTCTCCTATACAGGTATTCAAAATAAGCAATCTTATGGCTTTAGGTCATATACCTGACACTCACGGTCAAGTCACATAATAGTGCTTAACACATCTCATTACCCGGTAACTCGGTGCGTCACCCACCCGACTCCCATATTTAAACAACATAATAATGCACAATCAACATGTTTAAAATATGGATATACTTGGGAGTCTAACCCTTCACTGGACCAATTCTCCACAATTCAATCAATCTCGGTAGTTCGAACAGTCTCTCGGTCATCTCCTTATTTCACACTGTGGGCATCAACCTCTATATCCGGGATCACATGACATACTCCGTGCCCCGATTGCTAAGTCACGTAAGACCTAGTAATAACACTCGTTGGAGAGCCCGACCAATCACTCGGCCATCTCTCCCATGTCACAATAAGGCTCATGGCCCAAAATGTTTTACCGATTTTTCAGAACTGGAAGTATGCCATTTTCCTCGGTCTTAGGGTTGATTCCTTCTTTATTAGCTTATATGATCTTATTCGTTTTACATTGCTTATATGAATTATAATATTAGCTTGCTACTCATAAGCACTCAACCAATTTAAGTATGCATTAAATGCTTCAAACCGTCCAACCGGACATGCCGTCAATGTTCACTCACTTCACAACACGAAACTTGCTGGTTTTGCGGGGTTTCTAGAAATTCGTGAAACTAAAATCTAAGAATATCTGATGAAAATCTAGCAGTATTTGAATAGGCTCATGTCTCTTGGTAATGCCCATTGGAACTTGTGTCTCTTAACTTGTACGGACTCATGTCCTGTGGCTATAGTAGGATTATTACTTGATAATTTTTGTTAGGGCTTATGTCTCTTTACTTGTGGTTTATCTTGGTAATAACCCTTGGGGCTTATGTCTTTTGACTTGTACATACTCATGTCTTGTACCTCTAGTAGAATTATCAGTCTTGTATCTCTAGTAGAATTATGATTTGATAATGCCGGTTAGAGCTTGTGTTTCTTGACTTCTTGTGGTGTCTTATAGCTTCAATTGAAGCTATAAGACACCACAAGAAGTCAAGAAACACAAGCCATAACAGGCATTATCAAGTCATAATCCTACTGTAGCCACAAGAAATGAGTCTGCACAAGTCAAGAGACATAAACCCCAACGTGCATTACCAGGAGATACCACAAGTAAAGAGACACAAGCCCTAACAGGTATTACCAAGTGATAATCCTACTAGAACCACAAGACATAAGTCCACACAAGTCAAGAGACACAAGTCCTAACGAGCATGACCAAGAGGCATGAGCCTATTCAGATACTGCTATATTTCCGTCAGATTCTATTTAGATATTCTTAGATTCTATTCATATTATTTCAATATATTATATCTATTTATGTAAAGGCTTTATTAAGCCTATATAAACCCATTAGATTGTACATATATTAAAATCAACTGTTGCAACAATTATACACATTTATTTTAATGAGCATGATCTTATTCATTTTACACTGCTTATATGAGTTATAATACTAGTTTTCTACACATGAGCACTCAATCATTTTAAGCTTGTATTAAATACTTCGGTTGGTCCAACCGAACACGCCATCAATGCCCACTCACCTCACAACATGAAACTCGTTGGTTTTGTAGGGTTTCTAGAAATTTGCTTTTGATTTTGCTCGAGTACTTCTTGTGTTCTTTGTAAGAATTTCAATAATTGGAGTCAGTTTCACTTCTGATTATTTCACTATTTCACCAATCGTACTCCTCTACAACTTTCCAGTTTATCCCTTCCAGCTTAGGTCACTCGATCCACTAACCGGCAATTCGATCTCGGTCTAATCTTATCTAAGATTAACCTCTTAGGCCTAAGTTCAATGAGCACCTATTAAAGTGCCCATATTTCTCAACTCCCCATCTAGTGGTTCCATTTTTTCCAAATTACCATTTGGTACTTACGTTATGGAAAAATCATCATTTTGCCCTTTTACTTTACAATTTCCTCAGTTTGGACTCTTGGTCTTTCAATTGGGCTACTCAAGTTAACTTGAGCCTCATTATGGTCCCAAATATGCATTGGAACAATTCCAAGCCCCATTTTCCACTAACTCCATATAAGCCCATAAGTTTTGACAAAATTTCAATTTTACCCCTATACTTGAGAACTTAGGCTTTGAGATTCATTTTACCCCCAAATTTCACATTTGAGTTCCTAAACTTCTTTAAATTAAGTTTAGGTCATTGGACTACCCAAATGCCATCCTTTGACTACACAAATACTTGCATTTGCACTTTAGTAGTTAACTTTTTATTTATTGTAAATAGGTCCATAAACATTTCACAATAGGCAAACCCAGTCACTAACCTTCACCAAACTTTTCAATCAAACCCTATACTTTATTGTTCCCCTTAGAAAGACCCCATAAAAAGCTTAATAGCACATGTGGGTTGCCACGTGCGATGCTGTGATTGGCTAGCTTTACTGATGTGACATTCGAGTTGATCGTTGACTCATTGACCGAACACGTGGCGACCTTCCATTAGTCGCTTTATCCGACATGGTGGTTGACTGAATTTGACTGTGACACATGGTGTTCTCTGATTAGCTGATTTAAATTCATTAGTTTTTCCGTACTGTGCCACTACTACGCATCAGCCTCCGATTGGTTGTGGCCATCCGAAGTGGTTTTACTATGTGTCGGCGTCTGATTTGTCGACCGTTCTTCGACATCCTAGTCAACCGCTAATCTGGCACCCATGCCACATGTCAGCCTCTCATCGATTAACCCACCTGACAAGGATTTTCCTCAACTGACCGTTAAATAAGCACACGTGTCACGCTTCCATTTGTCAATTTCCAATGACGTGATTTTTTATTTGTCTTACTGTTGACTAAGTACATGTGTCACGCTTCCATTGGTCAGTTTTTGATGACGCAATTTTTTCTTTGTCTGACCATTGACCAATGACACACGTCACACTCTGGTTGGCCAATGCTTTCAAATGCTAACCGAGAAGTTAAGTGGGCGCGCTTTACCACACGTCTCTCGCTGATTGGTTGTGCGTGCTAATTGGCCGATGACCTAGCAGGCGGTCCGTTGACCGGCTAGATCATTTACCGATTCGGTCGGACCAGGTTCATGTCCCAAATAGAAAATTGGTTGGTTTAAGCCCAATTCGACTGATTTTTTAAAAATTAAAATTTTTTTAAATTTATTTCCTACATATTGGTGAGTTTAATTTCTTAAATTTATATTTTTAAGTCATATAAAAAAATGAATCTTTAAGTCAATTATTTAGGCTTGAATTGGTTTTATTCTCATAACCATTTTATTTCATGATCAATTTTCATTATTTTTGGATCTTAATTGATCACTTAAGGTCGTTCAAATTCTTGTTTTGGTTTTTCTTGACCAATTCCGGTTCACTTTGAACAATGGTTTTCTCATGAAATTTTCTGATTCTTATTTCTGACTTTTTTTGTGATGAGGAAACAGGGTTTACAGGTTGTCTTCGTCATAGGAAACCTACCGGTGGCTCGAATTGAGCTCAATCAGTTTGACAAATGTTCGGGCGTAGGAGCAAGGATATTGTGCGATCCCACCTGCACTTATCCAGTGATTATTGAGCTGAAAGGAGTATGTAGGCGGGTAGAATACTTCCTTAGGATTCTAGGAAATTTATTTTCTCATTTGGAGGCGGAGAAAAATGTCGATGTCGGAGCTCTAGTTCTTGGATGGTCAACATTTGGAGCAGTTCAGGTTTTTTGAGATTTGGAGGTGTTTAGATGACGAGTGGATGACTCTCTTTATATAGGGTGCTCTTTATATATGAAGCTCAAGAATTGAAGCTTCTATCCATTCTACCATCGATCTTTATGGCTTGCGAGAGTTATGATAGTTTGTCGGCCTTCTCTTTACACGTCTGTTCAGAGGTTGAAGACGATATTGTGCTTGCGTGTGCGAGCTTCACACGTGAGGGCTGCTATGTGATGCGTAATGATTGTCTGGTATTACTGACGCAATATCCCACTTAGCGTTCACATTGTCTGTTGACATGTTGACTAGAATCATAGCGACCTCCCATTGGTCTCTCTATCTGACGTGGCAATTAACTAAATGTGACCGCTAGATGACCATTGTTGACTTTGTCATATCGCGTCATCTAATTGGTTGATTTAAATTCGTCAATTTTCTCATTTGATACATTATTCTCTTGCTATGTGTCCTATTTTGGTTGTCTGTATCCATCCAACGTGGCTTTATCACATGTCGATCGCGGATTAGCATGTGTTACACTCCCATTGGTCAATTCACGATAAAGTGGAATTTATTCAGTTGATCGTTAACGAGAGACACATGTCTCGCACTGATTGGTCGTGAGTGCTGACGGGACGCTGACTTGGCAAACGGTGTGTTGATCCAACTGGACCAATAAAAAAATAAGCCGATTAAAGCCTTATTCGACAGATTTTTTAAAAATTAAATATTTTTTAAATTCATATTCTAAGTCGTGATTACTTAAATTTTCCAATTTTACATTTATAATTCACTCAAAAAATGAATATTTGAAATGATTTTTTTCGATTCAATCCAGTTCGTACTAAACTAATCTAATTTTCTTTTTCAATTTATATTTAGATTATTTTCTATAACTTTTGGAAACTCAATTATCACTTAATATTACTTTATATCTCGTTTTGATTTATTTTTACAATTTTGATTCACTTTAAATCACAATTTTTTTTTCAAAATTTTATTATTCTATAATTTTTTTTATTTTGAGAAATAGTATTTACAATAACATTTAAGATTACACGAGTAACGTCCCGATTAAGATAAAAAATGTTAATTCACATATTACTACTTTTAAAATAAGATATTAAAATCGGAGAAATGTTACTTAAAGCGGATCTTTATATGATCTGGCTTACAAAATACCATGTAGAGGTGATTATTAGGATATGATGATAATAATTTATGAGTGATGCGTTCCAAAGAGATAGAGATATAAACTAGCTACACATAATTTACACAACGGAGTAACGAGTATATCATTCATTACATGAATAAATTTTAGTTTGAGAAATAACTATAAGAAATATTTCAAAAAAGGGAAATGGAATACATATTCTAGAAGATCCTTCAGCTTTACCTCTACCTTATAAGTTGTGATTGAAACTCAGCCTACCTCTAGGCCCATACAAAATTGTTACTAAAATAAAAAGTGTGGCTTAAAAATTATGTGTATGTTGGTAGGATGATGTTGTACCTAAATAATTGGAAGTTGAAACAAGTAATACTAAAAAATAAGTATCTACTTCCAATATAGAGTTACAAGATAGAGTTTCGTCTGATTTTATTTGGGTTAATTGTGTTTTAGGGTGAAAGATATAATCAATCAAATATGTCAATTATAACATGTTAAATTGGATATAGCGTTCATTAATTACTTACTCTCTCTCTATATGATAATCTTTCAAAATAAATTTTTTCAAGTTGTGCTTAAGTGGAATCAAGTTCCACTAAAAGTTGAAGCTTTCAGGAGTTTGAAAAATATTTTAAAAATATATTTTAGTGCGAAGTGTATAAGAAAATATAAAAATATAAAAATACGAAAATAATTATTATACACATAATTTACAATTAGTAATAAGCAACTGGTGAAGCAAGGTGGCTTAATGTGGATTATTGGCTCAGTTGATTCATGTTCCCTCCTTATACCTTTCTATTGCCCTCAGGGTTGATTGCCCACTTGCCGAATGTACAGCTAGTAGCTTTAGGTCATAGGTTTAGTATTTTTGTATATTTTTATCTGCAACAATGAGGCAATGGCCCCCGTAATACTCTATTCCACTTTTTCTTTGTATTCATTGACTCCTTAGATGTAGGATTATATGCAATTGGTGCAGTTGCTGTAGTTTCATAGTTATCTGGAAATTACTTGAGATATGATCCCTTCACGAGAGATCTGCAGCCAAATTTCTTTTGAAGATCGACTTATGATAACTGAGTAAGTTGTTGCATCCATGGCAGTGGATACACTCTGGGTTGCATGAGGGAGTTGGCCACCAATTGAAGATCGGTTCGCATGGTCTTGTTGCATAGATGTATGTATCAGAATTTAAAAGTTTATTTGGCGACTAGATGATAAAACAGATAGAGAGCATATAGAGGCCAGAGTTTCTCGAAGAATCTGCTCATTTATTCATTATCTTGTCCCAAAAGATTGCAACAGATCATTATATGACCCACAGTACCTTAATATTGTTAACCCTGCAAAGAACATCATAGCGTACTGATTTATGGAGAAATATTAATTTGAACATTCCTTCAATATGTATGTAGCGCTATATATAGGAATAGGAATCATATAACAAGGCCCCATTAACTGATGAAAAATCGCAACTTACTCGATCAAGAGATACCAGAACTCGGCTGCTGGGTTGATATCTGTGTGGCACTGTCCAATGAACATCAACCATCATGCGACCTTTGCTCATTTTAGCGTAACAAACAAAGAGGTTAAAAAGAAACAATGATCACTCTTACCAGTACATGATAACCCAGGAAGCGATCACATCCTCTGCAGAAGACTTTGCATGCAGTGATATTTGGATGGACAAGATCATATCGATGATCACGGTGCACCACATTGTAACTGCATTGGAAAACATATGTACCCGAATAGAATTGGAATTGACCTGCACCAGTGCTTGCAGATAAATGAAGAATATAGCCAGCGGTGTCAGGGAGTAGTTACCCATATATATGTTCAAAGCGACCATATACTTTGGCTACTTCATTGTTCACATCCTATCATCATTGAAAAAATTGATCCATTGCCATTGGCAGGCTCATTACTACTTACGATCAAAATTTACAGTATCCACATAACTGAGAGGGAGGGGAAGGAGAGAGTTACGGGCACTCTCATCATTGATTGCACATCCAGAATACTGGCTATGGGAAATAAGCAAATGGAGCAGACGTAAAATGGGAGTCTTGTAGATGGTTGTGGGTCATTCCTCATTTTCTTCACCTGTTTCTTGAAGAGGCGACTCTCTCCAACTGTTCTAACTGAAAATAATAAAAAAAAGAAAAGAAAACAATAAGAATGATAGGCATGCACCGATTTAATCGACCTAATTTCAATATATAATAAAATATTTGACAGGTCCCAAATCCTTAATTTAAAAAATTGGTATGCCAGACTGCACTTGAAAGAAAACATTTATTTATTTCTAAATTGTCGTAGGGCTGTCAACTCCGTGTCTAACAGCTTATATTACTAAATTAAATATTTATTTATTTATTTCTAAATTATTAATAATATATTATATATTTAATTAAATAATATTAATAATAATTTAAAATATCACATTATTATAAAGAATGAAAATTCCAGTAACTAATATATAAAATTTTAGTATTTAATTTCAAAGCCCATTTTAAAAAATAGGGTTTGAATTGGGTATTAGATCAAACACTACCAAAATAGGGGTAATACCTATATGTACCTTTTAATTTTATTTTTATTCAAAATTTCTAATTTTATAGAGGAGTATATGAATAAATAATTTCAGATATACAGGTAGAGTAACAAATAAATTCAAAATCCTAATTTCAAACATCTAGTCAGTGTTACGAATAAATTCAAAATTTAATACTTTTATCATATAAAAGAATAGTTAAAAATATTTCATTTCAGGTGATTTTTTTTCTCCTCATTTCAAATAAAAATTGGGAGTAGTCATATTTTCACTTATTGAAAAAGAATTTGGAATCTTTTGGCCTGTAAACAAATAAAAATAAATCATATTCTTCATTTTCAATAGTTTGAGGTAGATATGCATGGCCCAAATGGATATACCCATTCATGGTACCATAATTTTGTAATGGAAGTTTAAGTGGTTGGTGGAAAAGTCGGTTAGACCTGAACTGCGTCTCCAAGGTCCTCAACCGTTTCATGCGCCCAACTCAAAACTTTACCAACGAGTTTTGTTCGTTGGAAGGGTTGGTCCGTTACCACCATTGGATGCCGGTAATTTTTTCTCAATAAAATATTAAAAAATAATGTTATTTTTTATTTATTGGTGAAAAAATCAGTTAAAATTAATATTTATAATAAATTATACGTACAAATATTATATATAAAATTAAAAAAATAATTATATTAAATTATTTTATATAATTTTGTAATTATATTAAATTATTTTATATAAGTAAAATTATAATTTTGTAATTATAAAAACTTTATTATATTATAAATTAATATTTGATAGTATTTTACATAATTATAATAAATTATTTAATTTATATAAATTGATTTTAATATAAGTATGGTATATAAAAATTAAAAAAATACTAAAATATTTTATATATTAAAATTGATATTATTATATATATAATTAGAAAATTTAATTAAATAAAATATTTATCATAAATAAGTTTATATATTATATTTAAAATTATTTAATTTAGATAAATTGATAACTAATATATATAATTAAAAAAATTAATTATAATAAATTATTTACCACAATTCATATGAAAGAATTCCACAAAAACTTTTATACAACCAATTATTTAACTAGGGAATAATCATGATATTATATAGGAAGAATAAGTTGTGATCTGAGTACATTATTCATATATTACAGTACACTAGTATGATATTTAAAAAAAATAACTTATTTTAATAATTCATATGATATAGATATATAAAATGATAATGGGTGACTTGGTCTTCAATGTTAATACTATATATAGATTACATTCACAATTTTATCTATAATAATATTTTGTGTGATTTGAGATACATCTTGATACTTGTATTGACATATTAATATATGTATTTAATATATTATTTTAGTAGGCTAACAAACTCCATTTTTCTTGATTTGATTTACCTTAGATCATAATATTATAAAATGTTTTCTTTCTAATTTATTATTATTATTATAATACAATTTTAAGTATTAATAAAATCATATTATGTGGTTTAGAATCTTTTCATATTATTATTTATCCAATAAATAATATCTAAATTTTATAATAAATACATTTATATTGTATGTGATAATTAATGTTAAATGTATACTTGTGTTTACCTATAATATCTAAATTTTATAACAAATGAAAATATTATATAAAAAATAATCAATTGAATAATAAAATTTAATAATTTTAATTTTTATCATGAATTTCACTCATTAGCAAGATAATTATAAAATTCCAATTTCTATTATTATCTATCCATCCTAAACTTTTTTTAACTATACACTATCAATGTGAAAAGATAATAAGATAATTCAGTAAGAGTGATTAGAGTTAGTTTATTCACATGTGTAAAATACTTATATTACAAATCTTATTGTAGCTTTTAAATGATAACAAATTTGATATAGAGTTGAAAGAGAAACCATATTACAAGAATAGAGAAGCAATAATGGATAGATTTGCTGTGTTGAATCACTTAATAAGTGTAGGCCATAACCACATTTTCTCTTATGTCAATTATCCTAACAAATTAATTGTAATGGTGATAGGGAGAGGCTAATATGGATAGTTTTGATAGGTGGTTTCAATCGAATATTTTAGTATTTTTTAAATGAAAATTTAAGATTTTAAAAATTAGGTGATTTTTTTAAATCAGTATATTCTTTAATTGAGAGGATGTTCAACTGGTTACTTAAAAATGTGATAATTTTATTTTTACTCAATTTAAATAAAATAATATAGTTAACTGTATATCTATCGGAATTGTACCGAGATCTGAGTCTCTACCCAATCCAGCGGACCCAAGATATGTCGGATTTATTTGGGTCCGTAAATTGAACTTCCTCGCATACAGCCAGTGCGAGTACACCTTTCTAAACTCTTTTCTCGGATAAGGTAGATTAATCAAAACTCGCCTCAACCTAATAAAGTGACATATTTAACCTTGGGTATTAGTACATGTAATCGATTTAAATATTAAATATATAATTGTCTTTCTAAAAATATACTATATTTTATCAACCATACCAACACAGCAAACGTGTAAAATATTCGAGATACATAGCTGATTTATAAATTTTTTAAATATAATGGATTGATTTGTAAAATTTATGTATATTTTAATAAAAATAAATAAGTTTTTTATTCAATGTTCAAATGGGATAGTATTAATAATTACTAGTTTTTCATATGATTTGCATTTTTATTCATTGTAATTTTTAACTTAAATTAATGATTATAAATTCAATGTTAAAAGGATTTGCTATTATTTTGTACATTTTAATTAAATTTTAATATTTATTAATCCTATAAGTTTATTAATGATTTAGATTTTAATAACGTAAGCTTTTTTTTACCATTTAATTTGAACTTTTATTCAAATTTATAATATTAAATAAGCACTAATATATTAATTGACAGAAAAAATGATAATATCTAGAAAAATATTATCATATTTTTTCATTGTATAATTTTAAATAATAATAATATATAATATACATTAATAAAATATTTTATGATAATTAATGAGGGACAATTTACAATTAAAATTTATAAAAGAAATTATTATTATTAATAAATATCAAATATAAAAAAACTTAAGAATTTATTTTATTCTTTCAAAATCTTAAATAATATCAATGTTAGATTGATTGGGAATGTAAAGGATAATGTCATTGCATAACCCAATATCTTCAATCAATTTTCAACATATAAATTGTGCAACAAGTATGTCCATTTCATTTAGTTTTTCCAACTTATTTTTATAATTCTTTTGTTAACTTATAATATTTATTTATTATTTTTAATATGTAATCATTATTTGAATATATTAATTTAGAAATTAAAATTTTTAATTTTGATAATTTTACTTAATGTGTTTAACTGCTATGAAAAATAAAATTAGCACTCAAATTATTTTCCAGAATTCAACTCTATACAGTTTTGTGCAAAAAAAAACTCACGTACTCATTATATAATATTGATCAAAATATAGATATAGGGTTTTTTACATATTCAACTTACAATATTTAAATGAGTTTGTATATTCTCGTAGCATAAGTCAGCAGAAGATGATGTTATGGAATCTCTAACCCATGCCTATCTTTATATTTCAAATTTAATTATTATCAATTCTTTGTTCTTTGTGTATTCAAAAAATTTCTACACTGTTAAAAGATCCATCCAAATATGTGCAATTATAGATGAAAAATAAATAATAAGCACAATACATTTCAAAATACTTTCTACATACTAGAATTTGTCATTTTAAATAGAAAAAGAATGATACAAAAACAGTCACCATCATTACCCAACTTTCTTCTAGGTTACTGGAAATGGAATATCTCACCCTACATCATCTCCCTTGGTATACTTTCCTTAGTACTCTCTTTCACATTCACATTCATCTGCTAACATTGAGTTGTAAGATGGCCTTCAGACTGTATAGATCTGCCAAATAAGGGTGTTGCAGTGTATAAAATACGATGATTCTCTTGTCCAGATTGAAAACCAGCAACTTCTCCAGCAAGTTCAATGCAAATGGGTCTGCAAAGGGAAAGAGGCTTGAGAGTGGGATTTCTCTGATGTATGGTAATGACTTGATGAATTTTCTGCATGTAGGTCTTTGGATCGAATCTATATCTGCTTCCTCAGGTTTATCCAGAACCGTGATTATAAGCTTCATCTGATCCATAGAATTTATTCCAGGAAAGATAGGCCTCCGACCGAGAATCTCCGCAAAGATGCAACACACAGACCATACATCTATTGCAGGCCCATAGTTGTAGGAACTAAGAAGCAGCTCTGACGCACAGTATCATTGGGTGACAACATACTCTGTCATGAACTCGGATTCATCCTGTGTTGTAGCCCTTGCCAACCAAAAATTGCATATCTTCAAATCACAGTTGCGGTTGACAAGGATGTTTGCAGGTTTTAGGTTGTGATGTAGAATGTTAGCCAAGTACAAGTATCTATACAAGGTAAATATATGTAACAAATAAATAATAATGATGAACTCACGTCTTTATTATACAAAAACATAGTTAATTCATGTAAGATTACCTCGAAGATGAAGTACTATTGAACCTGGGCCTTCCAAAGTGGTTATTGTGATACAGGAATGCCATTCAGATTCGTTTCCATCAAATCGTAAACCAAGTGTATGTACCGGAATTTGCTCTTCTTGGTTGGCAGTATTACCTTCTTGAGTGAGATGACATTATCGTGCATCATCTGTCGGATCATGATCTCCCTTAGGATTCTCACAACGGTACTTGGATCACTAAATAGGTTGGAGATCTTCCTGAAGGCAACCTTCTCACGAGTCACATGGTCATGCATAGAGCAGACCGTGCCGTAGGATCCTCTCTCGATAAGCTTGATAGGGAGGTACCTGGCCTCCATCTCAAACACAGTCTTCCCTATATTGTAGTAGTTCTTTCCACTCTCTTCAAACCCTTTAGGAGGCGCAACAAGTTGAACAAGAGCTGCCATCTATTCACAAGACAAAAAAACGCCATTGACATAAACAACCCATGAAATTTGACGATCAGATATGATGAATTCTGACAACATAATTGAGTTAAAACTGCATAAAATCTGAAAATATATACACACCTTGAACCAACAAGATTTCATACCCAACAACATCCGCAACATGAAATCAGAAAAGAAACACCCCAATTCAAATGTCAATGAAAAGAAGAAGTGAAAGACGGGAACTTGATTTGACAAAGGGTTCTTGCGATATTCTCATGCACAGTGGAGAGAAGATTATTAATTGCTGTTGAAGTATATAATACTGGCTCACAGATGAGATGTATTTATATAAAAGCATCTAGTAGTTAGTTTAATGGGATAAACTCTAATTACCATAGACGCATATATTACAGTTAGAGTGAAATATTGCAGATATATTTTTGAAGATTGATTTAACAAATTATTCAATCGGCTATGCTAATTATTTTAATGATTAGAGACACGTTAAATTTAACGCAAAATAAAAAAAAAAAACATACAGTCTACTTATCTTGGCCAGTCGACTCATTCATAATGGCGCTCTCATTAATATTTATACGGCATGGTCTGCTAGAAATCAAGATTGATACAAGAATTAAATCTTGAATCGAAAATGTAATGTCGAACCAGAAATTTAAAATTGAACTAAAATTTAAAATTAAATTGTATCAAAAATTGATATTAAAATTATAATATAAATCCAAACTATTAATTAAGATCGAATCGAATTAGAAAATGATATCACAAACTAGAAAAATGTTGTTTTGACCGATTAATATCCAAATTTCACATTAACTTAAAAGAGTGGATAAAAAAATAGAAAAAAAATAATTTAATTAAATGTAGAAAAAAGAAAAGGTGTTAAGTTGACCCGACCGGCAAAATAGTGTCAAAAATTTCGAAATTGGGATTTAAGCTTAATTAAATTGGAAATTGATATTGAATCAGGAATTAAAACTTGAAAAACTAAGATTTAGAATCGAACCATATTGGAAATATATTTAGATAGTAAACTTGAAAAATGAGTATGTTCATGAAATTACACTACAAAAACCTCAATTGATCGTAAATCAAGAATCGATAAAAGTACAAATGAAAATTGGTTCGAATCGAGATCGAACCAAGTTGAGATAAAAATTCTCGATTTTTAGGTGGGGCTATACAAATCGAAAAATAAAAATTATAGAGTTTAATTGATATGGAATTAGATAATGAATTTTTAGAAAAAATAATTAGGTTAAGAATTAGTCGAATTGGAGGTGAATTAGCAAAAAACAACCCAAATCGATTGAACCGACTTGGAATGGCAAATCCCTAACTTTTAGATTGGGCTAGATAAATAATAAAAATAGCCATTTTAAAGTTCAACTTTTAGGAATTTGAATTCTAAACCATGTTCTCTCGAAACGAGAAACCGAAAATTTTCGAGAGAAAATTGCAGACCTAAGTGACCGGAATTGGTAAATAAAGTCGAAACAGAGATTTGGAGAATCCCAAGTGCCCAATAAATACTTAAAAACTATGAAAAAACCATAAAGTGGATAAGATGTGAAATTCATACCAGTTTAGGGTGAACCGGACCTGAACTAGATAGAACTATAAAGAACCCATTCAAAGATTATTTTTATAGGCGACTTAATTTCATCGATTTGGATAATTGAAGCCACTATTAGATAGAAAATAAATTTAGACAAATTTATAAATTTTTAGGTTTTAGAAAATCAGTCAAATTGGACCTAAACTAACCAACTTTCGATTTTGGGTCACCAAACCCGGTCTGACCGAACTAGTCAACAGTTTAGCCAGTCAATGGACCGCCTGTGTAAACTCCACTCTTTGGAGTTAAGGAAAATTGGGAAAAGAACCTGTCAAACCGAGTGAGAAAACCGAAATGGTTCACAAATCTGATCATCGGAGAACGGGCAAATTGGAGAATTTAAAACTCCCGAGTGACCCAAAAGAGTTCATAAACCTTGGAAAAGTACCTTAGGACAAATTGGGAGAGAAAAATTAAATTGGTTCGTGTGAAACAGATTCTAACCAGATTGAACCAGTTTATGAACTGAGCTGGTTTGTGAATCGAAATCGAGAGTGAGAGGGCAAACCGGGAAAATTATGGATCCCAAGTGACCTAAAGAGTCACATAAGTCATAAAAAAAGGAATTTAGGATGAATGGGGGATAAAAATCAAACCGATTAAGGTTAACCGGATCTGAACCGGATTGAACCGGTTTGAACCACTATTGAACCGACTGCTAAATTCATTTTTCTAGGTGGCTTAGAAAATTCTAATTTGAGAATTGAGGCCACCATTTGATAGATAATGAATTTAGAAAATTTTAATTTTGAAAAACTCGGTCGAATCGGGCCTGAGCTAATCGGTTTATACTTTGAACCCGATTGGAATTAGTTTGGTCCAGTTTGGAATAGTGTCATCTTCTTCCTTCAGATGACAACACTGTTCACTCGTTGGAAAATCGAAGTAGTACCGGTGAAGAGGAAATATTTTTGTTTAGTATGTTTCAAGCCATCAATGACTGTCATAAAGGTGCCAAATGGACGGTCGTCGAGTCCCTAAGCTCCTATATAAAGAGCCACTCTCCATTCATCCTCTCCACACCTAAAAACCTCACTCTCTCTCAGCTACTCAGTTTTCCAGCGAAACTCGAACTAGAGCTTCGATATAGGGTCTTTTTTTAGCCAAAGAAGGTGTGGTCGGGTTCCTTAGAACCGGGGAGAAGTCAGCTACACGGTGGTAGTCTTCATTTACTCCAGCGGACCGAAGCTACCCTATTTCGGCTGTGCTTAAATAAGCCAATTCGAGCCCTCCTCATGCCAAACCAAGCTCTCCCAACACCTCATGAGCCCTTCTACGGCCAAATTAGAACTGAAAGATAAGCTAATTCGACTCCCCTCTGTAATTTCCGACCAGTGGTAAAGAGAGAACTGACATAATTTCTATGATAAAATTCTCACCTAATTCAGTATCAATTGATTCAATTCTTGATCCTAGGAGTAATCTCAGTAGGAGAGCTATCTGCCCAGATTGAGAGCTCGGACTGCCGCGCCCCTGACGATGAGCATTTGAAGCTCTCTCTCTCTCTACGTTCTATTTTCCGGCAAAACTTCATTTGAGCTCGTTCTAGCGTTAAAACTTGTGATTCAAAGTGTAATTGAATCGTATGAAGATGTAGGAACTCCAATTTAACTTCAATTTCAACAATTAAACTTGTTTGATTGGTCAATTTGATGAAATCAAATTCGGCTATGTTGGAAAGTTGAAATTGGGGAAATTTGAGGATTTTGAAAATTCGAGGGACTAAAATATAATTTTATAAAATTGGGGGCCAATTGGACATGATAAAAGTGTTAGAGGACCAATTGAGCAAATTTTAGAATTTCTGGGGTAAAACTTACCATTTTTGTAAAGGAAGGGCAAAATGGTAATTTTAGAAAAATTAGGGACCAAATTGGGAATTTGTGAAACTTGAACCCCTTTTTGTGAATTTGAATAAATTGAGGTCTCAAGGAGAATTTTTAAAGTTTCGGGACTCAATTTGGGAGGAAATCAACATTTGGGGCCTAAAGTAAAAGAAAAATAACTTTATAGACCAAATTGCAAATATTTGAAAAGTTAGATATTTTAGTTATTTATAATGAATGAAGGCTATCAAGCCAAATGATAATAAACAAAAATGTTCATTTCGTGTAGGAAAACTAGATATCGGGAACACCAGCTGAGATTAAGCTCGTAAGGGATAAAAGTCGACTTAGAATAAATACACTACACGATCGGGTGTGTGAAAATTTAATATTATACCCAGTTGGGATGATAAGCAACTCAAAAATGAAAATTCACTGCTAAGTGATATTTTAATCATCACACCTGAGAGTAGTGATGTGGAAATCTAGTGGAAAAATTATTTACCAGGTTTAAGTACCAATGATTAAACTTACTCGAAGGAAGTAGAAAACTCGTTCATCGGTTATAAGTGGAGATGTCCTTATACTAAGTTGATATGATGGACAGTTGAAAAGTATATTTTGTTGGAAGTTCTCTCCCCTAACTATGTGCCACTACTTAAATATTTTGGGAGAACTTCTTGACGGGAGCTCGAATAGCTCTGTTAGGCCGGAGGCCTCAGTTTTGGAACTTGGGGGCTAATATGCCCAATTTTAAAAATCTCGAACAGTGGGCCCTAGGCTAGTTGGCACGAGTAGGAGCTCATAAACAAATATGATTAATATGCCATGAAAACTTAAGTAAATGAGTTGTTTGGCCATGGTACTGAGATAGGACCGACACACTCGGTCAATTAGTGGCAGTGTGACACGACAGGTTTTCGTACTAGTTAAGAAAAACAGCTGTAAGTCGAGTTGAGGGTCGGGGCCGTCAAACTAGTGGCACCACAGATTATATACATTATGTGAAAAATTGTTGATTGTGCATGCATTGTGTTACGTGACCTTCAAGACGCCCAAGAGGGGTAGTGATGCATCCTAGGGCTCTAGATGACCTGGTGGATATAAGGGCAGTTAGTCGTACTAGAAGTCTTGTGAAGCTCGGAGTAGTTTCAAGCGCATGAGACTGGGGTGAGGATAGGATGAGATCTCTATCCTCATACGAACACGAAGATTTGTTACGAGATTGAGGGTTGGATGTCGCGAACATCCACTCATTCTTAGGGTAGAAGTAGACGTACTTCTATATAGGTGGCCGGTAAAGTTGCTTTGATGACACAAGTGGGTTTAGTGGACGGACTCGCCTGTGATTGTGTGTTCCTTCATTATGAATGGCGTGTATTGGTTACTTAATATATCGTCGTGAGAAGAAATAATTATGAAAAATTGAGATTTGAAAATAGAAAATTTTAAAAAAAATTAAGGAGTCTAGCACACTTCAAATTGAAACCTATTGTTCATCGAAAACTTCATTTTTTGAAAAATACTCATTCACTGAGTTATAGAAACTCACCCCTCTTTTTACCCATTTTTAGGAAATAGAGAAAATGAATAGGGATAACACCAAGCCTTACCCTCTTAAAGTATGTTTAATTTCTTTTAAGCTTTCATTTTATTTGATATATGTCTTTCCAAGGAACAAGGTTGAAGGTACGCCTGACTCCTCTTGAGTTAAAGAAGCGTAAACCCCACACTTTTGAGTTAAGGAAAATCGGGAAAAGAACCGGTCAAACCGAGTAAGAAAACCGAGCCGGTTTACATTTGGGAACAAGCAATATGGAAATTTACAACTTCCGGGTGATACAAAGGGTTCATTAAACCTTGGAAAAGAAATTTAAGAAAAATTAGAAGACAAAAACCAAATTGGTTTAGGTGAACAAGATTCCATAAGAAGTTTGAAGTTAAGTGTGCTTGCCCGAGAATGGGTGACCTCCTGGCGAACGTACGCTATATCATAAATAACCATAAATTAATATATATTTAATTATTAGAATTAATACCGAAATTAAATTATTGGAATTAATACCAATAATTTATGACAATATTAATACTACTAATAAATCTCTCCCATTTAATACACGGGTTTTACACCTATATCCCCATTCATTCTCCTCACACCTGAACACTTCTCTCTCTCTACTGCTCCATTTCCCAGTAAAACTCGAACTAGAGCTTCGACTTGAACAAAGGTCAAGCTCTTTAGAACCGAAGAGAAGACAGCTATCCGATAGCAAACTCCAGTAAATCCGAGAATCGTTGGAGAAGCGCCGACATGATGGAATAGTGAAGCAACTCCGGCGGACCAAAGCTGCCCTATTTCGGCCAAGCTGAAATCAGTCATTTCAAGCCCTCCTCAGGCCAAACCAAGCCCTTCCAACATTTCCTCAGCCTTTCCACGGCCGAATTAGGATCGAAAGGATGAACCTCAGGACGAGACCTATCTGCCCAAATCGAAAGCTCGGACCGCCGTGGTTTCACCGGAACGCGAAATACCGAGAACGCCAACAAGGATAAGCTCGCGTGAATACAAAGAACCAGTCTAGTGGAATTCACGACATTAACAGGTGAGTGGGTTTACTAACATCATATCCGGTTGGGATGATGAACACAACTTAAAATTATAAACCACTTACCGGTTGTGAGTGGGTTTACTAATATCATACCCGGTTGGGATGATGAGCAGAACTTAAAGATAAAAACCACTTACTGGTTGTGAGTGAAAATTTTATATCATACCCGGTAGGGGATGATAAGTACCTCGGTATAAAAACTCATTGTTTAGTGGTATTTTAATCATCACCACTTAGAGAAAGTGATGTGAATATTATGCGAAAAAACTACTTACCGGTTGTAAGTAGATCATACATGGTTGGTATGATAATACTTCCTCGAAGGAAGTTGAAAACCCGTTCATCGATTATGAACGGAGATGTCCTTATACCAGTTGGTATAATGGACAGTGAAAACCTATTTTGTCGGAAGTGTTCTCCCTTGACTGTGTGCCAATGCTTAAACTATTTGGGAGACTTTCTTGACGGGAGCTCGAATAACTCTTATAGGCTAGGGGCCTCGATTTTGGAACTTGAGGGCTAAAATGCCCAGTTTTTCTGAAAATCTCGTATAGTCGTTCCAAGGCCATTGGCACGAGCAGGAGCTCGTAAACGAACATCATATATGTGCCATAAAACTTAATAAGTGAATTGTTTGGCCATGGTACCAAGATAGGACCGACATGCTCAGTCAACTAGCGGCAGTGCGACATGACAGGTCAACGGACTAGTCAAGACAAACAACTGTGGGTTGAGTTGAGAGTCGGGGCCATTGGACCAGTGGCACCACAGATTACATAGCAATATAAGAAAACATTGTTTGTGCATGCACTGTGTCACGCCCCGATCCGGTTTGGTCGGATCCCCGTGATCAACCCGCCACTCTCCTGATTTACTAAAGAATTTTCCCTTATATTATAAATCGTAAAGAGTAAGGCGTTAACCTGCACCTTTTTCTAGGAATATCATAAATCAAAACTGCATAGTAATTTAAATTAGTTGTACCTATCTTGCAGGCGTTTAATTGCGCAAGTCCTTTAAGGTTCGGCTTTCCGGGACTTCCTGAAAGGGGTATAAGGGAGGGGGTGAGTACAACTACTCAGTAAATAGGATTCAAATCTTTTAACTTTCAAGAAAAACATTTATATGGAGTGTGCCAGACTCTGTTTTTCAAAAATCATTTCATTTAAAAATTCGTGTTTTTCCATTATTTCTTAGTTATCGGTGTGTCATCACCCAACACACATCCTTCATCATGAAGGTTACACACATTCGCAAGTCAATATCACTACTGAACCCGCTAGTGGCTTCGGAGCGACTTTTCCTGCCACCCGGATAGAAGTACGACCACTTCTACCCTGGGAATGAGTGGATGTACGCGACATCCGACCCACAATCCCAAAATCGCTTCTTCGTGTCCATATGAGGACAGAGACCTCATCCTGTCCCCACCCCGGTCTCATGCGCTTTGTGCTACTCCAAATTTCGCACAGACACCTAGAACGACAATCTGCCCTTATACTCACCGGGTCGTCCAGGGCCCTTAGGACATATCACTACCCCTTATGGGCGTCTTGATGATCTCGTACTCATGTGCATGCACAAACAAAGTTTTCTTAAATTACCATGTAATATGTGGTGCCATTTGTCCCAATGGTCCCGACCTCCAACTCAACCTGTAGCTGTTTGTCTTAACTGGTCCGAAGACCGGTCATGCCGTACTGCTACTAGTTGACTGAGTATGTCAAACCTGCCTTGGTTCGAATTTTTTTAAAAAACTGGGCATTTTAGCCCTCAAGTTCCAAAACCGAGGCCCCCGACCTATAAGAGCTATTCGAGCTCCCGTCAAGAAGGTCTCCCAAATAGTCTAAGCAATTGCACACAGTCAGGGGAGAACACTTCCGACAAAATAGGTTTCCACTGTCGATTATACCAACTGGTATAAGGATATCTCCATTCATAACCGATGAACTGGTTTTCAACTTACTTCGAGGAAGTCTCATCATACCAACTGGGTATGATCTACTTACAACCGGTAAGTAGTTTTTTTTTGCATAATTTTCACATCACTTTCTCTAAGTGGTGATGATTAAAATACCACTAAACAGTAGGTTTTTATACCGAGGTACTTATCATCCCCAACTGGGTATGATATATAATCCCACTCACCCGATAGTGTAGTGAAATTCCACTTAGTCGGGTTCTGTCATTAGCAAGCTGGACCTCGACTGACATTCTCGATGTCTCGTTCTCCTACATGAGATGAACATAATTTTTCATTATTCTTTTGCCCAATAGCCCTCATTCGTTCCAAATGAATGAGAAAACCCAACTTAACATATATTTGCAATTAGGTCCCTAAAGTTAATTTTCTTTAACTTTAAGTTCCTATTGCCGAGTTTTTCCTAAATTCGAGTCCTGAAACCTTTAAAATTTATCTTAGGACCTCAAATTATTTGATTTCATACAAAAGGGTTTAATTTCCCAAATTTCCAATTTGGTCCTTCAAATTTCCCAAAATTACCATTTTGCCCCTTCTTTAGAAAAATGGTAAATTTTTGCCCCAAAAATTCTAAAATTTATCAATTGACCCTCTAATATTTTTATCATAACCAATTAACCCTCAATTTTAAAAATTACATTTTTGGTCCTTCAAATTTCCAAAAATCCCCAATTTCCCCAACTTTTTTTCCCAATTTCAACTCTTCAACACTGCCAAATTTGATTTCATCAAATTGATCAATCAAACACCTCGAATTGTTGAAATTGGAGTTGAAATTGAGTTCCTACATGTTCATACGATTCTAAGGAACTTTGAATCATAGATTTTAATGCTGGAACGAGCTCAAACGGAGATTTATCGGAAAACAGACTATAGAGAGAAAAATCTTTGATTTCTCACCGGTGAGGGCGTGGCGGTGGAGCTTTCAAATTTGGGCAGATAGCTCTCCTACATAGGTTTTTCCTAGGATCAAGGATGACATCAATTGATGTCGAATTGGATTCGAATTTCTTCATTGAAATTCAGTCGACTCTCTCTCTAACAATGATCTGAAAGTTTGCATAAAAATTTTTGACCGAAATTTCGGGTTACAAAAATCATACTTCCCAGGAGGTCACCCATCTTTACACTACTCTAAGGCAAGCACACTTAACTTTAAAGTTTTTATGGAATCTAGTTCACCTAAACCAATTTGGTTTTTATTTTCTAATTTGTCTTAAGTTTCTTTTCCAAGGTTTAATGAATCTTTTGGATCACCCGAAAGTTGTAAATTTCCATATTGCTTATTCCCAAATGTAAATCGGCTTGGTTTTCTTATTTGGTTTAACCGGTTCTTTTCCCAGTTTTTCTTAACTAAAAAAATGCGGGCTTTACACACTGTGAGTACGGGATCATCAAGATGCCCATGATGGGTAGTGATGAGTCCTAAGGGCACTGGACGACCTGGTGGCTATAAGGGCAGTTCGTCGTTCCAGGTGTCTGTGCGAAATCTGGAGTAGCACCAAGCGCATGAGACTAGGGTGGGAACAGGATGAGGTCTCTGTCCTCATACGAACATGAAGAAGTGATTTCGGGATTGTGGGTCGGATGTCGCATACATCCACTCATTCCCAGGGTAGAAGTGGTCGTACTTCTATCCGGGTGGCAGGAAAAGTCGCTTCGAAGCCACTAGCGGGTTCAGTAGTGATACTGACTTGCAATTGTGTGTAACCTTCATGATGAAGGATGTGTGTTGGGTGATGATACACCATGGTAAATAAGAAATGGTGGAAAAACCTTAATTTTTAAATGAAGGGATTTTTGAAAACAAAGGAGTATGGCATACTCCATATAAATATTTTTCTTAAAAGTTAAAAGCTTTTAAAAGCCCATTCATTGAGTAGTCGTACTCACCCCCTCCCTTATATCCCTTTTAGGAAAAACCGAAAAGTCTCCCCTTAAAAACCGTCAACTAAGATTCCTGTAAGATAGGTATGTAAAGTTTTAAATTTCATGCAGTTTTGATTATGTTATTCCAGGAAAATGTGCAGGTTAAAGGACGCCTTACTCTTTACGGTTTACAATAAGGGGAAATCCTTTAATAAACCGGGAGAGTGGCGGGTTGATCACGGGAATCCGACCAAACCGGGTCGGGGCGTGACAAGAAGGAGGAAACTCCTCTTGAACCAGGAGAGTGACGGGTTGGTTACAGAGATCCAACCAAACTAGGTCAGGGCGTAACAACCCGCTAGGTTAGCGGGCGCGACCAATCATCGCGTGACACGTGGCAAAGCATGTCCAGTTAGCCGCTCATTCAGCGCTGGCCAATAAGGGAACGACACGTCTCCTTGGTCAAAGGTCAAAGAAGGAAAATTCACATTAGCAAAGCTCGATCAATAGGAGAGTGACACATGTCCACAACCAATGATTAACTAAGGAGAAACCTCATTAGTAAGGCTGACCAATGAGAAGTTGACATGTGGCAAAGGGTGCTATGTTAGTAGTCGACTTGGATGTCGAAAAAATAGTCAACCAAACAAAGGTCAACATGTGGCAGAGCCATAGTAGACGATGTCAGCCAATTAGACGTTGACACGTGGCAGTCGTACAGTGAGTTGGGAGGAAAAATCTGATTTATTTAAACTAGCCAATTAGAGGCTAACACGTGGCAACCACATAGTGCGGTGGAGGAAAATCTAAATTATTTGAGTCAGCCAATGGGATGATGCCACGTGTCACAGTCAACTATTGACGTTAGCAGGCCACACTAGAACGAGTGACCAATGGGAGGTTACTACGTGGCTGGTCAACGAGTCAAAGGATGACTTGGATGCTGAGTAGGAAGTTGCGTTAACGAAGCCAGCCAATCAAGATGTGCCACATGACAGTTCGCACGTGGAAGCTCCCACACGCAGAACAATGTCATTTTTGTATTTTGTGGCACGAAGGGTCGGAATTTCCTCGGGAATGAAAGTCATAGTTTTGGGCCTCGTGGACAATGTTATTGTGTAACTACTCCGACGTACCTCTAGTCACCATTAAGCTCATGCAAGAGACAACCAACTTGTAGAGAAACTCCGTAGAAATCTATAGAACCAAGAATCACCATTTTTTGTTACCAAAAATACCTTAATCGAAGCTCTGATTTGAATTTTGATGGAAACATGAGCTATTATGTTTTCGAGAGGAATTATAGTGTATGGAGGGGAGAAGAGTGATTACTATTTATATAGTAAACTCATGGACTCGAATAGTTATTTATCTTGTCCTTACTAGTCCATGATTTGCCCAAAATCATCAACTAGTATGTGGTGATTGGTTGGTTCAACGTAATTGGGTTTGCTATTAGCTAACTCAGTGTATTTTTCACGTGGCACACAAGGATTGACCACATCCTCTAACGTGGTTGTTTGACTATGTTGTTCTTCATTTGATTAGTCTTGATCGGTTTAATTCTCGTTGACCCAATTCACATCTATTTATAGGTCCAATTAAACCATATTTTAACGATATAAGTAGTTTTTCAATCGATTCAGGATCGATTCTATCAATTTTCTAATTTTTTATAAAAATTTTCTAAAATTATTTACTTATATTTTGAACCCAAATTTACCATTTTATACTGATCTACTATAAAAATTAAATATTGAATTGTTTCCTTCGGTTCAAGTTGATTTTCTTTCCATTTATCAGTCAAATTATTTTAAACCCCTAATTCTTAATTTACACTACTCTTATAACATTTATCCAATTTAATTCACTAATTTATTATATACGTAGTGATTCTCAATTTATTTTATTTTTTCAATCACTGATTTGTATTGATTTTTCGGTTTAACTTGACTCTCTATGTTATATATTATAAATATAACAATTCCAAATACAAGTAGTCATGACACAAGTTAATTGGTAAAATGTAATCCTCAACAAGATGCATATAATTTTGAATAAAATCCATCAAACTCATGACTGGTACCATATACCATCAAGTTTAATAGACCAACTATCTCTATGCACCTAAAGTATGAATGAGAGTTACTTATGAGCAAACTGTTCTCTGTTAGGTCAAACCACATCCCACACAATCTTAAGTTTAATAAGAGTTTTGTATTATTCCATAGTTTGAGTTAGCCGATAGTCTGAGAGATTCCATATTTTAGAACCCAAAAAGTACTAACTTCTAAGTAGGCATCTATTGAGCATGGTGCCAAAGTAAGAGATGTTTCAAATGAAGGAGTCCTTATCAACATGTATTACCATCATTCCTAGGTAATTTAGAATGTAATGTGGTATGGATGTGAGCAAGAAATTATGAGGCATTCAATAAACCCCAATAGGGTTGTAAGGCATGGGGACCACCAAGAGTAGTCAACTCATCTTCCTCTTTCTCTCTACAGTAGAGAAAGAGAAAGTACTCCTATGGCAGGTCTTGTCATAAATGGACCTTAGATGGGATACATAGCTCTCTAGTATTAAGAGTGAACGTGAGGCTGGAGATGACTATTTGGCCAGGGATGTTACAGGGCGGAGCGGGTTTTAGTGAACTCGTGTCCGGGTTCATATTCGATCCGATTTTGAGTCTGCTAGGCTCGAGACTTACTTGTATTCAAGTCGAGTTTATATTATTTTTTTAATATATATTTTTTATCAAATATAAAAAAATTTAAAATTATTGTGATATATAAATTTTTTAATATTTATTTGATAATTTAATTTTTTAAATGTCTATTATCTTTAATTTACCTAATAATTTACTATTATAATTTTTCATTAATTTGAATAAGAAACGATCAATTAGTAAAACTGTGAATGTGATAAAATTAATTGACGTGATATTAATATTATTTTGTATTAAATAATAAAGTGTGATATTAATTTAATGTAATATAAATTTTATAATGTAATTTTTACAAGTATTTATAAATTTATTACCGTATAAGAAAGAAAAAATAATATATTAGATTATAAAAAATAAAAAAAATTAATATAGTAGGTAGAGAATATATTTATAAATCTATTAAAGTATAAGAAAGGAAAAAAATAATATAATATAAGAAGAATATATTTATAAATTTATTAGGGTATAAGAAAGAAAAAAATAATATAATATAATGATGTGATAGAAAAAAATATAATAATTCTTAAATAACTTTTATATTAAAATTTTTTAATATTCTTTTTATATTTAGTGAAATGATGTGGTTGCATTAAAAAAGGAAAAAAATTTAAACAACTGTAGGCACATATTTAGGTCCACTTTTCTAGACCCGAGCTGGCATGAATCAAACTTGCAGGAGCTGAGGCGTTTTGTAGACCCGAGCTCGCATGAATCAAACTTGCAGGAGCTGAGGCGTTTTGTAGACCCGAGCTCGCATGAATCAAACTTGCCGGAACTGATACGTGGATCTCGGGTTCAATTTATGGATCTGAATCGGAGCACGGACTCGACCAGATCCAAGGCTATTCAAGTCCGCTCGGATCGGGTAAGGACCCAAAGCTCGGGTCTCATTTACATGCCTATTATTTGCTACCCAACCTCGAGTGACCCCACTGGATGTGCCTACGTATCCCCGGAATGCTCGGTGAAAGGGGTGGAGGTCCCTCCCTCTAGGTGAGTCTTTAGACCATCTCTCTTACTCTTTTTTTTTCCTAATTCTATGACCAAATTAGTTCAAGTAGATCTACATCTTTATGATTTAGTGTCATTATGAGTAAGTTTGTATAATTAAAATTCTAGCCCAAAAAAGTAATTTTTAAAATTTAGTGTTATTCCCAATTTTGATCTAAACTTTATTTGTTTACTTAAAGTACTTTTTTTTTACACAAAATTTACTTAAAAGTACTTGAACTTTCGTCCTAGTATGAATTTTGGCATAACTCTTTGTATTAGCCTAAAAATACTCTTACTATGCTTCATACAAACTTTCGCTTGAATTTTATAGTTTTTTAAGTAACATAAAATAATGTTATTTCAAGTCAAAATTGATATAACTAATAAAGTTTATGTATATTTAACTCTAGTAAATATAATAGAAAATAAAATTTTTAATCATTTTTAAATCGACAAAAAAAACCGCACCAAAATCCAAAATAGCTTAATTATACTTTTTGAGCTATTTACATTTATTTTTCTTTTTTAAAATTATATTAAATTGTTTTTATATTAAATGGTTTGCAGTGATTTACGGTGTATTAGCTTATATTGCTTTAGAGTATAGTAGTTTAAACGGTTTGAGCCATCACTAAAATAAAATGGGGTGGTTTAAAGTGTTTTATTTATTGATTAAATTCACCTCTAAATCACTCTAAACTTATTTTTATACTAACATTCAATAACCTAATTTTGGGTATTTGAATTTATTGTTTTATTTGTTAATTAAATTAATTTAATATTATTATTTATATTATTAATTTATTTTTTATTTTTTATATTTTAAATAAAATTATATATTAATAATATTTTATATAAAATTATATTATATAAATATATAATAAAAATATTATATATAAAAAATTAAGTGTATAAAATATATAATATAATTTATTATATATTTATATTATAATTATAATATATATAAAATTAATATTAATTATTTTATATAATATATTATTTTAGTATATAATATATTTAATATAATTTAATTATATATAATAGCTAATAAATTATTTAATTTAATAAAAAATAAATTTATATTTACAATTTTTGTTAATAATGTTTAACTCAATTCAAATATATTCAAATGATAAATTAGTAAAAAAATTTAATATATTCAAATCTGTCACTTAAATTACTAGTGTAATAACTATTCAAATCCCTAATTTTAAATATAGTGTTAAAATTTTAATAAATGTAATCCAAAAAAAGAAGAAATATATTTTTAAATAATCAACTTCTTTGTTTTCTTGTAGCTTATACCAACGAAAAAAGGGTTTATCTTATTAAGATTATGTCATGGTAGTTATATAATCATGTTAATGATAGTTCTATAATCACGTTAAGGATGGTACGTAGATTATAGATCGATTCGTATCCATATGTTTATATGAATGTATATATACGGGTCGAATATCTAATGGTAGTTCTATAATCAGATGATGCACAAACTCATATCCATGTGTATGTATATATATGGATGGAATATAAAAAATATATATAATTTTCTATTATAATAAGAGTTAAAAACATTGCCTAATAAAAAGATAATATTAGAAAAATAAAAAATTATCTTTAATTAATTTTTTTTAACATTTTAGTTTTTTTGCCCAATTTATAATATTTTAGTGCCACTTCAAAATAGGATATTATAAAAATTTTCAAAATTTATTAATTATAAGTGTTTTTAAATACAAATTTTAAATATATTCTAAATAAATTTGTACATAATATATAATTTTTTGATATCGTACTATAAAAAATAATGTATTCATATAAATATTTTTTTTATTTTCATTTATAAGACGAATTAAAATTTTAATTTCAAGTCAAATATAAATATAAAATTAATAATGTATTATAAACTATTTTGAGCCGATAAAATATTAAACTAATCGTGTGAAATAACCTGTTCAACATCCATGAGGTGATGGGGTCCTAAGAGCAACAGGGGCAAATTTTTTTGTCTCCAAAAGGAACAAACGATATTGTTTGATATTTAACATTAAAAAATAAAACGATATAGTTTGATACCACTAAAGATTATTTATTTTTCAAACACCATGGGAAAATGTAGTTTTTTTGCCTAATAATCAAAATAATTGCATTTTCCTCATCGTTGTTTCGAGCAAAAAAAAATCGTTGGCCAATACTATCGAGGCTACCCGGTCCTCGAAGGTACACAGGGATCCTGTAAGACCGGATCAAGTCGAACGGGTCAATCATTCACCCGTATTTTAAACGTATATTTATTTTAAAATAATAACTTATAATTTATCAAACACTTACTATCGTCTTGCAATATTTTTTTCGAGTAAAGGTAACATCAATTCATTTCACAATAACATTTTAATTATCTTCATCTCTATTATATATCCATCATGCAAGAGCATTTATGGCGTACCACTTTGATGGGTTATTAATGGTATGGAGCAGCAGCAGGGCTTCGACAGAGATTCCCCTTTCATTTAAAGCCCTTCCCTGCTGCTACAACAGTGCAAACTGGGGAAGGACTTATATTTTCTTTTAAGTGAGATAGGTAGAAAGAATAAATAGATACCATTAAAATATATTTAATTAAAGGAGATAATGGTGGTTCATATTGGTGGCGCAGTCGTCTTAGTTATGGTTCCATTCTGCGGGCTCTGAATTTTTAACCTCTATACCATTATGTACAGTACAGTGGATGGACTGGAATTCAAATTGATGAATTGTGAGATGGGTCTGGTAGAGCAAGAAACAAATGTAGGAACTCTCAGTACTCTTGACTGAAGGAGGGACTGACCTGAATCATGCATGCCCTTGGGCATAACTTTCGTGGTGTCCATTATAATCTTCGATGTAACCTCACTAGTTCCTTAAACGAGCCACTGACCGGAAAGACAAAATGTTCTGATACATGTAGTGTACTGATACATGAAACTGTTTCATCTTAGTTCATATGATTGATATATAATGGGCATCGGGTTTGTTCATGCTTGAACAGATACATTTTTGTCCAGGAAAATGAAGTTGCCCATGGGAGGTGTGCAGTAACATTCATAAATGCTATGGCCCATTGTTCTGCAATGTTAGTAGGGCGTTTTAATGCTTACCCAGAGGAGTGCCCTATTACTACTAGTCAGTCCCTTCCTTTGCCATTCTCTTTAAATCCCCCTTCCTACCCTCACACATTTTCACCGGCCTCTCCCCATTTCAAAAATTTCAAACATCAATACACTCCTATGCTGCAACTGTGTGGAAAAGATACTCTGGTATTGGCCTGGCTCACTCAGACACAACTGTTCCACTTTTCTTCCCTGTGCTACTGATTGTTAGGGATTGAAGGGTGTCTTCTTAGGGTTTTACTGGTGCAAGGTACCCAAGCAGACATAGGGAAAGGGAGAAGTTGTTTTGGTTTTGATTGAGCCGTGCCAATATCTAAGTATTTCTCTTCCAATTTATCAATAGTATCCATCATCTCTGCCCCCATCCATGGTTGCATATGTCCCCGAACATAGCTAAGAGCAAGAAAGGCCTATATCAAATTTCTCTATTTTCTTCATGAGTAATAAACCTTATAGGCGATGTTGGATTTCTTTCTTTTGATATTGATCTTCCATAATTGAGACAATTTTGTTTTTCTCATTGATGTTGAATGCAAGCCTGAGCTAGCCAAGTTGCAACACTATTTTGCCTACTTAAATTATTTATTATTAATTTAATTTTTTAACAATTTAATTCTTCAACTTTATTTTTACTAACATGGTCCATCTTTTAATTATTATTTGGTCATACATTTATCATATTTGAGTGATTGAGTAAAGTATTGAGTTAATGAAAAGTGAATAACTAACTTATTTAAAATAAGATAATAAATATATGAATAAATAAATAAATAAATTAGAAATATTTTCTCTTTCACCAACTCGGGAAATGGGACTTCAATCATCCAACCTTGTAAAACTACTTGATATTGCCGACAAAAATATTCACAATTCTCCAACAAGATGTGTTGTTGTGTGTTCCTTTTAACTAAGATTGGGATCACCATTCTTAATTTCTTAGGTTAAAATTTGGCTATTTGGAATGTCACTGATTTAAGTCATCACCATATTCTTAATTTGTACCAAGTTGTCTGATGCTGCTGCTGGATTCATGTTAGTGGTCAAAGCTCTTTGCAACATGGAGAGAAGAAAAAAGGAATGAGTTCCTAGTAACTTCAATAAAACAACATGTACATGTTTAATAAATGAACGTCCATGGAAATGGAAGTTAAGGAGGGATTTTTTTGCTCATCAGTTCAGAAGGGATTAGATTAGAAGGTAGGTTAGATGGAGACCCTTCCTATGTGTAAGCATGGCATTAATTGGCGTATTGTAGGCTGTAGCCTATCACTATTTTTAATGAGAATTAAATGTATGCATTGATTGATTGTATTCATATGTTGATTAAGGAGAAGGATACGGGGAGGCACATAACTTATGAGAATATTAATTTATTTATAAGCAATTCAATTAATTATATAAAAAGAGTTTTTACTCTAGAAATAAATAATATTATAATATAATTTTAACTAATTAATATTATAATGATATAAAATATTATTATAAATACAATTTAGGCTATAATAATAATTCAAGATCAAGTAAATAAAAATTATTTTATATTTTTTTTTCGAACCAAATACTAAAAAAATATTTTACATTATGTATATATAGTATATACCAAAAGTTATTTTATATTGGATTACATAAATAATATAGAATTACTTTAACTTGTAACACATGTATATCATTCACATATTATAGACGCAAATCAGAAGAAAATTATTTTATTAATAAATTATTTAATAAATTATATAAGAAAAATATTTATAAATTGAAAGACATTAAAAATTGGTTCAAATTATAAATTTAGATAATAAATAAATTCATGAATTACTTTCTAAAAAAATTATTTTATTGAAAATAAAGTATCAAAAAATGTAAATTAAAAATTGGTTCAAATAGGATCAAATCGACTTGAGACACAAAACTACTCATTTTTAATATTGTCATATAAACTAGAAATTAGTAATTATTTTGCCCAATTAAAATAAAATTGGACAATTTTTTTAGAAAAATATATTAGATAAAAAAATCAGTCGAATTAGATATAAACCAACAAAAATATGACTAAAACTAGTTAAGATGGCTTGTAGTAGTAAAACTCTCAATTTTTAGAATAGATTATATAATTCAGGATATGAGTGTTATTGAGTCTAATTTATAGGAAATTAGATAAAAAATTAAAAAAAATTAAATTGAGTCAAGAATATGTAAAATTAGAGGTGACGATCAAGAAATAGTCAATTTATTTGTTGGAAATTAGTTCACAATATTGCAAATCGGTCGGTGTGTACTACAGGCACACAACATGCACTGCAACATGTGGGGTGCGCGATGCACCCACGTGTGCATATGTTAACATTTGCACCCGATTGAAGGATCTGAATCCAGATTCAACACGAAATGTAAAAATTGATATGATTTCAACAGATATCCGGTATTCTACCCCTAGGAAAATTAAATGAAAAAAGAGTTCTATGAGATCTCATACAACCAATTATAGACATGGGGTGATAGATCATTTCTCCCCGAACTGTTTATATAAGACTCAATCTTGATCTTATTGGTCGATGGCCGCAATTCTCTCTAGAAGTCAAGATATTTAGGTTTCTAGTCACCCCAGTACTAGTGCTTATAACTTTCTATCGAGACCACCAAATTTAGTGATTATGGTGGTGTTAGAACCACACAAAAGCCAATAATCCTACCTCTCCCCGATACTAACGTGTCTTCTATTAGCACTAGTGTGATAATATAGTAACAATACTCACTTGATCAAAAACATAGCAGTCTTTTTCTAACCATATATCGACCTATTTAACGGCCAACCATGACCCAAAATAATTTTAGGGACTCTTTATAATCCCCTCTATCCAATCCCATCAGTTGTTTAAGCTAAATATAAACCTTGTGGCCATGAAAATTCTTGGAAGCTCTTTAAAGGTCCTTTGTAAATCACATTTTTCATGTTGCTCATACAACCTTTTGAGGGTGATTCAAGAGGCCACGAACATGCAAATGAGTTAGCTTTCTAACCCCAGTCACGTCGACAACTAACTTGCCATTTGTAGTGAGTTTTGGTCACTTTTTCGAACTCTTATAATTTTCTAGCAAAACCTTAATCACGACCAAAACGACACCGTTACGACCAAGACTAGCCGTAAAGTGATTGTGAGGACCTAGGTAATAAGATAAGAGACTTATAAAAGATTTTTTAAAATTTTATGAAGGTGTTTTAAGGGAAAATAAATTTGGGGGACTAAAGTTTAATTTTTAAAAAGTATGTGTGAGAGTGCTATTTCAAGAAAATGGGGTCTTGAATGGGATTTATTAGAACTTCAACAACCTGAAAAGAAATTTAAGAAAACTTAGAAACTCGAGTTGATAGCTTGGAAGATACTAGGTCTCTAAATAAAACTTTAGAAAAGTTTAGGGGCAAAATAATAAATAAGGTAAATTTTGGGACCCAATAGGAAGTTGTTGAGAACTTGAGTACCCAAATAGGACTAAAAGAAGTCCAAGTACCTAAAAACATACTTGAGAAGTAAATGATCCAAAAAATTGAGAATTTAGATTTGTAGGGGTGAAATGATAATTTTTCCCTTATGAAAAACTAAAATGCAAACTTTAGACAAGTTAATTATCTAAGTGGAAAACATAGAGATTTTTAGGCATACGTGAGAAGAGACATTGAACGAGTATTAATCAAAATGAGTTTGTTAATGTGTGAGAGTCAAGCGAACTAGACTTGAGGGACAAAATTATAATTTTTAAAAAAATTACGTGGTAGTATATGAGTACCATGAAAAGGTAGAAACTGACTTGAGATTCATGATTTGTTTCATGGAGAGGAATTCTACAGTAATCATGTGTACACGCATTCTGAGACAAAGGAAAGAGTTGTTGAGATGAACAAGTCAAGACTACCCAGTGAGATTTCTGACATTACGTCTGATTATAATATTGTTGTTAATGCTTACCGCTATAAGAAAGTTTCTGGTATGTATGCTTTAGAAATAATTCTGAGAAACCTACTAAAAAGCTATATGAAAGCTTTTATAAAAAAAATGAAAGATATTCCATACTATTTGAGAAACGAGCCTTGACCCGTTGATCTTGGAAATACAGGTGTAAACCCGAGAGTATAAAATAAGTGATACCCAACCCAAACGGTATGAAAAAATGGGCTAAGGCCTAATGTTCAAGTTATAAAATGACTAAAATCCAATATTTATGAAAATGTGCTAGACCCATAATAAACTAATTTAAACATAACTTTTTAAAATAATTTAAAGTATATATTTTTGAAATAAGGGCAATGCCATGATATTTTACAAGCAAAAATGAGCCATATGATTAATTAACTATAAACCTCGTTCCTATAAAGATAAGAAAACTTAGAAAAGAACCGGTGGATTCAAAAGAGAAAACCGAACCATTTAACGAACTGAAACTAGTAAAGAAGGGGTGTAATGGGAAATTGGAAAATCCCAAGTGACTTAAAGAGTCATAAACATCATGGAGAAAAACCATAGAACAAATTGAAAGAGAAAACTGGACCGGTTCAGTGTGAACCAGACTCAAACCGGATTGAACCCGATGGAATCGGTTAAAATATACATGAACCATATTCTAAATTCATTTTTCTTAGTAGTTTAAAATGATCAAATTGGAAAATTGAAGCCACCATTGGATATGAAATGAATTTAGATGAATTTATAAATTTTTAGATTTGAGAAAACCGGTCGAATCGGGCCTGAACCGATCAATTTTCACCATTGAACTCGGTTGGACTGGACCGATCCGATTCGGAACAGTGTCGTCTTCTTCCTTAGGATGACAACACTGTTCATCAGTTCAAAAATTTTCCTTCTCCGACAAAGGAATATTCTCTCCAGTTTGGGAATTTTCTGAAAGGGATAAGCTCGACCAATATGAAAATTGGTTAGGTAGAGGGTCTCCAAGCTCCCTATATAAATAGCTCCTCTTCATTCATTCTTCACACACCTCAAATCACCATTCTCTCCCAAGTGCTCCATTTTCTAGTGAAACTCGGACCAGAGCTCCGACTTGGGCACTTTTCTTAGCCTTAGAAGGCAAGGTCCGGGTCCTACAGACTCCGGGGGAAGTTAGCTACCTCACAACAATCTTCCTTCGACTCAAGGACCGTTGAAGAAGCGTCAGCGGAATCAAATAGTGAAGTAGCTCCGACAGACTAAAGCTGCCCTATTTTGGCCGAGCTGAATTCGGCCAAATTCAGACCCCCTCCGCCCAAACCGAGCCTCGCCAATGTCCCCATGACCCTCACACGACCTCCATAGAGGTGAAAGGTAAGCCAATTTGGCCCTCCTCCGTCGTTGCAGATCGGTGTTAGAGAGAGAAAGTGTTGAATTTCACTAACAAAATTCACCCTCGTATGGGCTTCAATTGTAGCAATTCTTGATCCTAGAATGCTCCTAAGGATGAGAGCTAGCTCCCTAGATCGAGAGCTCATATCGCCGTACCTCCAACGGTAAGCTTTCGATGCTTTCTCTCTCCACAAACAATTTTTCGGTGAAACTCCATTTGAGCTCGTTTCATACTCAAATTCTACAATTCAAATCTCCATTTGATCGTATGGAAGTGTAGAAACTGATCAATGCCATCAATTAGAGCAATCAATTCAAATTCACATCCTTATGCACGCATTCTTTAGTCGAGTTCAAGCAATGATTCAATAAGGAATATCTGGCTCCCCACCTGATAAATGAGAAAAAAATAATAATTCTTTAGTTGTAACACGGTTCGGGCACATTAGCAAAATATGAGGACAAGTTCAATGAGCTCTTAATGTTTGCTCCACATTTGGCTAGTCCGATAGACATATGTTAGATGTTTGCAGATGGGTTATCCATAGACATTCATAATCGAATGAGAAATTTAGGACACCCTGTTGACTTGGTAGTGGTGATTGAGATAGCCTATGTGAACGTCTCGTCCAGATCAAGTATGGACATGTTGGAAAAAACAGACTGGTTAACATGTAGAGGAACGACATCCCATGTGTAATTTTACATAAGAGCAAAATATTTAACAAATATCGTAGCTCATTCGTCGGTGGAACAACTTGCTTGAAGAAATGTAGGAGTGGACATAATGACTATTTGAAAAATCGAAGGGCAACCACGAATATAAAAATGTCGAGTCAAAAGAGTGTCATTTTATCACCATTGTAGAAACAAGTGGATGAAATACTCATAATATAAATATTTTTACATAAATAAATAATTTCTTTCAAAGTATTACAATATTTTAAAATACATAAAAAATTCCATGTAATAATAATTGATAATATCTATAGCCTTGGTGTTGAATCCGATGTATATCTCAAGTTTTTAGTATGTCATCCTTGAGGTGTATATCTCAAGTCTTTAGTATGTAGTTGTTTCCAAACTTTTCATATTATCTGACAAATATTTAGAAGGGGTGAGTTTTCCGGTTCAGTAAATGTGCTTACTAATGTCAAGTCATTTCATGGCTTGACCCCGATTATCTACCCAAAATATCATACCTAAATGATTTTTTTTATAGATTTATTCATATGTTTACATGTAATGTTGTATTCCCCATTATTTTATTATTCACACGGTTTCTAACATTTCTTTCATTCTTTGAAATTTAGTCTCAATCTTAAAATATATATCAATATCAACACTAGTATCTCATGAGTTATAATTCTACAAGTAAACATGACATAGCCATATCCCCGAGCCCTCTTACACGAGTGTTTGTAGTAAAGAGAATATGTGTATTTGCGCAAACACACTCCCAAGGAACCATATAGGCTCGTCTACTAATCGAGATGTCGAGGTACTGCCCTTGATCATTCGTATACTATGACATTTTTTGCTATCCATGCATAAAGTATATAGGTATATCCAAACATTTCTCGCCCTCCACGCATAGGTATATTCGAACCTTTCATGTTTCAGGCCACCTCAGAACTATCACATCACACACCTGCCTTATATCCCTATTCCGAGTCAATATTCACTCAACACTATCTTATATAAGTGTCTTATCAATGCCTCATATCAATAATAACACATATAAGGAACATCCCACAACAAATAATATTATAATGATTAATTTAATACATCCTATTATATTTGTATAAATTTAAAATTTCTAAATTTTACAATTATTACCTATCCCGCTCATATTGAATAGAAAAACATGGTCATTATATCATTTCCATATATTCAAAAATTTTTAAACCTATTTTTCTCCCTTTACTCTACAACCTCAAATTTATACACTTTTTAACACTTATACTTCAAAATTTTTAAAATTACCCTTTACCCCTTACCTTTTTGTAAATTACCAAAATGTCCTTTTTTTCTTTCAACTTATTCTATTTAGGACTCTAATTTTCCAAACTTCTCAATTTAGCCCCTCATTCTGTTCCTTAGTCTTTGTATCCCAAAGTTTTGAAATTACATTTTGGCCCTAACTTTACATTTATTTACCATTTGTTCTTTACTTGTACAATTTTTATTTTACCCCCTTTATTTTTCAAACTTATTATTTTCACTAATAACTTATCAAAACTAGTTATCCTCCAAATGATCATTTTACCCATTTTTAGGTAAAAATTATCATTTTATCACTTATTTTTTAAAAATATTCATTTTATCCAAACTTCTAAAAATCATTTTAAAAATATCAATTTATCCCAAAATTACTTTCTAACCCTTGAAAATTTCTTTATGAACTATTATACAACTTTTTCCTTTTGAAAACTAGTGCCTAGACTATTTAAAACTTGAAATTTAGTACCCAAATTTTAAAAACAATTCTAATAAAATTTAAATTCTATAATTTCACCCCAAATATGTTTATTTATCTACTAAGTGCTAATAGGAGGAGTTGAGAATTTTATCCTAGTTAAATTTGGCTAAATTTGACCATTTTAAAAAAATGGCTAAAACTGAGCTTAATGTTGGTCAAAAATACTTACTTGAGAGTGTACCACTGATGATTGAAGGGTAGACGTTTTTGAAGACAATGTATAGACAAGTTGTTATATGGTGATGATCAATAAAGTGGTGGACGATTCAAAACAAATCCGTCGTAGGAAATTAGTTTATAACGGCCAAAACTTCACTTATTGAAGGTCGACCAAAGTTTGTAGGAAATTAGTTTATAACGGCCAAAACTTCACTTATTGAGGTATACAAGAGGTAGTGATTCTTTTAACACTTGTGTTGATTAGAAAAGTGGCCAGAGTTGGTAGAGCCATAATTTCTCTATAGCAAGCTAAAGTCATTTAAAATGATGCACATGTGTCGTTTTTCCACCACTTCAAGTCAAGACCCAACTACAAACTTTAAGATTACTTCATTAGTGACATTTTAACATCAAAACCCTCAAATTTGGTGATAAAATGAATAAGTACCACTATTGTATTGATAGCATTTATGGAAACAATTTTTTTGTTTTTGTGAGTGAAATTATATATAACAAATAGTATACAACACAATTAATTACACAACGAAATAAGAGATGTCATCTCATACATAAAATTAATTACATTCAATTTGAATAACAAATCTTTGCGTGCATCTATCTGTGAGGTGAACAGGTGAACAAGACGGTCCAGCAATTTGTAGGAGAGTGGTCATCCTCTGTATTTACTGGAATCAACTTTGGAGGAGACAGGCTAGAAGAACATAATAATTCCCTTCATCTAATTTGATTGGAAGGGATTGGAAGGGAAGGATGGTTGGGAGTTGTGGAAATTGATTCATATTTGCTCTGGTAGGGTAAGGGGAAGGAAGGCTGATTGAAGTAACAACATAGATCAAGAGGCCATAAAATCAGTAATTTGCTCTGATTTATCCAGAGACTAAGAGGTTCTCCTTTTGTTCTATAAAGCTCACTAGATTTTTTTGTGCAAAAAATGTAGCTTAAAAAGTAGCTCATAGTCTGCATCTGGTTCATGTTTAGCATAAGATGAAAGCTCATGATTATTGGCCACAGTTGAGTTCTCCCATTGTGGCATTCATCCATGGTTAAGAAAGATGGTCCAACCCATCTCAAAAACAATGTCTATTAGGGACTGATTTGTTTTATCTTCCATTAATTGGATCTATGAGATCTCATAGAGTGAACCAAACCACTGTTCACCTTGCAATGTTGCCGCAGATTACACAACTTCCCAGAGAACGAAATAGTCTGAACATTGGCTTTTGAACAAGATCATGGATATCCTACCATAACGCAAGCCAATTCTCTAACACATTACCAAGCATAACCAGATCATAAATAGTTGATGATGTTGAATCTAATTCAAATTCCAAACATAAATAGATCAATATGAGGATCCTCACCTATCTCTTCAGATCGAAGGATATTTGAGCTGGAAGGGCGAGGCAGGAGATCAATCAATCCTTGATGACAGAGGAGGCATCATGTTTGGATAGATTTAGAGCTGTCGTCCTGCAGCATCTGCCACGATGGGCAAGTAAGGGGTTCGGCCCAGAATACTAGAGGCAACACTGTAGAGGAAGCAGAGAACGCTGAAGATGAAAATCGCGTTGTGGCCCCAGACCATGAGGCGGAAGCCTAGACCTGTGCGCCCCGGGGTGAATATCCTCTGGATGAGTAAAGGAATCACGAGGAGGACGTCGAGGGTGACAGCTTGCATAGAGTTGAAGCGGACATAGTGGCTGAAGCTAGGGTTCCGAACGACGCCAAGATACAGAGCGAAGAAGGCAACAAAGCTCGCGTAAGGGATGGACTTGTAGATGGAGAGGAGTGGGAGGAAAGGGTCGAAGAGTCCCCCTAGGGCTGGATACTGAACCAATAGAAAGCGGCCATATTGTAGGGAATTAAAGAAGGGTAGAGTGTATGCTACTGTGGAGATCAGGCGGTCCGTAGCCGGGGTGGGGCTGTACGACATTGAGATGAGTCCTCCCCGCCGGCGTTGGGGCGGAAGGGTAGAAAACGCATTTGGAGCAGAAGGATACCTGAGGAAAGGAAAGCGTACTGACGCGAATCTGCCGCCGGTAATGGACGACAGCGGCGGCGGATGGTAACGTGAACTATGCTGGTGGGCAGGGAGATGGAAAAGAGATGCAGCCGCCATTTCTCAACCTGTCTGTACAGGTAGGGTTTGGATAAATTCTGAATGGCAGCTTATAATTTGACAATTTTTGGCTCGATTTTTTTGTTCTATTAAGCCCGAGGACAATTGAGTAATTTTTGTGAACCATTCATTGTCCAGCCAAATTTTTTTAGTTTAAAAAGAATAAATAGACTATTTTATTAATCTATTTACATTTGCTCAATAATTTATTTTAAATTTTTTACATCAATTTGATCATTATCTATATTAATTTTATTTTTGTTCACCTCATTTTTTTCATCTTTTACTTTAAATTAGTACTCATTTTATATAAATATTTATATTTTTTATATCAATTCCATGCGATCTCTATCATTTTACATATATATATATATATATATATCAATTAGCCAAAGACATTTAAATTAAATAATATAATAACATTGTAATTCTCTAAGGTCACTCAGCATCAACTCACTTTATCTCTAGCATTTATCCCTTGTTCCAATCTCTTCACCATACCCCTCCCCATTACATGGATATGAATATATGAGGACCAAGGGGAGGATACAAAAATGCTAGCCCACCAAAATAATGTTAGCCAGTGCATTGAAGAATCTCTTAATTATGAGATCTTTAATTGTAATATCAAATTTTTTTCAATACAAAATATTAAAATTAATTAGATGAAAAATAAGAATTAAATTGATAGTTTTGTCTTCAACTAAGGCTAGGATCAAATTAGATTTTTAATTAATTTATCCAAAGATTTAGAAATTTGTAAAAGTATCTTGGGTTAAATTCTAAACGAATTACTTGATCATAAATTAAGAATCATGAAAAATTCGATCGATAATTAGATTAAAATTTTATCAATACAAAAATGTAACAATTTTTTCAAGGGCTCATCAATAAAAATAAATGTAATTTTTTTGTTGTAAACTTAATAAAAGGGGTTGAATAATTTTTAGAAAAATAAAATAAGTCAAAAAATAATCAAATTATTAGTGAATTAATCAAGTGAATGTCAAAATCGATCGAATATATTAGAAAATTCATCAAAATTTAATTCAAATATTGTTGGTTAACACGTAATACGCTACACGTGACTAGATGGGTATTCATCACGTGTCACAAAAGTGATCGTCTTTCTCGCCCAACTCATTTGACTACTAACCTCACTTTAATCGCCCCTTTTAGTAAAAAATCAGATATTTTTTTATAGAAGTATTGGGGTTTCCCTAATGAAATCTTTCATGACCATTAAGCACGTTCTTGATAGCATTGAAATCATCTTAAAATCAACTACTCTTATTTGACACTTATGACAATCTTACTAGTGCTAGCGAGATAAAACAATATTGTTACGAGAAAATTCCAAAAACATGTTAGATTTTGGGGACAATTACACCACCTCCGATGACAAAAAACAGTCAAAGAAACAGTCATAGGTCATGCCATGATCCGATTCCCAGATCAGATTATGAACAACCTGTAATACTACTTTCAATGCTAAAGTAATAGAGCACTCACTACCACATTATTGACATGCTACAAGGCTTAGAATATAAAATAAATAAATTAAAATTTTCAATAAAATTAAGATTTTCATAAAAAGAATATGTATCACACCCTAACCTATCTTAGGGTTAAGGTCCAATAACAACATGCCAACTACCCTTAACTAAAATGGTTGGTACATTTATCGAGTTAATATCGACATAACTAATGCTTATAATAAAATAATTCATATTTTACCGTGAAATTTAAAATTTTCTTTTATGTGTAATGTACCTAAAACATTCGTACAAAAATTTCCAAAAATATAATATCTAATAAAAATATAAAGGAAATATTCGTACACATTTTACGATGTATATTTCAAAAACTCGTAAATGTTGTAGGTGATGTGTGGTTATGTAAACTTCCACCAACCTATTATTTCACATGAAATTTGTTGAGAAGGGGTAAACTCATAACTTATTGAATAAGGTTACTAATTTCAAATCATTTCATAGCTACAACTTAGGGTTTTTTAGACTACAACTTCATACTTCCCTCAAATTTTATATACATGGAAGGTTCGTTCATAAACAATATATCACACAAATTTCCTAAGTTCTTAGCATTTAGATCTTTTATTTTAGGATCTTGCATTTTTGTTTATCAAGGTGAAACTTCAACTCACCACATGTCACACCCCGATCCTATTTGGACGATCAAAACCATTGAACAACATGCCACTTCTCTTGTTACTTTAATAGCATTACTATCAGTAAGACTCAAAACAATAAAAATTTCAATATCCTTTCCAAGATTTTATTTTAAAATATACACGAATAGTTTGAGTATATGATGTACATAAATATATAATTTTATACATACTAGACAAAGTTGTTCACGTGTATAGGTCTTTTTTCATGATGCTTGAAAGGTTTAAGGGAGGGGTGATTTTGATAACTCACTGAGTAGAAATTTTTAATAATTAAACATTAATATTTTATTCTTAAGATTTTCATAAGGTGTTGAAAATAGTTTCCACTATGGCATTTCTAAAATTCGTGATATTATAGAAAAATATAGCATACAAGACAAATAGACATTCCTTCATGGAAGGGGATCATTCAATCACGTGAAAAAAATCATATATGTTCCACTTGTGGTGCAGAGTGTCTTTATCGACCATCATAGTACAATACTACAACATTGAATACATATCTGATTAAATCAGACTGTGAGCACCATTGCCCAAACCCCAAAATATCGATTAAATTATCCGCTATAAATAAACCCAGTTCATGGTCATTTCAAGCATTGGTTCATTAATTTTAGCCTAGAAATGACCCTAAACAAATTTTTGTCAGAAAAAATCGTTTAAGAGAGAGAGAAAGCTTCATTTTCTTATCAAGAGCGCACCTACAAGAGCTCTTGGCATGGGAATTTGATTTAGCAATTTTTCAATAAACCTACTTTGTAATTCGAATATTCCAACAAATGGTGGCGTTTGGAACTTACCACTAGGATTCAGGGAACTAAGGATGGTCAAGGGAGGGTTGACTCGGTTGCAGAAGGTTTGGAGGTGACTCGAATTTTCCAGGCAATGTTCGAGCATCGTAGCAAGGTTACTCTATAAGCTCACCAAGCTAAACAAACTATGTTAGTGGACAGAGGACTTTTTTGCGATTCTAGGGAACTTAAATTGGAAATTTGAGGTGAAAAAAGGGTTAATCTAGGAGCTTTGGTTTGCAATTAATAAGAATTTAGAGCAATTCAGGTTCTTTGATGGTGTGTGAAAGACAAGTGAGAATGAGCTCTTTAAATCTCCAATTTAATGCCTTTTCAGAGCAATTTATTACTCATCAGAATTATAGCAACCTTTCCTCTCCCATCCATTCAGGGTTCTTGAGGTTAAAGATGACATTGTGTTAGTGCGTGCAACTGCCACGTGGCACAATGTGATTGGTTGGAATTATTGGCATGGCACATGACTTAGTGTCCATGTCATTCGTTGACCGTTTGACCTGACATATGATTACCTATCATTGGTTGTTGAATCTAACGTGGCATTTGACAGAATCTAACTGTTAGATGACTGTTAAGACTTTTCCATGTGGCGTGTAAACCTTGTACTTTAAGGATAAGAAAGCCGGGAAAAGAACCGGTCGTTTCAAAAGAGAAAATCGAGTTGGTTCACAAACCATAACCAATAAGGAAAGGGTAAAATGAGAAATTAACAAATCCCAAATGGCTCAAATAGTCATAGAAATCATGGAAAAGAACATTAGGATAATTGGGAAGGGAAAACTAGACCAGTTTAAGGTGAACTAGATTGAATCGGTTTGAACTAGTTTAAACCAGTTTCTAAATTTATTTTTCTAGGTAGCTTAAAATATTCAAATTAGGGAATGGAAGCCATCATTAGATAGAGAATGAATTTAGAAATTTTTAATTTTGAGAAAACCGGTCAAATCAGGCCTGAACCGGTCGATTTACGCATTGAACCCGGTCAGACCGATACGATCAGGTTCGGAACAGTGTCATCTTCTTCCTCTAGATGGTAGCACTATTTATTCAATACAGAAATAGATAACGCTGGCGAGGGAAAAACGACTCCGATCAGGTTGTTTTAGGGCAAGGATAAGCTCAACCAAAAAGAAAAGTTATCGGGTATAGGGTCCCTGAGCTCCATATAAAAAGAGCTACTCTCCATTCATCCTCCACACACTTGAAATCTCCATTATCTCCTAACTGCTCCATTTTCCGGTGAAGCTCGAACTAGACTCCGACATTTTTCTCAGCCTTAGAAGGCGAGGGCCGAATCCTATAGTCTTTGGGGGAAGTCAGCTACCTGATAGCATCTTTCTTTCGACCCGAGGACCGCTAGAGAAGCACCAGCGGAATCTAACAGTGAAGCAACTCTGATGGACTGAAGTTGCCCTATTTTGACAGAGCTAAATTCGGCCAAATTCAGCCCATCTCCGACCAAACCAAGCCTCCATAACACCCCCACAACCCTCATACGACCTCAACAGAGCTAAAAGGTAAGCCATTTCGACCCTTCTTATTCGTTGCAGATCGAAGTTCGAGAGAGAAAGTGCTAAACTTTACTAACAGAATTCTCCTTTGATTCGATATCAATTATAGCAATTCTTGATCATAGAAAGAACCTCAAGACAAGAGCTACCTTCCCCGATCGAGAGCTCGGACCGCCGCTCCTCCGACGGTAAGCTTTCAAAGCTTTCTCTCTCTATGCACAGTTTTTTGGCAAAACTCCGTTTGAGCTCAATTTGGACCCAAATGATGCGGTTCAAAGCTCAATTGAATTGTATGTAAGTGTAGGAACTGATCCATACCTTCAAATTAACCCCAATTGAATGGCCAATTCGAAGAAATCAAATTCAGTTAGTTTAAAGGGGAGAAATTGGGGATTTCGTAAAATTGAGGGACCTTTTTGTAATTTCCCAAAATTGAAGGTCAATTGGCCATGAGAAATATGTTGAGGGACAAATTGGTCAATTTTTGAAACATTTGGGAAATTGTCGTTTTTGGAAAGTAGGGGCAAAATGGTAATTTTTGAAAAGTTGGGGACCAAATTAGAAATTTAGTAAACTTGAGCCCCTTATACAATATTGAGTAAAATAAGGACTCAAAGGGAATTTTGGAATCTTTGTGACTCCATTTGGGGAAAATTGGCATTAGGGACCTAAAGTTAAGGAAAAATGAACTTTAGAGACCTAAGTGTAATTAATCGATAAATTGTGAGCCTAGGCTATTATGCCAAACTGAAATTGATAAGGCTGCCCAAATCGTTATGGACACGTGTGACTGGAACACAAGCAAGAGATAGCTCACGTAGATTTGGCAAACCGACTAGGGATGAATACGTCACAGTCATCGGGTGAGTAGACATATTTACATCATACCTGGTTGGGATGGTGAGCACTTTAGAAATGAAAAACTACTTGTAAGTGGGACTTTAACATCATACCCGGTTAGGGTGATAGACGATTTAAGCTAAAACCTACTTACCGGTTATATGTAGAGTAAATCATACGCGGTTGGTATGATGAACTCTCTTGAGAGAAGGAGAAACCCACTTGCCGGTGGACAAACAGGTGTAGGTCGGGTTGAGGATTGGGGCCGTTGGACCAGGGGCACCAAAGATGAATGGCTATATGTGAAAACTATTATTTTGTGCATGCACTTGTGGTACAAGACCATCAATACACCCAAGAGGGGTAGTGATGGGACTAAGAGCTACTGGACGACATGGTAGAGATAAGCGCAGTTCGTCGTGCCAATTAGTTGGGAAGCTCGGAGTAGCTTCTTGCACATGAGACCGGGGTGGGGTCGGGATGCGGTCTCTATCCTCATACGGACATGGAGTTGCTTTCGGGTCTGAGGGTCGAATGTCAAGAATATCCGCTCAGACTTAGGGTAGAAGTGGACAGACTTCTATCTTGGTTGTCGATAAAGATTCTCCGAGCCACAAGTGGGTACAATGGACGAGCTACACCTGCGAATGTATGTTCCCTTCCTGATTAAGGGCATGTGTTGTTTGCTTAACACACTTAATGTGGAAGTGAAAAAAAAGGTTTAAAAAAACTGGAATTTGAGGAAAGATCCTTCTAAAAAGAAATAAGGATTTTTGCACACTTTGAATAAAGTTATTTTCTTAAAAACTCACTACCAATACCCGCTCACTAAGTTGTAGAACTCACCCCTCCCTTCTTACCCCTTTCAGGTAACTGAGGAAATACCCTCTCTAAAAACCCTACTAATTCAAAACAAAACAGGTATGTCTATTTTAAATTACTCAGTTTTGTATAATGCTATTCTAGGAAAGACACAGGTAAAAGGACACCCTACTTTTCGTGATTTAGAAAGGGGGAAACCCTTGATAGACCACGAGAGTGGAGAGTTGTTTACAGTGATTCGACCAAGGAGAATAGTAGGAACGAAACAGTTAACGAACTGACCCTCATTAAGGTCATATATTTACAACTCTAGCGAAGAAGGGAGAGGTGAAAAGGCCAAACATTTGGGAAATAAGGACGATGGAAATCCTTAAAAAGAGAAATGGCCAAGAAAGGATTAACGACCAAAAGTCATGAGAAGGTTGAGTAAGCCTCTTGCAGGACGATCAAGAGATCTTGAAATAAGGAGGATGTGAGCTCTTATTAAAAGAAATAGACGTGTACTAGGGTACAAGTGGGAATGAGGATGGGGTACAAAAGATGTGCCTACAAGATTTCAAGAGTAAAGGTAAGTATGAGAGGATGGCATCAAAGGATGTCATTTAAGGTTAGATGTTCTCAATGGCAAATGAAAAGGGAATTCTGGGAGAAAAGAGTAAGAATCCTTCCAAGGAAGGAAACCTTGTGGAGGAATACATATCCCAACTAAGAGGTAATGGAACCAAGTGACGAGAGATGAGAAGATGAACTTGCAAATGAAGTGCATGTTGAGGTGAAAGAACCAAGGGAAGTATAATAGGAGGACCCAAGGAGTAAGTTAAACCCAAGGAATAGGTAAGTAGGAGGATAACATCAAAAGATGTCGAGTAAGAAAGGGGTGAACTGCCCATGAAAAGAAAATAGAGGAAAGCACATCTAAGAAATCTTGGAGAGGTAAATAATCCAGTTAAGAAGTGATTAAAGGAAATGATCACTTAAATAAAGACTAGTTGTGGTCCATGCTCACTTGATGTAGCCTAAAGAGTGGACAGCTAGGCATAAGGTGGAGTATACAAAATAAGACCAATAATGAGATGTTTTCTAGATAAGGAATAAGGGATGTAATGAAATTTTTAGACGAGTAATGATTCAAAGCGGGCAAATGCCCCAATATAGAAAGGGGTGTGAGGAAATGAAGAAACAAACATTAAAGGAATGGTAAGAAGGTTGAGCATGTAGCTCATAAGGTGAAATTCTCTGCTTTGAGGGACATAGTATATAACGAAATCATAAGAAGGAAACTCCTAAAATCAAGCAATTGACATATATACCAAAAGGGATCAACTTGGAATAAAGAATCATGAGCGTGTAAGAGTGGATTAAGGAAAAGGAATTTGGGTAAAGGCAATATACCTTACTTTTACCTTAAATTCTCAATAATGGATTGAGAGATTTGAATTGGAACCATCCATGCTCATGTCAAGCTACACTTCCACCAACAACCATGAGCAGTCTTTTACCTGGGAGATTTGCTCAAAGATAATCTGCTCTTCACTATGATTAACTTTCCCAACCATTTTATTCATCAGAAATGTGAAATGAAAACAGAACCGACTTCATGAAATGCAAAATCTATATAAGGAAATCTTGAACTTCCTTTCAATCCCAAAAAGTGTCCTACTCCTAACTGGCATAAAAATTCTCCCCAGCAATGTTTCCTGAGCATGATACTCATGAATCTATAGATTGGATTCCAACACAAATCAGAACATGACCAACACATGCAGCATGCTATTCAGCTCTAATTTTCACCAAATGATGGTTAAGACAAGACTATTGCAGGGACCTCTTCCAATCCTTTTCCTATTGGAAATGTGACATTATTATGTAGATGGAAAATCAAACTACTTCCAAAGATGCAAATAATATACACATATTATCAATGACTTGATCAATTCCAATATGAATAGCCCCTAACAGCAAATTTCATCTGATTTTCCTTCCGTCAACCAAAAGAAATGGTGAGAGGTCATTGATTTTTCCCATCTCATTTTCCATTGGAAGGTGACAACAGAAACAAAATTGAAGTCACATCCAAGCAACACTAGAGAAACTAAAATGGGAATACATACATTCATACATTTCCCTTTAACCAAACAAAAGAATTAAAGTCATATTCAAGCAATATAATTTGCCCATCAATTCAATTCAAATCCTACTGGAATGTTTCATAATACCATAAAAGAGAGACTGAATTTCATTCATTTTCAGGATATTATTCTACACTACAAGATTAAGCTTTTAAATCAAAAGAAGAGAGAGAACAGTGGAATTCATTCATTCATTCATTCATTCCAATGTCACAGTGGCGCCCACCTCCTTGAGCTTCTCCAGAATTGGAGCAGCCTCCTCCTTAGTGATACCCTTCTTCAACACCACAGGGGCTTTCTCCACCAGCTCCTTGGCCTCCTTAAGCCCCAATTCCGTAAAAGCCCTTACTTCCTTGATAACCTTGATCTTAGACGCTGCATCGAACTTCTCCAACTTAATGTCGAATGCCGTCTTCTCTACCGCCGCCGCAGGCTTCCCATCCGCACCCTGGCCTGCCGCCGCTCCCGGCGAGCCAACTCCCGATACGGTGGGTCCGTACTGGTTGAGGCCCATCTTAAGTCGGAAGAGAATGGAGTAATCGTATCGCTCGAGTTTAGTTAGGGAGAGGAGTTCGTCTGCAATCCGCTCGAGCTTCTGAGTCCGCACCTCGGACTGTGCGGTCTGCAAGGAGAGATGGCGGGTGAATGGTGGTTCAGGAGAAGCGGCTAGTAGCTTGAGGATGGAATTCGATGAAAATCTCATTTTGAGGGATCGCATTGTGGGATGCAGTGAAAGATTCCGATCAGAGAGGTTCAGAGATGAAATTTCATCTCAGATTGCTAGGGTTGTTTGAGTTGACGGCTTCGAGAAGTTTAATGAAATTGGGGAAAAAAAAAGGCTAATGAAAAATTGAAAATAATTTATTAAGTAATATAATATATAATTATATTATATTACATTTATTATATGATATAATAAAATATTATTGAGCGAAAAAAAGATATAATAAATTATTAATATAACATAAAAATATGTATAAGATGTAATAAATTATATGTATTATATTATATAATTAATTTATATAATATAATTAAGTTATTATTATAATAAAAATGAATTAATGTTAATTATATATAAATATTTATATAATTATAATACAAAATAATATATAAGATAAATTATATTATATATAAATGATTTTTATTATATAAATATTTATTAATATAAACTTATTTAAAATATATAAAAATAAAATTAAAGAAATAATAAAATAAATATATTCAAAATATATGTTTTTGGATTGAGGGGATGGAAGGTTAGAAGTAGAGATGGAAATAAAAATTTAATAAAGATTAGTATGTTCTTTTTTAATTAATTAAATTTTTTATTTAATAATTGCATATTAATTCATATATGTATAGTAAAATTAAATTATATTACTAACAATAAAATAAAATGACAAATGTGTGGTTTTTAAATTACCATCAACTAAAATATTTATATGTATTATATTTTAATTATATATTAAAAATATGAGAATTTCTAAAAGTGTTTGAGTGTATTTTATTTATAATTCTCATTAGTATTCTCTAATAAAAAAATTATAGATTTAATAAAAAAAATTATAAAATTCGATTAAAAATGTAAAACAAATCAGTATTAAAATTTTAAATAAAAATTATATCAATAACATGAAAACTCTATTTTAGTAATTTTATACCTAGAGTAAACTAATTCAGAACAACTTGAGTAAAAGGATAACAAAAATTTATTTATAATTTCGAGATACAATCTCAAGATATAACTCAAATAGATTATTTATTTATTTAGTTATTTTTTTAATATATTTTTAAATTATTTAGAAATATATTACTATTATTTTATGATATTATTAATTTTGATAATAATTTTATGTGTATTTTATATTATAAATTATAAATATTATTAATTCTATATATTAATTCAATAAATTTTTAATCAGTTTAAAGATCGATATGAACACTCAAATATAATAGAATAATATCTAACCTTGAAGATTATAAATTTTATAAATATTTAAGTTATTTGTGGACTTTTTGAATTATATTGTCTTTTATCATCTTCACCTTATGCTTATATTCTCCTACATAAATATGGTGTCCACCATTATAGAAACGAAACGAGTAGTGTGTGGATTATTATGCATGTCCGGTCTCAAGAATACATGCTAGACCGTGCATGTCAGTTGGACAAATCTCCAACTAGTTTAAAGATCGAGTCCAACCTTTATATTTCCGAAAGATTAGATATTTTGTAAATATTTAAATTATTTGTTAATTTTTTTAATTGTACTATTTTTTAATCTTATTAATCTTATACATTGCACTGCACCATGGTATCCACAATTATAAAAACTAGAGGGTGTGGTGGATTATCCTGTATAAAAGACTATCACTTTAAGTTATAATAATTTAAGTAATATTAGTGCACAACTTATAAAAGCAAGACATTTTTTTAAAAATTAGAACATGTGGCATGTGAGTTAATGGTAAATAATGTTGGGATATTTGTTAATGAAACACAAAATTCCTAAAATAAAAATTAAGTAATTCAAGTATTGATGAAAAATATAAGTTAATAGTAGAAAATAGTCCAAAGAGGATGTTAATATATACGAACCCTGAGCTACCACACTGCAAAGTTTGTGGGTTATCTAGTCAAGATAGTTGAAGGGTAGGTTGCAAAGCCCTTGAGAAAGGGATTTTATGCTCGGAACCCCACCAATAACAAATGAATGATGTGCAATTGGGGATATTTAACATGTAACATTGTGATTTTTTAGATCGAATTAGACCGAAATCAAGATTGAACCAAAATTAGAAAATCAGGGAACGATTTAAACTAGTAACTTAGAAATTGGATAACTCATGTTGTACCTAACACAAAATATCTCTTTAATCATAAATTAAGGATCATAAATCATTCAATTAGAAATCGAATAAAAAATTAGAAGTCAAATTGGAAATCAAATAAAAAATTAGATCGAACTGTAATAAAAATTTGATCAAACCGAAATAAGGTTGAATCAAATCAGAAAACCCTAAAAAATTAGGTCAAAAATTTAATTGGAAGTTGGATCGAAAACCATATTAAAAATTAGATCAGAAATTTGATCAAATTATAAATCAAAATGAATCAGATAAAAATCGGATAAAAAATCAAATGAGAAATTATATTGGAGATCGGATCAAAGAAGATTAGAAATCAAATAAAAAAAATATATTGAATCAGACCGATTGTCTTTCTCCTCCCATGAGTTGCCATGTTCGACAAGAGTGTATCCCTTATTTTCACTAGTTGAACACATGATCGAAAATCACTTACAAAATCATGATCTTGATCATTTTTCACGTTGTGAACTCCCTCCCGACCTTCTCTAAAGAGGATTTGGGCATTCTACTTTTCATTAGATCACAATTTACTTTAAAAGTCAGAAAAGTTCTAACACTCTATTTCTGCAACTCGAGAACTCAAAAGATCGACACCGCCTCATCTAACCATTAGAAAACCCAAAATTTCCTCATATATAACTCGATTGACCTCCTATACCTCATGGTGGACTTAGTCGAGCTGGACGGTGACCATAAAAGCTCTCAAGAGCTTCAAAGACAACTTCATTTTTCATATTAAAAACATAGCATCCCTTCCACGGTCCCTCTCACCTCCTCCGATGGCCCAAATCATTTGAGAAAGCTCCTAAGGATCCCCTAGGCCTCCCTCAACCTCTCACGTCGTGGTGGTAAGTTATTTTCTCCGTGATCACTGTGCTTTCTATTTCTAGTCCAACTTTGGTCAAGGCCAAAATTTGGAAAGTCTGGTGACCCCATTAGTTGGTGTTTAATATAGGAAGGACCCTGAGAAGCTCATCTACATCCCCACATCTTAAACTCCTGCCAATTCCCTATTGTCAATGAGTTTTTACTCGTTTTCCCCTCTCGGCTACTGTTCCTATCACACTCCGACCCGATTTCCCAGTCGGACCTGCAAACAACCCCCACATCTTCTTAATATTACAATAGTGAACACCTTCACCATTGTTAGATCCACATAACTTAAGGATTGAAATAAAACATGTCATTACAACCTTTTCAAAATATACATTTTGAATAATATGAAAAATAATTTTAATAAACAATATCGGAAATATAAGTATTGAATTTTCATAAAAGGGTGTTCATTTAATTAACTCATTCTAACTTCTCTTGATACCATCACACTTCTTCTATACTTTATATTCCTAAAAAATGATATCAGAGGGGTGAACTATGAAGCCCAGTAAGTACGATTATCTGATATCAAGAGTCATATCCATGATTTAACACATAATTAAAATATCTATAAGGGATATTTGTATAAACATTTTTTATTTTGGCGTCAAATCATTTATACTTAGGCCTGAGACTTCATGTCTACAAACCACATATGTTATAATGTTAAGATTTGTAGTTTTCAAACATTACACATACATGTATGTATGAATCAAGTTACCTATTACAAATACATCCATTCCATCATAAAATGAACATATATTAGCATAATGGAGGTACGTTACCATTTCACTTGTGGTTCAGAGCGACTTTACCAACGACTCTGATACGAAGAATCATTCCCAACCATAAGTTTGTATGAACCCAATTAACCATCTCAGACCGGTCTATATATACCAAGTTATCCATCAAATATGTAAAGAGAATGTGTCACACCTTGACTGAATTTCATGGTTTGACTCGATGACAACCGATCACATCCACTCGATGCTACAAAGGTGGGTATTGCCATCCTTATAAAACTGAGTAGACGAAAGGCTCATAATATAAATATTTTCACATTAATAAAAAATTTCTTTTAAGGTATTACAACATTTCAAAATATATAGAAAACTCCCAACTAAGTCGAGAATCAACTACAATACACACAACCCCTATAGACACCTAGATACAATGTTGGGATAAACCCTACTCCAACTCCCTAAGTTCTCGGAGACTCTAGTTGAGTTGGGATTCCAGATCCTTCAGAGACCAGGTGGGCATAGTAATAGTAAGGGTTGGCTAAAGAAATAGAAAGACACATGAGCATCCTAATTGTATTGACCAACGAGGTTGGGCTCTTGATGAGAGCCATAATAGGATACAGGGAAATGACTCGAGTAATGGTATATCCATTTCACCCCAGAAATGTAAGGGGAACAAGGAGAAAAGTAATATAACCCAATTTAGAAAGAAGTTAGGGTACAAGAAGGAAAGTCGGATGTACCATTCATAAACTAAACTAAGGTGAAAATTACCCTAGTTAACCAAGTGTGAACAATCATATGCAAGAGAACAAAGCCCTAGTGTGAAAATGATGTACTTGAGGTAGAATAAATACACATTTAATATAAAATGCTTGGAAAAGGATGGATGGAAATGAACGAGTGAGAGTGAGGATAAAGGCATAGTAGTAATAACACTCAAGGACTCGAAAATAGTCCGAAATATACCAAATGGAAAAAGAAAAAAAAAAGGGAGCATTATAGATACCCTATAAAATGATACCCACCGAGGCATGAATAGAAATGTACCCTACACTATCTAAAAGAAGTGGGGGAGAAACTATAAACAATGGTTAGAATGTTGAAGACCACTAGGCCAAAATTTAATTAAGGAAGCCCAGTCGAGGAAAAGGACAGTAGGTTATGCAAGCTATTCCCTAAAGAAAGATGACTCGAGAAACCTCTAGCTATCTTAGGAATGATGTACAAAAAGGCATATGATTGCTACAACCATGCTAAGTAGTAATGCCTTGGTAGAAAAGCACTAAAATAATAAGGATAAGCTCAACAAAATTGGGGATCAAGAAGTGAAAAGATCATACGAGGGTCAATATGGATACTAGTGAAATTTCGATGTACCCAAATAAAAAACAGCATGTTGTCAAGGAAGGCAACATGGGAAGAACATATCGAAAACAAGTTAATAAAGGACCCTTGTGTCATAAGGACCAAATAGATGAAAATGTGTGAGAGTGCTCAAGTGTAAGAGTGATGCAACAATTAAAGGAACTTGGAATACTAAGAGGGTATTAATAGCCAAACAAAGGATAATAAATACCCAAAGATTTCTTGAAGTTACTCCAAGAATAACACCTACACCGGAAAAGCAACAAGGGAAACCCATGAAATATAAAGAGTAAAGGAGAACCAGTAAAATGACAAGGCATGGCTTAAGGAATATGGAAGTGAAATGTGCCGGAGAAGGGGGCATGTGGAGATGATGAAACACATAAATATGGACCAAACAATAGATGGAGTCCTACTACTAAATAATATATGGTTCACTATGAACTGGTCCGACTCCAACATCAAATTTGGTTTATGATTTATTTCCATTATTTTTTTTTATCTTAATTGATCACTTGGAATCACTCATATTCTTGTTTTGGTTTCTTTTTACTAATTCCAGTTCAATTTGAACCATGGTTCTTCTCTCAAAATTTTATGGTTCTCATTTCTGGCTTTCTTATTTTGAGAAAATGAGATTTACATCAAGACAGTTTCAGGGTTGAACAGACGATGAGATCAAGCAGGTTACCTAAAGGAGAAATTGGATCCTTAGGAGGCGCAATTGCAGTTGTCAAATGGAGCCCTACTACTAGTGTTGTCAAGAAGGAAAGAGCTACATACCATGATCGATAAAGAGAAAGTGAGAGCATGAAATGAGGTAAAGAAACAATGTCTTTCCAAACCTAAAGAGAACCTCAACTCAGAAAACCTCATCAGCACGAAGAAATCGGGGTTTGAACTTGGGAGGACACCGGAACCTCGTTAGGTCATCATCTTACAAAAAGTAAATGTAGAAATGAAAAAAATCTGAATGGGAAAAGCTTGTCAGATGAGGAAACGATGACCTCCATGCTCTTTACCAAGGGAGCGAATGATGGAATCGAGCTACAACAAGTCGAAGCTTAGGCGATATGAGTGACCTTGTGGGAAGAAGAGAGAGTTGGTGATTGGACTTGCAGAGAAACTGGTAGAGTAAATGAGCACGAGGACTAAGACCACGAGCGATGGTCAAAGGACTAAAATGCCCTCAAATAGAAGAAAAGGACAAGAATGCCCTTTAAGTTTTTAAGTAATTATGAATGTTGTCATTTGTTTTATCAAATGACAAAAATATCCTTATTGATAAAATAATCAAAATTCCTTCTTGAGTTAACAAAATTAAGAGAATACCATCAATGCTATATTTAGAAAGACAAATAAAGTCAAGATGCTAAAATTATAAAAATGAATAATTGGAGTAGAAAGAAAATCTCAAGTTTTAATAACTTACTCCAAATATTGTGCAAAAAAAACTTACCCCAAATTCTTAAAGTACATATATTTAAACTTACCCCAAATTCTTAGAAGGTAGGTTAGAAATTATTTTCTTATTTAATAGACATATATTTAAATAAGAAAATGGAATATTAAGGTTAAAATTGTAATTTTGGAAATACTACTTGTAATAAATGCTCAAATTACAGCCTCAATAACATTTATGAAACTATATATGATATGCTAGGGAGCAAAATATACATGATCGTGCTAGAGGAGCACGGAAATTCAAAAATCCCTTCGGGACGAACATGTTCTCGGATAACTGTGATAACAAGTTATTACTGTGTGAAATTGCTTAAACTATTTTAGGATTTATTTATGTTGCGAGCATGAATCATGATAGTAGGACTACCCTTGAAAGGTATGTGTGGATACACTTCAAGGGGACGATCTAGGATATGGGTGGGATCAAAGATTTTATTAGATTTAGTTATATGAAAGTCGGTACACGACCAATTTTTTGAAAAGAGAATTGGGCTCAAGCCCGTGTTTTAAAGAAAGTTGTAATTGCGTGAAGGAGATGATCTAGGGAGATCATCAATTGTAATTGCATGTGTTGTATGTGTAAGCTTAATAGTGGGGACATTAGTGACAATAGGTGAGTCCAACTCATCGAATGCAACTATTGGTGGGTTCCGATCATGCAATGATAGAAAATAATGAGAAGATAAGGGAGAGAAAGAGATATTACCAGGAGTCGTCGTTGGAGTTATACTATCTATGTGCAAACATTTATCAAAATGAAATCTCGTCTCATTAAAGTGTACACTTCGACAGATAAATAGATGACATGTTTGAAGATCCAAACAACGATAGTCAAGAAATTCAGTTGGATAACCAAGGAAGACACAAGCCTTGGAACGAGGTTGTAGATTATTGGATTGATATGATCAAAGATATGGAAAATATAAATACCCAAACTCTTGCAAATGAGTATAATCAAGTAATGTTTGATGAAGTACCTAATAACAAGATTGGGAATTGAGAGTTCGAGTGAGTAATCTATTGATAAGCAAAGTCCCAAAATTTCATTAGTAGATGTGAATGAGTTAGAAGAGTAAGCCCCATGTTAGCAATATGTTCATGTTTTCTTTCCGCTAAACCATTTTGTTGTGGTGTGTGCAGGCACAAAATACAATGAGTGATCTCATAACTCTAAAGTTCTAGTTGGAAGGTTGATGATAAAAACTCTTTAACACCGTTGGATTGAAGAGATTTGATTTCGGTATCAAAAGTATTTTCAACTTGTAATCAAAAAGTGTGAAAAAATTGGAGAGCTTCCGATCAGTTTTTCATAACGAAAAACCATGAATATTTACTAAATTCATTGACAAAATGACTATAGTATATATGTAAAGTGTGAGATCGGATTAGAGCTAGTCCCCGAGTAAGGAAAAAAGGTTTTTGAGTAATATTACTTAATGAACATGCATCACAAAATTAAGATCCAACAAAAGTACAGAGACAATAGTGCAGGGTGTCCAAGTCTATCATGCCAAACATTGCACATATACACTATAAACCTCCTTTATGAGCTCCACGAAATAATTATTGATGTGTAAGATGATACTTTACAACAAAAAAAAATGAGAGCGAAACTCAAAATAATAATAATTGTATTGAATAAACTGAGAAAATAACAAGAGATTCATGGGAATAGTATGAACATAAAAATCTTTTGTTAAGGAAAATTTTTTCCTAAAAGTTGATATATATTGAGTAATGACATCATCTTATTACGTTATAAAAAATAGTTGGTTAAATCCAATTTAATTGACAACTTGGAAATGTTGCTAGACAAAGTAATTGTTACCATTTCTACAAAAATTTTAATAAAAAATATTGATCTCATTATTATCGATATTTCAGCAATAGTGATAAAATAACATTTCATTGCTTGAGAGAGAGCTTATTTAATTGCTTGAGTATTAAGATAGTTTATTGATAATTTTGTATTTAATTGATTAATAAAAAATAAGGTTTATAATATTTATGTTGTTGAGAAATTTATGCTATGATACCATAATAGAAAAAGAGTAATAAAGAATATAGATATAAATATTTATATGGATATCAATCGTTAAATAATAATTATTGTTATTTATAGGTTAAAATAGGTATATAAGAAGTTGTATAATAAATATAAAAATAAATAATTAACTAATAATATATTATTTAAACCAAAAATATTTTATTCCAATAGTATGATTCAATCCGAAAAAAATGGTTACAATACTAGTAATAATGCCATTTCTATCCCTTTCTTTTCGAAGCAAAGCATGCACAAAGGAACCATTCGAAGCAAAATCTCAGTCAAAAGTTTGAGAATAAACACAACTTACAAGTGATGGAGAGCCTTGGGGGTCCGAGGTTTCACCCTCCGATGCACTAGCAATGGCTTTTTCTTTACCTTTGACTGAAACAACGTTCTAGGAAACAAGTGAGGGACCTTCCCATGTGCTTTTGCATTCTAGGAAAAATAGAATAGGTACCCTCTACTAGTAACCCTTTTCTTTTCTTGTTTTTTTTTTTTTTGAATTTGACGAATTTTGAACATTCCGTTCAATTATTTATTTACATTTTGGAATCCAGATGTATGGTTTTTCCATTTTTTTGATCCCATTGGAAAATTAATTATCCACTTCAACTCATATTATATGTAATTCTTGATTTTTACAAATCAATACAAATTATTTTGTCATTCCTTTTGTCGTCAGTTTGAAAATTTTGTTGTGTACCATGTTTTTGATATTTCTATTAAGCCCTATGAATGGGAGAAAGGAAAAGGTGAAGGTACACAGGAAACCTTTATTTTAAGTGATATACCACAACACAATGATACACACTCATATACCTGATCTGACCTAGAGCTGCACTGGACTTGCTGCATTTCAATTCCCCATTGAGGTAACTTTTCTTTTCTATTTTCTCCAGATGCATAATCTGAATCAACAACATAAATACTGTAAACAGTAAATTGACTAATATGATCACCCAACTGGATGGAACCCACAGATGGTTGCAGGAAACGAGCTATTTCCTAACTGTGGGAGTGGGTGGGAGTGGGGGAGTAACTAGAGAATGGCGGGTATGACCATAAGGAGAGGACAGAAATCTTCATATGGTCTGGTCGAGTATTCAGGCATGGAGGTAGCCTTTTTCTTCCAAGTAAGAGACCACCTGCTCGGCCATGTCGTAGGGGGTAGTAGTACAGTCGTCCTCTGTCTGTTTCAGTACCATCTGCATTGTAAAAGTATGAATGGGGTAGAAGTTAAAAAAATGAATGCTGGTTAGTGGGCAGTTCATCAAGCAAGCAGCACATAACACTTGTTTCACAGCTAGAAATGGTCAATTTAAACAGTTTCATTGCCATTAAACAGTGTTTTCTAAGATCAGGAAAGCATGCTTCAATTATGGTTTCCGTGGTTATGGGTGCTGCAACATAAATTTTCAGTGCAGATACTGATGTCAAAGTCATCTATTGTTCATTTTGTACGCACCTCACACTTCAACGGGGGTTCATAGGGGTCATCAACACCAGTGAATCCTGCAGCAGCGAGCAATCCAATAATTAGGGAATGATTTAGGCACCAAGGACAATAATTAAACTGAATCAAGTTAGGGAGAGAGAGAGATTTCTTCTTATTCATAAGTACCCTTAATTTTTCCAGAACGAGCAAGCTTGTATAAACCCTTTGGGTCCCTTCCCTCGCAAATTTTGAGGGGTACATCCATAAATACCTGTAAAATGTATGGCTTAAAAGCTTAATGCAAGATTGTGTATAAAAAATGGCTTAATGCAAGAAGGCTCACATGATTTAGCACTAACTAAAAAGGAAATCCTAGCTTCCCAGTTCATATACCTCTATAAAGTCCCCTTCAGGCAAGAGAGCACGGCAGTCTGCTCGATCCTTTCTATATGGAGAAATTAAGCTGGCAATGCAGATGACTCCAGCATCTGAGAAGAGTTTAGCCACTTCTCCTGCACATGATGGTTTTCTTGCTTTACTCCAGTGGTTCTAGAACATGAAAAGTACAAATTAAAGGAGTTTTGAACAATATTTAACATATAGCTCACCAATTCTCCGGATATTTTCAGCACGGTCTTCTGCCTTGAAACTAAGATCACAATTCAGGCCGTGCCGAACATTGTCACCATCTAGGACATATGTTAGCTTCCCTCTAGCATGAAGAGCCCGGCTTAAAGCACAAGCCACAGTGCTTTTTCCTGTAACATCATTAAATCCCTGAGTAGTCAATAATTAATATTTCTGAGAAATAATGCCAAACTTATGCTTGGACTGCATCCACCATTTCATGAGAGTAGGTTGAAGATCTATCATTTTTCCTTTTATTACCTAAGCCTTAAGTAACATTTTTATATATGTAGATTCAGGGGCAAAACTAGTAAAGCACAGAGGAAACTATGTGATAATCAGTAGACCTCACAAGCATATAGGAAATTCATTTAATGTTGACCATCAGCTGCCTTATGCTGTGGTTAAATAGTTCATATTGTTCACCCAGGGAACCCATTAAGGTAAGATTAGCTCACTTTAGCAATTAAGGGTTGTAATAAATGGAGTAAGAAAACTCATTTAAGAGAACAGCTCATTTGACAAAAGGAGACATTTTTTATCAAATGACTTCACACCACACCTGATCCACTGAGTCCAGTGATCCATATGACACAACCTTTCTGCTGGAGCAGTTCTTGCCTTTCAAGTTTCCCAACTGAACACTGGTGCCATTTGATATTTGTTGAATTTCCCACAGTAGATATCTGGTCGAGATTTTCACCTATTTAGATAGTAAGTCCATGAGAGCTGCATGAATTTATGGCCAAAAAATATCTCTGGAGATATTTGCAGGTGACATACTTCCTATAAGCTCAGAGCAGACTGAATTTCAAGCAATTTGCCCATGATTACAGGATTCATGAATTCTATAGCATAAGAGCAACAAAATGGTTCACACAATCAATCATACAGATCAACCTAAATAATAAATAATGCAGCTGCACAAATCAATGCTGGGATATGTATCATAGCCTTGGGAATTGTATCTTTTTGGTATATGTATAGTCAAAGCAGTCTCGTGATTAGACAGCCCGCCTGAGAAAATAATTCAAAACTGTTGTATTACTTTGTTGGCTTGAACGTGCAGCATCGACAAATTCTCTAAATTAATGCTGTGCTGTCTCAATCAGTATAACAACATGATTGCCGTGCACATTGTCAAAAGAAAGCGAATCCAGTCAAGCTATATCATAATTGTTGAACAGGCAGAAGGTATTATCTTCCAAATCCCATGCTCATTTGCCGGATACCAGGTGAGCACATTCTGTTTCCTCTATAAACTTCGAGATTGAAAAAACATTCAAATAATCTAAATTTTGTTTCTTCGCCTTCCAAGCATCACCCAAATCAACAGCAATGGAAGGTTAGAAAGGACAGTGCAATACGAAACAGAGATTCAACTACGCGACATAATTATTGAAGAATATGATATTCTATATGACTGTTCAAGCAAGAAAACAGCAAAGGAGGACATGCAAGTTGTATAATTACCTTGGACGCCGTCAGCTTTTCCGTTTATGTAAGCGGTTCTGGTCTCATTCACCGCACGGATAGGCGCCAGACTGCTCGATCTCTCTCCATTATCGACCGACAGCCCCAGGGAAGCGCAGCCAGCGTCTAACCGCGACGGAAAAAGACTTACAAAACCTATTTTCAGCGCCAGCGCGGGAGAGCCGAAAACAGCCTCGACGAGGGAACCGTGAAAGAGCGAACTGGCGCCCTGCAGCGAGGCCATTGAGCAAGGGGGGAAGCGGTTCGGAAGGGCGCAGAAGCTCGAATCAAGAGCACTCCGGTATCAGTGACTCGGCCGGGGAGGGACGGAGGTAGCGGGGATTCTGGTACACGAGGAGGATACGAGCATTGAGCAGATGGTGAATGAAGAACAAGCGGAGTCAATACGTATATATATGTGTGTATGTATCTATAACCGCTTCAGTTCAAGAGCAGAGATATCAATGAAGGATCGTTAGGGGAGAATTGAATTGTCCGTACAAGAAACGGAGAGAATGAATCTGAGCTGTGAGAATGGCAGGTGAGAGAGGGGGGAGAGAAAGGTTACTACTGATCCAGCTGTGATTCCAATTCCCATAATTGCTATTTGTGGAAGATGAAACCAGAGGCAGATTTCCTTTTTTCTTCCTCCTGGTCGCAGATATTCATATTTGGAAAGCTTATTGCAAGATTAATTTGAATTCACAAATAAGTCAACTAATATTTTAGTATATGGAGGTGAGTGAAGATAATACTTCAGTATATTAATAATAATTTAATTATTCTAATTATAATTCAATAGTATATTTTATGTATCAATTTAACTTAATACAATATATATAATATAAAATTATTTAAATTTATAAATAATAAATTAATTAATATAACAACAATATTATTATTAATTTAGTTAAAATAATATATTGCCCCAGATTCTTCAATACTACTTTGGTGGGTTTTAGGAAAGTTCATGATTAAATAATTGTTGAAAATTTGTATATATGAACTAATTATGAGTATAATATATTATGCATTAATATTAAATATAGTGGTTCATACTCATACTAAACTAGCATGTTACATTTTAAATAATTTTATACTAAATTGATATATCTTAATCCATTTTTGTAGCAACAAAGAACAAAAAAAATATTCATGCCAATTTAAAGCATTTCATATAAGTTTATGCAATAAATATATAATTAAAAATAACCAAAATAATTTTTCCTTCAATAATTTTCTCTAGGGCAACTTTCAAGAAGATGGAATTGACCAGCAATTAATAATAAAGGGTTAAGTTGAATTTTAAGCTGCAATCAAAATCAATTCAAACAAAAATATAAAGCCTCTCTGTTTTTATCCCTTAATATAATGTATGGTTATATTTTATCCTAATTTTATTATTTATAATTACACAAAAATAACAAAGATGAACATATCAACAAATAAAAGTATATTTGAATATTTCAGCAAATACTTGAAACATAAAAGCATATACATTTATAAATTTGGGGTTAAAGACTCACAAAGGGGATCTACTGAACTGAATCTTCAGAGAATCGAGCATCAAAAGGAGTTGAAGAAGAAGAACGTGCCTGGCACCCACCAGCAGCGTTCTGGAGATCGATGACGAGAAACCTCACGGCCTTGCTCATCTGCTCCAACCTCACAGCACTGATAGGCTGCATTTGGTCTTTCGTGTAGCTTCAGCATTTGATCTTGAGGCTGTATCAATTGGTTTAAGCTCTTCTTTCTATGGCAGCTCTTCTTTCTATGGCAGCATTTAATCCATAGAGGACTTGGTACTCGGACTTCCCTTCCAAAATGCAACCTACTTATTCAGTACAAAGTACTGGGAGAATATGAAATTATGATTAAATAAGAAACTCTTGGATCTTGACAAATACTTCTAATGCAGAAAGAGGATATTAATGGAGACGGCATATTTTAAATGAATATTGGTCTTGTTCTGGGATTGAGAACTAATTTGATCGAGCATAAGATAAGTTCTCTCTACTTTTTAGGAAGGTTTTTGTTCTTGTTGCATTTAAAATTGTCTTTATTGCATTATGTAAACAACTATTTGTACCTTAAATTCAATTGGATTTTATTATCATCTATGCAGCATCCAAGAGTCTGGTAATATGGATGACCTAGTTAACGTGACATGAAGGGAACAGCAATTTGGGAGGAAGCTATCCTCATCCTATAGTGTATGTTTTAAGCAATTTAAATTCCAACATTTATTGAACTTCCAGTGTCATTACTAAACTGACTGTGGGATCTAGAGCTAAATCACAATTAAATAAATGATTAGTATGGCTAGGTTAGTAGGAAAATATCTATTTGACTTTCCATACACACTGTATATGAAGGGCAAATGACATACACCTGATTTTGCAAGTCTATTCAGCACCCACTCTTCTGTTGCCCCCAAAGATTAGTGATGAGGCTTCACTCCTACACCTCTCCGAATTCGGGTGGAAACAAGGACCCTTCTGGTGGATCGGCCTGCAGTTAGCCCCAGCCCCACATGCGCAGTACAGAGTCTTCTTCAGCACTGGATCTGGCAACCCTGCCCTGCAATTACACCAAGTTCCAACACCTGCAGATGAACAAGCAGACAGTAATGCAAGTCTTCTCCATAGGACTCAAAACATGCAGTGCTTGTGGAACATGCAGAGCCATTTGATATAAGTGCACACAGAGGTAGAATATGCTGCTCTCTGCCAGCAGAATTAGACTTGACAGGAACTTGTAATGAATGCTCTGATGTAGACATCATTGTCTGCTTACATGATTCTCTACTTTTAGTAGCTGATAGATAAATCCAGTTAAAATTTTCAAACAATCTGAAGGATATATGACAGTAGGATTGGTCCTTCACAGGCATTCAACTCCTTGGGGCATTATTTCTGTGAACCCTTGCAGTTAGTTCCGTAGTCATTAGAAGAATTAACATTTTGTCCAAGAACTTAAATCATGGATATAAAAGGGGCAATTGTGTGTCTAGATCAATCCTACATTACAATCCAGAAGATTAACACAAGATGAGCAGTGAAAACAGGGTACTCTATAAACTTCTTCACCACAGTTATCACAGTTGAATGCACAACTGTGCATGTTAAAAGTATGTATGAATGTTCCAAGGCCGGAAGCTGAACTAATCCCAGTCTGCATCAAAGAACCCAGCATCTTTCATCTCAGAGTAATAAGCATTGTCAAGAAGAAAATCTTCCTCCTACAACCATCAAAATGAAAAAAAAAAAAGTCAACATGAAGAGGAAGAAATATGCAACAGCATACCACATTGATGCGATTATCAATGGGCTTGCGATAAGAAATTGAATCACCTTGAAGAAATCTGCAAGGAAAGTTAAGTAGAGAAATGGAAGATAGAGGGAGTGATAGCAGATGATGATTACACTGTACAACCTGTAAGGAGAATGGGAAGACAGATAATGTACCCGTATGGTTTTGTGATGAACATTTCTAATAATTTATTCCACTTGGCAAAAAGAAAGAGATGTTGATGTTACCAGACACCAAAACTAGCTCCAAACCCAGCAGACAGGCAAGCTAAAAGTGCCACCAAATTCACAATAAACATCACAGCAATGTACTTGTAAAATGCTGGCCTAGCTGCAGAGAGTGGGAAGCATGCATGTTAACATGGTTTAAATGGATCAGAAACAGAAGCAAAGTTGGAAATGAACCCACGAGGAAATTCTTCACTCCATTTGGAGAATCTGACAAATAGTATGAAAGCATATGCAGAGGACAAAACTATTTTGTGGATGCTCCACAATGACCACTTCACACGGTTAGCAGTTCCAACATCTATGAACAATGGTACCCCAAAGCCGAATACATATATAGCCTGATATGTACCAGAACAAACAGGTACAGCTGAGGTTAGCACTTACTGAAACAAAGCACACAAACAAAAACAAGTGAAACTAATACAAGTGCTACACAAACTTCGAAAATTTTGCAGAGAAATTGTTACAATATATTCTATTATTCATCAGCTACATATCAAGATGAGTGTCCATACACATGGGTATCTCGCAATACTTCAGAGGGTAATAGTAAATCGAGGAATTTTTCCTCTTACCTTAAGAAGTATATCAGCGCCAACAATAACGCCGGTCACAAGAAAAGTCCGGGATAAACCTTCAAGTCCATTAATGTAATTTCCCTGTAGTATAAATGCCACCAAGCTTATCTCCAAGTAAAGAAGTCCGGAAGTCGTGAACAGGGACAAAAGATTCCAAGCAATCTCCTGATTTGGAGAACACTGCATTGCCTGTTCACTCAAAAGAAAGTTTCAGGTTAAGCGCGAGCCAAGTTTAGTTATTTTCAGAAGCTGAAAGATCATGATAATAAATGAATAAGAAAGATCATGGTCCCTTACTGTATATTCATCACAGAAAAGTAAGGAATGGTGCGAAGACTGTATCTATGAGTTGATTCTTGAACGCGCGGATGTCATCAGAAGATATAAAAATGGTGTGAAGTCCCCTTGTCACTAGAAGAACTGGCTAGTTTATCAGTTCTATACACCTCTAAACCAAAAATCGATCTTGACATAGTTCTTTCAACTCTACTTCTTATAATCTTGTGAATAAATTACCTCTTCTTCCGTTCATTTTCCAGAGCTCCTAGTATTTGAAAAGATGTCTTCCTTACACGTAAATAGAGAGAGAGACAGAGAGCGATGACCTGAAACAAACACCACGCGAGGTTGAGCAGGCTGACGAGCCATAGAATAGCGTAGTACGAGATTATCATGTAGGACCTCCCATTGCAGAGCTTCCGGAGGTTCTTCTTCGCGTGGAATGCCAAGAACAAGACGAACAGGGCCGACGGCACAACGAGGAAGGCATCGTAGAATAATCCATGGCAAACGGGAGGGGAGATAGAGCCCTGAGACACAGGAGATGAGGGAGACGGCGGGACGGAAGAGGTGGTGGCGTTCTCGGAGATAATCGACGGCATCTTCTTCCACGGGAACGCTAATTCAGAGCACTTGGCTGTAAGAGGGACAAGCTACCGATCAAAAACCATGCAACCAGTAATTCTCAGAGAACCCTAGAGTCGATCATGAGTTTCTCCTCTCAAATTTTGGGGAGCAGTAGATGGGATCCTTGCGGTTTATTGACGACGACGTCGTATTGCCAAATCCTATTTCAGAATTTACAACTTAAAACTAATTAAGTACTTTATATTATTTAACAAATTATTATGTGTAAATAGGATACCACACAGAAATTAAACTTTTTAAACCCGAATCGGATGTTATACCCGATCCGAGTTCGGTTCAAGGGGTTGGGTCCGGGTTCAAGGGGACCCAACCCACCAAGAAAATTACCATCCTAACCAAAGGCAGTGAGAATCCCAATATTGGATCTACAGACAAACTGAGAGTCAGGAATGACTAAGCATCTCACTCTTTTCTAGAGCCATTGGTGTTAGAAGAACTGTTGCAGGAAAAATGAATTGAACCGCACAAATCCCTCGTAGCTGACTTGGTAACACAATAAGTCAGATTCACATATTATGGCCTGCTATCTCCAGCAAGAAATGGTGCTGGGGGAGGTCTAAGCAGCTGTTGCATCAATTGTGTGGCCATGGTCAGCCTCCTTTTAGGTCGTGTTGATGGCAGTCTATCTTCACCGTCTTTGCTCCCATCCTCCATCTGCCACCAGAAATCAATGAACTAGCATGAGTTCTACAATATTAATAGTGCAAGTAGTATTTTGTAAGGCATCACCAGAAAGTCTAGCTTGATCCACATGTTTTAGAACAGTCATTCTCTGTGCATCAGACATTTTGTAAGGCCCCACTGTTCATCATGATTCCAGACTGACCAACCAATGATGCAGCCATCTGGGAATTCATCTGAGAATTCCCAAGTCTAAGAGAAGCCTCAGAATTGCATGATGAATGTGGAAAATCACTCTGTCGTAGTGTATCCATGTGCCAAGAAGATGAACTTGGATCACAACTATCACCTTGTTTCCCCGAAAGGCTCAAAACTTCTGTATCTACCCCTAGGAACGTAGTTCTTAATATAATCAGTTGTAGCATTGTGACCAAAAGACAGTCAGCTTCCCACCAAATGAATTCTCTCCGAATTGATAACATCCTCCAGACCTCAAAATCCTTTTGAATCCCGATCACCAGAATTCACATCCCTGCTCTTCATAGACTGCATTTGATGTAAAAGGGAGTAGGTCTGGTGAACCCAAAGTAAGGTTTCTTGTTAACCCACTGTGTGGTTCATTCTGAGAAGATAGAAACTGGAGCAGAAACAAATAGTGAATGACCTATTTTAGATCCATTAGAAGAAATTTGAAAACTGGGATCCTGTGAGGAGCCCTGAGAAAGTAAGGCATGGTCCGGATTTTGTAATTGTTGTGATGGAGGGGCTAGCTTAAGTCCAAAACCTTGAGAACCAATAGACTGATTCTGCTGGAGTTGGCTAATAGATCCATCAGAAGTTTCCTTACGGTGCCACGAGAATCACTGCTGTCAATATAAGCATTTCCTTGGATAAAACCAGATGAGGCACGACTCGATGCATTCAATGGAAACCCAATGGATCTCTCCCTCCTGCAATTTTGCTGATTAGATACATTATTATTATCTGATTCTAATAGTTTAGGGCCCTTCCCTAACTGATAAATTCCCTCCCATTCATCATTTCCTCTAAAGTTTGACGAGGAATCAACTTACCTCTAGTCATTTAAGATTTTACTATTTTGAGGCCAATGTGCATTTTCATGAAAAGCACTTGAGCTGCTGGCAGTATTACCTGTTGAAGAAACATGTCTATGCAACATTGTGCTTCCAACAGATAGACTATGGAACATGTCAGTTTTCCCAGCAGTACCTCCAAGAACCCCATTCTCCTCTTTATTTTGATTACTCTTAGAAAGCTGCTGTGCCATGTCATTACTATGGTTCTGTGGATTAGTACCCTTGACAATAACATCCCAACCTTGGACTCTGCTATCGAACTGAGCACATGCATCAAAGGAAGATATGCTCTGCTGATGGGACCAACCTGAGGTATGCTGCCTTCTGTCAGGCCTTGAAGAATTATCAGCAATTCCACATATTTGAATGCTTTCAGAAGGATTTGCTGGGAGGCTTTGATTCAAGTGTTTGTTTTCCTCCGAAAAGTCTGGTATATATCCGGGAGGGCAATTACTTTGTAGTGTCTCTATCCTCTCGTGTGAAACCCTACTGTTCAACTGATTGTTAAAAAATAGAGCCAGCCTGCATGTTTCTTTTACCCCCAAGTTGATTGCTGCTCCTATTTGACACCACTATTGCAGGTCTTGGGCTATTGATGACCAATGTTAGTTTCAGCTGATTGAAAAGTCAAACCACTTCCACTCTTCTTGTTGCCCTGTTCCAATGCTTGAAGTTTCTGCTATCGCAGACAGCATAAGAGCACTCCCAACTCCCACTCTGCAAGGAAGGGAATCCACCACACAAACCACTAACATCATACATATTTGAACCTCCAGGGCCTGTGCTCATTTCTCCTCCAAAGGCCTCCCATATATTGGCATCGGATTCAAATAAGATATTTTCCTCAGCAGGATCTAAGGAGGCTACATTTTGTGAATGGGAAGCTGCAGAGGATGTTCTCTCCTGTGCTGCATCAGAAGAACCACCCAAATCTAGATTGCCAAAACTTTCTGCAAGGCTACACTTATTTGGGAGGGAGGCAGTTGCCACAAATTACTAAACATGAATCCACCAATGGAATTATGACAAGAAGGAGAAGCAACCTGCTTTGAAAGAAAAATTCTACCATTGGTGACATGATTAGATGCAAGGTATTGACTCCTTGAAAATGAATTTCCCAAGGAAGAGATCTATTGTGGTGCAGAGCTCTCACTTTGAACCTGATAGGTTTGATTCAAATTATCCCCAGTGCCAGAGAGTGAAACCTATAAAAAGACTGATCATATTGTCGAGGAAATAGAACCCTATTGCATGGTGCTTGGCTATGTTTGGAAGAATGCTCAAAGTCATTGGAAGATCCCTGGATAACTGCAGAAGTACAGAGGTTCTGCATGTTTGAATTCTTGACAAGAGTTCAGACCATGGTTTATTAAATGAATCATGGATAGGAATGCCCTTAAGGGGTGCTTGAGAATGGTTAACAGCTATTTGACTTTCCATGGATGAAAGAGAGTTGATAAGAGAATTCTGCTGCCAAACTCCCTGATGCCAAAATTGCTGCTTTTGAATATCTTGCAATTGCCTAAGGTCCATTTGTTGCTGCAAGATCTGCATATCACCGATACCAGACTGCTGCCTGTGCAAAGCTTGCAGCACACCACGATGCCGACCACTCATTTGCTCATGACTGCTAAAAGGGCTGAAACTTAACGGAGATATGACATATGAAGGCTTCCCATAATCTTTCTTTTGAAGATCAATGTCATTTCCATGATGTGACTCAAGAAGGGATAAGCCTTTGACTACCCCACTATACTGATAGGAATCAGCACCATACCCAAAAAGTTCGAATCATATTGCCTCGCAGCCCTATTCCCTTGCAGATAGCCATTCAAACCAGAATTTTGGCTTGAGAGCTGGCTTCCAGCAACCTCAAACCTTAAATTTGGCTGTATAGAGTTCATGCCATTTGCTGCTTGAAAATATGGCATTCCATGTCCATTGTCAATGTTTTCTACAACAAATAATGGGATAGTCGGGATAAAGCATGAGCAGGTCCATTATAACTATAGTTCTTTCAGAGACAAGGCAATAACATATCAAAAGATTGTCAAATGTGTTAGTACCAGATTGAGGCACCCTATAATTATTTGGACTGGAACTTAGAGGATATCCACACTGAGCATGGGTTCCTACACAGACACTGTTGCTTTGTGCTGCTGGCGCTGGGAAAAAATCTCCTGGTCAAGAATTGTGAACTGTCTCCAACTCCATTGCCAGGCATAGAGAATCCAACGAGTTTTGCCCAAAAATATTCAATCCATGAGGGACTACCTGGAACTGATTAGATTGAAATATGATATCTCCACATCATCACATTTTACGTAGGACTATAGACCATTATGAGGAGCCCAACTCGTTTCTCTAAATGGCGTGAAAATCAAGTAATAATACTCCCAGTAGATAAGCCCCATCCTGCAACCAACCAGTCAGTCAGCATTAAGAACACATCTAGAAGAGAAAAAAAAAGGCTAGGTAAATCATGAAAAGTATGCATTTCACCGTATAGTCTAGTTTGAAACAGCAAACCATACACCCTATTTCCCATTATGTTTTAAAAGAGTGAAACAGTTGAAGACAATGCAGAATCCCACGCACAGGCACAAGCAAAGGAGTCAGTGTCAGGAATATTTCATGAACAAAAATGAATGAGCTTCCATTGGTGACAAACAAATATATTTATAACCAAGTAAGACAAATGCTAATCAAAATGCAAGTGAAAAATATCACAGTTTCAGAACCACCTGCATTAAATTATAAAAGAACATAGGCAGTTGGCTTTTCCATTACTTAAACAAGCCTGACACATTCAAAAAGTCCCGGGAGATCTGTCTTTTTATGCCGTAATGCACAAACTAGCAGACATACGACTTGAAGATAGTTTTGGGACAAGCAAAAGAGTGCATCACTAAAAGAAAAGCGTATTCATTGACAGATACATTTGTTCAATTGGCAGCACTAGATGGTACTTGGAGCTTTGCCTGAGAGATCATCAATTCCAAAGCACAATTTCCACAGTGAAAAGTGTCGCCTGACCAAAAAGAAAATCACATTTTCAGCTGAATACTGCACTCTGTGACTCTGCAAGCAAAAGAACTCGAGAGCCCAGCTTAGCACGATCAACAGACAAAATTGAAAAGCAAGAGTGAAAAGAAAATTAGGGCCATATGCTAAATGGAAGATGGCGGACTCGGGGTGATACGGAGGGTAAATTCGTAAATTAAAACACTGTCCCCGTGGGAAGCACGTGACTTAAAAGTCCGAACCGCAACCCTAATCCCATCCACACACCTCTCCCCTTCGCGTCGATTCCTCCTCTCCGCAGCGCCGCCCAGGTACGGAAGAACCTCAAAGCTCAGAGAGGGAGAGAGAGAGAGAGAGAGGGAGATGGCAACCGCGAGAACGGTAAAGGACGTCTCTCCTCATGAGTTCGTAAAGGCTTATGCCGCCCACCTCAAGCGCTCCGGAAAGGTCTCCATCTCAACGTTTTCTTCACACCTCGATTGTAGCTCTGCTTCTCTGATCAGTTTGTATCTTTGTTTCTACATATTCGTACTTGTTTTGGCACGTTTGTTGGCTGATCTGTGAATGCTACACATGTGTCTGTCAGAGGAACTGTTTCAAATTTATTAGCGAGTTGAAGTGTAAGTTCGTTTAGTGCCAATGAAAAGGAATGTTTTCAATTTTATTATCCGAACTGGTTGCCGAAACGCTTACCAAGTGAGATTTTCAGTGGTTGCCATGTTCTTCTTCTAGTTTTGTCATGCTACAGAGATAATGACGGACTGTATTAATTCTGCAAGTTCGATTTCAGCTTGTAGCCTATTTAGTTGTTTAGTAGCATCCTTGTGATCTTATCTGTTATGTATTGTGAAAAGCTACTAGCTCTGAATTCATTTGAAATACCATGAGTGATAGTGGATTGAGAGGAACGATCAAGTATCACTATGTGTTTGATGATATCATTGTCATACCATGGGTCCAATGTTGCTATCTCTTTAGTGTAAGCTGCATTTAGTGGGATATTTTCAATTTGCACATAGAGATTGTATATATTTGCCTTTCTTTTGCCATTTTTCCATGGTATTTTGTAACTTTATCTGGATTGACAATACTGCTTGATTCCTCTCATCTAGTGATATCCTTGCATTTTGGCTTTCTTTTTCCATATATATTAGGTGGAGCTTCCTCCATGGAATGATATTGTGAAGACGGCTACATTTAAGGAGCTTGCACCATATGACCCTGATTGGTACTACATTAGAGCTGGTACACTCACTCTGTGTGTGTTCGCACCTTTCATGAACACTTGTATTTACATGAATCATCTGATAGTATGCCTTTCAATGCTTTCATTTGAAATTGCAGCTTCTATGGCAAGGAAGATCTATCTCAGGGGCGGTCTTGGTGTTGGTGCCTTCCGGAGGATCTATGGCGGGAGTAAGCGAAATGGAAGCCGGCCACCCCATTTCTGCAAGAGCAGTGGGTCTGTAGCTCGTCACATTCTTCAACAGTTGCAGAACGTGAACATTATTGACATCGATCCTAGGGGGTGAGTTATCGTCTATGCCTTTCAATATTTTAATGAACCAAATGCTGTGGACCATGGAATGATCCCAGGCTGGAGCTGCATTGTCTGGCAGAATGACCATGTTTAAGTTTGATTTAGGAGAATTTAATTCAACCACCATTATATATCATGTATTGATGTTACGAACAAAAGAATTTAATTCAACAACCATTGTATTTTCTCTTATCATCCCAGTGGGAGAACAATCACATCGAGCGGCCGGCGCGACCTTGACCAAGTTGCTGGAAGGATTGCGGTTGCCCACTGAAAGATGAAACCAGACATTCTCTAGATGGATGACCAAAAACACTAGTGAGTTTGGGTTTTAATGTTCTTTGCTTGAACATGGAATGGTATTTGCAGTGCAGTCAAACAAGTTCTATTTTCCCCAATCTGTTTCTGTGTGATAAGATATCTTTTGAGCATCCATCATGGTTGGCTTAAATTTTTACTATAGAACAAGCTTGACTCTTATCATATGATTACCCCAATGGATAAATAGGAGCAGTAAGCTTAGACTTCTACATGTTAGATTTTGTTTGTGGAGTGCTCTTTTTAGTTCCTACAATCTTATGTTTGCTAATGATCTATCTGGATGGCCGGTTTCTTGATAGAGTGAGTAGCAAATTGATCACTAAGACTAGATTGCACCGAATTTGAAAGAGGGAAATTAGACAATGTGAATGGCCTATGTGATCATGAAACTTGAATCTACACTATTGCTGATTCCCAAGCGTATTACTATCTTTTTTGAACGTGAAATTGAATAGATATAATAAATATATATAATTTTAATGAAATGAATTAAAATTTGATGAATATAAAGATCATTTCCCGTATTATAAATTTTATTTTTCTACAAATAATTATATATAAATAAAAATTGTAGTAATTCTTACCCTTAAAATGGCTAAGGCTATCTTTGATTTTGGTTTAGAGTGATTTGGAGTAAAATTGTATGAAATCTTGTTAGAGAGTGAATGTATGGATTTTGAAATATTAAACTTTTTTAATAATATATTGTTTGTATAGAGTTTAATTAGTTAAATTATTATTAATAAAAAATTAAAAAGATAAATTTATTATTTTAATTATATTATATTATATATTTTGTATGGTTAATATTTTTATTATATATTTATACGATATAATGTTATATAAAATATTATTAATACATAATTTTATTTAAGGTATATAAAAATAAAAATATATAAATAATAAATAAAACAATTACTCCAAATAACTAACTTTTGGATTTTGAAGCTAATGTGGTGTTGTTTGTAGATAATTCTTCGTAACTTCAAATCACCTTATTTTATATTACTTCAAATCACTTTATTTTTATTATTCTAAATCACTCATATTCCAAATTATTTCAAATCCCAGTAAAAGCTAACTCCGGAAAATAGTCGGAGTTTAGCCAACCCAAATTTGACCGAAAGGCGAGTGCCGTGTGGACTCATCAAACACCTATAGACACAACTTGTGGTGGATAAATATAGAATTAAATTAAATATTTTTTTATTGAGTTCAATCTTACACTATCATTCAAATGGTAATTTTTTAAAGTGCGGTGGAAAATAAAATTGTAATATTATTTTATAAACTATTTGAATAAATCTGATAGATTATTATAACTCACATCTAACACTCGTAATTATATTATTCAAATCATGTAAAACGATTGGGAGGTTTGTGTACTCAGAAATATTTTTAATTTATTAATTTATATTAAAATGAAATCATTATATTTTTAGGCTATTTTTGAAGTTGAGGTAATCGTATTAAAATTAAAGCGATTAATTTGGGGTTTTTTAAAATTTTAATAATTCATTATTTGTATTGAAATAAAGTGAGATAAATAATTATTAATAAAAATATTAGAAAAATAATTTTTTTATTTAAATTAAATTAAATAATTTATTAGCTATTATATAATTAAATTATATTAATTATATTTTATACAATAATTTTTTATTTATATTATATATTTTTTATATAAAAATATTACTAATATATAAATTTATTTAAAATATATAATAATATAAATAATAAATTAAAATATTAAAGTAATTTAAACAATAAATTAAACAATTTTTTCGAATACCAAAAATATAAATATTGTGTTAAAATATAAATAAAGTAATTTGTAGATAATTTTAAGCCATTATAAATCATTCCAAAATTATCCATTGTTTTTATTATCAAATAAGATATTACTACAACACTACAAACTCCAAACCACTCAATATAATTATAATTAGTATTTTATAGGTTATTTTATTTTTATTTAAAATTTTTAATTTTATTTATATTATTATTTTTTTATATATTTAAATTTTAAATAAATTTATATATTAATAATATTTTATATATAATTATACAATAAAAATATTTTACATGTAAAATATATAATATAATTTATTATATATTTATATTAGTTTTCTTATTATAATTATAAAATATGTATATATTAAGTATTATATAATTAATATTAAATATTTATTATAATAATAAAATAATTATAATATAATATAATTATATATAATATATAATAAATTGTTTAATTTAATTAAAATAATAAATTTATTTTTTTAAAAAAATTATTAGTTCTTCACTTTACTCCAAACATCTAGATAAAAATAAAGACAATGCAACTTAGCTTATGGGAGGAAATTTGATAGGCAGATTAGTAATTTAAAAATCCGCAATTTCCTCCACCAGATGAAAGCCACGTATTAATATTGGCCCTGCAGTACATCGTTCGCCCCGGAAGAGCAAAGGACAAACTTGCAGTGGCATACGCGGTAATTACGGCCAAGATACGTGCCCCCATTGGTTTGTCCGTCCTCGTTTAATTACCAAACCCTAGCTTCCATGCCCTTTTTCGTCAATAAAAATAAAATTTCCCCGCCACCAAATCCTTCCTCGCCCGATTCGATATCTAGTTCTTCTCCCAATCCTTCATCTGCGATTGGATCTTCTGAATCGCGTTCTTCTCTATGGATTGATACCACTATTAGCCTATTTTGCTAGGTAAGATTGACTTCTAGGGTTTTCGCTTCAGATCTGTGTTTTCCGGCTCAGATGTGTAAAATTCCCTGTGGAAATCGATAGATCCATTGTGTATGAGCTTTTTTCTAAGCTGATTTCCCTGTTTCAACCCCTTTCGGCCTGCGTTCTCTTGTTGATGAGATTTTTTTTCTTTTTGACCCTCTATTGGTGGGTCATATTTGCAGATCCTTGATTTTTTGTCTCTCCTTGAAAATATTATTTGTATCGATCGTCGATTTATCTTGGGACGGAAATTTTGCTCGAGAATTTCTAGATCTAGGGTTAGGGTTTGCCAGAAATTGGGGCTTTCTTTCTTCTCATCAACTCATCATCATTTTGAGCCTCGTATTTCATTTAATCGAAAGATTTGTTCTTGATTGTGCTGTTTCCTTATGTAAAAAGGCCAAATAAAAAATATTTTAATTATTATTTTATTTTCTAGAAGTTGACCTATGGTTGCCCTCGATAACTGATCACCTAATTGCCAATTCAATATGTGCCCCTAACACTAATAGATGTATTGTGACTGTACTGGTAAAAAAACAACTATTTTTGAATGTACTGAAAAGGAACTATAGCTCGGTTTGCCACTACCCTGTCCTACCAATGGAACTTTGTTCAGAGTGTTCATGAAGATAGGGTCGATTAGCCTACTCGGTTACTGATGGAAGTGGTTTTAACTTGTAATACGACAGCATCTTTCTACCTGCCCTGGAGAACATTAACTCTCCATTGCACAATGCACTGCTGGTGACATTAGTGTTGTAACATTGATAATAAGTAAACCTAAAGCCAGTATCTGGTTGACTATGCATTATGAATAGAAAATCTAGCACTTGGTTCTCTTTAATGAGCCTTATTTCTTCACTGCAGCTTAAAGATGGTGCAGAAGCGACCTTTTGATGGTGATGGGCAGTGTGGAATCTCTGCTAAGCTCCCCAAGCAACTGAAACATACTGAAAGGCTACCTCTGTTATCTGAAATGTACCCTTGTTCTGAGGATAGACCTGATGTAGCTAATGCTGCAGGTTAGCATACTTGTGCTAGACTTTGTGAAATACATGTCAAGATAAGTGGTCATTGTAGTGCTCTAGATTGTTCCATGAAGTATGAGTCAGGACAATTGGTTCTTTATATGGAAGATAGTATGAATGTGTAGATTATAAAATTGAATATGCAGCCATACTGCTGCCTAGATTCTTTGTCTTAAATTTAATCTGATCATTTTAATTGTGATTGTTGAAGGTGAGGTAGTATTCAAGGATAAAGTTGAAGTTCTCGAGAACAATGGCCATGCCACTGACTTGGTTAGCTGGCCGGAGGGATATGAAGAAGATACTGATTACAGTGAAGATGACATACAATTAGTTGAACCCTTTCAAGTGCCCTTCTTCCCAGGCTATTACTACCCTGAGCATGGATTCAGGACTTTGATCCGACATGAGGACATCTATTCTATGAATTTTCAACACCCCCAGAAGCCAGTTCCTATTGGACCCAATTATCAAGCAGATATACCTCCTTGGAATCCAAATGGTGCCAAGAGGAGATCTCCTGATTTTTGTTCAACATCTGAAGCAGTTTCACAGTCTGGGGACAGAGTATTGGTGGGGCATTCTGTGATTCCAATGCCTTATTCTGGATCATTCCAAGATGAAGCTGGTGCTGGCAGAAGTGAGTGCTGGTGCCATGATAAAGGTTCCATAGGATGTGTTAGAATACATATAGTGGAAGCCAGAGAAAAACTTGGGAGAATCCTCGGGTCAAAAGAATTGAAGGAATTAGGCTTTCTTGATATGGGGGAACTAGTAGCAGATAAATGGACTGAAGAAGAGGAGCAATTGTTACATGAAATTATTTTACTCAACCCACCCTCAACTGGAAAGAATTTCTGGGACATCTTATCTTCAGAATTTTCTTCCAGAACTAAGGCAGAGATTGTAAGTTATTACTTTAATGTGTTTATGCTCCGAAAACGAGCTCTGCAGAATAGATTTGACCCATCTAATGCTGATAGTGATAATGATGAGTGGTGCCTAAGTGATGAGGATGATGAGGACTCTATCGTCGAATCTCCTGAACACCACATTGGCTTAGACAATAGCTTGGAACATGATGTGAATGAATACAATGAACATGTTGATGAGACTTATAATGACAATGACAATCCTGCTGCATTTGAAACAGCTGACAAGGGTTATGAGAATCAGTCAGCAGACCATATGACCTATAAATTTGAGGATAAGTTTCAGGATGAGAGAGGGCATCAGTATCACCAAGATGCACCCGATGATTCTTGTACTTCCTTTGACAAGGATGGGAATCAGGACAGATGGGCTGGCAGTTATTATGGGTTAAGCAATGGCAGCAAAGGCCATCACTATGTTTTGGAGCCATGTGATGCAAAAATGTGGGATGTTGGGTGTTTGTCTCATCCTATGAGGGATGTTGACTTCTTGCCCACTCGCAACATGATCGAAGAGGTCTTTGGCCACGGGTCTTGGAACTGCAAAATGGATGGGAAGCCTTGAATTCTTTATTTCTGTGAAATTTTAGGGGTAGCTCACAAATTTTCCGTTTTGCTATTGTCTGTGGTGGGAATTCTACCTTTGTAAGATAGTTTTGAGGTAGATGGTCACTGCTGCTTTAGGTTTTCAAAAGCCAAAGGCTATGGTAGTTGGATGGACAGGACTGTTGGCTCTCATGAAGACACCTCGCCTTCAGGGAAGATATGACCCAGCCCGATAATGGCGCTAATTGATTGTTGGATGATGTAACTTTTTGAGTAGGGTTTTCTTCCTGGGAAGAAAATAGCAAATGCAGAAGCTCTTTGAGACTCTCATGTCCTATATGCAATTCTGTAATAAGAAAAAAAATGTTCACATTTCTTCATTCCATGCATCCAAATCTGTGTGGTTCTAATGCTCAGGGTCGGAATCCATTCATCAAATTTTTTGTAAGATTGATTTAATTATTTTAAATATATTATTATTATATAAAATTGTATCGAAATTTTGACTTGTAGATTTGATATAAATTAATTCTGTTGTTTTTAATATATTGTAGATTTGATATAAATTAATTAGGTTGTTTTTAATATATTGTTTTATATTTTTATAAATTAATAATATTTTTTATTTTTATTATTAATAACCATTTCATTGTTCCAATTCCATTGGGCTCCACTTGGGAAGAGTCAGAGAAGATAAGATAGGATGAGAAGGAAAGAAAAGTCAAACATGGAGGTGGGGTTAGCAGGGTCAACCTTGCGTGCAGTTCATCTATTCAAACGCTAGCCCAGACCAAGTCTAAACAGTAAACGAATATGATTCATCCGATCGTTTTAATTTGTGAGATCCTTATTCAATACCCATTTTACTGAAAAATTTTGGTGTTCTTTTTAATTTGTGAGCTTCTTTTTGTTTTGCTGAATTGACTGAGGAGGGAAGCCATTTTCATAGGTAGAGAGAGAGAGAGAGGTCTTTGATGGGATACTTACGAGAAAGAAGACCCAAAATGGCTGAACTGATCAACCATTTTCTTCTGGTGGGTTTGATTTCTTCATTTAACCGAAGCTTCCTGTCTTGACATTTCCATTGATTTGTCGCCCCCCTTCCTCCCCCACCCATATTTAACCCCCCTCCTTCACTTGAATCCTTAAGTAACAAATTTCTGCAGCCGTTTCTTTGCAAGTTCTCTGACGGGTAATCTCAAATTCGCCTGTTTTCTCCTCATATCTGTGATCAGGATCCCCAGCTTCTGATTAGAGTGATACGTATAATCGATTTTCTGTCTTTCCTATGTTGGGTTTGATCTATTGTTGTTTATATGCTTCTTGAAATCAGTTGAGTGCGATCGCTTTTCTTTCATCATTTTTGGTGCTTTGTTCTTTCCATTTTCTGCAAATATTTGCTGTAAGTATTGCTTTCTTCCCACTCAGGTTTGTAGGATTCAACATTGCCCTGCTGCTATTGGTCTTTGGGATTGACCTCCCCAGAAATGTTTGGCTCCAACAAGTCTCAAATGAAGAAGAAGGTTGCTTCGGGATCAAACCCTTTTGATTCAGACGACGAATATGACAACAAAAGGCACACATCCAACCCTAAGAGGGAATTTGACGGCAAGAACCGTTTTGGTGACCAAGAGACCGAAGGGTCCTCTTCTCTGCTCCCAATTGCACTGAGTTCTGCTGGGAGAAATAGGTACAAGAATGGCTTCCGTGACTCTGGGGGGCTGGAGAACCAGTCAGTTCAAGAGCTGGAGAACTATGCGGTCTATAAGGCCGAGGAGACCACCAAGGACGTCAACAAATGTTTGAAGATTGCAGAGGATATGAGAGATACCGCCACCAAAACTTTGGTCATGCTCCATGAGCAAGGGGAGCAGATCACTCGGGCTCACAGGACTGCTGCTGATATCGACCATGATCTTAGTCGGGTTAGCTTCCCTTTCAACCCTTCTCTGAATGAGACACGGAGCAGCTCTAATCTTGATAGTTAGTTACCTTTGCAATTCAGGGTGAGAAACTTCTGGGAAGTCTTGGGGGCATTTTCTCCAAGACATGGAAGCCCAAGAAGACGCGTGCCATAGTCGGCCCTGAGGTCACAAGAGGTTGCTCCACCTCCACCCCCTTCTTTTCTCGTTTTGAACTTCTCCAAAATCCAACTGCACATGAATCGTATACTTTGTATTCCAGATGATGTTGGGATGAAGGGAAACCACTTGGAGCAAAGGGAGAAGTTAGGTTTGAGTTCAGCTCATAAAGGCAGACGCAATTCAATAACATCACCTTCAGAACCAGCCTCATCTCTGCAGAAAGTGGAGGATGAGAAAGCCAAGCAGGATGATGCACTGTCTGATCTAAGCAACATCCTAGGAGATCTGAAGAATATGGCTATTGACATGGGATCCGAAATCGACAGGTGAAGCTTTTTCATGATCAACAGCTAAAATTGTTCTGTGGTGGTGTCCTTGTGAGACTGAAATCTCTATCCTGCAGGCACAACAAGGCTCTGGAACCTTTCCATGATGATGTTGATGAGCTTAACCACAGGGTGAAGCAGGCAAACCAGCGGGGCAGACGCTTGCTCAACAAGTAGTAGACTTATTGCAGTCCTTTCATCCTCTGCTCTTTGCTTTGCTTTCTTTGCTTTGCTCCTCCTCCCCTTTAGACCCTCTGATTCGCATATACCTGGTCGTGTCAGTTACTATTAGCTATATCAGGCCTCTGGGCAAACTGACACTGCTACATTTGTTGCCTTGATATCAAATCACATTCCATCTTCACATGAAAAAATAATCCATGCATTAAAAAGATTGTTCTATAAGAATCCTTACTGGGTGATCCTGCAGGCACCCCCCTATCTTATTGTGTACCCAGAACTTGAAAGCAAACTACAAATTGAATTGTGGAAGGATGAAAGGAAACAAGGTAACCATAAGTGGAAAACTCAGGCTGATCAAATTTGACATGTATCTCTTTGCCCAAAGTTAAACATACAAATATCAGAAAAGCACATGACCCACATATTATTGTCTCAAAAGCAAGCATAGATAATTAAGTATATACTCAGCTCCAAATCTTAGAGATAAATAGCATAAAATGGAGTGAAAAGATTAACCATGTTCTATTACTTAGGACCAATGTCCTTGAGAGCACAGATCTGCTCCTCCCCCATGGAGGACATGACAGATACTACCAAATCCTTGCCCTCAGCAAAACCATCCTTGATCTGCAATTTCATCAACAGAAGGTAAAGTCACTAAAGAGACATATGCCAACATTCATCCTCAAACTGACTTTTTCCCCTTGACATGGGAAGAAAGGAAGCATGGTTGTGCTATCCTCCAAGTAACTAACCTGAGTAAGCAGACTCTCATCGGTTGGCAGCTTGAGATCGTCCTTGGTGTTACCATTCTCAGTCAACAGGCTCACCTAGAATGTTTTAAAATCAAAATGTTTATCAACAAATATGTAAGGATGCAAATGGAGATTCGCCAACAAACAATACGGAGATAAAAGGGGGAGAATTTTGACATACGAATCCATCCTCAGAGATATCAATAAGCTGGTAGTCAGTGCGAGTGACATGGGGAACCTAGAAATATGAAAGAGATCAGTCCTGATCAGTCTCAATAGAGATAGATGTCTCAAATGATAGGCCCATATTCATAATCCACACAAGGAGAACAAGATTCAACAGCTACAATCAATACATACATCACAGTTGTGAGATGAAGGAACAATATCTTCGAGCTTCTTGCCATTGAAGATATCAATTCCAACAAAATGACACTTAGCATGACCATGTTTGCCAGTCTTGGATGTGGAAACTTCAACCACCTGCAAGAAGAATTATAAAATTTAGGAAAAAAGAACGAGACAGACATCTCCATGGAAACCTAACAAATACCAAGGACTCTACTGAAAATTGCAGCAGCAAATATAAACAGAAGAGCATAAATTCATAAATCTAAAAAATACCACCAAAGTGACAAAAAATGAAGGTTAGATTAGATGGAAAGATGCACAAAATCAGCTCAAGTAGTATAGAATGGAGGTATTAATCACGAGAATGAAGTCTAAAACCAGAACAAATTCAAAACAGGAATTCTTACTAATCAATAGGGGCAATGAACAAGAGAAGGATAACATGTATAGCACTGGCAAGCCAACGAAATATGGATATTGTATAATCTGTGCATCGTATATTCCATCAAAATCTGAAATTGAAAGCAGCGCCCCCAGGGAGAACAGCCAATTCACAACCTCAACAACATCTTGAGGTTAATCGATTCCCACGCATCCGGAGACCATCTAATCCAATATCTACCATACGGCGTAGTGTAAGATCTATTCCAAATCAATCAAACAGAAGGATCCAACTACAAGGACGAGGATTGTTCGATACCTTACAGGGGCGGTTCTTGATTACGATGTAGCCGTTCTTGCGGATGGTTCCGGCTTGCTGAGGATAGGTCTTGGAGGCTCCGGCGTCGGCCTTCGACTCGAAGTGGTGCTCCTCGTCCGACATGACGTCTTGTCCTGCCCGGCTGGTTGACTCCCTAGGGTAGGTAGGGTATGGTCGGGGGACAGCGAGGAGTCAGTGAGGGTTTGAAGGGCGGCAGCCCGGGCCTTTATATATGCCTAAGTTTCCCACGGGTCGGTTTTCCCCTCCTCCTCTCTCTAGGGTTTCCCGGTCAAATCGCATTTATATTTAGAATAATAACATAAAACGTCCCCAATTTTGAGCTATTTTCAATTTTGTCACTAAATTATACTAATTCATTCATAACTCTTCTAACTTCTATTAATTTATGTATATTAATCATCTAACTGTGGTGAAATAAATATGCAATTCAATTGTTTGTGGAAATGCCCGGGACAGTAAATGGCATGAGTCACTAGGAGATTAGCCTAAATTCTGATATGCATTCCTAGTGAAGCCACTTTCAATTATATAGTTATAATCGCTTCATCACTGCGGCGGCTATCAAGTTCGTACGGCTGATATCAAGTACAATTTAGATTATATTAAGAATAAATTTAATTATTAGATAAAATAGAGAATTGTAGTGAGTTTATAAGTTTGGGTTCAATCCTAAAAAACCCTTATCGGTATAATATATTACTGGAAACTCGACTTATAATATCTACTAATATAAAGGAAAAAATAACCAATTTAAGTTTATTGTTACCACTCGTTTAATAATATAAGAATAATACTCGATTTTATATAGTTGTTGAGTGGGGGTTTAAAATTATATGGGATAGGTACACATACTTTATATGACGTATATAAAAGTGTTGTGGGTTTATAATTTATTATTATTTTCTTACTATATGTGCAGAAAATTACCCTAATATGCCGAAGCAAATTATCATCTTGGTGTGGGTTTATAACGTGCTGTTGTTGCCATATGATATGTGCAGAAAATTGCCCTCATCTGCTGAAACAAATTGCCCATCTGAACTATTTGCTCAGGTAAACATAGCTTTATGCAATATTAACCAGCTGAATATGTACTCATTCAGATAGATGGGAAGTCATCAAGGCTCAAATGGCCGGGTTCCTACTGAAGGCAAGAACTTGGAGTCCTGATATAATCACTATCACTAGCAGCACCGGCAGCAATTGGCTGCAATATGGTCTGGTAAACCTGTTTAGGCCATGGAAACGGAAAGCATGGGCATGAAGGGCCATCAAATTCCTGAGGATCTGAACAAGAAGTGGAACATCCTGGATCTTACATTCTCTTGTTATAAGCAATCTATCAGGAAGAAGAAATGTCTTAACAAAATTTAATCCCTTGAGAAATGCAGAAACTTTGTTTCTGTAACAATTTCAATCAAACAAATGACAGCACAGCCAGCTTCCCTTTTGTAAACAAAACTATGAATGGCATGAAACCATATACACTTCTAACATCAGGAAGATTCAGGTTCAAGCCATTGTTAGAAGTCTCAACTTACTTAACTTACAAGCTATGTGATGCCCTACGAATATTGAATTTATCAACATACTCCAGGGGAGTGGCAGTCTCATTCCGAACCCTCTTGATCTTAGGGCTCAGCAAGCCCCTATGGCCGAACCCATAGAGCTTAAGAACCTGATTATCAGCAAAGTTGAATGCCCTTTCCATGCTCCTCAAGCACCTCTCCACCGGGTAATCCCCATAGCTCCCACATGGCTTGCAACCCACGAAGTGGGTCACAAAAGGCCACCTCTCGTCCCCTAGCCCCGGGTGGTATTTGTCAATCATCTCCTCGTACCGGTCCACAAGGCCAGCCCAGAACCCGTGCAAGTAGTACGAGTTCTCAACATACACCTTGTCCATCCACTTATCCTGCTGGGATATCAAGAGGTAGATCAGAGCTGACTGATCATCTGCCTCAAATGCAGGCCTGCCCTTCAGATTGGCAGTCAGGATCTTCCCCGCCTCGTCCCTAATGGGACCTTTTGGACCCATGGGAGCCCAGGCATCAAGCAAGTCCAGCGACCATTGGCAATTCCTGAATAGGAAGCTCCCTGTGTTCAATGCAATCCACGATTTCTGATCGAAAAGCAGGTCAGGGTAACCATGGATGACCAGATTATGCTTGGAATACTTGGAAAGTGGGACCTGGAAGACCATATCTGTAAACAAAGCATCACTGTCCATCCACCATATCCATTCCACCTCAGGATGAGACAGCATAAGCCTACGGATCATTGGCAGCTTTGCCCAGTACCCAGCGAGCTCCTTGTCTAAATGGGCCATATTGTACACAATCTCAATCCCATGAATCCGACAGTAGTCGATCTTGTTCTTCACGGCCTTCAGCAAGTAATGATCCCCCATCGGGTTATCGCAGGGGTTCGGGGGAGACCCAGTTAAGAGCAAGACCTTAGGCTTGCCATTGACGTAGCTAGGGAACTCAGGATTGCCCTCGAGCCAATTTCTCCTGTCGGAGTCCCAATTCAAGATCTTGGGTCCGAGAGAGTATGTGGTGTTAGGATTGACGTCTGGCTCCGGCGGGTCGTTGGGGTCAATGGGATCGGAGTCGGATCGGATCTCGGCTAGGATCCGGTTGGTCTCCTCGATGAGGTTCTGGTTAAGAGCGTCGGAGGATCCGAGGCTGCCGATCCCGATGGTGCCGCGGAGGACGAGGATCGTCACGAAGCCGCAGAGGATCGTGATCTTGATGTTATTGAAGGTCTTCTGGACATGCTTCCCGCGCAGGGCCCCTCGGCCACCTCCGACAAAGGCCCGACCATTTCCGGCGGCGGCGGTGGTCGGAAGGGACAGATTACGCTTCTGGGTCATGAAATTATCCTGACCCATCTCTCTGCGTGTAAGTCCTCTGGGATTTTAAACGAAGATCGAAGCTTTTTATCTGAAAAATGTCAAAATCAGAGAGCCTCTCGAAGAAGAAGAAGAAGCAGGAAGGAAAAAGGAAGAAGCAGTGGAGACTACATTGGGTCCAACTCCGGCCGCATTTGATACTGTCATATGATCATGGACAGCTGAGTCTATTGCTCCGCTGGATGCCATGATTGATTGGCCGACATCGGTTCAATTATTCGTCTCACAGTTGGCATAAAGCGTTGACTCGTTTTGTTGACCAACGTCCCCCATTATACCCAATGATTTATTAGTGGGCTAAATAACCCCACATAACAAAAATTAGTATTTATACTTAAATCCAACCAATATTATTTTTTTGATTTTATAGAGTGATAACAATAAACTTAAATTTAATATGTAAAAAATAGGTAAAATTTTTAGTATTAAATTGAATACATTTACGAGTAACTTGTGAGAATTTATAGTGTAACTTTTTTAAAATTAAAATTTTAAAATATTTATTTATTGTATTTAATTTTAAATAATATTTTCAACAATTATTATTAATAAAATCTCTATCCGAACTTTTTTTTAAACGATGTAAATCCCAGCTAGTGTTAGGTGAGTATGATTCACAAAATGGGTTGGAATATATATGGACGGAAAAATGGACCCAAATATTTTTTTTAATATTTTTACTTTAGGATTTATTTTTTATTTTTAAAAAATTCATTTTAAAGATAAATAATTAAAACCAATTATCTTAGTTGAGAATGGAACTTGACATGATAGTTGATTATCAGTAGTCTATTTTACGTTAATGTTAGTAATTCAATATAAATAATAAATAAAGTCAACTAAATTTATTTTGAAAAAAAGTTATATTTTTTTAAAACAATTGATACTCTATTATTAATTATTAATATTGTATTTAATTTTCTATTTACCAATTTATTTAATTTTTATTCTCTTTTTATCAACTTAATTTATTATAATATTCAATATTTTCTTTAGATTTAGATAGAAATACTAGGTTGTATGATTTAATTTACTAACATGCAACTATTTGGCTTCTATATGATTATGACACATTTTAATTTAGATATTTTACTAAGAATTTTTAAAAAGTTTGACCATATTATAATTTTTATTTTATAAATTTAATTAGTAAATGTGTAAATTACACTTCACTCTCACCATGTCACTCCGAGGACAGAAAAATTGGTCCTAACCAACTAATTTAATTGCATATAATTATATTAAATTATTATTTATAAAATTAGTAAAATATTCATTATAAGTAAATTGATATTATTATAAATAAAATAAATATTTATTGAAATTATACCTTAAAAGAACAAATTTTATTATAAAATTTATAAAATTATATATAAATACATGAATAATTATAAATTTATAAAAATTATATTATATTATAAAATTATAAAAAATCATTATTATAAATTATATATATTAATATAAATTTAAATAAATGGTTACAAATCCATTCAAATATAATTTGAATAGAGTATATTTTGATTTTACTTAAATCTAACTATTAAAATCCGAATCAAGTATTGTTAATACATGTATAATTCGAATATAATATAAATAATTAAATATAATCCAATTTGGGTACGAGTATTAATACTGTTAGAATTAAAAATTCCAACAACTAGTTCCGGTGTAACTCAGATTCAACCGGATCCATTATCATATAATAATTTAATATATAATATTTAAATTATAAAAATTAGTAATTACTTCTTATTTTTTTATAAAATTTTTAATTTTGTGTAAATGTAATGTAAAACTAAAAATTTAGTATTAAATAAATCAATTACAAAAAGTTTATATAAAAATTAATAAAATGAGTTAAATTAGTATTTTTGGGTAATTTGTCCTAATTTATAGATACATATTCCATAAATATCCACATTTAAACATTAGTACGCTAGCGGAAGACATCTGTCATTAGCTGATTGGACGTTACCCTTACACGTGGCAATACATTTATCCACATGCCAGGGCGACAAGAGGCCGATGCGCGGTCGCGGTGGGACCCACATTATCTTCTCTAACCAACGGCAGCGAAGATCGGGATACTGAGAAATCGCAAAGCAGATAAGGATAAGAACTCAAACCCGTATACACCGTCGGATTCGTCGGAACTTGAAATCTCACCCGTCCAATTCTCCCATCGATCGGGAACCACGAGTCTCGACACGAAGGCAAGAGCAGATTTTTACTTAAGGCTCTGCCACCACTGATTAGCCTCTCCACCTCCCCTCGCCAAATCCTCCCATCTCCCACTATCGGAGTAGGCAAAAGTCCCGCCATGGCCGCCACCACAATGCAGGCCTCTGCCGCCGTATTCCGGCCCTGCTCCTCCCGGTCCAGGTTCTTGACCGGCGGTTCATCGGGCCGATTGCACAAGGAGGTCTCCATCAGGCACGTGCCTTCATCAGTCTCTTTGGCCTCCTTCAAGGTCGAGGCCAAGAAGGGCGAGTGGCTTCCGGGCCTAGCCTCCCCCGGCTACCTCAATGGAAGGTAACCTCAAAGCTCAAAGCTCGATGCCTTTTAGTGGAAGTTGCTATATGAATCACTCATAAAAACATGTTTCACTGTAATGGTCAGTCTTCCAGGTGACAATGGGTTCGATCCCTTGGGACTCGCAGAGGACCCTGAGAACCTGAAGTGGTTCGTGCAGGCGGAGCTTGTGAATGGGCGGTGGGCCATGCTGGGTGTTGCCGGTATGCTCCTTCCGGAGGTGTTCACGAGCATCGGGATCATAAACGTGCCCAAGTGGTATGACGCCGGCAAGGCCGAGTACTTCGCCTCATCCTCAACCCTATTCGTGATCGAGTTCATCCTCTTCCACTACGTTGAGATCCGGCGGTGGCAAGATATCAAGAACCCGGGCAGCGTCAACCAGGACCCGATCTTCAAGCAGTACAGCTTGCCGCCGAACGAGGTTGGCTACCCTGGTGGCATCTTCAACCCCCTCAACTTTGCTCCCACTCTCGAGGCTAAGGAGAAGGAGTTAGCCAATGGTATGCACACTACGCCTCATATAACTCGTCAGTCTCAGTCCCAGTCTCAGTCGTCTCGAGTTTAGTATAAGCTCATGGATTTGCTTCTGCAGGGAGGTTGGCCATGTTGGCATTCTTGGGGTTCATAGTGCAGCACAACGTGACCGGAAAGGGGCCGTTCGACAACCTTCTGCAGCACATCTCCGATCCATGGCACAACACCATTGTCCAAACTCTCAGTGGTGGCAACTGAGCTCACCGGAGGAGATGGAAGCAAAAGGATGGGTTTGTTTTGGATGATGATGCCTTGTTATGTTCTTATCTTCCTTGTACATGGAAACCCAGATCAGCCATAATTCGATTTACAGCTCGAATCAAACCTGTTGCTCAGCAGCTCCTATGCTTTTCTAGATGGGTTGAAGGATCCAAGTAGTAACTGATATATTCACAGATCCAACCCTAAAGATTGCATGAAGCTGTCGGTAGCCATATGCTTTATATATAAGGTTATTTGTCAGACCACTAACCCCAAATCCAAGATCAACAAGAATACAAGAACCCAAGTGATATAGTTTATATCTCAATCTAACAAACTAATACCCATTGGAAAATCAATTTATTCAAAGTATCTTGATTTGAATGTCGATTATTCGTGTCCGTGTTAGCTTGAATACCATCCCAATTTAGTTAATTGTGATAACTATTTTTAAGAAAGCTCAATAGTGTATAATTAGTTGATATATGATTTACTCTACATAGAATACTTGGGATGGTCATAATAAGATTATTATTGACCTCACTTGATTAGTTTGGATAATTTAAATTATATAATGTTAAATGGAAACACAATTCAATTGATAATTGCGTGTTGGTAATCTATTAATAACATATAAAACAGTTTTAAATATAAAATCCTAAAATTTTATTAATAAATGTGATTAAGTTAAAAGAGCTAGGCCAATATCAATAATAATATATGTTTTCTTTCTGCCAAATTATTTTAGTGTGATATGCATGAGATACGATGAGTAATCATATAACTCTAAAGTTATACATACAAAACTGATAATAAAAATTATTTAGCACAATTGAATTCAAAATATTTGATTTTAGTATAAAAGTATTTTTAACTTATAAGTGAAAAGTGTAAAAAATTTAGAAAGATTTCGATAAGTTTTTTATAAATATTTACTAAAATAATCAAGAAAATAAATATAATATATATACCGCGTGTGAGAAATAAGATTTGAGTTGGTTACTAATATCCTAGTTTAAAAGGATGGGTAATTTTATAATAAGTAATTGGAAAAAAATTTTTAAGTAATTTTACTTAATGAACATTTATCATAAATTTATTTTTTTATTAAATGAGATGATAAAATTTGAGAGATAATAGGTGAAGGAGGTGAAGTAAGATGTTGAAGTCTATCATGCTAAAAATTGTAAGAGATATGATCACTAAAAATATAAAATTTTACTTAATGAATATTTATTATAAATTTATTTTTTTATTAAATGAAATGATAAAATTTGAGAAACAATAGGTGAAGGAGGTGAAGCAAGATATTCAAGTCTATCATGCCAAAAATTGTGAGAGATATGATCACTAAAAACATAAAAATTAAGTGCATATTTTTTAGTATATAGTATAGATGTAAACTCTATTTTCAATAATAAGAAAATCAAATATTTAAAATCGGACCATTTCGAGAGAAAACTAAGTTTCAAAACGAACAAAAAAATTGGTATGAGAAAAACTAAAGTGAGGATTTGGAAAGTGTAAAGTGGTCAATAAGAACGCAAAATCCATGGAAAGTAACCATGAAATGAATGGAATGTGAAAATTAAACCGGTTTAGGCCTACCTAAACTAAATTGAACTGTGAATAAGCGGTTCAATGGTTCATTTTTCTAAATTACTTATAAATATCAATTTGGGAAAATTAATTCACATTGGATAGAAAATGAATTTAGAAAAATTTCAAAAATTTAAAAATTTAGAAAATTGGTCGAATCAAGCCTGAACCGGCCAATTTTTTATTTTTGGTCATCGAACTCGATCCGTAAGACCGGTCAATGGTCCAGTCGGTCAATGAATCGCCTGTCAGATTAGCGTCCAATCTGCGCCTAATCAGCACGCGCAACGCGTGGCGAAGCGCATCCAGTCAACCGCTTGGCCAGTGCCTAGAAGTGCTGACCAATCAGAGCGTGACATGTGTACTCGGTTAACTGTCACACGAAAGAAAAGCTACACCATCGATGATCGACCAAGGGGAGAGCAACACGTGTGCTTAGTCAACAATCGGCTAAGGATAAGTCTCATTAGTAGGGCTGACTGATAAGGTGCTGAGACGTGGCAAAGTGCCACGTCAACGACAGGTTACCGTAGAACGGTCGACCAATTAGAGGTCGACACATGACAGAGTCACATTGGACGACCACAACCAATCAGATGCTGACACGTGGCATTTGGCACGGGAAAATGCAAAATTTAAATTGGCCAATAAGAAGACCCCACATGTCATGGTCAACAAATGGCCAAATGTGGTCAGCGACCACTTTGGAACGAGCGACCAATGGGGGGTTGCCACATGTTCGGTCAACGAGTCCGGACGACTCAGACGCTAAGTGGAAAGCTGCATCAACGAAGTTAGCCAATCACAATGCGCCACATGGCAGCTCACACATGTGGAGCTCGTACGCACGCACATAGTGTTGTCTTCAACTTTTGAAAGGTGGCAGCTAAGGACGTCGGTTGGCTGCCATTACTTCGACGATTAAAAAATCCTTCTGATATGGCCGTAAATAGGAGAGATTATGGTCATGTGATTCATGAGTGGATAGACCCGTGAGTCCCCGAGCTCACTATGTAAAGAGCTCTTCCCCATTTATCATTCTCATCCTCCAAATGCTTGAAGAAGAAGAGTGCTCTTTTTTCCGACGAATCACGAACCAGAGCTCCGACTTGGGTACTTTTCTCCACATTTGAAGGCGAATTCAGGTTCCGTGGAATACTAAGGAAGTTAGCTACCATACTCCATTCTGCTTGAGGATCGCTGGAGAAGCACCAACGAGCACGCACAATACCTTCACTCCCTCGGTAGTTCATGAACAAAGTCAATTGAGCTCAATTCGAGCTACTCTTGGGCTAACCCCAGCCAAACTAAGCTTCCTAGACCTTCCCTAAATCGGAGTGGTAAGTCCCCTTTGCTTCCTTCGCTGAAAATGACTGTTCACAGTGTACTTTGCCCGAAACCTAATTGAAACAATTTGCACTACTCACATCACCAATTGAAATGCGATTTGATACAGGAAGGATCCCCATGAATAGAGCAATTCCGTGTAAGCAATAGCTCTGATTGACAAATACTCACCGGTGAGTAATCGAAGTTTTCTCTCTCTACAATAGTTTTCCAGTGAAGCTCCTTTTGAGCTCATTTTTAAGTTAAATCTAGTGTTTTAAACCTTGAAATGAATCAGGGGAAATAGTAAAAATGATTAGTATAATGTTAGGACTAAATTGGGAAGAATTAAGGTCGAATTAATGAAGTTCAATTTGGAGGACTAGATTGCAATGTTTGGAAAGTTTTGAGATTTAATAGTAATTTTAAAAAAATGAAGATTTTTGGTAATTAATAAGAAATTACTTGCCCAATTAGAAATTTGAGGAAAATATGGACCTAAATAGAAAATTTGACAATATTATGGGCCTAATTAGAATTAAGGTATAACATAAGGACCAAAACGTAATTTTAGAAAAGTTACGAGTTTTAAATGTAATTACCTTATTGTTTGAAACCTCATTAGAAAACAGAGTAGAACCAATATATATAATTTTTAAACCCAAACCATCTCCAATAAGTAGCTGATACAGATGAGATGTATTGCCATGTAAAGACAAATGATTCATTTCATTTGTTAAGTAATTGGTAGCTACTAAGTCGATATATCAATCAAGTGTATGTGCTCCTACATGATTTTCTTGTGCCACATTAACATGTGTAGACCTGAAATTAGTTAGAAATTGAGAATAATCGGGACTAATATGACCTAATTTTTTATAAATTTGACAAGTGGGTATATGAGCTTGTGAGTGAAAGTTGTGTGTACCATTTCGTATGTATTAGTTTCCCTTTTGTCTACCCATACTTGTTGAATTGTTGAAATTCAATTATGTTTATTCTGTGCAATCCACTATTAGTGAAACGATGTGTTTTATTAAAAGATGGTAGCATGGGCATTCGGCGTACATCAAATTGTCTCTCTCGATTTTCAAATCCCATTTGGTTAGAAATTGAAGATCCACCAGGGAACATTGGAGCTCTTATGGCAGGTCAAGGATGACGATTGCCATACGACGAAATGGAAGACCCACGATGATAGCCATGATGAGTAGCAGCGACAAGTGATAAACTATTTGAGCAACGATGTTCGGACACTAGGGCAAGTAAAATACCTCGAGCAATCTTGTATTCCATTTTTGTTTTCTATAATAGTAGTAGAGTTTTAAGTTCATGAAGTATGGTGTGAGCAAGGTTCCATGCTAGGGCCATACTTTAATTTCAGATTCAGATTTGGAAAGACCAATTTAAACATAGTTTGTAAATAAGCTCGCCATAGTGGTCAAATAAATACACATAGTTTTGTCTTTTTTATTGTATCTCTATACTTATAGTCAAGAAGATCCTATTGAACTCGTACCTGGCTAAAGAATAGTAACTCCAACTTGTCTCACATGTCGGCTGCATCTTGAATTCATATGAGTATTTAAAGATTCAAAAAGAGTGGTTAAGTATAATTGCTCACGATTTTACCATGTAATATAAGTTGGATTTTGAATGTGGGTTGAGTCATCTTCATTTTTAGTGGGCAGAAATTTTATGGGTGTCTGGATAGTTCGATCAACATACTCTAGAAATTGATATATTATGAACAATGACATTATGTTATTACGCAAAAAATAATTGATTCCATCCAACTTAATTGACAGCATAAGAATGTCGGTATGTCGGTAGGCAGAGTGATGATTAACGTTTTAATCACAAATACTTATAACGCTCTTACATATATTTCAGCAATGATAGATATTGATAGAACAACTTTTGATTACTTGAGACACCTTTTATAATTGCTCAAGTATGAAGTATGAAGGTAATTTATTGATTTTTTTATTTTTAGTTGATTAATAGAAAATAATATTTAGAATTTTTATGCTATTGAACAATATGCACTAATACTACAATAAAAATAGAATAATAGAGAATAAAGATATGAATATTTGTATGAACTTATATCAATTATCACACAATAAATATTCTTATTTATAAACTAAAATAGATATATAGGTAGTTAAATAATATTAAATATATAAATAAATAATTAACGGTAAATAAATATAATTTATTAATTTTATTTAAAATATTTTCTTGTATTAAAGAGACAGATTCAATATTTTACATCAACTTCATCATTTGATTTACATTAATCATATAATGGATTTACCTGAAATTAGATCATTTGCAATAAAACAAGTCCCTTCCCTACCTCAATTTGGATATAATCTAAATATCTTATTTATTCTAACTCAATATTACAAAATATATATATTATTTTAAAATTTATTATCTCATATTCGCGTCCTTCAATTAACCATTATTGATTTTTTACTCACAAAATTTATAATTCTGAACCCAAATATTGTATTAGCCCCGATTAACCTTGAACTCGAAATTTTTTTTATTTGATCGAATTTGAATACAAGACCAAAAAGTGAATCGAATACCCAAATTTGAATTTAATTAATATCGGATCCAAGCAAACCTAAGCCTATACTTGAACCCCGATCTCAACACGGATCCAAGATTCTGATTTAAATTCACAATCATGTACCTGAGTTTCATTCTATGGACATAAATGTTGGGTTTGTACTAGTTCATGTCCCTTGAATTGAAATTCAGGTTATTATCAAGTTAATATTTGACCCTCATATTAATGGTATTAGATGACTTTTTATATGATTTGTGTAGAAAATATAATGTTAAATAAAATAAAACTCTGTATAAATAAAAATATTTATTGTATAATAAAATGAACATAAATATAAATAAATATTATATACTTTATGCTACAAATAAATTTAGTGAATAGTCACATCATGTTTTTGGTAAAAAAATTCATTTCCTGATAGGGACGTGGCATCACTTGATTGGCTCGTCCATCATCGTTTTCTTGCTTACCGTCTACGGCAAAAAAAAAAAAAGAAGAAGAATATGGTTTTTTAGGTCATAGATTTACCTTTTAAAATAATTAAAGTCCATACATAGGCTTGACCAAGATCCTCTCCTACCGTTAGTTGACTAACGGTCGAACCAACATACCCTCCCTTTTCTCAAAGAAAATTTTAGATTTAAAATTTATGGATAATAATTATCAAAAATAAAAATATTATCATAATAAACCGTTGAATTTGACCTAATAGTTCTGAAATTCAAATTTTTAGGTTAATAAATATGTAATAATTTCATTCGATTTCATTTAATAATGCCATGAAAATTAAATATTATTAAATTTAGATATCTCAAAAATTAAAGTAAATACAATAATATTAACTAAAATTCTAAAACGAGGTATCTCAATTTAATTTATATATTATATTACTATCAAAATATTAATAAATTCATAATTCAAATAATAATAATTTTATCGTTAGTTATATTAATTTAAATTTAAATTATACTGGTTATAAAATAATAACCTATATTGAAATTTTTATTTTTATACACATGAATTTGAATAAAAATAACAATATAATTTTTTCTCACCATTCATTAATACTCTAAATTATATTTTATAATTTTTATTTTTAAATATATGTATATTATTAATATTTTAGTTAAAAAATATTTAATTTAATTATTTGAACTCTTAAAAACAAAATTTCTAAATTTTTTTAATGTGTCCCACAATTTAATTTTTAATACCCGAGATTGAATTTTATTTTATAAAATTATACCCGCAAATGTTATAGTCCAAAATTATTAAGCCCGAATTCTTGGATTGGGTTGATAAACCTATAGTTATATAATTACTCTTATTTTGAAACTAAAATTTATATATACTAACATAATATCGTAATTATTTAATTAATTACTTCTTATTAGTAAAATTCAATTGGATATAAAGATTTTGGTCAATGAGAAATTGGGTGGGAAGATTCCGTCAGTCAAACGGACGTTACCGTCACGAAGCCAGAGATTCAGCTCAGCTTCCTGCACTGCAACTCCGAGGCCTCGGCCTCAGGTGACGCAGTAAAACTGTACATGAAGCCGGTCCATGTACACCGATGAGTTGAGCGGGTTTTGTTTGATCAGGCTTCCCTGGACCGGGCGTATTGGAATATCATCTGAAGAATTTCATCATTATTCTGAAATTATTGTTTAATAAAAAAATACAGAAATAATAAGATCCTCGAAATGTATGAGATGTCAGACTTTTCATCCTCTTTTCCCTAAAGCTAAAATCAGAGTCCTTGCGAGGCGATTTCAAGAGCATCTGATAGGTGAGTTTCTCCCTTTAATGTCTTCTCACTTTTATGATCTTTGAATGGATTTCGTATCTTTTGGATCAAAGTTCCATTTCGTTGAAAATTAACGAGTTTGAATTGCAGATAGTGGATATAGAAACCCTACCCTTCCCGTTTCTTGATAATTGTACGGGTTCCCACATTCTGAGTGCTGGTTCTGTGGGGGATAGCGTTGCTTTCATTCTTTTGATGCTGTTCGAGAATCTGTGCTTCAATTTATGAAACATCCATGCGTTTTGGGTTGTGTGTCGGACGTCTTTCAGCTTTTCTTTCCAAAAAGTTTCAAACTTTAGATTTCTAGTTGTAGGAAGCCAGTGGGTTCGAGAAAAATGGGAATCTTGGTCAATCTGTTTGAGCTAGTGGAGAATTGATGGAGTAAGCACATCATCCGTCCCCATAATAGAAGTTAGGGGCTATGAACAAGACTCAGTATCTGACTGCATTAGTAAAAATTGATTTGAATGAGCTCAGTGGGCTGTTCTCATCATATTGATTTGAAGGAAGTGATGATTAAGGTTCCTTCTCCTTAGATTCATGCACTCTATGTTTGATTTGTTTCAAGGGATGGAGAACTCTAATTCATGTACATTTAATACTTGACAAAAGTAAGCATCTTTGTATGTTGTTCTGCGATGTGTTTGGCATACCCAAAACAGCCATTTGATTCGTCTTTTTGCACATCAGGTGGCTTCTGTAAATATTCGTGATGAGCGATCATTTGGCACTATGTGTGGATAGGCTCATAACACAGGAGAGTCTGGAATCAATTAAGGGAGGAGTCCCGGAGGTGCCTTCTGGAGAGGGTTCTTCCCAGAGTGCCACTTTGCCCTCATGTTCCATTCACATCGACGAAGTCCACGAAGATGATGATAACACTGGTCTGGATGAAGATAAACCTCTGCTTCAGACTGGAGAATGCCGGATTTGCCAGGAGGAAGATAGCATCACAAACCTGGAGACTCCGTGTGCTTGCAACGGGAGTTTGAAAGTAGATATACTAAAGTCTCCTGCAGCTACATTTACTTTTTAATGATAGTGCGGCATTTCTGTTCTTATGTCGAGCGCAAGCAGGTTAATGGCTGAAAATGATGACTGCACGATAACTTTGAAGACTAATTTTACTCTCTTGTCTGCCTGCTGTAGTTTGCTCATAGGAAATGTGTCCAGCAATGGTGTAATGAGAAAGGAGATATAAATTGCGAGATTTGCCATCAGGTACTGAACTTCTTACATCAGATTGGAGGATGTCTACCTGCTATAATTTTTATGTGCATTTATTATTGTCAAACTTTCTGTTAAAGACATCTACTGGTTTGTTATGCAGCCTTATCAACCTGGTTATACTGCACCACCACCTCCCCCACCCTCTGAAGATGAAGAAATTGATATCACGTAAGTCCTTACCCCTATTTGTGCTGCAGCCGATGTCGGGTTTGGGTTAGGGTCAGTTGCTGACTATTTCTAGATGCTCGGTTCTGGGTTTTTAATGCCGGTCTTTCTATGTTTCTGTTACAGTGGAGTATGGACCATATCAGGAACCCCCTTTGATCCCAGAGATCCTCAAAATTTAGCTACTGCTGTTGCTGAGCGGCGCTTACTTGAGGATGAATACGGTGAATATGCTGATAACAGTGCCAGTGGTGCTGCATTTTGCCGTTCAGCAGCATTAATCGTATGTTATATCCATGATTGAACTTCATTATCATAATGATTCTTCTCTCTGGATTATGTGATCAATGTCATAGATTGCATAATCATTTGGTATTTGTTCTCTTTTATTTGGAAGCTGGTGGCTCTCTTACTCTTGAGGCACGCCCTATCCATTAATGGTGGTGATACTGAAGATGAAGATGATGCTTCTGCGTTATTCTCTGTACAAAGTTTTATTATTTCATTTTCTTGATGGGCTATTTTTCGGTTCATTTCCGCTTTGAGCATTCATTTTATGTTCATTTGCAGCTGTTTCTGCTTCGAGTTGCTGGGTTTCTTCTGCCTTGTTATATCATGGCCTGGGCTATCAGCATCCTTCAGCGACGCAGACAACAACAGGTTCATCCTCTGCCCAAAAACCATTTTTTATAGGAGAAGGAACCTATGCAGATGCATGATGCATCGGTTGACAAACAGAAACATTTTCCTAGAATTGAAATGTACTTCACCAGCATCATATGCAAAGGATCCTAACTATTCTTACCGGCTTTGTCAATATAAACTGAACTATGCTATTATAAAGTTATATATTGTGGAGGCTCAACCTGCTTTTTTTGCCAACTCCAACCAGGAAGCTGCTGCTCTTGCGGCGAATGAGGTTGCTTTCATGATAAGGGCAGCTCACCAAAGAGGCTTGCGCTTCACAATTGCCCCAGGAGGTGCTCTGGCCTCGCTTCAGGAGCCATATCAATCACCTGTTTAAGCTCATTTCTCCCCTTCTATGGGAGGGAGGAGCTGGTTTGTAATTTAATCACCATGACTGAAATCCATCCTTCTATCTGCCTATTGATTCTTAGGATTATGAGGAGATAGGAAGGAGGCATGTGATCTGCATATGAACCCATATCTCAACGGTTAAGATCCAGTCTTTATGCTTGCATGTTGTATAGAAGTCTGGACCTTTATGTATGATCTCTCCATGGTTTGGGGCTACATTCAGTTTCATATCTGTGACTCTGATGTGTTGTGTTCTCTTATCTGGCAGTTTCAATATCAAACTCATCTTCTTCATATCTCTTGGTCACATGGCATCTCTTGCTTCTGATTAGTTTTATAAATGGCTTACTTGAACAATAAGATCATGAATTTTTACCACTGAAATGTTGATTTTCTTTCAAGTTTCAAGGACCCAAGTGTTTAACTGTTACACTGTCTAATTTTTCAGTGATTCTTTTGTTGAAAAATATGTGGGCAAATATTGGCTCCAACAAATGCTTTCTGATAGTGCACAGTCTGCTTCCAAATTGGCCTCCCTAGCCAATTTTTGTTAGCATCTACTTTGTCAAAACTTAGCATCTTATGCTTGGCCTAAGTTGTAGGTTCAGACATGCTTAAACTATATAAATTGTTTGAAATATGTTAAATTTAAAATAGGAATTAGAAAAATATATAAATTTAAATTATGGGTAGTAATATATTAAGAGATATAAATAATAGTTAATAGGCCTAAATCACCCAAAGGTGACTTGTGACTTGGTCTACCCATTTATTTATATACTCTAAATAAAATAAAACAAAAGTATAAATAAATAATATGGGAATATTAGAATATACTTTTAATTAATATATATTATAAAATTTTAAAATACTATTACAATAATATAATATTTTAACAATTTTCCTCAATATTATCACAAGTGAAACAAAATTTTATAATATTAATTAATAAAAGTAGGTTTAACTTAAACTTCTATATTAACAATATAATATAAGATTTCGATAAAATTAATCATATATATTTATGAAAATAAATTATATTTTTTATAAATATATATCGAAAAAGTTTTAGGCACGGATTTCTCCATCTTTTACTTTTTATAAATATTTAGATGAATATAAAAAAAAAAGCAAAATTCATGGGGGGGGGGGGGGGGGGGGGGAGAGGTGGCATTCTTTTGTTTTTGGACTATGATATGAGTAGTCCTCATAACCCAATGTTAGCAAAAAGCAATATAATGATTATTGATTATTCTTTCTTTATTTATTCTTTAATAATAATAATAAGAATAATAAATATTATGTACAATAGTCCTAATTTATTTAATTATAGTGAGAATATAATTTTAAATTTGATAAAATAAAAAAGTGTTTTTAGTTTATAAAGTTGAAAAAATTATATTATTTATAAATTATTAATATTAAGTATAAATAAGTACTAGTAATTATTGGTAAACAATACTTTCTTATATTATATTAAATCTAGTGTAGATCTGATATTGAAAATTTATTTTATAATTTATTCAATTATTAAGAAAAAAAATAGTTATCTGAAGGCGAAATTCGATTATTAAGGAAAAAAAATACTCAATCGAAAGGCGGGTTTGAAATTAAATTCAAGTGTTGAGAATACTATTTTAAATTAAATATAATATATAAGTATTGTAAGTATATAAAAATGAAAAAGTTACGCTATTTACCGATAATAAGTTTTAAGCATGCATATGGACAATTTATCGATATAAAATATATTATTAGATATAAGTGAATGAGTTTAAAATTAGACGTGGAGAATAAAATTATAAATTAAATAAAATATAAAAAGGTAATAGGATTAAGGATGAATGTGTACGTACGAAAAAAATTATCTGTATAGATATAAGTGTAAATGACAGACTGCATGAGAATGACTTATCCAACGAATATGGGTGTTTTGAAGGTTGCAAAGAGATGCAGCAACAAGCTGGCTTCTCTTTTCATGGAATGTGGATCAACAGTCCTTAATCATCAGTCAAAATGCATTTGGAAAGAGACTTGAGAAGCATCTGATCATCGTTCAAAGATAGGGCAAACAAAGGCATAAAGAAGATCCATTCAGCACAAGAAACAGTGGGAATTCTAAAGCTAGGAAACTTGGAGAGAACTGAACTCCCAATAAAGCCAAAGTCTTTGTCCCCCCCTATTCCTTTGGGGCCTCAATCTTCCTTGCAGGGTCAGTCAGTCAGGGCTTACTGTCTTCCTTCTAGACCTACTCTCTCTACTTTTCATGGCTTTCTCCCCCTTCCTTCTGCTGCCTTCCATGGCCCTTTACATCTTTTGTTTGAACGACATGTTATTCAGTCTCCACAGGGAAGAAGAGAATCCTGAAAAAAACCTCCTGAGGGAGGGACTGTTGTGACCAGCTTAATCTTTTCCTTTTTGTTTGTTCAAACCTGTCAGTGGCACGGTCATCTTCAACAGCCTTACATGCAGCGAATTGCTATGTGGCTTTGTACATATATATTGTCTGTTTAGGCTGATGGATGGTGATTGAGCCATGAATGAATCTCAGAACTTGTCATTGGATGTCATGGGACCCCAAATTGCCCGCTTTATGCTTTCCCAAAACTCCCATAAAAGGAAACCCAGTAAGCTTACCCATCTGCAACTGCATGTACTTACCACAACAGCCAAACATACATTCTCTTGCAGAAAATTGACAGACAGTCTTGCTGATTGCTCTATATTCATGGGTTCTTCTTCTTCTTCTTCTTCTTCTTGGAGGATGATGATCACTCTTCTATGCATCATCGGAGTGCTGGCTGTCTTACCCGAAACGGTGTCGGCAGTCAGGAGGGCAGGGCTTGTTCTCGAAAACAACGGCCGCCTCGCACCACCGCGTGGATTGATGGCCGTATCCTCCGTGCCTGATCTGGCCAAGGAGCAAAATCTCGCACGAGTTCCTTCCACTGGGGTTTTCGATCCTGATCAGTCGGACAAGAGACGAGTCCCCAAAGGCTCCGACCCGATTCATAACCGATGCTGATGACCTGAAAAAAGGAAGCGCTGTGGAGATTCCGGCGAGGTAAGAACTAAGTGGCGAACTGTCATACGATATATATATATATATATAAAAGATGAAGGTCAGAGGCAGCATATTCAGATTCTTCTGTTTTCTCTGTAGACAGAATTTTCTAGCTGTTTAAAAGCTTATTGTCTGTTTGGCATGGCTGGTGTCATTGGAGTGCTTCTGCTAGGAGAAGGAGACATATACTAAATTCTTTTATAGAGAGATACTTGATTGTCCAACTCGTGTTCTTCTACAGATATTGCTCTTCCTGCAAGTCTAGTCTCCTCGGTGTTTCCTCCATTGATTTGGCTTTGTTGGCCTTGCCCTCCACCATGATCGCCCCTGTGCTTCAAAATTATGAGCTTAGAACCTCTCTGTCACTAAGTTTAAACAGTGGGCACTGCGAATTATCTAATGCAGAAGAAGAAGCATTAGCAACTGAACATCGGACTGTGTCTTGGGGACCAGAATCCCGAGTCCCTACCCTACCCGACCCGAATATACCCGAGATTGGTCGAATTTGCTCGGGTCCTGCTTGGGTTCGGGTCCGTTGATTGGACCCAGACCCGTTAAAAATGCCAGTCCAGATTCAACAATGGACCCAAGACCGAGCCTCGGGTCCCGACCCGACCCGATTAGACTCGAAATTGGTCGGATTTACTCGGGTCACTGCTTAGGTTCGGTTCCGTTGATGGGAGCCAGACCCGTTAAAAACGCAGGTCCGGATTCAACAATGGACCCGAGACGGAGCCTCGGGTCCAGTTGGCAGGAAGCCGTTTTGTTTAGAAAATGAAAAAAAAATTGAGGAAAATAAAAAAAAATATTATGTATTTTAAAAAGTGGGTAAGATATGTTATAATTATTAAAATTGAGCAAAAAAAAGATTCCGGTTTTCACAGAGGGCCTTGGGCTTTTCTCCGATTGCATAAAGGCCCATGATGAGATTTTGGGCTTTGGTTGTTAGAAGGATAACTCGTTATTTGCCATTGAACTTATAGGCCTAAAAGAAGCAACAGTGGGCTGTCATGGGCCCATACCATCTCTAACATATGGGCTTTAAGCCCACTGAAAAGTCAACGTTTGAAAAACAATACATGGACCAGAGGTGGGCATGTCTTGCATGGCACCTATGCACTCACCCACACCCTTAGTACTCATTGCATGGTTCAAGTTAGGACCTTCTAAATTGGATTCCTTAGCCATGAGAAACATATTATATAGGGTATATGAGTTTGGAATCCGTATTATATAAGTAGAGATTGCTTTTTCCAATTGGAGGGTACATGGTGGATGATGATGACACGAGATTGGATGTGCTTTTGCTATAATTGGAGGGTCCATGGTGGATGATGATGATGACCGCACAGGATTGGATGTGAGGAGGGCCATGTGAAAGGGGAATGTGACACCTATGAAACTTCAAACTTCAAGCACAAAATGTTGGGCAAGTGAGGAGAGCATGACCCATGTAAAACTTCAAGCACAAAATGTTGGGCAAGTGAGTGGAACATGACCCATATGAAACTTCAAGCACAAAATGTTTGGCAAGTGAGTGGAACATGACCCATATGAAACTTAAAGCACAAAATGTTGGGCAAGCGAGGAGAATATGGCACCCATGAAACTTTAAGCACAAAATGTTGGGCAAGTGAGGAGAATATGACCCATATGAAATTTCAAGCACAAAATGTTGGGCAAACGAGGAGAATATGGCACCTACGAAACTTGGGCAAGTGAAGTTCATGTGAGGAGGGGCCATGTGAAAGGGGAAGAATATGATCTCTATCTAGAGATTTGATATGGCAAATGAAGTTCTCCGGTTATGAGGACTTTTGCTAAGGAAAAGAGATATTTTACCAATTCAATGAACATGTGGTAGGCAAGAATAATCAATTCAAATGAAAGCAAGAATGAATGGCTCAAAATCAATTCGTCCCCTTCACATAATTATGAAGAGAGCAGATCAGCTCATCCACACACTGGCCTTCTTCCCCGAGACAACTTTGGAAGTGCTAGGAGTTCGTCCAAATCCAGTCTGCTAACAAATCATGGCGATGAGTCTTTGAATCCGCAACCCTCACACTCACAACAATACACCGATCCACAAACTGCAGCACTCAGAATCAATCTCTTTACCGAAGCTTATTTGTGGCCTCCGGAAGACCCAGAAGACCGTATTCCCGATCCCGATCCCAATCAGGTACCTATTTGATCAAATGATTGTCCTGTGTGACAGCTGCCTCTGTGGACTTGCTTGGCAAAAATTCAACTACCTACCGGCCGCGGCTTTGGCTCGGTGGTGTATACTCACAGACGACCTCCGCCGTGTCCATTTGCCTCCGGTGGAAGCTCCGGTGGCATCCACATGCCGCACAACTCAAGGCATTGGCCGTCCCTTCCTCACCGCTAGCCATGAATTCTCTGCACCCATCGGTGGCATATCCGCCGAGGCTGGCCGCATGGTTCTTCCGGCACTCACCGTAATGCACAGCTCCTCGCAGAGCTGAAGATGGGCTCCCTTCTGATCTCCTCACCGTCGCCGTTGCCACTTGCCTCTTCCTCATACTTGCCAATAATACAAATAAGGGAAACCCTAACTGCAATGGAGAAGCTGTTTTCTTGATGGGGCTTTCTTCATCCAAAGAGACAGAGATGAACTTGGAGATAAAGGGGTGAAGGTGAAGGTGAAGGTGAAGGTGAGGAAAGGCAGAGTTCTTGTTTGGTGCCTGTGGATGTGTGGAGACGATTGAATGTATCTACGGAACCCTAACCCTAGTAGCATGTGAGCATTATTAATAAAAATGGTCTCTAGTGGACTTGGAAAAAAAGGGCTACACGACCATTGGCCGGCCATTCCCACCATTATCATTTTCTCCACTCCATGCCCTCATGCACCAAAAGGGCCAACATTGATCAGCCCTACGGTGGCCCTAGTGCTTCCCTGTCTACCAATCTTCTTCTCTCATCTTGACTTTTCTCCCATTTCGCAAAAGACAAAAATAAAGAACCCTCCACCCTTCATCTCAAGTCCAAAGAAATAGAATAACTTATTAAATTTGTGGATATGGAATATTCGTTGTATATATATATAGTAGGGCTCTTTCCACTTTGTGGTAAGGTGTGCTATTTGAACAATATGACCTGCATAATGCACCAGCACCACCCACATCGTTTACAAACCCATCCCCATAGAAAAAAAAACCTTGGTTTGGTTTCAATAAATAATATAATATATTTTGAATATACCAGAAAAATATTATATATTAATAAGTTGTCAGTAATTTTTAATTTTATAAACTCAAAATAATTTTTTATTTTATCAAATTCGGGTTAATATTCTCACACCAGTACTAAAGTACAACTTGTACGCACTCAACAAATATATACAAGTCGGATATTATTTTTCTGATATCGGACGAGAGTGAACAATTGACTTGGATTAAGTATAAAAATACTCGGATAAAAAAGAAATTAGGTGATACAATATCACATAATATATTCTTAATTGATAATGGGTATAACTCATATCTAATTAATGAATATAAATTCTCTAAATTACCAATTATGAAATTTAAAATCTTATATAAAAGGATGGGAAGGATAATCTGAACTAAGATTTCTTATTTGATGGCATTACTCACAAATGAATGCATGATGGGAGGTAGTGATGGATAGACCCATCTATCAATTAAATGTGCAAAGCGACCACCACTCATAAAATTGTCATTGTCTGCTAGCTATTTTACACCAAGGAGTTGGAGTTTTTTCCTTTATGGGTTATTATCCTTTTTGGTCCACGACCCATCATCACATCAATCATTTCCTTTGCATTAAAAAAACCCTAGCAATTAAGATTGAACAACCATATCCTAATATGGGTAAAACTAAAAACGAAATATTATTTTTTGGGAATTTTGAATTCTGAATAGCAAGTAGATTTACAATAAACCATGTGTTAATTGGGTGTTACATCTACTTTATTTTTATTTTAAGTATGAGATTGTGTAGAACTTGTTTAGTAGAATGGACAAACAAGCATATGACAATGTAACTAGATAGTGAAGGATCACCCAATGGATCATCTTCTACATTATTGACCGCCCAGACATGATACTGAGTTTTTCTTGGATGGATGCGAGGTGAGGCCCCTCAAACTCTCAATACTCCCTAAATGAATGAGCACAGCCACGTGGGGGACCTCCCCTTCAGATCTATGCCAATGGGACTAAAGTTCAAGTAGGATGAGTACTCAAATGCATGTGCACACATGGGACCTTTGGATGAGTCCAGCCGTCAAAGGGACACTTCATTCGATTGAAGAAAGAAAACAAAAGAAGGGACTACTCTCAAACATGGACATGCAGTGGAGATGGATCGGTTAGGGTTTTGGCAGAGAGTGCATGATGTTCTATTTCTAGTTCAACTTGTCTTTTGATTTTGGGTCATCAATTATCACCTCATATTGGGCATGGACAGGTCTTTATATTTAAAGGTGTGTGTTTCACTATAGTGTACTCATATGGTAAAGAATTTGAAAGAGACAAACATTGAAATTATGGGATTAAAATAATGAAATAATGTAAAACTTTTTTATTGTTCTTCTTGTTACACCCTCGCTAGTTAAAACCACCGGTCGAATTTCTTACGGTGTTCCGAATAGACCCGATATCAGGTTCGTGCGGTACCGCTCGGACTCGAGCCCATACAAGCTCAGCTATGTTCGATTTTGAGCTAAAACTGAACCCAAAACTTAGAACTCGATTCGGACTAGGTTTCCAGTACTCACCCGATTTGATTATTTATATATCAGGTCGATTGGGTCACTCTTCTGCGAAAAAAATGGGCCAATAGAATCCATTGGGGCCAATCCGACCTGAACAATGCAGCATGACCCGAATTTAGATCACGAATGGGGTAGCTTAATTGGGTTCCAAATCGATTAACCCAACTCGATTTCTAATCTCGAATGTACAAATATAATTCAAATGGGTTAACATGACTATAATCGGGATCTCGAATGAGTTAACTCGAAACAGAAATATCAAAATAATCTAAATAAGCTAACCCAGCTCGATTAGGTTAACTCGATCCAAATGGGCAAAGTTGATCCAAATCAATGTATCGAATGGAAAACCGAAACTAAAACTTTGATGAAAACCCGACTCAGGTACTGTATTGGGAACCCAAACATGTAACCCGAATCATGCAAACAGGTTGGGTTATGTCCCGAGTTCGACTCATATATCACGTACTATTGTCATCCCTATTGCACCCTTAAAATATTAAAATCAAAATATGGTAAAATAAGGTAAACTTCATTTCTTTCCATCCAGCCAAACCAAGGGAGCGAGTAATGCCAATTTTCCGTCAATGAGCTTATCTCCCCCTTATTATGTTTCATAGAATGGCCACTCAGCCCAAAAGCTTAGATGGCCCACTTTCTAGCTAAATTGTTCTCTGGTTCCTGAGCCCATGTCAGCCCTACCCGCCAGCTTCATTTTGTTCGCAAGAAAATGAAAATTTATCCTGTGTTCCCATGCCATATCTTCTTTGTTTGCACTATACAACTATATAGTTAGGGAGTAACCTAATAGAAGTAGGCATATCTAAAAATGTATGTTCATTTAGATGCGCACACTTGGGTCAAGGTAGATAAAATGTGGTCGTATTCATTTATATTCGTATGAGAAGTTTGAATAATATTTATATTTATAGTTATTTTTGTAATACTATTTGTTAATAATATAATAATAAATTAGGTAAAATATAAAATTATTATATTTTTATAAAATTATAAAAATTAAATTATTTTTAGATAGATTTGCGTTCAAATTTTTATTTTTAATTATATATTAGTACGAGCACTTATGAAATAATACCTATATTTTCAGAAAAAGAAAATAATTATATTAAATTGAATATTTTCTTTTTATATATAATATGCAGTTTTGAGTTAGGTACGGGTAAATATACTGAATTTATACCATATTAAAAAAAATATTACATACCAATAACAGATTTTACACATATTTACTTAAAAATTATTACTAATAATTAGTGATACTATTATAAAATTATAAATCTAAGTATTATTATTAGATATGAAATTATATTATCAACCAGTACTTATGATAAAAGCAGTTGAAGCCCTTAACAGGACAGAGTGTCGGAGAGAGCTTGCTTGGCCGTGCTGATGTCTGTTTGGGGCCTCCTCTCCCACTGGACACGAGTGATGCTGGCTTGAGAGCCGCCTGTGGACCCGTCTCGGCCGTCGAGATCATGCCCTAGTTTCCTCGACTTCTTCTTCTTCAGGAGAGAGTTCCAGTGATTCTTAATGTCATTATGAGTCCTCTGCCGAAGGTAGGATGCTATGGCTGCCCATCTGCACATTCAAGAAAAAAATACCTTCAGGCGGGACCGACCCACTGCTATGCCTTTTCCTGTTTCATATATTATTATATTATCCAATATAGCCAAGTGTTTGGATATGTTATAATTTATAGCTCCATGGAGAAGGTCCATGTGGACAACTAGCAATTGGGCCATTTACCCTCCACATTGCCGTGGGCAAGGTGTTGTTCACATGTTGACAGCCGGTCATCGATATTTTGCCATCACAATTAATTACTCGATGGAGGTAACCACATGGTTGAATGGACCACAAAAATAAGGTGTTTTTGCCATTCCACCGGACCCAAATTTTGTTTGAGGCCGCAGCAATTTGGCCACCCAATTTGGGTGTGGTGCATGTACACTTGGTCGTTGCAGGTTTCTACTTGTGGTTGTGATTTGTCCTTCACTTTAATAAATTGGGTAATAATCACATGAAATATTGAAAGTTTAGGAGTACGATTTTAAGTCACACAATTAACAAATGTGTCATTTTAAGTGCCATATAATTCTAAATAATATTACCATAATGTTTATTTTCAATCATTCATAAGCGTGAAAAAATGCAATATTGTTTAAATATTTATAATAGTATTTTATTTATTTAATATAATTTTAATTAGTTAATATTATAAATTATTATTTTCATCATGTGTTTTTAATATAATTTATTAATTAACTTATTAATAAAGTTTTTGTGTGGCTTAAGATGTACCATCATGTGTTCATTGAAGTTAGCTCAAATATTTCAACAATATTGTGGATGGCAATGTGTGGACATGGGCTTTTGTTCTATTTGTATCCCAATTTAAGGTTGTTAGGTTGGTTGTATTTACTGTATAGTGGTACCACATATACTCTCTCATGCCCCCTATCACAATGTAAAGATAAGGGGGCAAATCCGACTTTCTACATTCCTATCAAAGTCTGTAGTTTTAACGAACGGCTAAGATAATATTTAAGTAAAATGAAGTGTATAGAGCAATTACATTATTATTAATATAGGAGAATTTTGTGTTTAGATAAGCCAAAATATATATACTTAAAATTAATAATTTATAACTTGTAAAAATATTTTAATTTAATTTAATATTGTATTATTATTTCTTAATATTTTTATTTAAATATAATGATTATATATTTACCTCGTGTAATTTTAAAACTATAATAAAAAATTGCATATGAGCAAAAATCACAAATTTAATGTTTTTTTATTAATAGTTGAGCAAATTATAAGTTAAATTTTATATAATATTAGTAAATTTACAAAATTACTAATTATAATACTGATAATTATAGGTGCAAACTAAATTAGACTTTCAGAAGTAGTATAATTATTTCTATATTATAATTTTTTTTATTTTATAAAATTTAATATTAATACTAAAAAATCTATTAACATAGCAATAGCTCATTTCTAATCTTGACGTGCTTAAGGAGCAGTTAATGTATTTAGAGTTTAGGATATGTCGAATTTTCGTGATAATTAATGGACCAATATATTAATATGAGCGAATAATCTAAAAATAATTTACTTTTACCATCCAATTAATATATATATATATATAAGTAAATTTATTAATTTGTTGGATTGGACCGTATTTAATGACTCCAATTTGATATAAGTTTAGATTTATAAAATCATCCAAACTGGAATAAACTTAAAATTTAAGTATGTGTGATAAAATCAAACCAGGGCATCGGTATAATAAACTCAAATCTAAATGTACCCAATAAAAATTATTAAATTTTAATTTAAGTATAATTAGATGCTAACACACCAATATTAAATCAAGTTAAAGTCAGTTATAATGCTTTCCAATAATAATAATTTATTAATATAAGAAATTATTGTAAATTTATAATTATTTGTTATCGTATATACTCAAAAGTTATTAATAATAAATAATGTGTTGATTCCAATTTTATAAATATATAAAAAAAATTTATTTTATCAAATTTATTATTATATTATAAGCGTAAACCATATTTACAAAATTTATTATTATTTCGTTTTTAGTAGTGTAATAATTTAATGGAGTTGGCTATTTTTATTCAATAGGGCAAAATTAGAACAATTTCCATACAATTCACTTACAATTACCATAGTTGTAAATATTACAATTTGATAGATGTAGCTATTACAAATATTCCCTATGCATTGTATATTTATATTGCCTATCTTCTACATGAACAAAATACAAGTAACAGCCAATTAAACTCCATACCTCTTTACTCTTCAAGCTTTCAAGTATATTCTCATAATGCTTGGGGAAGACACAGTCTCAACACCAGTGAAAGGTCTCTGCCACCATGCAACATACTTAATGGGGAAGAGAAGGTTAGGGTTTTCTTGCCAACCAAGCCTTCCGCCATCCCATAGGACCCCCATGTAGTTCCATTGTGTACTTTATGGCTATTTCTAGGGCTATTTTCTGCCTTTTCATGAAAAAAAAGAGATGACAGTCAAGGCTGACTGACTGACTACCTACCAGATTCCGTCAAGACCTGGTGTTGCCATACTCCCGTCGTCCAGCAGCCATTTCTCAAACAACCTAATGGCTGGAACCTCTTCTTTCCCGTGCATATAACTGGTCTGTGCACTGCTGCTTCCGGCCCGGAAACTGAGGCTCGTTTGGCAGGTGTGGGCAAGGTTGTTCCTATTTTGTAATTCTGTCGACAAGGATGCATCTGAGCTGAAGCTGAAGCTTCTTCTGAACATATTGCTGTCGTGATCCTCTGAAGAGTAGGAACTGTTCATGACAAAGTTTTTGGGACATGGAGTCGTTGTGGGTCCATTTTTGGCCGAGTTGGGGTGCCCTTTCATCCACCCTTGAAGCAGCCTGGAGATGTTCGCGATGCTGGATGCGTAGCCCTCACTGGTCGAAGCTTGGGGGGATGCTGGCGGCAATGGATTGCTATCGAAGAGGTTGAGACCTTTGATGGGGTTGGAATGGACGGACAAGGCGTCGTGGAGTGCTTGTTTGGCCGTCTGGACATCTGTTTGGAGCCTCCTCTCCCACTGGCCACGGGGGACGGTAGACTGAGACGCGTCGGTGGAGTCATCTCCATCGTCGGCTTGACCATCACGGGAGTTCCTAAGCTTTCTCATCTTCTTCTTCAGGTGGGTGTTCCAGTAATTCTTGATGTCATTGTCGGTCCTCTGGGGAAGGTATGATGCTATGGCAGCCCATCTTGAGTACAATGTTCAACAATATTACAACCCTAGAAATAGTTCATGCGGAGAAGATGACATGGATAATCATCGATGAAGCTATTACCTGTTTCCGAGAAGGGCTTGGAGGTGGATGATCATCTTCTCCTCGTGGACGGTGAAGTTGCCTCGCTTGATGCCTGGCCTGAGGTAGTTGGTCCATCTGAGTCTGCAGCTCTTGCTGCATCTAAGCAGGCCTGCAGAAAACTCCGACGATGATTATACAATTTGAGAAGTATTGTACTGTACTGTACTGATAGAATCCAATCAGGAAGCCATACCTGCGTTGGCAGGGACGGATCGCCAGTTGCTGAGGCTGTGTTGTTGCATGTACGAGACGAGAGCGATATCCTCCTCCGGCGTCCATGGCCCCTTCTTCATACGACTCTGCTCGCCGCGAGGTGGCCTCCCCATGTCCCTCTAGAACATGCAGACTCTGCTAGCCAACTTACACTGCCCGTGCCACCTTGTCCTTACACGCATATATATATATATATACACACACAAATGAAATAGGCAAGGAGACGAAGATTCAATGAAATTCTTTGGACCCACTTGCACCAATGGATGGATTCGTCATTTAATGGAAATTGCAATTGAGTCACTCCAGTTCTTGCAATTATTGATTCTCGTCCTCATAGTAAGATAGACCCAAACATTTTTCCAATTTTATACTTTGTCAAACCCTTCAAAATAATTAAAATGATAAGCATTAATGGCGTTCATACCATGATGCCAAAGTAATAAATTTAAATTCAAACTTGTCCTTCATTGAGAATCTTTATTACATTAATGGCGTTCATACCATGATGCTAAAGTATCTTTTTTTTTGCAAGTAGATATGTGCAGATACTTCAGGTCTCTTCTCTTCTGGGGGCGGCCTATGATGTTGAAATGACATCAAACGACCATGGTTGCCGGAACGCCGGTGAGTTCTCCAATGGCTCTTGGATTTACCCGTGTACTGTAACCTAGCCCACCCGTATGATGGCTCCTTTGTCTCTCTCTAATATATATATAGTGATCGATTAAGTTGAATAAAATAGATTTAGTTTTATAAGATTAAAAATATTATAATAATTATAATTTATTACTTTTAAATATAAATTTATCTTAATAATATTTTTTCACATTTAGTTTACTCTTATATTTAATCCATTCGAAACTGAAAAACAGTTTGTATTAAACTCGATTATAGAGAAAAAATAACTAAATGGAATCAATTGTTTTAATTAATTCGAATAAAAAAATTAAAAATAATAATTATAAATTAGATAAAATAAAAAAATTATTTTAAATTTATTTATCCTAAAATATTACAATATTATTGATATACAATAAATGCTCAAAATAATTCTTTTCGGGATTTGACCCCACATGTCTTGTCGTCTGAACTTTTTTAGGGCAGTGGTCACTTCCTTCGAGTCTCAGTCATCTACCAGCTTGGAGTGCAAGATCGACCATCCATCATGGATGGTCTCTCTTTAACTCTCACCTTCCCTCTCATTGCCATTTATGTGACTTTCATATGGAAATTAGAGGTATCTCTTCTTCAGATCTTCTGATATTATTCTTGTGTGGAAAATGATCATGGTGAAGCTCCGACTCTAAACTCCAAAGGTTCTAAGCTTGAGGCCACCATATCTTTACTGTATTTGAAAATAGAAAATATTGGAGTTTTTCATTATGAAAAGTCACCAAACATTCTACTTAGAGACACTATCCTTAGTTTGACGGTATGATGGGTTACATCACTCATAAATCTAGGCAATAAGGGTGTTTCCATCACTCATAATTTTAAACTACTAATCATTTTATTTTTAAACTACTAATCATTAATGACAACTATTTTAAGTTGAATTTTTTTATCTGTAATATAAAATACGAAACGAATTTTTAATATTATTTTTTATTTCTAGTTAGATATGAATATTTACCACTAATTATAATATTAAGTTATCACTTTTAATTATATATAAATTTAACATTTGATTAAGTATAATATTTTAACATATATCCATTTTACTTACAAAAATAAATTGACACATTTCATCCAATAATTATGAAAATGAATAATGACTCTACCATTTTAAAAAACATAATGTTGGATAGCTTTTCAAGCATTTTTACTGGCAAGTCTCTTGTTGGAGGAGGAAAAATTTTAAATTCTTTTGTATGAAAAATAAGCGTCAATCTATTTAATATAAGATTTTTCATACTATGATGGATCCTTTTTTATGGTTGACAGTTTAGGCTATATAATTTATTGTGTGATTTGACTAACTTCTTTTACTGAAAAAATAGGGTTTTAATCATTATGAATTGAAGAAAATTTGACAAATTACACACTTTAGATTCCATGTGAGTCAAACACATAGATGGAAAAGGAAAGAGTGTTTGAAATATTAAATAATGTCCTAATCTTAATAAAAAAAAGCTTAAATCGGGCACAATTTTTTTATTTTGACTCAAATAAGATAATGTGCAAAAAAAAACTCTAATTATTGTTATCCTTTGATTTACGTTTACTAATATGCATTTAAGCTCTAAGATGATTTCTATTTTGATAAAAAAAAAATAAAACAATGGACAAAAGACAATAGGGTAATTAGGAAGTTACATCAAAACTTAAGTCATATAGAAAAGACAATATGATAGGGTCAATTATTGTTAAGATAGAGACTGTGTCTGTGGGCCCTTAACACTTTTGCACTCTTCACTTTTGGGAGGAGGAGCTTTCCTTTGTGTGAGTTACAACTCCTACCCTTACTCTTTTTTCCACTCAAATAAACCATTCAATCATTAAGGATAATGCATTTAAATAGATAAATGACTTATACAATTAGCTCAAGTATTTGTTAGTAAATAATATAATGGTGAATAAGTAAGAATATACTTCTCATAAGTAAGTCACACTTACAATGAAACATTAAGTTAGATATATATTTAATTTGAACTTAATCTAAAATTAAGTTTGATACAATTATAATGGTACTGAGTCGAATTTAAATTTATTCGGATTTGGATTTAATTTGTATAAGTTTATAAATATATTAACTTGATTTTGTTTGTATTCAATTATATATTTAAACTAAAATTTAACATTTTTTATTTATATATTTTCGAGTTTATACAAATCAAAATTTATAAATTTAAATTCTAATAAGGGTTATATTTAAATTTAGTAAACTCAATTTTGTGTTACGTATTAATTTTTAGGGTTTTTTTAAGAGTTTTTAGTTAACCTAATTTAGGATATTTTTAGTACTTTTTATTAACCTAATTTTACCTTATGTATTAATTTATCGTACAAAATTAGAATTCTTAATTTGTAGTATCACATGAATGACTGGACAAATTGAAGAAACTTAATATGTTTATCTTGTATCCCAACATTGTAACATACTCATTACATTAGAATCACTACTATTTTTTTTATAAGTAAGGATGATGAAAATAATAAGGTTGCAGAATTTTCCTTTAAAAGTTTTCACACAAATATATATATATATATAATTCAAGTGAAATATTATTTTAACTAAATAAATTTGATAGAAAATCCTTTTAAATAAAATATGCGTTTAAAATTTATTAATTAGAATATTTTTTGTTAGAAGAATTATATTATTTTAACTAAAAATTTAATAAATCTAATATAATCAATCAATCAACTTCTTATTATACTTTAACTTTCAAAGTAATATTGTGGATACATACTATCATTATAAAAGTATAGTAAAATATTTATTAAATATGATCATATTTTTAAATTAGTCAAACAAGTTAATTATAAATAAATTGTTACACATAATTTTAAACTCGTATTTAATATTTATTTTCAAGTTAAATATATTTATTACAATTTCCTAGAATATTTAAAATTAGTTTCAGAGTTAATATTTTAACTGTCGAGAAAAATTTTTACAAGTTGGGTACAAATATCTATTATTAATTATATATTATTTTATAAATTATTATTTTTAATTATATATAAATTTAACATTTTATTAGCCCACAATACAATATTATAAATTTATTTTACTTTCAAAAAATATTGACACATTTCATCCAATAATTATCAAAATGAATAATGACTACAATTTTAAAAAACAGCAGGTTGGATAGCCTTCCAAGCATTTTTCATTGGCAAGTCTCTTGTTGGAGGAAATTTTTAAAATTATTTTGTATGAAAAATATGCCGTCAATCTATTTAATATAAGACTTTTCATACTATTATGGATCCTTATTTAAGGTTGACAGTTTAGGCTATATAATTTATTGTGTGATTTGACTAACTTCTTTTCGAGAAAAAAAATATGGTTTTAATCATTATGAATTGAAGAATTTTTGACAAATTACACACTTCAGATTCCGTGCGAGTCTAACTACATAGAATGAAAAGGGAAGAGTGTTTGAAATATTAAATAATACCCTAATCTTTATAAAAAAAACTTAAATAAGGCATGATTTTTATTTATTTTGACTCAAATAATATCATTAAATGCAAATTTAAGTATATATATATAAATTATGATCATAAAATATTATAAATATTATTTAAATTGAGTTGAAAATATTTATGTTTTATTTGAGCAAAAAAATAGTTTTATAATTAAAAAAGATAAAATAAATTTTCTATTAATTTTAATGAATTAGTTTACCTATGCAATTAAACCCGAAGTTATAATTACTTATTAATATGATATTATTTTCATTTTTATGTTAGAATGGTAGATTACAAAATCCATTATATAGATTTAAAATTAGGTTTATTTAGCTCAATTTTTCTAAATATGAGTTCATAGTCTTGAAATTCGGATCCATGCTAATTTGATTTTATTAAATCCGTGCTTTGATCGGATTGGGGCAATTAAAAATTCTAATTCTTGTTATACTTTGCGTTTACTAAATTGCATTTAAGCTCTAAGATGATTTCTATTTTGTAAAAAAATAAAACAAAATAAGGGACAAAAGACAATATTTTAACTGGAAGTTATATCAAAACTTAAGTCAGCTTGGAAAGACAACATGACAAGACAATTATTGTTAAGATAGGGACCTTGTCCGTGGGCCTCTAACACTTTTGCACTCTTTATTAGTCGAGTAAGAGCTTTCCTTTTGCTACTCCCTTACTTTTTTTTCACTCAAATAAACCATTCAATCATTAGTTAAGGATAGTGCACTTTATATTGTTTACATGACATGAGAGAACCATGCCCTTTAGTAACAATTGTTGAAACTATAGAGGCAAGTTGTGAAATAACTATCTATTGTGGAAACCTTAGACAAATGACTTGTAGTATCAGCTCAACTATTTATCAGTAAGTAATATAATGTTTAATAAGTAAGGATATATTAGTTATATTTAATGATCATACTCTGAATGGACAAATAAACTTATACATTCGTCAGTTTCGAACTTAATTTAAAAATTGAGTGCCGAGTTCGATTTTGTTCGTATTTAATTACTTATTATTTCATAAATATCTTAAATCAGATTGGCTCGAATTCGAATTCAGGATTATTGTGTAAATACCTTAAATTAGATTTTCTTAAATTTAAATTGAGTTAAATTTAATATTTTTTATCCGTACATATTTTATTTTATTAAAATCAGATGTTAAATAATATAAATTAAAATCAGGTGGACTTTAAATTTAGTAAATTCGATTTCTTATTATTTATTAATCATCGACATAAAATCGAAGTTCTAAACTGTTCGAGTGAGATCATTAATCCAAAATAGGGTTGGTTAGGTAATTACTCGAATATGACTGGACAAATTGACCACACTTAATATGCCCTTCATATATCTTCAACATTATAATATACTTATTAGATTAGAATTACTATTATTTTTTTTTTGTAGGCAAGGATGATGAAAATAAGAAGGTTTCATGTGAGAACCTCAACTGGTTTTTAGTGTATATATATATATATATATATATATAATTCAAGTGATATATTATTTTAACTAAATAAATTTGGGATAAATCCTTTTAAATAAAATATGTCTTTAAAAATTATTAAGTATAATATTTTTTATTAGAAGAATTATATTATTTTAACTAAATATTTAATAAGTCCAATATAATTAATCAACCAACTTCTTATTATCGTCTAACTTTCCAAGTTCCTATTATTAAATAGTATGTGTATGACTAATAAAAGCATATTTGCTCCTCATATCAATATTTAAAATGATGCCTAAAATTGAATAATAAAAGCATACATGCACCAATTTTTTTAACTAACCTAATCACTACAAAATATTTTATTTCATTTTTCATTTCATAGCTTACTCAATTTTTATCCAAATATAGTTATTCACATTACTTGTTGACTTTTGAATTATTTTACCTAATTAAATTATTTTATAAGGGTTTATGATCCTAATTTTTTGCCCTAAATTTCAAGAGTAATTTGTTTTCCTCACACAATTTCAAAGGGTTTTAATATTATATCAAACTATTTTTATTGATAGTATCATTTTAGATAATAATCGTTGTAATAAATTTTAAGTAGGAAAATATTTACAATTTTATAAATTTAAAATAATTTTTCATTTTATCTAATTTATAATTATATTTTTAGCACTCCTTCTAACTATATACAAGATAAATATGATTTTTTCGATTTAAAACGAGTGATAAAACTAATATCGAGTTTGATATTTTTGTTAAATATTCAATATATATCAATGATAGATTTCTCATATATAGTTAGGTGTGATCAAATTCACTTTTATATAATTTACCCGTTAGTATGCAACCATAATTATATAAAAGTTATGTTGTTAATAGTTTAATATTTTTAATTTTATAAAAATATTTTTTTATTTTATCTAATTTAAAATAATATTTTGATTTATAATATTTAAATTAAAAAATATGATAAATGTTGCTAATTTTTTATGAAAATATGTTGTATAAAATTAAATATAAAATTATTTTTCTCAAACCAAAACAATCTTTAAAAAATGATAAAACTAATGAAATTTTAGGTAACCTTCCCATTTTGGAAAAAATGTAGCTTTCCTATTATTATACCATACAATACAATGCCCAAGTCAACATATACCTTAATGTATACCTTGATGGAAGATGTGGAAGTAGACAATTGTCCATGTAGACATCTTCCATATTGTTGCCGTGTCAAGAAAGGCATTCACATATTTGACACAAACAATACTTAAACAAGTCGGCAGAAAAAGTAGTAATAAATGGGCGGATATAACTATACTCACCAATTGTCTAGCAAAATAAGGTTGTTTTTGCCCTATGTCGTACATATACAACCCAAAATTTATTGGTATGAGAGTGATTTGAATATGGAATTGGAGAAAGAATATAGCAAAATTTCATGTTTATTTGTGTTTGCACACTTAGTCCACTTAGATAGCTTGTGGACGTGATCACTCCGTGTATCCTCAAGTATGGGAAGTTGTGGGCAAGTGTACTCTTGAGAGTGTTTATAGTAATGAAATTACAATTTTATTACTTTTTTTAATCTTATCATTTAGATCATTTCACATTTAAATATACTATATACACTAATATATATATATATATATTAAGTGGTAATTTTTTCACCTCGTGATATATTAATTGGAATTGGTTTTTCTCTATATTTTAATAATATTCATTTGATTGAATAAATTGAATTGTTAAGTATTAATTGGTTTGCTATTATTCGAAATTATTTTTAGACTTATTCACCACAAATTTGATTAATTTTCTAATTTTTAAATATTAATAAACTCAATTTATCATTTTATTTTTTTATTCTAAAATTTAACTACAAATTTATGTAAAATTTAAATACATAAATTCATAGAATGTGAGTTGATAATTACGCATTAACATAATCATTGTTGTACAAAGTTTTTTTTGTTGGAGAATTTAATGGTCTCGCATCATATTCAATGATTTATATAAAAAATGTATTTTTTACCAAACATTACATAATGTAATGTGTTATATTTTAAATATTTTATAATTAAAATATTATGTATTATAGAAATATTTTATTATTAATTTGGCATATCACTAATATTTGAACTTTATTTTTTTGAGATTTTTTAGTTGCATATTATCAGAGTACAAAATGAAATGAGTACTCTATCCAAATAATATAAATATAAATAATAAATAATAACTTATGGATAAAAGAATAAATATTACTTGAATAATATATATATATATATATGTTAACCAAGTTCTTACCTCACTTATCAAATATTGATTAGGGCATATCGTTCTTAATTTTACAAGTACTGTTTGGCAAAAAATGTATAAAATATTATAAAAGATATGGTTTTTTTAATAATATTTGTACAATATATATGGTTTGAAACTATATATATAATTATATTAATTATACCAAATATTTATAAAAAAATAATATTTTGTATTAAATTTATTAATAAATCTTTTCTTATATCAAATATTTTTAAAGAACTTTTTATATCAAAAATTTTATAAATAAACTTATTTATCATTACAATTAAATATTATTTTTTACCATTTATTTTATTAAATATTATATTACAATACATTTTTAAAAATTTTAATACCAAACTCATAATTTTTAGTAAATATATGGTATTATGGATATATTTTAGTCAAAATTTTATTTTTTACAAAATTTGATAGCATAATATAATTTAGTTTATATGTAAACATATATAATATATAGAACATTAAATTAAAAATTAATTATTATCAAATATCACTTAGTTATTATGTGAATGTAAACTAGAAAAAGAGATTTGAGACAATATTATACTCATTTTTTTCAATATATATCCCTTACTACAGATAAATTCCTTGGAATCTTCATTTCAATAGCATCCATTATCTAATGGGCAAGTAGTTGAGATCGAAATGGACATGAAAGAAAAGTCCACGACATAGAACACGACATGGAGTACGACATGATGAAATTAGTCCAATTAGGCCTAATTTCATCAAACCTAACTAAAAGATGTTGACAGCAGTGTGTGAATTGGAGTATTGACTTTTCTTTCTGGTCATGTATTATGTTTGTCTTGACATTGACGAAAAAAATAATAAGGAAAATACTAAAATTATTTTTCTAAATTCATGTATAATTCTTGATTAACTCTTGATTACCTAAATTAAAAGTAATCATATTTAAATACGATAGAGAGTATAATTCTTGTAATTTTATATATTTACATTTTTTTCTATTTTATTTCATATATAATAAATTCTTTTTTGGTACATCATTATATAGGGAAATTTGTTATAAATTAAATTTTTAAGTAGTGATATATTATAAAAAAATTGAAATGGAATAGAATGGCAATGTATTATATTAATTTATGAATTATTTTTTATGTAAAATTTATTAGGTTAGAAATTGATTATTTTATTTTAGAATTTATTAGTAGTTTATATTTTTATTAATATTTAAATTTTAATTATTTATTATTTTATGTTTATTAAAAGTGATATATAGGGAGCATTACAAATACGGTCATCTCAAGGGTTATGTCATTTTCATACTTTCCAACCAATTAGTACAATATTCTTTCAATTAATAAAAATTGATTTGCATTGATGATAATATGTGCAAATTAATTATTAAATGTAATAATTAGTATTAATTTTAAATGTTTTAGTAATTTTGTCCTATAGTACTTACTTTAAATATGTATAATTTTAATTTTTTTATCGGTACTTAATACTATTTATTAAATAATAATATTTTTAAATATTTGTAACTATTCAAATTATAAAAAAAATCATAAAATTTAAAATCTATTATTTAAGGATCATTGTGATGAGAAATTAATGTAAATTAGAAATGGTAAATAATCTCATAATTACTCAACTAGTATATTTATTAATATATCAACTAGTTGAGTAATTATGGGTAAGTTTATCCATGAATATCCACAAGTATATTTATTAATATACTACTATTATTCTACAAAATTTTATTAATAATATTTTAAAATATTAAATACATTATAAAAGAAAATAAATAATAATAATGTTAAAATTATTTAAAAAATTATACAGACAAAACATTCTTCCATTAAAGTGCTTGATCTTGGTGGTGGTTGGTTGACTGAGGGTGAGGGTGGTCCAACCTATCTACTTAGGGAAGAAATTAATATCGTCCCAATTGGCTAAAAAGTATGAAAATGATGTAGCCTTGGGATGACATCCTTGGAATGCTCAATATATATGACGTGATTTATTTAATTAAAAATAAAAATAAAAATAAAAATAATTTCATACTAAAAATAAAATAGGTATTTTTATACAACATTCATCTGCATGCTTCAAGTGTCCACGCGAATTTATTACAAGTATATAAAATTGCCCATGAAATTTTTTTTAATGGATATGAATATAATATTATGGGTATAAAATATTATTTAATATTCATTATCACATATTATTTTTATTAAAAATGTATTGTACTAAAAAAATCTTACCATATATGTTAGTCCAATGGCTTTAAAGAAACAACTGACATAAATTACTTGGAATCTTCATTTGAATGACATCCATAGGATAATATAATGTGCAAGTAGTGAAGGTATCTTCTGGCTGTCCTTTCGCTGTCGGTTACAAGTCACCTGATGGTGTGGAAATGGACACTAGAGAAACGTGGAGCAACGGCGCACCTGCTCATCGACGGACATAAGGACATCAATGTCCATGCGAATACTGACTTTTTGTACGCGTTCTTGTGTCACGTGGAGGCCACGATCATGGCAAAAAGAAAAATGAAATTACTGAAAATAATTTTCTAGATGCATTTATCCCTTTTATTAACTATTGCTTATATTAAAAAAATTAGAATTTAAATCAAGTGTATTAGCCCGGTTGGATAAATATTAATATTTATCAATTTTTTATATTAAACATATGACATGATATATGAAAAAACGTGACAATAGGATCATCAAGGTTATGTCATTTTCATACTTTCCAACCAATTAGGACAATATTATTTCATTTCCTATATTTGATGGACCCCTCTAAGTCAATGGGCTAGCAAGATTTCAATTAATGAAATTTAATGTATTGATTTTAATATGTGATATTATTAATTATTCAAAATATTATGTAGTCTTAATTTAAAAACCCACTTAGCATCTTTATCATTATTTGTTTTTTATTATAATTTATTTAATATTTAAAAAAAATATTATCTATCATAACATACTTTAACTTATAACAAATATATCAATGAAAACGTTTATTTATATTTAAGAAATTAACATTACTACACAATTTATACATTTTATTAAAAAATATACATACTGTTTTACACAGTGGCACAAATACCAAAACCCTATTATTTCTACCTTAGAGTTGGTTTCAAGACAAATCCTTGTCCAGCTCTCGTACAATTCAATCCGAATTATGAACTTGTAGAGCAATGTTATTAATACTAGAGAAGATTATATAACAGAAAAAATATTTGATATGTTTACTTGAATTTGTGGCATGTGATCAATACACATAATTGATATCTATATAAACTATATGTATTATTTTTATAATGACAAATTATGTTTGGTCCGAAACAACAAATGATTGTTGATATATGAAATATGCTAAGTAATAGTTTAACTGAAAATACGTTTAAAATCCAGCTTAATGAGTACTAAATGTATAAAAATTATGAAATTGAACTAATATAATAATTTATCAAATAATTATATATTTATAAATATTTTAAATAAAATTTAGGGTTGTAATTAATGTAGTAATTAGTTGTTGGTAAACTAATTAATTGAATTATGAGCTCCCTATCCAAAATAATTATAAGTAAAAGTAAGAGTAGTGTAAATATAAATTTTAAAAAGTAATTTTCAACGTTAGTGTAAGTTGATGTATTAATTTATATTTCGGTACATTTATATAATAATTTTTTAGACACTATTTCATAAAATAAAAATTTTAATCTCTTAAAATTAGTATATATTTTATTTTAAATTTTGATAATATAAATACTATTATGATTAAGTGAAACTATTGTAAAAATTAGTCTAAATTATATGTTACTATTAATTTTAACTTGGATAATAGAGTATAAGTATCACAAATTTAGTGTATTATACTACACTCTTTTAAAATATTATATTTTAGTAACAAAAATACTTGTAATAATTAAAAAACGAGAATAAAACTATTAATAGATTCGTTTATATAATACCTCCCTATATAGGTGTGAGAAAATTTTTTGGTGGGATAGGAGACTTGGTCTTAAATCTTATTCAATGATTTATATAAAAAATATATTTTTTACCCAACATTGTATAATATAATATTATATTTTAAATATTTTATAATTGAAATATTATGTATTATATAAATAATTTATTTTTAACTTGTTATATCACTAATATTTGAACTTTTTTTTGATATTTTTTAATTGCATATTATCCATACAAAATTAAATAAGTACTCTATCCAAATAATATAAATATAAATAATAATTTATAATTTATGGATAATAGAATAAATATTACTTGAATAATATATATTTGTGTTGACCAAGTTCTTACCTTGTCAAAGATTGATTAGGGATATCATTCTTAATTTTATAAATATTGTATAGCAAAAAAATGTATAATATATTATAAAAGATATGATTTTTTTAATAATATTTGTCCTATACATATGGTTTGGAACTATATATATATATATAATTATATTAATTATACTAAATATTTATAAAAATAACAAATTTTATATTAAATCTTTTCTTATATCAAGCATTTAGAAGTTTATCAAACATTTTTAAAGAACTTTTTATATCAAAACTTTTATAAATAAACTTATTTATCATTACAATTAAATATTATTTTTACTATTTATTTTATCAAATATTTTACATTATACTTTTTAAAATATTTTGATACAAAATACGATATTATCAATATATTTTAGTTAAAATTTTATTTTTTTACAAAATTTGATAGCATAATATAATTTAGTTTATATATATATATTTAATCGAATTTATATTAACAATTCATAAACCTGCCGGTACTAGAATAATACTCCTATTAAACTAATTTAGTAAAAATAAATGTTTACAAGTACAAACGTTTAAAATAATAAAATAAATAAAATATTTTAATAAAATTATCTATTCAAATAAATTTCTGATTTGGCTCTTCGCTTTAACTTTTATACCAAATAAATTTACTAAAATAGGATAAGAGAGTTAGGTAAGAGTGAGAGTTATAAATTTTTTTTAATTTTGTTTAAATTTATTTTATATTCTATATTTAATTCAATTTTTTAAATTAAACTTTTTAATCTATATATAAAAATAAATATTTAAACTAGTTATACACAATTTATTTACCGTTCATTCTAAATTATTCTGATTTTTATATTCAATTTATTTTATTATTTTTTTCATAGTTTTTATATTTTTATTTATCTATTAAAATTTTCTAAATTCTCGTAATTATTTTGAAATACAAACTTCTGTTTGTATTAACATTTATTTTCGATCGAAAATTTTCATCTCTTTAGTACAATTTTTTTATTATTGAGAATAAAGTTTATATATAATGTATAAAATGTAATTATATTAAATTAAAAATTAATTATAATCAAACAGAAATCTAAACTAAGAAAAGAGATATAACACAACATTATACTCATTTTTCCCAATATATATTTATTAATACAAATAAATTCTTTGAAATCTTTATTTAAATAACATTTATAAAATATTACGTAAGTAATTAAAGCACAAATGAACAGGAAAAATTCATATTTAGACTATATGTAGTACTCCATACCAATATATGTTGGTCCAATTAGGCCTAATTTTATAAATCTAACTAAACTACAAAATATTTACAACATTGTGTATTCCAGTATTGAGTTTTTTTTATGATCATGTATTACATCATGGGGACTGTATTAACATTGATAAAAAAATAATAAGGAAAATATCAAAATTATTTTTATTAAATTCTGAGTACTTTTAAAAGTAACCATATTTAAACGGGTAGAGAGTATAACTCTTATAATTTTATATATTTATTAAAATTTTCTATTTTATTTCATATATAATTAATTCTATTAATAAATTCATTTTTTGGTACCTCATTCTATAGGGAAATTTATTGTAAATTGAATTTTTAAGTAATGATATATTATAAAAAATTGAAATGGAATAGAATGGGAATGTATTGTATCAATTTATAAATTATTTTTTTATGTAAAATTTATTAGGTTAGAAATTAATTATTTTATTTTAGAATTTATTAATAGTTTATGTTTTTATTAATATTTAAAATTTTATTATTTAAAATACAGTCATCTTAAGGGTTATGTCATTTTCACACTTTCCAACCAATTAGTACAATATTCTTTCCTTTAATAAAAATTGATGAGCATTGGTGATAATGTGTTAAATAATTATTAAATGTAATAAGTAGTATTAATTTTTGAATTTTTAGTATTTTTATTATTAATTATTTTATATTATAATTTATTTAATATATTATATTCTTATTATACTTTTAAAAAATACTCATAGTCGACCTAATATTATTTTTTAATCTATATAATTATAAAGGAAAATACCCAATGTATACTTAACAAATATACTTGTAGTAGCCAAAAATATCATACTACTTATTTTAAATTATATAATGTTAAATACTATTAAAATCTCAAATTCACTAAAATAAAAAGTTGTTACATTCATAGAAAAATTGCACCACCTATAATTAATAAAGTGGATAAAATAAAATATATACTCCACTTATAATTAAATTCGAAATTATTGTTAGAACGAAGGAATTATACTCCACTTTATAAAGTTGTTTATGGAAAAATTAAAAATTACACATTTGAAGTATATAAAATTACACAAGAGTTTGTGTTTAATTATAATTTGAATCTGTGTGAAACAACTATACTCAGTTGCCCAAAACTCCATATAAATACAATTTCCTATTTATAATATATTAAATAGGTATTATTGGATGAAACTCAAATAATACTATATTGATTTTGGAGATCTAAAATCTACATATTCTTAATAAAATTTTTTATAATTAGAGATTAGTAGTTTCAACATCTATTTGTTATTTATTATAATATAAAAGGTAAATTATCTTATAATTACTCATAAAAAAATCAATGATGTAAGAGTGGAAGTGCTCATTATAAAATGTATTTATTGAACTTACTCTCTCAAAAAATACTCCAATGTAATTTAAATAAATATTCATAGACATTTATTACGATGAAAATAGGTATATGTAATTATCACACTTAGATTACCATATTATATCATAAGAGTAAAATACTATGGTTCTATAATTCATACATATGATATTTTAGACATAGACCCTTATAAAGTTGATGAGTAAGGACTATGAAATATGTTGATCTTCTTTGAAGGATGGAATATCCTATGGTTTTGTTTAGTATTGATTATGGAAATCTCCTACCATAGTAGTATGACAATTGGAAAAAAGTTTTAGTAGTTTACCATTGAAATAACTTAAAAATTGTACAAATAGATGATGGACATATAATCACATTTCAATTAACTTTTGCAATTAATGGGCAATTAATGGGCAATTAAGTTTGGGAAGTTTGATGAGAAATTCAAGCCAATCAAAGTGCAAATTAGTTGGGGTTTCCAATGCACAACTATGATCACCCAATTAATTTGGTCTCATCCATTTCATTTGTAATGGGTTTGCTTGTGCACAAAAAAATCAACCAAGAAGATTAGCATATTAATTTACTAAATTTATGGGTGAGCCTAACACAAAATAATGGGATAGTCCAACCTATAACTAAAAATATATTTTATAAACGAGTGTATTTAATATATAATTAAATGAATAATAGTAATAATATTGTATTAATTAAATTATTATTTAATTAAAATTAAAATATTATAATATAAACAAATTTTTACCCAAAATTTTTAATTAAAATTTAATTTTTAAAATTTTTTAATTAATCAAATTTTATAATATAATATTTATATTTTGAATATATAAAAAAATTATCTAATTACTAAAAAAATTATTATTATAGTTAGGATACTACTAATTACAAAATATATTTTGAGTACTCTCTCCTTAATGAACAAAAAAAATAGTACATTGCCACACATAATTGTATTTCATACTAACTTAGCCATGAGATTAAGGAATTTAATTAATTAAATACATAAGTCAAGATTATTATTTATTATTATCTCTCATGCAGATAACTAAGTATGACACCTTTGAATTCCTTTGGCTCCCACATGAAATCTCATGATTTTATGTGGATTTTTGGATTCACTTGATGAATAAATCCCCACCAAAACTTATTGAATAGACCATCAAACTTGTTACAAATGCAATTTGTCAGCAAGAAGGTAAAGGACATGTAATTAGGAATGACACGGGCAACCAACTATCTTAATGAGAAGAACTAAGAAGCTAGTTGGGTAGCCAATGGAGCAAAAGAGCGGTTGGAAGGCTACAGTTGAGGCACATTGGATGGTAGCAGTCACTTCTTTCCCAATCAAGCTCTATTAATCTCTAGTAGAATAGTGACCGCATCCATGGTCCTATTGAAAAATAACTCGTTGGACCTCCATAGGGTTAGGCAAGGAAGGCACCTAGAGAGCATTATCTTCATGGGTAAGTGCAGAAAAGAAGAGGTTACAGAAGTGTTGGTTGAGGGTTAGGCTGGAAGTTTGACAGAGTTGGTGGGAATGAGACTTGATGGCATTTGAAATGCAATCTAAGGTAGACGGCAGGTTAACAAGTTAGTTGTGACTTCAAGTCTCTGCATGATCTACTTTCTCGTATGAGAAACTCATCGTCTCCACACTCGTTGGCCTTCTTGACTTCCTTTTGATATTGAGAGGGACTCAAATGGATCGACCCACCAAATGTTTTGCCATTAAAAAATCAGCCCATTTCCCTCTTTGGATCATTTGCATAAAACCTCGTATAAGAACAAAACATCAAAAGAATTTGGCTGAGCAAAACAACAAAATGTAGAAAATGGGGCATTTGCTCCCTTAACATTTTCTTCAATTCTCAAATATCACATTTTTAGGTAATATTTAATTCTCAAATATCATATTTTCAGGTTAATTTTATTATTTACGAAAAAATTTGCTCAATAAATTATGAAAAATTACTATGAGTAGATAATAAATTAAACTTATATTTATTTAAAATTTATAAATTTAACTAGTATAATATTTATAACTTTATTTTATAATAACACTATTCTATTTTTTTTTATTTTGATATCACATTTTCAATCTCGCAATTTTAAATTAACTCTTAATAACTATCAACAAATCAAGTATAATTCTTCCAATTTTAAATAAGAGTGAGATAACGGCATTGAGTTAATATTTTTCCTTCGTACTTAGATATACCACAAGTCGAATTTTCGATATTAAATATCAGTGTAAATTCAATTACTTTAATACTATATAAAAAAGTATCGTGGATAAATAAAATAACACACCAATATCTAATTAAAAGTTATAAGTAGTAAAATATTTTTTTTATAAACACAATATTTATCTATTTTATTAAATACATGATCATATTCTCAATACTATAATTTATTCTCTAATCAAACTCTAATTTTATAAATTATTATTTAAGAATGGTAAAGTGACTTCCATAGGAGGACCAATATGATCTAGAACAAATAAGTTTCTTTCTAATTGAGAGATGCATTGTCACACAAGCCTCTAGATCTCATGTGATAGAAATCACATATGAGTTACAATGCACACCATGAAATTGTTTGAGATATTGTGTATTACTTGTGCAAAAATAAAATATGGTTTGAAGGAGTGGACAAAAGTTTTAAAATAGAAGTTAATCTTGAATATGATTTTGTACTAAAAGTATAAAGGAATGCCATAGTTGTAATGTATATAGAAGAAAAGTCTTTTGTACTCACTAGGGATGACGCTATGGACTGAAGACTTGAACCCAACCCAGGTCCCAAAAATAGGATATGAGCCATCTCTAGGCCTAAAAAATAGGACTCGGACCATCTCCGGGTCCAGGTCCACTTGGAACCGAACTTGGACCCAAGCAAACTCCAGCCACCGGCCCTCAAGCAACCTTAAGCCCTAACCCTTAGCCCCAATCTTCGAGCCCTCCAATTGAGTAGCTCCAACTCGAACCCCCGTTGTAGCCCCCGACCGAGTAGCCTAGCCTTCCCAGCCCCATCTTCCAATCTCGAATCAATAAATAAATAAATAATGAATACGAGCCATAAATTGAAAATTATAATAAAATTGGGTAGGTCCGTTCGTGTCGGGTAGTCACATTCGGGTTGGGTAAGCCTATTCGAAGTAGGTTATCTCATTCAGATTTGCAATCATGTACTTCATTTATGTGTATAATTTCCATTTGAATCAAACCAACCTTAGATTAGGTTTGTCCATTTGGGTAGGGTTAGTTGTTTGGGTTATATTTGCTCGTTTGGGTTTAAAAATTTGATATACCATTTATATGTCTAGTTTAGATACGAATCAAATCAATGTTAGGGTCTCACCACTAGTTGCCCATTCAAGTTGGGTTGATTCATTTGAATCATTTAACCAATTCGAGTTAGTACACCATTTGTACGTTTAGATCGAATTCGAATCAAATTAATTTCGGATACTCAAGACTTGTTGCCCTATTTATATCAAGTTGGCTTATCAATCGGGTTAACCCATTTAAATCGAATTGGTTAATTATAGTTTTAAAATTTAGAACTCTATATATAAGTACAATTCATATTCGAATTAAACCAATATTGAGAACTCGGTAAACCTATTATAATGAGATTGTCTCATTAGGGTTCTTTTGCTACTTAATCCAATTCATTTTTTTTAAAAATTCCTTATTTAAATCTATATTTATTATTATAAAAAAATATTATTTTTCATTTGTATAACCACCCTAAAAAATTGAAATTTTTTGCATAAAGCTAATTCGTTCCTGATTCGAATCGATTTTAATTTCTTTTATGATCTTTGATTTTAAGTAAATGAGAATTTTTTAAAGTATAATTTATGAATTTATTAATTGTTTAAATTTATACTCTAAGTTCAATTCTAAATCTTATTTTTTAAAATTTTTATTATAAGTTCAATTAAATTAAATTTAAATCTTAGTTTTAAAAATGTTAGGATTATAAAATATGTGTAAACTTATAAATATACTTGTGATTCAACTATAAAATTACCAAAGTACTTGCACAATATTTTTTTGGCCAAAACCCTAGTTATCACTCTCTTTTTATAAAATACTCCATCTACCAATCAAACACACTTTCACCAGCTTTTCCTCTCTATTTACTTCATTTTTTAATAAAGTTCTCTCTACACTCTCCACGTCAAAAGATCATTTATTAGGAAAATCCCCCGTAGGTAATAGGAATCAACTAGATTTAGGCAAAAAGTTTCTAATTTAAAAAAAATGGTTATACAAATGGAAAATAGTAATTTTTTATTACAATAAAATATATATTTAAATAATTTTTTTTATAAAAATAAATTGGTCAAAAAATAACTAAAACCAATCAAATCAGGTAGTGACATTAAAACCTCATTTTTTGAAAATGTTATATAAATTAAAAAAAATTAAAATTATTGAATTTAATAGGTAGATAATTGAATAAAAAAATTTTAAAAAATAAATTAAGCCAATAATTAATTAAATTCAATGTAAATTTACCGTTAAATAACCAAAATCGACCGAACCGACCGATTTATTTATTGGAAATCAATTTACTCTATTGTAAACCACTAGTAATGTTATTTTGGTTGCATATACATGTATCGTCTTTTTCACCCGACTTAAACTCAAAACTTAACATGAAAATGTTTATAGTAAACCGATTTTATATAATATCTGGTATATTACCCCCTATAAAAATTAAATAGAAATTGAGATTTATAAGATACAATCTAACCAAGTATATGAAAAAATAAACACTTGTTCTCCCACATCCCATAAACACTTGTCCCTAACTAACTAATAATAACGTTGCTCACTGCTTGCTAAAAACATATATAATATTCTATAATTATGGAGCAATACGTGGATACACTCTAGCTAATCTCTAAGTTTTGTGTTTATTAAAATTATGGTAAAATATAATAACTAAGGCTAAAATGAAGAAGGAAAAGATATAAATTAATTCAATTAATAAAAAATAGTGATTAAGTAAAGATGTTATCTTGATAATAATATTAAAAAAAATTAAAAAAAATTAATTTCCAAAAATAATTCAACCATTATTAGTGAAATTTTTGAAAATATTTTTTTTCAACATGGAATGGTGACAGAAAATTTAATTCAACAAGCACATGAAAATATAGAAAATTGGAATATCACAAACTCGATATCCGTATCACCGTTAATGGATGGTGTGTCTGGTGCTCCCATGCAAGAGAGAAGTAGAAGAAGATGGCTCGAACAATTTTGAGTTGGAATCCATTAAACTATCATCATATGGACCCGAGGCTACGGGTTCGGTCCATTAGACCTGAACCTCGGGTCAGACCTGACCCGACAAAATTAACCCAAAGCTCGGGTGGATCCACTCGTGGGCAAATATGTTAGACCCGCACTGGGATCGGACTCCGGTCAAGTTTTTAAAAATTCAATGATATAATAATTTTTAATATATTTTATTTTTAAAAAAACTAAAAATTAAATATTGCTCAAATTTAATATTCTAGTTTTGTCAAATTGGGTTTGATCCAATAGTGTAATCTCTTTTAATTTGTAACATATTGGGTTGTACTATTCATTAGTGTCAAAAAAAGTTTGGAAATTTACTCTATAATACTTAAATTTAATTTAATTTTAGAAAAATGATGGATAATTTTAGTGTTATTAGTATAAATTGAAATAATTTAATTACTAAAATTGAATATATATTTATATATTTAATATTATAATTTTTATCTTTATTATTATTATTAGAATTATTGAAAATATTATATTAAATTTTATAAAATAGAAAATTATTGTTATTTTATAATTTTAAAAAATATTATTTATAAATAATAAATTTTAATTAAATATTAATTTAACTATTTATCAACCTACTCACTCATAGTACATAGCCTAGTATGAATAAAAAATACTAAATTTAAAATAATTTTTTATAATGGTACAAAACAGAAAAAATAATAAAACGTGTACAATTATAAAATATTCGGTCAGTTATTATTATAATTTTTTAATATAAATTAATATAATCCGATTTTTAAATAAATATACTTGAAAAAAATTAGATATTTATTAAAATTTTTAGATATTTTAAAATCGAACAAATACTACACAAAAAATGTAGCACTCAAAGCTGGGGTCCAATTATTGGGTGGATACTATAATGATTTTTGAAACCAAATGAGATGTGTTTGGTAACAATGGAAGGATAAAAAATTAGAGTACCATATATTAAAAAAAATCACACCCTTAATATTTTTTAATAGTTGAAGTTGGTGATGAAATTATAAAATTACTTAATTAATCTTTATTTATATATTTTTTAAAATTGCTTATAAATTTGATAAATTTTAAATATGAAAACCTTATCCCTGTACTGTGAATTTCACAATCAAACCAACACATGCCCTAAAATTCTCATTAATAATTTGATTATAAAAATTAATTTAATTATTCATGTATTAATATTAAAATAATTAAATTATTAATCATTTTAAGTAACTTATTAATTTTAACCCCTATTTTATTATGGATTCTTTATTTATGTTTCTGATTTATTACCATAATTTATCAGAATTAAATACATTCTCATTTTTTATTTTATTGAATACTGTATAAAATATATATATATATATATATATAATTTAGGGTTTAGTCCACGAGATTAGCTTCTTAAGCGGCAGATAAATCATAAAACCTGCCCAAAACCCTAAACCCACAATTGGACGCACTGATTCCGCTGGTCTCCAATTTTCTCACGCGGCAGCTCTGAACTCCGACGGAGATTCCGACACTGAGGGAGGAGCTAGCTGCCGGATTTCGGTAAAGATGGTGGCGGACAAGGGGAAGAAGATGAAGCTGGCGGATAAGGACGAGGACCACAGCTCCGAGCATATTGACGGAGAGCTCGTCCTCTCCATTGAGAAGCTCCAGGAGGTCCAGGATGAGCTGGAGAAGGTAATGATACTCTGTGCCCCGTTTTTTCAACGGATTTGGGATGGTGTTTGCCGTATCTGGTCGTGTGAGTTCATGGTTTGTTGGTTGCTTGAAACTTGGGAGTCTGCCGGTTAGCATAAATTTCTTGAGAAAAGCATCGGATTTTCAAACTTTAACGAGTCGGGTTTCTTCGTGCATTCATCTAGAGATGGATGATGTTGAACAACCGATGTTCAGCCTTAAAGGCTGGGGATTGCAAGATGAAAGAGCATACGTGCAGTACGGGGCAAACGGTTCCTGCTACGAACATGGTATATTAATCATGGGTCCCATGAGGTCTGGCGATGGGCCTCAATTGTGGCATTTGGAGCAGAACGGTTGTGATTTCTGAGTTTCATGCGCAGCTCCAGTGCATCCTGATAATTTTTTTATGAATATGTAGTTCTGTCTCCTCAATGCAATCTTGATGCCATACTGATTCTTGTCCTTCTTAAGCTGATTATAATCCGAGAGTCCGTGAACTGTCCATGTGGTCGTGGTATTCTTTTGTAAGCAAGAAACATTCTCTGAATGCCTGTACTCTGAACTCCATTCTTCCGTCTATTGTCATTGAAAGAATTAGGACTTGTTGCTTGTCAAGGAGGAATTGATTGAGAGGTGATATATCTGTTGGCTTTTAATGTTGTCATTGGGGTTACAAAGGTTCCCCAGAATCTGCATTTGCTTTTTAGGTCGCCCACAGTGAACAAAATTATATATTATTAATCAGTTGGTGTTTATTGTGTAGAAGGTTATGTGTCACATTAAACTTCTGATTGAATAACACAACTGTCTTGTTTCAATTGGAATGATTGAATGGATTTCAGTTACTGGTTTTTACTATACTATTGGTATCCCAGTGTTTGTTAATCTATTTGTAGATGGGTTATTCTTTTCCTTCAAAAAGTTATTCCTAGAGCAGAAATATGAGAATATGTGGAATTAGTGTAGCTCTGTAAACTTTGTTTATTTTTTTATGCTTTGTAGATCAGTGACGAGGCAAGTGACAAGGTTCTGGAAATAGAGCAAAAGTACAGCGAGCTTCGAAAGCCTGTCTATGATAAGAGGAGTGAAGTTATCAAATCCATCCCTGACTTTTGGTTAACTGCTGTCAGTAATTCGGAGCTCTCCCTCAAATATCATATAAAATATACATTTTATGTTTCATTTATAAATTATTGTGCAAAAAAAAATGTTTCATTTATATTAACTCCGTTGTTGATGGATCATTTCTTCTCTAGTTTCTGAGTCATCCTGCCCTTGGTAATCTCTTGTCCGAGAACGACCAAAAGGTTTTACCTCTAGCTCCCACCTCATTCCCTGTTCAAGTCTTGTCGATATTTTTACCTTCGGTTTTCTGGCTCACTACTTGATTAGGATTCTTTCTTGTTCTGGTTTTTTATAGATATTCCAGTATCTAAGCTCCTTAGAAGTGGAGGACTCTGAAGATTTGAAGTCGGGCTTCTCCATCATCTTTGTGAGTGCTATCCTTTTGTATTATCTTTGTTTCTGCTATGATCATCTTATATCCGTTATTTCTGAAGCTCATGGAAGCTTGAGAATGTTGAATTTCCAGTAATCTGCATTTCCCATGATTCTACTGATCATTTTCTCACTCCATGTGTCGTGATTCAGCATTTCAAACCAAATCCTTATTTTGAAGATGTGATGATAAAAAAATCTTATACTTTCCCTGAAGAAGGAGAAGCAGAGGTTACTGCCACATCAATTAAGTGGAAGGAGGGCATGGTATAGGTTTTTAGAAATTACACTCAACAAGATATATAGTTGGGAGTAGGAGTAAATGTCATTTAATTTTGTTTGACTTATTTCTAAAGGGGATAGCTAATGGAGCCAATCACAAGAAGAAAGGGAAGAAGCGGGAGCGGTCTGATGAAAGGTTAGTATAGTGCAAAGGGTTCATCTCCTCAGAGCAATCTTTCATTCCATATATTCATGTATATTACTTGGTTAGCTGGACTTCAGCTCATTAAAAGTTATGTTTATGGGTTCCAGCTTCTTTCAGTGGTTTAAGGATGATTCTGATCCTGATGCCATCAACGATGAGGTACACTTTATTTAATATACCTAAGAGCAAGAGTCATGATCACATTTATCACTCTGTTTTATTTTTCATTATGTTTGAGAGTTCCTACATAATCTGCAGATTGCTGAGATAATCAGGGAGGACTTGTGGGTGAATCCCCTTGCCTATTTCAACCAGGTAAACATTGTATATTTCCCAGCCAGTACTTCTGCCCCTTTCCTTTTTTTCATCAGATAATTTATCCATTTTTAATCATAAATCCATTGCAGGATGATGATGGGGAGCCTGATAGTGATGAAGAGGTAAAATAAACATATGTCCTTAATCTATTATTGGGCATTCCTTCCACTGAAATTGATGTCAGTCCTGTCAAGATGGACTTCTTTACTTGCCACTCTTTGATACTTATTTCTCATTCATTACATTGTCCTTTTTCTCAACTTCTTCCCTGGGTGGAATGCTGTGCTTTGATTACTGTTAACAGGGAGGAGAGGATGATGGTTCAGAAGAAGAAGAAGAGGAGGATGACGAGTAGATGACCCATAACCAAGTTCTCCCCACGATAGCACTTAAACTTCTCGTGTTTCCTGAAGGAACAATCATGTAAAGTGTACCCACAGCAGTTATTCTTACCGAGGGTAAACATCTATCTATACTATTATTTTTGTCGTCGTAGCTTAGAGAGAGGACCAAGAAAAGGAGCTACCTTATTTGTTTTCAGTCAAAACCAGTTTTCATTCCTGTTTTGCAATATACTTAAGCTGTAGTGTCTTCATTCTGATTATGACAGTCTTTTGCCCTTTTAACACTACTGTCCTGTCCTCTTACTGATGTTATGATCTTTTGTTGCATCTGAACTTGCAAATATTAGATGAAGAAACTGATATGCACAATGATAATTCTATGTTGCCCAACTGGACCAAGTTGCTTTAACTCAAGCTCCCAGGTCGGCCTACTCACCTAAACCTCAAATTTTAACTTCAGTAATCTTTCTATGGTCTGTTCTGAGATTCCATTCATGACGGTCAGCGATCATCTCTGTCCTGCATTCATCTTCTTTGTCACCCCATTGGATGTCCACTGCATTATTAGTATAAGGCTTCCTTCTCTCCCTTCTCCAACACTTGCAAGGAAAAAAAGGAAAGGTTGTTGGATGGGTTGCAAGGTGCAAACACCAGAGAAAGCAACTTAAGGTGACCTCTTCTTGTTCTATTTATTTATATGGTAGCTTGATAAGAACATGTCCAAATATTCTGCCCCTTTAGCTGCACTCCCCTCTCTGCCCAGATATCTCCATAGCCTACCATCTTTGCCCATTAGGCCAAATAGGCAACATCATTGTCTTTAACTTTGGTCAGTTGATTAGAGCATACCATAATCTCTGCAGCAAACTGGTTGGGTTCGGGTAGCCAACAGAATCATGGTGTGGGTCCTCTTAGTCACATAGCCAATGTCCTTCCATGGTGTAGTGAGTGACTAGTGAACAGCAGTAGCCATAGCTTACTAAGATCAACAAAGGACTGAATGTATCAGGAGATGACCAGCCATCTCCTTCCCCCTTCCCCTGCAAAAGTTGCAGAAGGAAAGGCAAAGTAAAAAAATCAGTACATGAATGAGATGGGATGGGTCCCATCTCTGGCCACCATTGTCTTTATGAATGGAATCATGAAAAGATCAACTCACTCAGTTTTCACTGAAAGTATGCTTTGCTTCAATCTCAGTGTTCACTGAAAGGAAATAGTGCTGAAGGGAGGGTTGAATTTTGCTTACTGCTTCATGCTTTGCTTCATGTGTTGCCATCTCTGGCCACCATTGTCTTTATGGATGATGTTCGCCAACCGTGAATTTCTAATGCCTTTTTTTATTTCTCCACGTGTCAATTATATGACATTATTTTCTCATTCATTTATATATTTTTTCCATAGCAAGTGGGTTAGTCAGTGCAATAAGTGTATATTACACGATTGTAGGCATTATAATATTATTTAAAACTCTTTAAAATTATACAGTTAGGTAATTTTTCGTAAATTGTAATCTTGTGTGAGCATTTTTTTATGTGATTTACAAACCCCATTTTTTTATATTAGTAATCTTACAATTTTCTTGTAATTTTTTTATTTTTGCCATTTTATTTCTTTTAATTTATTATTTTCATCCATAATCGTACATATCATTGGGGGAGTTATTACTTATTAGAGATATTTGAAAAAAACGAGAAATATTTTTATTAAATTGTTAATCAAATAAAAGCATAATTAAAATATATAAAAACTAAAAGTAAAAATTAAAATATATCTATTTCAATAATAGAATTGAAAATTTTCTAAGTAGATATAATATTACTTTTAATAAAATAAAATATATAATGAATAATTTTAATATATAATAATAATAATAATAACAACATCACACTTTATACATTAATCATTATATTATGTGATAAATTATTGTGTCGATAAAAATTTATATGATTAAATTGGTAAATAATTATACATATTTTTTATTTAAATTTATATAATATTTATTTTTAGAATATTTTCAATTATAGGTTTTTGAATGATGGGATTATCCAATGTGTTTTTCCTATCAAACAAGGTATGGAGGAGAGAAGCCCATGATCCATTAGGAAATGCTCTACGGCCCAAACACTGATAATACTATGTGGTTTATAAAAGAATTATAATATAAGAATTATGCTTGATTGTATAAGTGGGCTGGAGGAGATAAGCCCATGATCCATTAGTAAATGCTCTACGGCCCAAACACTGATAATACTATGTGGTTTATAAAATAATTGTAATAGAAGAATTATGCTTGCTTGTATAAGTGGGCTGGAGGAGAGAAGCCCATGATCCATTAGTGAATGCTCTACGGCCCAAACACTGATAATACTGTGAATTATGCTTGCTTGTATAAGTGGGCTGGAGGAGAGAAGCCCATGATCCATTAGTAATGCTCTACGGCCCAAACGCTGATAATACTACGTGGTTTATAAAAAGAATTATTATAATAGAAGTATTTCATTATTGTTTAATTCATATACAAATTTCACCAATAATTCAATTTACATTAACGAAGGACTCTAATTAAATTTAGTAAAATAAAATATTTACGCATAAATTACCTTATGGCATAAAATTATATTAATTTTGAAAATTAAAATTAAATTATTAAAAAAAATAGAAAATTAAACTATCAAATCACACTAATTTCTTGGAAAGTTCTCGCTGTCCTTCTTCTGGGCTTCTCTCCTGATTTTTCTCATCTGGGTCTGGCTCTGGCTCTACGACTTGTGTGTACGGTAAAGGAATTTCCTTTCACTTCCCATCTTCTCTTACCATCTCGCTTGCTTTTGCTTTTGCTTTTGCTTTACCTTTTGGGGCACAACCCTGACGGCTCTCTTCCATTCTGTTCGACTCCATAGCCCCATCTGGAGCTGCGAAGAAAGCTTGCCAACACTCTGGTATTCATTCCATTTTCGGGGAGAAGAAAATGGGGCTGGGATCTGGGATTGCAAGCTTGCTCAAGCTGTTGTTCCAGAACTTCGATGTTTTCGTCGGGTGATGTTTATCTTCCGCCTTGCCCTTTTCGAATTGAGCTTAACAATCCCAAAAAGATCGGATTTTTACGGAGCTAGCTGTCATTTAGAACCGCTTTGATCTTTGTAGGAACTATTGATTTGTACTGCTCGCGTAGTTTGTTCGGATCTTCCCCCTAAAAAAGTTTGACGTTTAATTTGCTGAAATTCCTTGCAGGCCTGTCGTCAGTCTCGTCTATCCTCTGTGAGTTGCCTCGTAGAAATTTGTTGACTGGTTCAATTCGTCCTGTGAAGTTTAGGATTTAATGATGGATCAGAAATTTTGCTGCAGGTATGCTTCGATTAGGGCTATTGAGACCAAGTCTCCTGTGGATGATCAGCAATGGCTTACTTATTGGGTCCTTCATTCTCTGATCACACTCTTTGAGCTTACATTCTACAAACTCCTTGAATGGTCATTCTTCCTACTGTGTTTAAACAATTCCCCCTTTTTTTCTCTTGCAACCATTGCCCTTATTCATGCTGGATTATGATCCCCAAATGGGGCTTTTAATTCCTTATTAGCAAAATATTTTGTGTGTTTATGGCATGTTGGCCTTTTAACATGGCATCTTCTTGGATCAGTTAATTGACCTTCCTACATTTCATCACAAGTTTGATAATGGCTACCTTAGAATCTTACTAAAAAGGCATGCTTTTTTCCGGGCTCTAATTGCATCATAGGATATTGACCTTGAGCACAATGAACATCACTTTATTCTAGATGGGTATCATTAGCTCAGAGGATTGAATAGTTTTGCCTGCAGGATTCCCATATGGCCCTATGCAAAGCTGCTTCTGACTTGCTGGCTGGTCATTCCATACTTTAGTGGGGCTGCTTATGTTTACGAGCACTTCGTGAGGCCGATATATGTGAATCCTCAAGACACCATCAACATCTGGTACATCCCGAGGAAGAAGGATATCTTCAGTAAGCCCGACGATATTCTAACCGCTGCAGAGAAGTACATCCAACAGAATGGAACCGAAGAATTCGAGAAGCTCATCCACAGGGTAATGCTTATACTCTTCACTACTTTCCCACTTACAAGAAGTCATTTTTACTTGTAGTTTGAACCCGAGTTTTCCATCTTTCCTTGGATAATTCATAGCAGGCTGATCGATCCAGGAATGGAGGATACACAATCTTCGATGATGAGTATAAGTATTGATATCGGCCTTTGGCCATTTGCAGCCATGCCTCAACTCGGTGTTCAAGGAAGATCCATCCCACTTTAGGATTCATTTCTCTTTTTGTATATCTGCTGCAGTGTGTTTGTGTTTCCTTCTCTGGTTTTTGGGTTCCTTTGGAAGATGACTATTATCAGCCCCATATGGTGTAGATATTGGGATTAAACCCTTGCTCTCTTAATGTGTGCCAAGTTTTCTCATCTACTCAAAAGAACTTTTGACCAAATCTTATGCAGTAGTGAACCATTTTACCATTATATACTCATTTTATTATATTTAGTTCTTAATATTTGTATTTATTAGGAAAGTTGATATAATTGTAGTCAACTATATACAAATATCATATTTGTGTATAAGATTATGGGTTTTCTGTAAGCTTACTAGACATATTATTTTAAATTTATATACAAATAATATTTTTTATATTTGATTAAATGTATGGTATATTTAATTTTAAATCTATTTTATTAATGGTATGATATTTAATTATGAGTAATACTAATGTTACTGTATGTATAATTAAATGTCATTTTGTATGACGAGTGATTAAGAATGGGCTTTTATAGGTTATTTAGTCTATCATGGGCCATGTAGAAGCCCAAAAGGCCCGATGCGTATCAGGGTTTTTTTAGGGGTTCATTCTTGACATTTCATTGCTACTCTCCTCGTGAGCCGGCCTTCTAAATCTCGAGACCTAGAGAAAGAGGGAGAGAGAGTAGTACTGTAGCAGCAGAGGAGGACGCAGATCGCTGGGCGGCCGGGAGAGAAGGAATCATGGTGCACGTCTCCTTTTACCGGAACTGTAATCTTTCTCTCTCTGTTTGTTTTTATTCTGATACCGTGCTTCAGCTGATTGTTCTGTGGCGACATTTGGATGATGTGATCTCGTACTTTCCGGATACTGGTTGGAGCACTGACGATGCATAAGAGCTGCATTATGAGCGTATCTCTGGTGTAGTTGTTGAAGTGTACCACTAGTTTTCCGCGGCTGAGGAGTTTATTCTCTTATTAATTCTTTAGATTAGATAGAGAAGTGTTGAATTCGGGTTGAATATTGCCGAATTGACGCTTGCTTCTTTGGAATAAAATTGAAGTGCACGTTCTTACTCCGTCTAGCTTGAGAAATTGACAATAACTGAGTTTCTAGATGGCGGTAAAAGCCCTAGCCTGAAACTGATGTGTGCAGATATGAGCTTTACCTTGATTAGCCTGAAACTGATGTATGCAGATATGAGCTTTACCTTGATCTAATCAAGGTCGTATAGTAGTGCAATCGAATTTCAATCTAGGTGGTGCTTATTGTAGAATTGGCTAGTGATTGAAGAGTACCTTTGATTTCCTGCAAATGGAGAGCTTTTAGTTGGTATTTCCTTTCATTAGACAGAGAAAGGTTAAATTGGGATTGAGTTCTACTGAGTTGAAGCGTGTTTTTGGCAGAAAAATTAAGTGCACGCTCTTCTCATACCAAGCTATGAGCTTAGTTTGATCCAATCAAAGTAGTATAGTGGTTTTCATGCTATGACTGTTGCCTTTTGATGATTTTCTCCAGATGGTAAGACATTCAAGAAGCCTCGCCGTCCATATGAGAAGGAGCGACTTGATGCTGAGCTGAAGCTTGTGGGAGAGTATGGGCTGCGGTGCAAGAGGGAGCTCTGGAGGGTACAGTATGTGCTGAGCCGAATCCGAAACAATGCGAGGCATCTTCTAACCCTGGATGAGAAGAACCCTCGTAGGATCTTTGAGGGTGAGGCTCTTCTCAGGAGGATGAACCGGTACGGGCTATTGGATGAGAGCCAAAACAAGCTTGATTATGTCCTTGCCTTGACTGTGGAGAACTTCCTCGAACGCCGCCTCCAGACTCTGGTGTTCAAGTCTGGTATGGCCAAGTCCATCCACCATGCTAGAGTGCTGATCAGGCAGCGACACATCAGGCAAGGGTCTTATTTACAGCACAATTTTCTGTTTTCTTGCTTTTCCTGTAGTTTGGGATCACCAGCTATGTTCTAAGAGGTAAAGTAAAAACCGATAAATCCACACTCTATGGAGAGATGCAATATAGGATCTTTCAGGATGCCTAATATCACAAACTGTCAAATTTTTCCCTTTTGTCATCATTCCGTCACAGAAAAATGGAGTATTCTCTTTGGCAAAATATTGGAAATGCTTTAAACTTTTTTGATCCTCCAACTGTGGAGCCATGGTAGTTGATCCTCCAACTGTGGTTCTTAGCGTGGTATCTTTGTTTTCTCAGGGTGGGAAGGCAGGTTGTGAACATACCATCTTTCATGGTGAGGGTTGATTCACAGAAGCACATTGATTTCTCACTTACCAGTCCATTTGGTGGCGGGCGCCCTGGAAGGGTCAAAAGGAGGAACATGAAGGCCGCTGCAAAGAAGGCTTCCGGTGGTGACGGAGATGAGGAGGATGAGGATTAAGCCCCATGGCTTTAGAAGTTAATGTTGATGCTCCAGAACTTATAGACTGTTTGATCGCACTATCAAGTGCTTATTATGTAGGTACTCTGTTTTTCAGTTTTTATCCAGGGTGAAGAATCTGAGCATCTTTTGCTTGATATGGAAATCTTATGAACTTCATGGATGGGTTTGATTCTAAACTATGCAAACCTCTTCAGGGTGCACACTATGTTAGGTTCTCTTCTGAAATCTTTTGCACTATGTTAAGCCCTCGGAGTGCTCCTGGTGGAGATGAGAAATACATGAAGTCAGTGTGGCTACTACAACTCTTGCAGTTCCATGTACTTCTTGTGAAATGACTAATACAAGACTGTCATATGGATCTCCAGTATCATGTCATATCCATGATTTCATTCTGTCATTAATGGATCACTGATGCTCATTAACTAATATAGTTTTTTCCAGAGTTAGAGGCAAACAACTGAAGGACATGCTCATAGTATAGTCCACATAACCTCCAATTTTATTTCATCTCGACAAAACAAATGCATTAGTTTAGAAGGGGTACTCACCCGGTATCAGAACTATCTTGGGAATGCTATGGAGATGAGTAAAATAACTCAACATATTTCTTGATCCTTCAGCTTGTAAATACTCGGTTTTTCACAATCTTTTCAGCCTGAGCAACATTCAAATGCCTAATTCCCTGCTGCCGCAAACACTTCTTCCCTTCTGTCAAAGCAGCTTTCTTGATCCTTCAGCTTGTAAATACTCGGTTTTTTGCAATCTTTTCAGCCTGAGCAACATTCAAATGCCTAATTCCCTGATGCCGCAAACCCTTCTTCCCTTCTGTCAAAGCAACTTTCAGCTGTTTTTCATCCATTCCGAGCAGCTTCAGTCCCTCGGATATTCTGGGGAAAAATCCCTCTGGCCTCAAACACCAAGAACCAAAGATCCCGAATAAGACCTCCGTGTCATGTCTGAACCTTTTGAAACTGCTATTGTAAAACTTCAAATTGCCCATCAAAATGCCAGTAAACATCAATTCATCTATCCCATCAGCCAATGTTCTCCAAACGCCTACAAAATCTATTCCATTCAAATTCTTCTGTATGATTGACGTTTTACCTTGCAAATAATCAAGAGCCCCAACCAAAGTCTTTGACAAGGACAAATCCTCTTCATTCTGGTCCTGCCACTGCCTCCTGTTTTTCAGGTAATCACGGGCCAAAGCATCGAATCCCCTCAAGATGACAACCGAAATTTTCTTAGCCCACTCTGTTCTGAATTCCTCCACCTTCTTAATCTCCTGGTCAAAAATAGCACCTTCTAGTCCTTCCAGAGATGAATCTCCAAGCTCATCAGGCTGATCCTGTCCCATCTCAACAAAGAAAACATCCTCACACCACTCTTTTATTACTGATTCAAAATATCGAGAAGCATTAACACAGTTCGCAACTTTGATAAGGGCAGCATCATCCGTTAATGCAGTTAAGCCCTCAGCTTCTTGGCATCTGAAAAGCAGGCAATCCAAAAACTTCTGTACCATAGGAGCACCAACTAATCTGAGAAACTTTGACCTCAAAGAAACAACAGGCAAGAATCGACTGCGATCTATAACTGCTGATATCCGTCTGAGATAGCAATCCGAAATAGCAGGCGATTGATAATCTTCAGAACTAGACATAAGAACAGCTCCCTGTATTTTGTTTGTCCAGCTTCTTTCATCACTGGTCTCAGACTTTAACTGATCGAGGTTATCATTAAGTTCTACTTCCGCCCATAACTCAAGCCAATCAAGCCTATCACAGAAGACGGACAAAGAGGAAAGCTTCAGCTGGTTCTTTTCTTCAAGTGAGAATGTGATGCCAGAATTTGCTATAAGGGATTTGATACGTTTATCAAAGGATATCATCAGGTCAATGAGATGAAGCCATGACATTCTCGCTTGTGATTTAACCCCAGATAGATCTTCTTCTTTCAGTTGACTGACATAAATTGGGAATACCTCTTTCGATAAGTATGTACATAAGGACGAGATCATTGAGGCAACCCATTCTTCTCTGCAGCTGTAGCCCACTAGATTTGCTTCATCAACCAGTGGCTGTAATAACTCATCCATGGCATCCACATAGTCCCTTGTAACCTTATAAACAAGAGCAAAAATAAACTCAGGTTTATTGGTCCACATTGCAAAGTGGTGTTCAGAGGATAAAGATATGGGATTCACGAGCTCCTCAATTGCCCACAAGGGTTGTTGAAGTGCCACCTCTCGATGTCCGTCGTGAAGTTGCCGATATTTTCTTCTACTCTGCAATTGCTGAAGGTTGCACAAAGATAGGAAGTTTTCACAATACTGTAGCTTATGATCCCCTTGCATTGTGAATAGAGGGTTAGGGACCGAAGGTGATTTCGCTATATCTGTATCTGAGGAAGTCAAAGCAAAAAGAGCTGGTGGCCACCCAAGAGAAGAAAGAAGTGTCCGGTGATCTGCTACCGCTTGGGGTCTTAAGATGGCTAGTGCCCGATCTACCCTGTGATCAACTGCAGACACCAAACATGTCCACTGAGGGCGTCCTTTTGTGACTTCATTAATCACATCTTCAATTACTCCCAATTTTTTAATCGCTAACTTACGTGCTTCCTGCAACAAAACATAAAGAATTTTTAGGGGCCTGGTCCAATTTTTAGACAGTAAGGTCAGGCAGGTGAAAGAGAAGGTAACTAAGATAACTGAAATATTTGTAGGTAGTGGTGCTCACTTCAGATACTTGTGCTGAAGAATACTTCTTTATATTCTTACTCATGGCTGAAGACACAGCTTCCTCAACATCACCAATCATGCTGTCCAGTTTAAGTGCTGTTTCTGAAAAAAGATACACATAAAAGGTCATTACTATCATCCAAATAACAAGCAATAGCCATCAACAAGCACAGAAAATCAAATGCAAGTAAGAGTGTGTAGGCCAAGAACACTCTGAAAATTGACAAAGAATATTGATCCATTAAAATTCAAATAAACTAATAAGGATGCATAGCATCTACATATAGGGAGGTTTAACTCAGATCACTCTGACAGAAATCATCTAGCCTATCACTGAGAAAGAGCATCTGCAAATTGCACACAGATCCCTTGTCAACACATCCAATAGAGACATCAATTGCCTGAGAAGCCCTGTTAAATGTTAAAGCAGAGAGTTCTTTCTTCCATTTATATGTTAATGGGCTCAAGTGAAAACATTTTGACAGGTAAGAGGACTTCCATATTAGAGAGATGACTGGACCTTGGCAACAACGGATATCAAAGTTCAGAATTTCTTTCCTCTTTCTTGGAAGAACACAGATGAAGGTAAATGGCAGAATATTAGATCATGATAATACTGCAAGATGACATATTAGCATTCTGGTAGGTGCTTGCACTTGAGAAACAATGTGAAAAGATCAGAAGATGTTTTACTAATGGCTTATTACAAAATAAGGATAATTCAATAAGCAAATGATAAGGTTCCTCACTCTCCAATTGCATACACAAATAGTCCTTTTTGCTCAACAACATATACAATAGTAGAGAGAAATGCTGGAGTACAAGTAGAGCACTGAGAAAAGAAGACGCTAGCTAACCTGCATAAGCACGAACCGTCTCCACCCTCGCCACCTCCTTAGCCAGCTGAGGCAATTCTCCCCCGAGTATTTTCTTTCCTCCTCCATCTTCATTAAATTAAAAAAAAATACACATTGGTAAACACGGCCAGCATGATGACAGTTTAACATCAGAAAAAAATACAGAAATGCATTTCCAAGCAATCATGAAATGGCTTCCTAGGATTGCTGCAAGCAAAATTGGATTTGGTGGAACCTGATTTAGGATCAGAATCATCTGTCAACAACCTCAGCCCCGTCAATTTTGTATTAATGGCTCCAAATTGACTGTGAAGGCCGTCGGAGAAAGAAGAGTAAGCTACGAGACTCGCCCCGAGCCGCGAATTAAGTTCAATCAACTGTCGGTCCAAGTCAGCGCACTGAGCCTCCAGCTCGGACGCCATGCTCTCCGCCTGGGACAGATCCTCCCTGGAGTGGAACCGTTCGTTGAGGAAAGACAACACAGGGATTGCGAGTCCGGAGGTATGAGGCAGAGCCTGCGATGCCGCCATCACTGTCGCTGAAGCCACGTTTAGGCATTGATCAGGGGGGAGATCGAGCATAGGGATCGAACGCTGTTGGAATCGAATTGCAAGGTTTTCCTTGTGAAGAGAGGACTGAAGGTCGTGCTTCTTGGATCGGCTTCAATGGCGGAACGGAGGGAGTGGCCGGACTTGGATGGACGCATCGGTCGGGTCAAGATTCCAGGCGACCCGCAGTCATGTCCATTTTTTCTGGTCTAGGCCCATTCAGAAGTAAATGGATTTAATGGGCTTTTAGCCCACCGGCCCTGGTAGTCCCAACTACAATGCTCTATAAAATGTACCGTCAGTGAATAAAGGCTTTAAAAAAATTACTTTTTGTGTCGAAGTTTTTTCCTTTTTTTTTCTAATTAGAACGGTGATCTATGCATAAAATGCAGACAAAGCACGGGCCCAATCCATGGGTGCCAGTCATTTATCCATCTTACACAAACCCCTACAGGGTCAAGCAAACCATCTTATTTCTGGAAGAAATGACACATTCATAGCGAGAAACGCTGCATGATTCAATCATCCACCAGAAACAAAGCCAAAGTTATCGAGTCTCGGGAAGGGATAACCCACTTAAGCTGAAGGCAAAACAAGCTTGGGGTAGGATCTTCTATCAGTCTGCTGTCCAGCTCTGCTCCACAATCTCCCTTACTCTTCGGTTGTACTCCCGCTTGTTCATGCTGAACATTCTAGCTGCTTCGGAATTGGCAGGAGAGTTTGGGTTCGGGTCGCACAGCAAGGACTGGAAACAAGAGAAACCAACATGCAGCATATCAGACAACATTCATTCAACTAATCCTACCAGCATCCACACGGTCTTAGCATGGCCAGGTAAAGTGCACTGAAAGCCAGAAAAATCTTTACAAGGTACAACACTTTAGCACAAAACCTTTAAAATATAATACTATGGTATACAACCCTTTGAAGGTATAATTCCGCCATACAAATTGTCAAATTCAGGGCGGCAAGTTTAGCATTTGCTAACCTTTGGCAACTAGGATTCCATTGCGCTACAATCATGTATATGGTTTCAGGTCATCAAATGCTAATGGTGTTAGTTCGGATTTAATAACTATATAGTTATATCTTTCAAGTTTTGTATTAAAATGTTGCATTTTCTGAAGATCTGTACATGCAGTGCTATTTAGCCTGACATGGACCAAGTTTCCAAGAAATGTCACAAGCTATAGATCCAATTTCAGATTGACTCATCTGACAAGTTATTATCTACATATCTACATATACCTTTTTAAAATTATTCCCATGGTCAGGATATTACAAATAGTACCTGGATAGATGTCAGGATGGCAGCAACATCATAAATCGGGCTCCATTGATTCTGTAGGATGTCCAAACAGATACTTCCATCCGCATAAACTTTAGAAATTTTGTGACATAAAGGATTATATATCACAAACCACAAATGTATCACGATGACTTTTTTCCAGGATGATAAACAAAGCACAAATATTCATTTGAAACTTACTGTTTGGATGGAACATGCGGGAAACAAATCTCACAGTAGGTGGTTTGTTTGGATAGTCTTCAGTAAATTGAAGAGTCAACTTGAACGTACCTATAGAAGTAAAAAAATTATGATTATCACTATATCAACACATAATTAAGGGGTTATCTTATTTTGAAAAGAAAAAAGGCAAGACTGCTTCAAAAACGATGACAATACCTTCATCCCTCAAAGGAAAGATATTCATCACATGCATTATGGACAAACGGCATAGCAATCCCTTAAAGAGAGTAGGGTAAAAATGAATATATTGTAAATGGTGTCCTCACACTCTCATAGTAGATGATGAATACATTCAGAAAGAGGATGAACAGTCACTAATTGCTCTTGCAATAACTGAATGAAGATACTGAAGAGAGATATAAATCAAGAAAAGATTCCTCTTACAACAATGTTCAACAAAAAAAAATTGATTTAGAAGTTTTGAACGTTAAACAACTTGGCCTATTGGTATATAACCATAACTACATTAAGTAAAAAGGTTACTTTTCCATTGAAAAGTATTTGACAGCTAAAACACTTAAAATATGCCCTATAGCCTACTAAATGGTAAACAGATGCTTAATTCAGCATAAGTCAGACAAGCATTGTGGCAAAGGTGGTCAAATATGACCCAGACTCTCCCTGGCAACTAAAGAAGCAAGTCCATATCCCACATCTCATAAATTTGTTTCACTAAGTAAGACAGAATATCTGCCAACTACCCCAGAGTTCAGATAATAATACCCATGCCAATCAATTGTACTGAAAGAAGTTGATAACTAACTGATCCAACCAATTCCTAGTTTACTTGCAAAAATTAAAGTGGGATTTGGAGAGGGTAAAAGGTCAACAGCATTTTCTCAAGGGGTATCGGAGATGGTGGGCATGATTATAATGTGAAAGCAATGACAGACTGTGTAACTTGTAGAACTAGCAGCAGAGAGAATTTCACAAAATGGAAGAAGAGCTATTTCAGATATACGGCAAAAGTATCTGAACTATTGGTCCATCCACACCTTTTGAAAAAAGAGGCTGCAATTTCCAGTTTCTCAGCTCAATTTCAAAAATAGAGTGTGCCAGATTCAATGATTCCTATAGTATGTTGTCCAGGTAAATAAAGGAAAATAGATCATCCCCGAATTGGTGAAAGTTAACAAATTTTTCAAACAACCAGAAATAGCAATGTCAACTTTTTTATGGTCCCCAAGGGTAAAACGTATAAAAATGACCCATGCCATATACTAGGGGGGATTTTCACCAACCTCCATCCCAGGGAGTATCATCAGGTCTGCAACCAAAGCATAGTAAAATGATGCCATCAGCTTATCAAACCTCACTCATACAATCAGACAGATGGCAAATAGTAGAAAAAGACAAGTGCACGTTTCCTCCAAAATGTACCCAAAGATAACAGCATTCCATAGCATAATGTTGTTGTCCTGGGGTGCGCCACTGATGCCAGCAGGTGGATCCTGCTGCAGCCTCTTAAAATCTCTCATCAGCCTCTTCCTCGCAGGAGTTGACATTGTTGCACCACCTACGCACAGAGAAGTTCAACCTTCACTTGAGTATACTTCGGAACACTCATGGGAAACATCACAACCACAATCTACCCATAGGCTATGTTTGATCTTGGACGAATCTTAACTTCAATTGCACTAAGATAATCCATATTCAGACTACTAACGGAAAAAATATACAATCTCCGGTAGGAAAAAGGCTCGATTCAATTCCAACTTATCGCCACATATCAATATAGAGACAGATCACACATTTCATGGAGCAAATCAAGAACACGCTTAAAAGTCCTCAACAAACGCAGCGGCGCCAGGTCTCTCCATTTCTGAAGGAGCTACCTCAGACGCTTCGAATCAAAAGCATCGAATCGAACAACGGCGTGAAACAGAATCGAACCTGAAAGCTGATGCAACCTGGAGATCGAAGGATGTGCGTCGAGGAGCTTCTGAGAGAGAGATTAGGGCTTGGATTCGACCCTCTGGCTCTCGCTCTCCGAGCAGGCTGCGAAGCGAAGCCGGCGACTGAAGCTATATCTAGTGGAGAGAGCGAGAGAGATTCTACGAGAGAGAGAGAGGGAGAGAGAGGCCTCAGCTTTTTGTTTAAATGGAAGAAAATGGTGTGGGGCAGCCAGAGCGCCGACCCCACACCGTCTGACTCCCCGGCCCGGCCTCCGCCTCAGCCTATAATCATTTTACATTTTATTTTTCTTTTCTATTTATCAAAAATATTTTAATTTTCATTTGTAGGGTACCATAATTGTACTTTGTGTAAACTACTCCTAAAACTTTACATTTATTTTAAATTTCTGCCCTAAACCTTTTAAAATTCAACCCTAAAACTTTTTTAATTTGACATTAAAATAAACAACAAGGGCAACTCAGAATTTTCTCAATATTGAGAATAAGATTTAGCCTTGCATCTTAATTGTTCAAGCTCTAGAGGACATGAAGCAGTTATTTTACTACAAGTACAATACATTATGGAAGGGAGCCAACCAGCAGTTTAGTAGAGAAAGGCCAGAAGCAGATTTAGTGTCTTCTTCAGATCATCATACAGTGTAAGCTTGCTGAATGGTCTCAATGTCCAAACCCTTCAATCTCACCACTGACTCTACATGACCCTTCAGTGTGTGAAGCTCCCTCAACCTGCAAGAAACAGATATAGGATCATTCAAAGGATCATCTTCCAGTAGCCATTTTACTGCTTGAAATGTAAAAAAGACGGCCTATCATTTTCCATTCACTAGTTTTCCACGAACTGAATTTAAAGTGTCGGATTGGGTACGGGTGCAATGATACCATTTGAGAAGATATTGTTAAGCGATAAGAGTTCGTACCTATTTCAAACTATTCCAACCTTATAAACACACTTTTTTATTTTATCTAATTTGGGATTATTTTCCATTCACTAGCTTTCTTTGTAGTAGCCTTGTATTACCTGGCAATTTCTGCTCGTCTCTTGGCTTCTTCAGCAATATGGTTGAGCTCTGTGAAGCGATTTCGCTCGGTGAACATCTTTGTGTCGGGCGGTTGCAAGCCGTGAAGGGTCCTTTGTGCGTGTGCCCATTGAAGCTCACGTTGTTCCTTTCCGAAGTCCTTCTGTCTCGTAAAAGCAATCTAGAGTAGAGGAAAAACAGGAAATTTTCATCAAGAACATGACCAGTGATGTGGAGAGATTGAAGTACTCATCCATACCCTTTGCTCAATAACGAGATCCCAGGCCCTTCCGCTCAAGGCGTAACGGATGACGAACTTTATGAAATCAAGCGGGATGTAAAAGATGATGTTGTAAAACCATATCACACCAGCCCAGCCCCAACCAATTCCTTCAATTGCAGCAAAACTCCAATTTGCATAAACGGCAATGAGGGTAGCAACCTGCTCATCGAACAGCAACACACATACAATCAGGACGGCGAAAATCTTCATCACATACTCATTTTTATCTTACACAGGTCAGTTTCGCTTACCAGCTGGGCAATCACAAAGGCTGCCACGAGCAGTAATCCAGGGCGCTCCACATAGGACCACCCTCGGGACCGAGTCACAAAAATGAGGGCCTGACTGATTGTACTGACTTGCAGGTATATTGCAGAAGCAAGCTTTCTGAAGTCGTCATGAGCCGTCTTCTCCAGAGTGGCCACCCCGAATATTCTCTACAAGATCAATACAGTAAATTGACTCTTTCCATGAATCAAAAGTAGCAAGTTACTGCAAAATGGTATTGGGCAATATGCAAAAAGGAGGTGTTAGTTCTCTAGCAGATTCCAACTTTTCAGATTGACATACTGGGAAGAAATTGGTTTTGTATGCAGCCCAGAAAAATATGACAGTCATCATTGCTAGGTAGCTTCCAAGAATGATCCCTGTGGTGAATATTTCTGCTAGCTTCCAGCTATCAGGCAGAGGAGATGGTTTTACTCTGTCCTTTGAAATTGTCATAATGGTTCCTAACATATTCCCCAGGACGGAATTCAGTATGAAAGAACAAGTTAAGAAATCTTTGCTCGATATTCATACAGTACAGGAAGGGAACAACTAACCATCATTGAGAATAGCTATTATCAGCACCATAAAAGGCGGGAAGTCAAATTTCCATATCAGGGCCAGCAGCATGAACCCGAGCTTTCAATAGAAAAAGAGAAATATAGATTTAGTTCCACTTTCTCCAAGAAAAAGGAAGACCCATTTGTTGCAATGGAACCAGAGAAGAATGAAATATGATGAGCATTACGGAAATAGTGATGTTGGGATTCCCATTCTAGATGCGAGGCCCAGACAGTATTATTAACTTACCACAATACGGATCGTGATGGAAACTGCATAAATCTGCCAATTAAAACCAAAGGAGATTGAGATAATGATAGACATTCAAAAGCAGGGGAATAAACGAGGACAGATGCCCACCGTGTAATTCTTCATCCTCTGAAAGATAGCTCGACTAGTAAGAACAGCACTGATAATGACACTAAGGCCGGGCTCTGTGAGGACAATGTCAGAAGCACTCCTAGCTGCATCAGTCGCATCAGCTACAGCAATTCCGATATCAGCCTTCTTAAGGGCAGGAGCATCATTAACTCCATCTCCAGTCATTCCGCATATGTGTTTCCTTGCTTGCAGACGTTTCACAATTTCGTACTTGTGCTCTGAATCCAAGTTATAGTTTTGAAGGAATCACAACTGCTACAGAAATCATAGGAATTTGAAGAAGGGATAAATGAGAGAAGGATACCGGGAAAGACGCCGGCAAAACCATCTGCCTTCTCGATCAGCTCATCAATTGGTAGTGCAGCAATTGACTCATCTTTGTCTTGCCCTAATAGAGCAGAAGAGGGATACATGTTTGTTCCCATTCCCAATCTACGCCCAGTTTCCTTTCCTATGGCCAGTTGATCACCTAAATACGAGCAATAACAATTAGATGCATGACTAAAACTTTAGAAATATTATGTTTGTCAGGATCTCTTCCTGGTTCTAAGATTAGTGGAAAAAGAGTACTCTGAAACAAGGTATACTTCCCAGTGTCACATTATACTTACCAGTGATCATCTTCACATTTACACCGAGATTCAGAGCCCTCCTTATAGTCTCTGCACTGTCATGTCTTGGCGGGTCAAAAAGGGGCATGAGGCCAATGAATTGCCATGGACCTCCAGGACTTTCCTTCCTTCCCTCGGGAACTTCCTGCACCACGCAAAAAAAAAGTAATGGGCAGGTGCATAAGAGATGCAATGAATCAAAAACTCAGACATTGAAGTTGATACTAAACGGGTTAAAGTTTCATTTCAATCACCTGATATGCAACAGCTAGAGATCGCAGCCCGCGTTCAGCAAATTTATCGATCACAGCATGAACTCTACGCTCAATCTCAGACTTGTTGTGTGCAAGGTTTAGTATCTAAAGATGGCAATCACCGAGTGAAAATGGTAACAGCAAAGGAAAGAAACGCGTCTATTAGATGAGATCATTCAATGAGACAAGATCGTGACCTGTTCAGGCGCTCCCTTGCTAACTCTGTGCATCCTGCCTTGACCATCAATATAAGTCAATGCAGTTCTCTTATCAGTTGGATTGAAAGGAAGGAAGTGAACCTCTTGAATACCAGCCCGAGCCTTTTATAATGCATTTCAGGGCGGATTATACCAATCAGTCTATGTAATAGTCATTAGCATACCATATGGTGAACAAGCAATGATTAACAAGTAATTAGGTCACCTCCTTGGGATCGGCTAGCATCCCAACTATAGCAGCATCAATTGCATCTTGGTTTTCGGTTCTTGATGCACGAGCTGCCATTAGAACCACGGTATCTGGGTCCACGCCTTTTGAGAAAACCTATGGCCACAATCAAAAAACTACGAATGGTAAACTCGAAATTGCAAATGCATGTTGATACAAGATTCCAAAGTCCAACCTCTATCAGATTCTTATCAACAGTCAGCTTGTTCAGGGTAAGTGTCCCGGTCTTGTCACTGCAAAGAACGTCCATACCTGCCATCTCTTCAATTGCAGTCATTCTCTTCGTGATAGCTCCCTGGATTAAATGAAATGTTAAATCAAATCCCCATAGTCATCAAGCAGTTCAATTGAACTCTCAAAGGGAATAGACTAAGAGCCACAACCTGCTGAGCTAACCGGTGTGAGCCAATGGCCATCGTAACAGATAAGACTGTAGGCATGGCAATAGGGATTCCTCCGATGAGCAGAACGAGAAGATTATCAATTCCGGGACGATACTGCCGGTCTTGGATCGGGTACATTACAACAATCTCTATCATCATTCCCACAGCAATAGAACATATGCAGAAGTTCCCGATTGATGTCAAGACCTATAAAAACAGCATGACGGGTTGAAACGGAATCACTAAACTATTAAAACGTTGTCGAAAATCTGAGAGATTTTGAATCTCTACTGTCTTACCTTCTGAAAGTGTCCCACTTGGTTGGTGGTATCAACGAGGTGAGCAGCCTTCCCGAAGAAAGTATGAACTCCCGTGGCAATAACAACAGCTTCAATTTCACCTTGTTTGCAGGTAGAACCTGAATAAACACCATCTCCAGGGCCTTTGGTAACAGGAAGAGACTCCCCTGTGAGAGCAGACTGCAGAATCGAATTCAAATAAACTGCCGGAAATAAATATAATCCAACTTGACAAAGAACAACAATCAAGAGAAGGAAGTCCACCTGGTCAATTTTCAATGGATCTCCATCAAGAAGACGGGCATCAGCAGGAACAATATCTCCAAGTTTGATGCTTATAATATCACCTGGAACCAGAATGGCAGCATCTTGCTCATTCCACTTCCCATCTCGAAGAACCTATACAAGATGCATTATGAACATGTCAATAACCAAAAACTAGACTAGACCTCGATGAAAGTAGTATCATAAACTCCAATTACCTTGGCTTTAGGGGCGAGACGAGCCATGAGGGCAGCTGCTGCATTACCTGCATTATTCTCCTCAATAAAGCTAATGGTGGAGTTGATGAGCAGCAGGGTGATGATACCAACAAAGTCTTGCCAATCAGGAGGCTTTCCCTGAAAACACAAGCAGGGCTCAAATCTAAACATCAAGGAAAACTGCATGGCTAAATGGAAAATAGACCAAAAGGAACCCAGAAGATGTGGATCACTCACCCCTCCATTAGCCAGGGCAATTGCCATGATAGCTGCAGCTTCCATCACCCATGAAAGAGGGTTCCACATAAAACCCAAGAACTTCAGGAATTTGCTCTCCTATAAACGAAAATCAAAACCTCGTGAGGGAAAAAAAGGGAAGTCTATCCTCATGTTCAGAAATTGCTTGGAACGGAATGCAGATAGAGATGGTGACTAGGTCTAGGTGCCTTCTTTTCCTCGAGCTTGTTGTGGCCAAATATGGAAAGCCTCTCCTCAGAAGCTTCAGTCGTGAGACCCTCTCTGTTGCATCTCAAATTCTCAAACACCTCCTCGATGGGTATGTTTTCCTGGCAAAAAAAAAGCAAACAGGGAAACGTTTAGAAAACCCAAATCACAAACACAGTATTCCATGAAATTCTCGCATAGATCTATCGTCTGTAATTACCAAATCCACAGCTTCCTTCAGCACCGCTTCCAATACTTCAGACTTCTCCCCCATCTTCTCTTCCTCTGTCCCCTAACCCAAGCTTTTTTTCTCCTGGTTAATCTCTCTATGTCTAGGGCAGCTAGAAACCAAAAAAAAAACAATTAGAAACAGAGGTGGGGCAATGCCCTGAGGAGCTCAGAGGTGCAGACTAAAATCACGGAGAAAACCCAGGTAGTTGGAAATGAATGAAAAAAAAACAGAGTCCATGAATGAAAGAAAACAGCTTACCTACACCAAATCTGCTGGAAGAAGAAGAAGGAACAGAAGATGAGCAACCAAACTAACGAGGAAAAAGAGAAACCGCAGCTAGAGAAGTAAGTGGCAAGAGTTACCGCTCACAGAACAAAACGAAAAGGCGCTCTGCTCTGTTTATGAAGGAGAAATTTGCTTTGCAATAAAGTTGGTATCTTCTGCTAGAGAAGAAGACAAAAGCATGTTTTCTTTTTTTGGGTATATTAATTTAAATATAAAATGTATTTAATATAATTTATAAATAATTATTTTATTTACGGTTTAATTCAAAAATATTTATCTATATAAAACTAAGTTTACAATTAAATATTTGTGCATAAATTGAATTATCAATAAAATATTCATTTTAAAATTAAGTTAAATAAAATATTAATATTTAAATAGAGTTATTATACAAATAATTATACATTATTTTATATATTAACCCTAATTTTGGTTAATAGTATATTTAAATTTTAGTATTTTTTTAAATATAAGACCAATTTTTCTATTTATTCTAAATCGGTATAAAATGTACGTGTATATATATATTTGATAAAATTGACTACAAATCTATTTTTACATCAAAATTACATTAATTTATAGGTATTATATATTTAAAATGTCTAAAATCAATTAAATGTGATAATTTCTATTATTTGTCAAATATATATATTTTTATATAATTACAATCGATTAACCCGATCAATAGAATGTTAATATTTTATTAGGATCGGATTTTTTAAGGATTTTAACTCGAATTTACATAAATTTGTACCTAAATACGTGCGATTGTTTGTAGGAGAACTAAACCGAGGTTTGAATTCATATAGTTAAGTTCAAATTTAATTTGAATTCGATTTAATAATTATTTGTCCATCATCTCAAACTTTATCGAGTATATTCTCGTCATATCCCTAAAATTAGTATAGTCAAACTATTAAATTGTTCAATTACAAGTTATAAATATCATTAAATGCTTAATATATAAATAAAAAATTCTAAAAAATTAATTATTTTCAATGAAATTATTTAGTTTACATCATCTTTTTTCACATTAAAATACCTTTATTAATTAATAATCAAAATGGGATTATTATCAAATGCATTTATATTAAATCAACCACACACTCCTAATTGTGTTATTTAATGTAATTAAACATTTAATGACACATATTTAAGGTAATGGAAGGAAGGTTACAAGTGAGATATGTCGGCTTCTTTCCATATATGAAAGAGGCAGTAAGTACCATTCCGTACACCCTCAACTCATTTTTTTCCTTTATTTTTTTTTTAATTTCTCAAAATTGGGATTTTTTCAAGGAGGAATAAAAAAATAAAATATTTTTTATCTATAAAAAATAATAATTTATGTGATGCAAAAGGGCACTCACTCACCCACTTGCCTATTGTGATTAGGACTTGGGTTAGTGGAACTAATGGTGATAGTTCATGGCTTAGATAATAAAATATTGAATGTGTAATATTAATTCATGTAAATATTTCAATTATTTAAATATAACCCATTATTAAAGTTAATAATGTGGTTGAATTCATATTTAAAAATAATAAAATTATATTAATATTATAAAATCACAATATTTATATATTTTAATCTCAAAATTAGTACTACATGAGTGCAAATTTATAGAGTATTAGCCAATCAACCAAAATATTAGAGATATTTAGTCTAATAAAATAAGAATTTTGCACCAAAATTATTTTAGTCAAATGTATCATAACTTATAATATATTAATCTTATAACCGTTGAGCACCCAAATATTATATTAGTGATATATATAAATTTATAATTTTATAAAAAATTAATTTATTTAAAAGTTAATGGATAATAATATCACATATATATATATATAAAGGATTATAACATTTTAATAATTATAACTATACTCATTCGTGAGAGCTTATTTTAGCTTATTTTAAAAAATAAAAATTTAAACTATTGTTTGAATTTATATATTTTCAAATTTTATTTGAATTGAAATTTTGTTAAAAAATAAGCTCATGCCCGAGTTTATCCATTTATTTTTTTACTTTTTGTGCACTTTTATTTTATCTTATTCAAGGTTATTATTCTCTTTTTTTATTTAATGATTTATTATTCTCTTTAATTCCATTCATTTATTTTTTTAAAAATCAAAATATATTAATTTTCAATTATACATATATATTTATTCTTTAACTTCATATTTAACAAAAAATCAATAAATTTCTAGATAAAAAATGAAAATAAAGTAAAATATTTTATTTTTATTATAAGTCTACATATAAATTTAATATTAATAATTTAACATATACAAAAAGAGCGTTTAAAAATAAAATTTGAAAATTTAAGTTGATAAAATCAAATTCAACTTATTATTAATTTATTTTAAGAAAAGGAAAGTTAATAAGAAGAATGAATGGCGAATCTGAATCCGACAATATTATATATTATAGTTTTTTTTGGGACATCATAATTGAACCCATCTCCAACGTAAGAATTTAATGCTTTTGTCAACACTGACATGTACGTACGTTTATCCTTTTTTGTCCCCCTCAAAAAAAAAAACGCTTATCATGAAATATTTTATTTCATAGCTTTATTTTTAAAAAAATTACAGCCTTGATAAGTGAAAAGGTTACCATCAAAATAAGTTTGTTTATGGGGTTATCTTATAGGCTTCTTAGTTTATTTAGTAAATATTTATGGTAAATAACATAAAAAATTGAGTAATATTCTTCAAAATATACATAATATTTAGAAATAGTCCAAAAATCTGGTGTTACATTTATTTTTATTTTAAAATGTCTACATACATATATTTTATAAATTAAACCTAAAAATTATATTTTTAGACTATTAAATAAGTTAATGGGTATTATGGATAGTAACAATTGTTTGACTATGTACATAATATTTTTATAACTTAAATACACATTTTTTAGCTGTAATTTTAAATAAAAAATGAAATACGAAATATATTATTTACCAATTAATTTTTTTAAAAATATATACTTAAAATTTATAAGTGTAACGTTTATATCGTTATAATAATTAATATTATTAGTATACTTATAGTTATAATTTTACTATATACGTGAGCCCACTGACTAAGAATATATTATGTACAATAATTGCTAATATAATTAAATTTATCTATTTTATTCAATTTGTTATTAATAAATTTTACATTATAATATTTTATAATTATAAAATACTATATATATATTTAGTGTAAATAACCATTATCACACCCACAATCTTCAATAATATTATCAACATACTATTTTCAATTTTCGAAATATACAAACTAAAGAAATCTCATATTTATTCCCATACATTACAGAAAATCTCATATTCTTACACGGGACTTTGTCCCAATTTTTATGACTTTTTGCCTTATATTTTACCCAAAAAAAAGTTGCAAGCAATGTATACAAAAGTGACAATGTCTTATGCCAGACGATATAATAACTACACACTAAAAACCCAAATTGGATTTTTCCCCTAAATGGAGGATGGCATACATCCAAATCACACATGCATATTTATAAAAGGATATACGTATATATGTGCTTTATAGGGGAAAGGGGGAAGTTTACACGCATTTTTTTAGCTTTGTCCACTAGTGGAAGCCACCTAGTGTACATTCTGCATGACTTTAGAGGTCCCCCACAGGCTCTATATGTCAAAAACTGGTCACACCATCCATCACAATAACCAAAAAAGGAAACTGTGCATGGATGCCCGGTCCAATATAAAGTATTCATTACAGCCCTCTAATGCACTCAACCCGATCAGGGTCTCGGTCCAAAAATGGAGACCCAATCCTGAGTGCACTGAGCCTAATAAAATATTATATGTAGGAAAGGACAGTGAGTGGAATCTGATTCCTTATCTATTATTATAAGTGGACACTACTCTCGTCCAAAGTCTCACTTTGCCAGAGCTTTTCCTAGTACAATTATAGAACACAACAGAGATATATTGGATCCCTCTAAGAGACAAAACAGAAAGCCATATAATGCTCTATCAATTTGGACATTACTTCCCATGGTATCTTCTCTTTTTGGCTCTCTACATTTACCAAGTACCCTCTATGAGCTTATATATATGCATATCATTCACATTCACATTCACCCCTTGTTTTAGATATCAGCAAATGAGAGAGTACACTAACCTATTCGGTGCAATCCGGAAGGAGCTGGAAATGGAAGAGAGAGGCTTGATCTACAGCAACTGCAAATCCCTCTCATATCTTGGGACTGGGAGGTAAGCTTGTAACCCTCTGAACAATGTCACAAGAACCTTTTAATAACACACAAGACAAGGAATAGTCAGAATCACCAAACGAGGAAAAAAATAACAAGATTTACAGGTGAAGAAAGAATTGTTCCTTTGGATGCAGAAAACATATACACTCCTTAACCGAGTCCCCTAATGCAACTGTTACAAACTTCAAATCAACCAGCAAGACTTGGCTCTTAAGTAACCTTAGCCCACCAACAAGTATGTAAAAGACCACTGCTCTAACTAAATCCCCCAAGAGAGGAGAAGGAAAAGGTCTCTAGTCTTTTCTCGAGCCCCACGTTTTACCTCGAGTACCTGGTCAGTCTTCTTGTGGGATTGTTGTTAAAAGAGATGGCCCATGGATCATCATGGATAATCTCATACTGCTACTGATTGACCTGTGAGGGCATCATGTAGATGGAGTGATCCATCCTTCATCAAATTGACACTCATGCTCTTGAATCTCTCTCGAGAATATTGCCGAGATGCCTTTCTCCAATCGGTCCCGGTCTTCATCATCGCAACGAATTCATCATAACTGATTCGCCCATCCTGAAAAGTAACCAAGGGAGTTAAATTAGTAACTTGATAGGATTCTGGAAGACCCAACTAAAAACGAATGAAGGAGGTTGTTGGATTGAGAATGTTTTACCTTATCCGTATCAACCTCTCGCATGATTTCAGTCACGACATTGGAGTCCGCCTCCCCCGATTCATCTGCCAGTGCATCCTGAAGCTCTGGCAGTTCAATGTACCCGCTATCATCCTTGTCAAAGAACATAAAGGCTCTTCGGAAGTGCTCATCATTTTCCATCCTCTGCAAGTGTATTGTCACTGCCACAAATTCTCCATAGTCTAGCACTCCGTTCCCATCAACATCAGCCTACATTCAGTCATTTAAATTATGTTTATCATCAAGAAACTAGGGATAAAAAAATTATAGTACCACTCAGTTTTCTTATTAATAATAATATATTTACCACTTCCATGAGCATCTTTATCTCAGGCTCAGCCAACTGTGAGCCAACCTTCTGAAGCCCAGCCTTCAGTTCATCATAGGTCACCTTTCCATCATTGTCTGTGTCCATTAATGCAAACATATCTCTGATCACTTCTATTTCTTGAATAGACAGGTGTTCTGCAATTACCTACACAATTAACAAAAATTGTAGTGGTTAATGTCATAGTATAGATGCAAAAAAATAAAAAAGAAGAAAATCAGGAAAAGTATAAGAAAACAGTGTATTGATAAAAAAAATCCTTACTCTTAGAGCCTTCTTCTTGAACCTATTCATCATAGAGAACTGCTTGAGCCTTGTTCTTACTATATCACCAAGTGGAACATTTGAGACCTTCTTTGCATTCTGTATCCAGGGATGATCTGCCCAGAAGTGAAGACAGCATTAATAGCAGTCAACAAGCATAATACTCATAAGCTTTCCCCACCCCAGTTTTATTTTGATTATCTGATTATGCTTCCATCCCATCGAACAAAAGCATAGTGCAAGAATCTTTGAAATGGTAGACTTCAAAATTGCAAGTACCAGATTATTGTGGCCTAATTACCTCAATGCTAATGTGCATGTCCCTTTTATCATGACAAAACTAAAATGCTCCATGATGGAAAAGCCACTACACCCCTCAAACAGTACTGGGATTATGAGGATTCTTCAAGAATATGCATTTTTCATTAAGAACATATGAAACATTATGTTACAGAAACCGGGGAACACCATTCGAATACTTAACAAAGATAATGCTCCAACTTACCAAGTACTTGCTGAGCAGTCAATCGTTTCTGAGGATCGAGTTCCAGCATCTGCTGTACAAGACTCTTAGCACTGTCCGATACTTGAGGCCAGGGGGCCCTCTTGAAATCAATTACACCTCTGAGAATGGCCAGAGCAACACCCTGCTCAGACTCTGAACCATAAATAGCATGAAGCAGTTGATTTATGTTAATTCCACTGCTGCCCAAGAAAAATAGCATCCCACTACAGTAATAGTTTGTTTAACAACATCAGGAGGGAGTAAGTATATGGTCAGCATACCTGCCCAAAATGGGGGGACCCCGCATAACAAAATGTAGAGAATTACACCAGCACTCCATACATCAACCTCGGGGCCATAGTTACGCCTCAGTACCTCCGGTGCCATGTAGTATGGACTTCCAACAATCTCTGAAAACCGCTCCCCTAAAACAGACGACTCCATCATAAGAAACCCTCCTACAAAATTCTCTCAGACAATTTCTCCATAATTAACTGGAGTTGAATCAGTACCAGGCTTGAAGAACACAGAAAGCCCAAAATCAATGGCCTTAAGAGCTGCATTCTCCTTCTTGTTAGCAAACAGGAAATTTTCAGGCTTTAAATCACGGTGCATGACACCATTCGAATGGCACATCCTCACCACCTCGGCAATGGTCCTTGCAACACTAGCAGCTGCTCTCTCACTGTAGTGCCCCCTGGCTACTATCCGATCGAACAGCTCTCCTCCCTCACATAGCTCCATCACGAGATGCACGTTCTCATTGTCCTCATAAGTCGCCTTCAGCTTCACTATGTTGGGGTGCTCCGGCAGGGTGGACATGATAGCAACCTATACAACAGCAAGTAGAAGTTCAATCTCCTTTTCTATTATACTAATTTCAGAAAAAAAAAAACGAAGCCGTGTAGATAAAATTAATTTCACCAAATTCCCAGATATTTGGATCCTCGAACCAAGTTCTGCCCTAGCAAACGAAGTAAGCTAGTAGAAGTAATTGGCCCCACTAATCGTCAACAATAGAAGAGCCATATAAACAAATCCAACAGATGAAAAAAAATGAAGCAATAGGCAATCCTTACATAATACACAGAGAGCAGAAAGGCATGATCTCTTACACCCATATCATGAAAAGTTAGTCCGTTTCTATGGCGAATTAAAAGACAAAAAGGATTGAAGAAGGAGAAAACGAATCAAGAGTCCCTGACTCCCTGAAAATAAACAGTTTTTTTTACCTCTCTTCGGACATCCTCGATGTCAACGGCAGTCCTGAGCTTCCGCTTGGAGATGGACTTACAGGCAAGCTCTTCTTTGTTCTCACGATCCGTGCAGAGGTAAGTGATGCCAAACTCCCCGCGGCCGAGCTCTCGGCCGAGCACGTACTTGTCGCCGATTCGAGTCCGGTGGCTGAGCGGGATGACGTCCTTGAGAACACGGATCGGGGCGGGGGACTGGATCGAATCCTCCGCGTAAGGATTAGGTCTCCGCTCCTTGACCTTTTTCTGCGGCTTCTTCTTTGACTCCCTCTCCTTCTCATCCTCCTCCGGCCTCACACAAGCGTTACAGTTCCCCATAGCTGAAGCAGCTACTTCCCCAATTCACCGGTTCGAGCTGAAACTCTCCAGAGATGAGGTCAATCCGAGAGCCGGTCGGAGCACAGCGCGATTGAGGCGGCGGAAGCTACCGCGGTAGTGGTCGTTGGTTGGTGGAGGAAAGACGGAGGAAGAAGGCGAGAGAAAACGCGGGGTCAGCTGAAGAAAACAGGAGGCTTCGAAAAATATATAAATTCTTCAATAATTAATAATTATTGCACTTTCTTTAAAAAAATGTACAAATTACTTTTTCTGCGGTCCTAATTGTAATTAATCTATTAATAATGGGTAAATGACATAATTAATTACCAAAAATACTTTGGATAACGTTAAAAAAAATCAAGCTTCCACGAACCAAAATTAATATAAATTGAAGAAAAAAAACTTTGCTGCAACGGCATCGTTTTAGGAACCTCACTAATGAGGAGGTGAGCTGGAACTTTCCTTTTTCGGCGGGAGTCAGATGAGTATTTATTCGGAACATCAAGGATCATCTTATTATGGTGCACCTCCCCGGGCCCACATGCTTCGAGAGAGAAATCAGACACCGTTGATCTCACGGTCGGTAGTGTTTGTCAGGGCAGGAGTCGGTAAACCAACGGTGGAGATCGTCCGGCAGTTGGGTCACCAGATTCTTAAAAGGATGCTCTTGTTTTTGCTACAACCCTAAATAAAATAATAAATTTTATTTAATATCTATAATATTTTATTATTTAATAAAAAATTTAAATAAAAATATACATAATTGAGTCATCAATTAAAATTATATATAAATTTAGTAAAATAAAAAATCAAATTTACAAGAAATATTATGATTACAATATAATATTTTTTTAATTTATCACCATCAAAATAATTAATAAAATTAAAAAAATATACAAAATCAATTTTCAAAAAATATATTTTTTCTATTATATTTTGATTACCCATTACATTAATATACGTAATTATCGAATAAAATTGGAGATATGGGACCACATTCATCTACAATGAATTAGGGCATGCATATTTAATCCAACCGTGAAAGTTGAGTCCATCATGCATTACTTTGAATTGAAGGGTCAAAGGAGAAGAATTGGTCAATCACGCCCACCAATGTCAATCTCTTTTCCCTTTATTCTCTTTTGTGGTCAAACAATGGCATGGCATGATGAGATTGAAAATCTAGGGCAAGGAATTACCCTTTTTCCGTTTGATATACTCGAGATCGGGTCGGGTTTTTACACGATCAAGTAGACTTAAGAATTAGGTCCATTCGGGCACGGGTCTACTGGACCCAAGCTCGGATCGGGTGTAAATCCGATCTGAGCTATTTACATCCCTAGAATTTCGATTGCTTAATTGCGTGTGCAACAAGTCTTTTAAGATGTTCCCTCTACCATTGTACTAATCCAATACAAAGCCCCGACCGGTAGTTCATGATGTTGGCACGAGCATGATTGGGTTTGATCCATGTGTGGGGTCGCATGAGATGACAAAGGTTGTTTCTAGAAGAATGCATGGGCATGGTGCATGACGAACTATGATAATTGAAATTTATTAATTTTTTTGATAGGTTGGCATCCGTCTAATATAAATATATGTAGAAATGTTGCCTAATTCTATCGATGTGATACCAAATTATATGAGCATACTATTTAGATTTTAATATTATATTAACTAAGACAAGAAAAATTATAATTTTTTATGGTTAATAATATAATTTCGTATTTTAATACTATTTAGATTTTACATGATCCTTGATTCACTCTACATTAAGATTGCTACTGGCCAATTCCTCACTTAAACTTCTATGGGCTTTGGATAATTTTTAATTAACTCATGGTCAAATTCATTATTAATTAAGATTAATTATCAGGTAATATAAACTTGTGTATTTTCTCATTTGCCATTAAATCATGACAGTTATATCCATTTCTTCATTAAATTTCCATAATTTATGGTCTAATTAACAATATTGTATTAAAAAAAGCATTTATTACAATTTAATCCTCCACTTACGTTTTTTAAATTAGAATTAATTAGATTTATGACATATTAGTCATGATACAAACATGTGTCTGTTGTTGTTGGTGGATATATTTATAAGAAAAATGATGCATCAGTAGCCCCACCCATGTTGACACCCATCATTGTGCTCTATGTTTAATTACTTGGAGGTGAGGAGGAGCAGGCCGAAGAAGTAGCGTTTAAAATTAATAAGTTAGTGTTATATTTATAAATAAAGTAAATATATTATATATATATTATTAATATAATTTATTAGTACTTTTTTTGTTAAAATTTTAATAAAATAGAAAAATATTATAAATTTATTAGATTAAAAAATTTTATTATTTAAAGTTATTATTTTTAAGTAAAAATATATATTATTATTTATTATACATAATATTCTTAAATATTATTAGAGTAATTGGAGTCATACAAGTATTCCACCTAAACCTATATCCTAATCTGCTCTGCTCGAATATAGAAATTGTATACACGTTACACTTAGTATCATTTAGAAAAAATGCCTAACTCGATACAACTGTATATTCGAATAAAAATACCAAACTTCTTACAAGTGTATCCATAATGTATAGGAGGTCTTTGGAAAGCTTACTCTGACAAATGGAATGCTTTTTCATCAAATCCCATTTTCTCTCGTGGATCCATGGAAAGAAGTAGTTCATGCACATGCAATACAGACTTTACTCTTGACAACAGCTGCCAATTGCAGTTCCATTTCAAATACATGTAATGTAAAATCTCTCATGGCCAAGGATTTTCTATAAGATTTTTCATTGCCAACTTCAGCTATTATGATGATGTCAAAGGTAAATTACAGGGAGTGAGATTAGTTTCATACAGTTTCCCTCAAAGTCAGCCTCTGCTGATTCTATCTACCCCCCATGACCCTAACCTGGACCTCACAGATGTGACAGAGAAACTGAAAAAGTAAAGGAAAGAGAAGCAATGAATGGAATATCAGCACATCAATAGAGTTGGAGGCCTAGGACAAGGGACTAGTAGATACAGCCCAACTCACTGGTTCCGGATTATATACAGAAACATGTCATTTGCTGTGACTGCAAAACTTGTTTCCTATCTCTCTCTCTCCATATCTCCATATTGCCATAGATATCATCATCTCATGCTGCAGCAGATAGGTCTTCCTGTTATTTGAAGCTTCTCCCACATGCAGATCATCTGCCTTGGTGACTGGTAGTGTGCTGTGACATAGTCTTTTATGCATCCGAACTGGCAGTACCTGTAACTGTGAATATACTCCACAGGCTTAGAGCTATTGAATTTCTCCACCCACATCCCCACGCTTACATCCTCCATCTTGAAAATCTAAATAACAGTATGTACATGAGTCAGAGAAGGAAGCCAAAGCTAAATAGTATTTCGAAAATGACTATGTTGTTCTTTAGCTCGTTACCCGTAATTTAAGAGTCTCAAACTCAGATACAATGAACTGTGCAATGTCTGAGGAGAGTATATACCCCGGTCCATTAGCATAGGGTGGATATTCTTCTTCAGGCCATTCCTGTTATCAGTGTAAGAGCAAAAGAAAGAACTATAAGATAAGACCACATAGGAGGATTACACACAAGCTACTTTAGTCATCACTGAACAGCAGATAAATCATAAACCAGGTGAGTCAAACATAAAAAGGATTAATGGAATGAATGACTGGCAATGTGAAGACAGTGCCTTACATATCAGCAATGTAAAAGGTTTGTGAAAAACCAAACTTCCATGAGTATGAGTTAATACACACGGGAAGTGACTGTACAACTAAGATTTAATTGATGCAGGGAAATCAATGAATATATTACTTGATAGTAAAAATATTGCAACAATGTTAAGAGTCTAACTCATGTACTGGTGAATGCAACAGCAGATACAGAGCATTTTCCAGATACATGCAACTGACGACAAAAATTCAGATCCATATATAGATCAACTCATATGTATTGTTGGACAACATACAGCTACAAGTTGGAGGCTTCAACATGTGAAAGAACAGAGAGAACACTTGCAAATAGATGGTCAAGAATATGGGGATTCATCTTTTACCTCATAAGTGACTGCCCATTTACCATATCGCAAAGGCTTATGATAGTAGTTGATGTTGCCAACATACAAGCTACCACCTGCAGGTACTATCTTTGCATCATCCAAGACTGAATCAACCCTCACAAAGGTATCATCATCACATTTCATTATATATTTTGCAGACATATTACGAACCTGCATATTATAAATTATCAATTTTAGTGTCAACTCAGTGCTATTCAAAGTCAAAAAAGTGATTTTTCCCCCATGTTTTGAAATACTGACCCCATATTCGCATATTGCAACAGTTTTTAGAACAACAAGATCATAGTTATCCATATATGGAACTATAATAATGTCCCCAAAGAACTCTGCCTCTTTCTTCAGCTCCACATTCACTTCTTTCCTTGCATGCTGTTCAAATGGATTCAGAGTACAGAAGTTGAGATCTCGACCTTGAACTTCGCAAATATCAACATCATTTGCCAAAAAGCTAAATCAAAGGCATCCACTCTTACCAATGCTACAAAAAAACGAGCCACAACAATTGAAGATTTGATAAGTTTGTGCTGCATCCAAGACTTCCTCACGGACATCCGCTCCGCAAAATGATTACCGGCAGAAAGTATACCAATAAACATCTCTATAGGCTGGTCAGGAAGCGGTGGAGCTTGCCATTTTCTTGACAAATCTAGATGACTCTGAGGAGCATAATTAGGATGGAGGGTTGGCAGAGAAGAGGCGAACAAGTAATGGACATCCACATCCCCATTCAAGGTCAATCCAGTGGCATCTTCTAGAGAGAACCCCTAACAGCATAATAAGAAACACACTGAGTTCAACAGCAAAAGATATCTCTTCTTGGCATTTGAAAATTATTGCAATTGTCTACTCACAGTTCGGTAAGGAAAAGAAGTGACATGCTTCCCATCGACATTAACATGGTAACCTTCCAACCCCGCACCAAGAGTCATAACAAAGAGTTTGCCTTCACTGAATGGGTATGGCCAGTCAACAGTGACCTTCTTTGTTTTTCCAACGAGACGGTTCAGCCACCAATTAGTCTTGGACTCCTCTGAGCGGTCATCATCATCCCGGATCCACTTCTCGCATTTCAACTGCCCATCAACTGCATGGAATTTTACAATATCAAGTTCAATGTGGAAAAGAACTGTACTCCACATGATTAATATCGTCTTGCCCCAGTAAAAGGTACAGTTTTGATAGCATTTTCCAAGAAACACTAGTTCCCCTTATTTACTGTAAGCCCAAATAAATCAGCTAGAAGATGCCCTAAAAGGATATTCCAGAAAACATCAACAAACCAAATGACCTGATGAACAATGTTCTGCTTTGAATTTATCTGATAAAGGAACACGGAACAATAAGAGTAACAAAAAACACAATGCAAGATCCGAACTTTAAAAAAATAAGGCATGCAGAAAAAATGAGCCATGGTCTAAAGGAGAAAAGAATGTCCCATATGCCGCTGCTCTGCATAGATTCAGCATCCATCTACAATCTCGGAATAGCACAAGAGGCAGGCCTTCACCCATCGATGCGAAATGGAAATACACAGCAAAGGAAAATAAAGGGAGACAGTGGCTCACCAGTCTCCACATAATGCACGATCAGAACTTTAGAAAATTAAGACATGCAGGAAAAAATAGCCATGAACTAGTAAAGAAAAGAATGTCACATGGTTTCCACGACCTCAGAATAGCATAAGAGGCAGGCATTCATTCTTCAATGCGAAATGGAAATGGAAATGGAAAATGCAAATACAATGCAGAGAAAAAAGAAGGGAAACAATTCGCTCACCAGTCTCCTCATCAGCCTTAGATTTCCACCCTTCACACCTCAGAGCCGTCCCCCACTGCATCCTATAACAAGTGTTCTGCTCAATCACCGGCTTCCCGCTCCAATCCCCCTTCAGCCTCGGATTGAAGTGCAAAACCCGCGGCGGATCTTCTCCTTCCACCGCCCTCAGCCCCTGCAGCTCCATGTGGAACTGCGAAACCATCACTGAATCGTCCCCTTCTCTGAGCAACGATATCTTAGGGTCACGCTCCGCATGGGCCCCTCTCGGCTTCCCCACCACCGTCACATAGGATCCCAGCGTCAGCCCACAGGGCAGCACCATTAACCTCCCACGAGCCAGGAACTCAGAGCCAGATACAGTAATCGAGTGTGGGCACGATTCTGACGCATTATCTTGTCTCTCAGGGGTAGTCACCTTCACCTTCCCCGATAACAAATCATTCCAGAACTTCTTACCTAGTTGCCAGGCCACAGCCGCCGACTTGTGGAGCTCGGAGCCGGATCCGGAGTCGCCGTCGAACGCGCGGTCGAAGTTCAGGCCGGAGACGATCCTTCGAGAAACGGCCGCGGGACCGTCGGGATTCAGCGAGACAGTGATGTTAGGGCGGCTGGGAGCCTTCCGTTCGGGCAAATCATGGTCGGTCTGGAGGCGAGTCTGAGAGGAAAGTGTGAGGGTAGGGGGATCCTGAGAGAGGGAGCCTAAGCCGGAAATAAAGACATAGGGGACTTCGACAGTGACGAGGAGGAGGTAGAGAAAGGCAACGCAGATCAAGATTTGGAGCGATCGCTGCCTTGTGAGAGACCAAACCATATCAAACTTCTCGATTTTCGTCCTCTTCATCAGGAAATGATGCTGCCTCAGAGTAATACCCTACGCAGTCTTCAATCCAACAACCCCCCGCACATGAGTATATGTATCTGCTGGAGAATAGGCGAACAAGACGCTAAACCTCCTTCCCTCCCGTTTCTCCTCTTGCTGACTGCGATAATGAATGCAGCTGGAGATGGTAACGGAAATCAGAAGAGGAGTTAGGTCATCGGAAATCAACTGAAACACATCACGCGATGCCCCCAAGAGAGAGTAGCGGACGGTGGTGAGAGGGGAGACTCACCTGACGCGTCATGGTAGTCATATAAACTGGGGAGAAGACATTAATATAATAAATAAATAATGCCACTTTTTATTCCTTTATTTTAATTTTTTTATTATTTTAATTATTATTAAGCACCTAATTATCTCACACTAATTGTGTGCTTACTATACAATTATTACTAATTTTTGAGTAATTCAAAATAGGCCCATTCCAATTTCATTATCATATAACGTATTTCATATATTATCATAAAAATTATAGACTATTTAATTTCAAGCCTAATTTATATGAATATATTAAATAAATAAAATAAATATTATTAATTGCTATTGATATTAGTATAGAACCACCAATAACTTAATATAATTCAAAAAATTAGTTTCATGTATATAAAAAATTCAATAAATTATTATATTAATAATTAAAGGAGGGTTTATATTAATTGAAACTGAAGTTAATGTTGATGAAATTAATTTTAGGAACTGAAATTTATAAATTGATTTTTAAAAGTCCTGTATAATATAAATTCAATTATTATTATTTAATTTATAGGTAAACTTACTATAAAATATATAATATTTTAATTTCTTTTTATATTTTTTCTACAAACATATCGATTATTTTATGGAAATAAAAAAATAAATTTATATTTATTATTTGAAGTTAGTATAATTTAATCGTGAAAAATAAATAAATGTAATCATACAAAAAATATAAATTATTCAATAGAAAAAAAAATGAGATTATTTTTTGACAAATTTTTAATTTTAATAAATTTTGATAAGTTTTTAATATAATTTTATATTTTAAAATAAGTTCACTCGAAATAATATTTACCAAAATGAGCCTAAAATCTCAAATAAGTATAGATATTTGTTTGATCGAATAAATATTTTATTTGTTCAATTAATATTTGCCCAGTTGAGAGTTTTATTTGAACTATTATACTTACTTTTATTTATTATTGGTAATGAATAGTTTGATTTTTGGGCACTAATTTAGTTTGAAATTTGTTGGCATCGACTTTGGTGGTGCGAATTTGACTGCGAGAACAAGTTATTTCCGTGTCTCAATTTGTTATTTAAAATTATTAATTAATTGACCGTTTTTTTCTTTTTTCCCGTGAAGGTGAAAGATAAAAAAATACTGTATAAATAAATGAGAATGGCGTTCGGCTGAAGGTGACAGTGGACGTGGAAGGCTGATTAAACGAAAAAAAGAAAGCAGCCTTTGATTCCCCTTAATTACTCCAGACTCACGGACCGGATTAATTTAATGGAATTGGCCGGTTCAGGCACAGATCTGGATGAACCAGTGTTTGACCAATGGTTAGCAGTAGGCTTTTTTAGGGTTTAGCAATGCCTTGTAATTAATGACAATTAATACATATTAACGGCTACAATCTGAAACCTCCTCACCCTCTTAATTACTTACTTGACTTCACATCATCTCATTATCATCATTATTTATTAACGTTTTTTAAATTAATCAAGCGCCTATAATCATCATAAGCTTCTTTTAACCACCTATAAAAGTCCATATGTGATTAAGGTGTAGCAAGCATATAATCACCACACTTTGTGATCTTACATGGAAAGGGGCTTACTTCAATGGTGAAGCAGGTCAAGATCAAATTACTCCTCGATAGAAAATGCCAGCATGCCCAAGTACTCAGTTGATGCAAGGAGGTTCATGACATGCTCCACTGACTGATTTAGAGCTTCATTCTGTGGACATCAAGATAAGCAAAGCAGCATTTTGAAGAAATAGATTCAGGGGATGAAAAGATGATTGGTGGGTGAAATTAAGGATAGGTGTTACCTCTCTGAAGAAGAAGTAAGGCTTATGTCAATCACACCAGCTGGGGTTACTATAGCATCCACCGGAACATCAAATTGAGCAACTGGTACAACTCCATCATTCATAATTTGCACTGAATAAGACAATGCAACTGCACCCAACGAAAAGGTCTTAGACACTACATTACCCATGCAAGTGAGAATAATTATACACACACACACACGAGCTGTGTAAGCAGAAAATGAAACAGGTACATGCCGAAGAGGGGTTGCTTCCAGTTCCTTGCCCTCGCAAGGTCTTGGTAGTTCTTCAAGAAGGTGTCATAGTACCTTCAACAATTATGGAATAGTTCTCATGTTAGCATAAAATCAATGCATGGATTAATAAGGAAGAAGCAGCTTGAGTGGAAGTTTCCAATCAGGTTATGGTCTAATAGAACAAAAGCAGCCTTTGCTTATTCATGATGCATCATAGAAGAGTTGTCTGGTGATTGATAATGCTGATCACCGCTGCAAAGCAAAGGAACAAGGAGTAATTATATCGCATGCAGATTCACTGATCAGATAAACATACCCTCCACCACGGCCTAAGCGCCTTCCTGATCTGTCAAATGCCAATCCTGTGAAAAAAGTTCCAGGCAGACACCCTCAGTTATGCATAATGAGAAGTGGGGGGTTAAGCATAGAGAGAGGTACTTACCAGGTAAGATGAATAAATCAATGGGTTCCTTTGTATGCATAACTGCATTGAAAAATATGAAGTTAACAATTAAGACTGCATTCATCATGAAGAAGAAACCAAAGCAAAATATGCATAATAGGATGGAGCTTTTCCACACAAAGAGACAGAATCCAACGAGGACATGTGATAGTGTGGCCAATACGGGAGAGTTCATGGATGACAGGTAAAACAATCGACTCTGTGACAGATTTTGATCTTTACACAATCCTCAAGCTCTTCAATTACCATCATTTAATCATTGTTCGCAATAAAACTCAAGGGTGACAGATTTTGATCTTTACAAATAAGGCGAAGAATATGATTGCAACAATTACCATCTTCACGTTCATTCCCATCAGCATCAACTGGAGCTGGTTCAAGTATGTTCATTGAGTTCGCAATCAGATCGTCAACACTCGATATGTTGAGCATTCGCATGTGACAGTTATTATCCTCCACTCTTGGGACATACACCTTCTTGCTCTTATGTACCTGACTGTCCGAATCTACAATTAAGTACTGTAAGAACCATTAGAAAATGCATCAGCGAAGTGAAGTATTTCCACTACTTTGGGATAACCTTCAATTGAATTCTTTAGATTCAGTAATCCATTTCTTCTTAGCAGTGAAAAGCATGTTAACAGAATCTTCCCACTTAAGAAGATGAATATGAGTTTTCAGAGGGAGTGAGAGAAGCTGGAAATGCAACAAACCATGGGAAGGATTCCGCAGAATCTCGGAAAGTATTTTCGAGGTATCTACTTCACGCAGAGCGCTGCAGCTGATATAAGCGCACAATCTCTGACTAGATCTGAACCATTGAGCATCGAGCACGATGCGCTGAATTGCATCATCTGTAAAGCAATTCACATATCAAAAGAATAAAACAGGACCATTTCGATGGAAAATATCTATCTATGTCCACTGCAAATCCTTGCATTAACGAGAAAGCTCTGCTGCAAGATGTCAATGAGGGATTAAGATTAGATCAGGAAAACCTTCAAAGGATCTATGCAGGGGATCCATGGACCTGAGGGCCTTGCGGACCTTGGAACGGAGGACACGCTTCTCATTGAAGACGGCATCGAGATCGGCGCCGAGCTTCTGATCACCTCTGTTGCCGTTGCTGTCGCCGCCGTCCATAGTGATAGAGAATGAGCGAAGACCTACCAGAGAGGAAGAAGCTATAAAGGCGAGCCTAGAGATGCTACGGATATGGCGGGGTCGGGACAGGAAGAATGAAGGAGAGGTGAGAAAGCGGGAGGCGGCGACTGATATCACTGAAATCGCGCTCAGGCAGCCCATTACCGCCGCCACTTTTCAACTCGCCTCCGCCAACCACCACCAACCGCTACACCACCAGCAAAGCTCCTCCATACATCACGGCAGGGCTCAACCTGGGATAGCCAGCCCATGTGTGAAATGGTTCAGCCCATTATTTAGATTTGCTAATTTCTTTGGGCCTCGGCCTTACATAGGCTCAATAGCAAAATTGCAACTTATTTTTATAACTCTCAACATTTCTCATCAACTTTACTAATAAGTGATATTACTCTATATTATTATAAGGTCATACAGACCATAAGTAATCATGGAGATAGTAATGTAATTTTATAGTGGTCTATGATTACGAGCCTGTCATCTAAATGGGATTCTGCCTCTTGATGCATGCGGCCAATTACCATCTACCTAACCATATCATTAGGCATCGATAGGGCATTCTTACAACAATGATGGGGCGTGGCTTTAGTGGACTCAGATTAGACATAAGACAAACCCTAGTAAATTTAAGTGCATGTGCAAGAGCCAACACATCCTCAACAATGAAGAACAATGCTGCAATAGATTTGGTGGAGGTGGGTTCTATTTAGGAGGGTTGATATACCTAGACAATGGCTCGCCACATGCATGCATAACCAAATATGCCATAAAACATGCATCTTGAACATCAAGCCATCAAAGTCTTTCAGGCAGTGGCATATAGAGCGCCCCAAACCCACCACCCCCCGCCCCCAAATGTGTATGAACAAGCAAGAGACATATCTTAACTTCTAATGCACACAAAGATGAAAGGAAAATGTACAGAAGAAATCTTGGCCAGCCTGATTAGTAGAATAGGAAACATTCTCCATCCTCAACATCTATTCATGCGAGTGCACTTGTATGCTGAGAGGATTTGGAAGGGGAGGATACGATTCGAGTTAATATGTAGATAGTGTTGTGGAAGGAAAGATACCGCTGCGTGCAATCCAAATGGAGAATGCCCATGCCGTTGTCATTTCCCAGTTGTGCTAATCCATCAGGCTTGAGGTATCATGTCATCCTCCTCGGCAGATTATTGTGATCAGTCGTGCTTTCTAATGGGCGCTAAAGGAATAGGTCCAGTGTCTCTGAATGCATAGCAACTTTTTCGGAGTTGAGACATCAGCTCACCTGCAATGGAAATGGTACGTACAGTTCCAAAATTAAGAGTTTAGACATAAACAGAGACACTATACGTCTGACCATCATGCATAGTCATGCCAATCATATCTGAAGGGGATAACTGGCGCTAGAGATAGAGGTATCGCCATACCACATCAACTGGTTGATTTGGCTACTGTGCTGTCTCCGAGACTGTTCTTGACTGCCTATGAATCTTTGCCAGCGGATTCACGATTACCTCAGCACCACCCCGGTGCTGAAATCTAAAGTTTTCCAAACTGTATGGCTCGGAATCATTACTCCTGTCTGATCTGAAGCGTGTTGCACCTGCTGGAGTTTGGGTAGAAGTAGTAAGCCTTGAATTAAAATTTTGGGCGCCATGTTTCCTCCAGATCCAGGAGCCCAAGAAATTTGATGGTAGCATGCAACAGGTGGTTGTGGAGGAGTCAAGGCGAGTCATCCGACCGCTTGTTACTGCCAAATCATATGACATCTCATCCAGTGCCAGCTCCAAACTATGGACTCGGGTCTCTAGAGAGCGCATACCACTCTGTGAGCTTCCCATGAATTTCTGAGTGATACAAAAATTTTGCAAGGAATAATGTTAGAAGACGTCAAAGAGGATACACTTAATTTTCATAATGAAAAAAGAGAAGCCATTAAACCCAAAAATTTTCTTTAAGCCTTGAAAAGATGATGTTAGATAGTGATACTATAACTAAAGCTCAGTCTATTCATATTAAGTCTCTAATATGTATTGATGATTATTTTATATTAACTATAAGTAGGGTCGCATGATGTTGGTTTCATCTGGACATTTCTTCCTATTTATTCACTCCAATTAATATATAATGCCATAAACCTGAAGGAGATCTAGTAGACTCGACTGCTGCTTCTCAATCTGCACGAGCTGGTTACGAATCAATGACAAATCTTCACAGTCCTTGTGATTCCTATGAAGATCTTGAATGATGTTGGACTCAGAACTTTCCTCATTACATGGAGCCACACGAGATCCAGACCAGAAACCACCAGGCCTGTGCACCCTCTCATCAGAATTCCTGCTAAAAAGAGCTCGTCTTGTATCCGGCTTTAAAGGCCTATATATCTCGCCTTTGCTCCCATCTGGAATGTTTTCATTGCCCTCCTTAGGACCATCCTCACCAGTTCCTCTTGACAAAGAACTGGAAACAGAAATTTCAACTTTCCAATCAGAAGCCTTCTTTTGTTCCACCTTCCTAGTAATTGCTGGAGATGTGTTTCTATCTCTGTTCTTTAGAGGACTTCTCTTCCTTAGAGTAGTTGCAAGAGAACTGTCAGGTGGAGTTGACCTTCTCGCAGGAGGTTGTTTCTTATAAGAAACATTTTTTATACTCGCTGTGTACTTTCCATCATTTGCATCTTCTGTCTCAACAGAAGTATACAGGAAGCAAATAGAAAGTTCATGTCAAGAAATTAGCAATGAATTAATAATGACCAAAAGGAAAAAAACGAATTTGGCACAAGATCTCAAGTTGATTTGTGTCTAACCCTTGGAGGATGATATCGAATTATTTGGGGGTGCATCCACCTCTGATATATCAGGAATCTGCTTCCAGGCTTCCAGCATCTGATTCATGACTTCCCTTGCAGCTTTCACCTGCAAAATGAGATCTATCCATAATTTCTCAAATTTTCGTTCGAAATCCATTGCAGATTCCATAAATCAACAACTAACCTGTGCAAACCAATGAACCAAGAAAGCCCGATATAACCAAAGCCATAGGCCAAATGGCCAAGAAATAAATCCTTCAGTTAAAATCAAGAAGGAAATGTCTAAGAAAAGGATCCAGCGCAACTATATAAACATAAAGGTCGAACCTTATCAAATTTTCGATTCTCAAAGACCTTCATGCACCCAGTTTTGTACTCCACCAAAGAATCCCTTTCCACCACAGCCAACTTTAGCAGTACCTCTGCAGCTGCCTTCCTGGCTGACCAATCCTCAGAACTAAGGAAACCCATTACAGATGGAACCAAAATTTTCAGTGCACCAGCGCTCTTTGCCCCACCCACTCCAACCACACTCCCAATCAGGGTCAAGATTCCAGACTTAGCCTTAAATGCATCAGATTTCAGCAACCTCTCGAATCTTGGCAGCAGCTTCCCCAATTTCGCTGGTTCAGGATTTGGTGCTGAATCAACTGCAGAAGCTAAGCAGAGAGCAGCCCCCATTTGAGCATTTACCTCTTGTTCCGTGAAGAGTGCATCTGCAATTTGCGCACGATAGAGTGTCAGCAAAAGGCAGTTTGTTTATGGCTTTTTGCAGCAAAAATCCTCGAGTCTAAACGGCCAACCAATCACGAGTCAAATCCCATACAGATTTGCCCAAAAAAGGAAAAAGTCTCAGATCGGAAACGTTGCAAGTTTATACCATGGTGTCAAACGAAAAAGAACCATTTCTCTCAAACCTCAAGATACACGATCAATGACCGGTTTCCTTCATTCTAAATGTATCATATATATTTAGCTTCTTGGATGGCAGCCATTCATAAGGTGATTTTCTCTACAACACATCAAATAGCTCGATTCTACAGATAAAAATTCATTATACTTAAAAAGTAAGTAAAATATATATCAGATCAACTGAAAAAAAAATTATTGCCAAAATAAGTTATATCGTATCAATTTGATCTAGTAATTTGAGTAACGATATTCCTACCAGAAAACGCTTTCACGAAGGACTCGAACGAGGGCTTAGTGATATGTGATGCGATGGCAGATGCGGTGTTGACGCAAGCGGATCGCACGGCAGAGTCGGGATCGCGGAGACGGCGCGTGACGGTGGAAAGCATCTTCAACAGATACGGGGAGAGCGTGTTTCCGTAGGTTAGAGATAGCGTAGCAAGCAGGTTCACGCATTGCTTCCTCACGGGAGACTTGTCGGCGGCGTCGGTGGACTGTATACAGGACAAGAAGATCGGGAACGACGGAGGATCCAGAGACCGCGCAATGGAGTCCAGCTCGGAGACAGCGACGGCGTAGGTATCGCGGTCCGAAAGCTTCGTGAGGCAGATCAGGACCCGCTGCTTCAGGCTCTGAGGCGGCAGAGCAGCGACTGAGGCAGGCGGCATTGCTGCAGCAGATCGGTGAGATTCTTGGCGCGTTGGTCTCAGGGAAGGCAAAGGAAGCTACTGATCGGGCGGGGGAGATTTCGGAATCTCCGGCATTTCGCCGGCGTTGTCTGTGGCGCCCATTTCCGTTGGCGGTTTATCAGCGGTGTGGTGCAGCTGCTGATAGCGCTTTAGTTTAGACCTGTTAAAGCGTCGAGCTGTCTCTTACCTTTTAAACTAAACCAAACGAGAGACTCCTGGTGGAGTAGTCACGAGAGAGCTGGTACAACGACGTTGTTTAACATTTAATATTGGATTATGCAAAGAGTCAAATTGGACCTACCAATCGGTCGATTATTCAAGAATGTGTACAAGAACATGTTCCCTAATGAGATCATGGTACATCGACCGAGGCAGTTCGAGTCGGTGACCAATATTATTTATTTATTTATTATTTGTGGTTAAATTTTGATAATTTTATTTTGTTTTTTATTAATCCATAATATTAAATAAAATGTGTTGGGAAAAATGTTGAGAAAGCAGAGATAGGTTCACCGAACTAGGGAGTGGGGCCCACACGTGTTGTGACTTGAGATCCATACCCTCCAATCGCCCCTCGTCCATGTGACTCGCCACCTAATGGGCTTCCAGCTTACACCTCACCCTTATTTTTAATTAATAAATTAAAAATTAAAATAAACACCAATTTTCATGATTTTGCAAGGGTTTGGGGAGTTTATTTATTTGATATAAGATAATATTTTATTTAATTCCTATATTTATTTTTAATTATATAATTATCATATTAATCATAAATATGGGTAAAAAATAAATATATATTAATGTTTTGTTAATAAAATAAATTATAAAATTAGATTGAATAAAATATAACCAAATTATAAAGAACATTTAATTTATTATTTTTAATTAAATATTATATTATATCAAATTATATCAGTACATATCCATATCAATTATAAATTATTAATAATATATTATATATATTCAAATAGATAAATATCATAAAATTCCTAATTATATTGCTACATAAAAAGAAAAATAATTTAGAAAAAGTTAAAATAGAATTATATTTCCTAATTATATTTATAAATATATTGTAATAAAATATTATATATTGATAATAAAAATTATTAAGGGTAATTAGTATAACTATTAAAACTTTATAAAATCAAAATATTTCTCAATTTTATAAAATTTGAAATTTTATTTTAAACTTGCTCTAAAATACAAATTTTATACACTTTTTATTTAAAATTTTAAACTTAAATTAAACAACTATTTATAATTTAGATATTATTTTTTCAGCGAGTAAAAAAATTAGTATACAGATGAATATTTTTCCTTTATACTTATATTTAATATAATTTATTTTTTAGTATAAGATTAGGTAAGTGTGTTAGATTACTTATTTTAATAATATGTGAAAAGGTTGTAATCGTTATAATATTATAAAAATATAAAAATTATTTATTTTATTAAATTTAAAATTATATTCTTAACATATATAATTAAAAAATAAGTACAAAAATATGTTAAGAACAAGAATTTAAATTGTATCTAGATTCTTTATATATGGTAAGTCATCAATAGTCTATTTAGTCCAATTTTTGAACTATATATAGACTCCAAAATTGTAGAGTATAAATTACAATATTATATTTTAAAAAATTAAATAGTCAAGCGCAGATAATTAATGTTTTGGCGGAAGTTGAAACAATTATTGAGAGTGCAATAATTACACGTGGAGGAAGGACTCAGGAGGTCATGTGAAGTAACAGTGGAGCTATTAATTTACGGCAGTAAATGCAAGTCATTTAGGGGACACGTGGTCCATCGCCACCATGGCCCGGTAATTTCAACCGGGTCGGATTCCAATCTAATAAATTTTATCCGTACCGACCAGATCCATTGCATTTAGACAATAGGAGAAGTGAAGTGTTTTAAGTTTTTTTGATAACCTATCCAAATCTAACCTTGGATGGATGGGAGGGAATTAATGAAAAATAAAAAAAATATATCTAAATAAATTAATATTAATTATATTATATTATATTATAATAATAAGAGAAAATAAATATATATAATAAATTATGTTATATATATATTATACATTATTATGTATTCCATTTTTATTACATAATAATATCATACAAAATAAATGAATAATTTGTATATATAAATATTATATAATTATAATAAGAAAAATAATATATCTAACTAGCATATATACATTATAAATTATTTTCTATTATATTAATATAGAGTATTAATTTTAATTATATTATCAAATTAGTAAAATTATCGATATAATTTTTTTCTAATATTTGATAACATATTATATTTAAAATAAGAAATAAATAAAAAAGAGTAATGGTAATAGATAAAAGTGATAGGTAATCACATAAATAATGTTTTATTAATGAATAATTTAATCAATAAATTATATAAGAGTAGCATTTATTTATAACTCAAATTAAATATTATTTTAATAATATAACGAATAATCATTAAATACATAATAAAAACATATAATATATTATTAAATGTTTCAATAAAAAAAAGACAAAAACGATGTCTATCCACATTTGGGTCGTTTGATCCTTTGGATCTTTTTTTTTTTTTTTATACTTTGGGATCATTGGAAATGTGCTCATTTTTGATTGGTTTTGTGTTTAATAAGCTCAATGGTTTGGAATGGTATTTAATGTATTAAATATGAGTTTTTAAGTATTTTTATTATAGATAAATTAGTTATAAAGTAATTTTCTTGATCATTTTATTATGCAATGGGTAAAACTATTTTTTCATTAATATACATGTTAGCAATATATATATATATATATATATAACGGATAGAATGCAATAGATAAGTTTTTTTTATTGTTGAGAAAATGTTACTTCATTATTAATTTTGATAGACAATATTTTTTTCTTTTTTTTAATTTTTTAATCTCAAATATATAATTACCGAGATTAAATGCTTCATTATGTGAGATTTCTTAGGATACTAATAGGATATTTGAGTACTAAAATATGATTCTATTAGTTCGGGTGCATGTACATAATTATTAATTCATTAGCTTTCATTATTTATAATAATTCTAAACTCGATATCTATATTATTTTATTATTTGTAAAATTACACTATAAGAGGGCATGTCATGAATTAGCCACATGGAGTTAGATGGAAGGAACATTGGATGCAAAACGACGATAGGGTGATGATGATCAAAGGGAATGTACCTTGCATTGTCGGTCGGTCCATAGATACTTAGACATGTGTTTGATGTCTTTTATGTTTTCTTGGAGTGAATGTATGTATATGTGTATATATCATTTAGGGGGTGTGAGTTCAAGCTATAGGTGTCTAGTGAGGAGTAGGAGAGATGATATTTAGGCCGACATGCTAACATGGGAAGAGTGGGGTTGCCGCCACCCAAATAGGGTGGGTGTGTTTTTTTTTTGTGTGGAATTTTTGTAAAAAATTATAATTTGATATTAAAATATTTAAAAATAATATTTTCATAATATATTTTTTTACAAAAGATAATAAATTTGTATTATATGGTAAAATAAAATGATAATAAAAGGGTCATGCAAAGATGTTTTATCTTCCATAATTTTCAAATGCCCACATTAGTATTTGCCTTTGGTTTTGGAGAATATGGAGGAGGCAAGTAAATGCTTCTTACAAAGGAAGTCCACTCATAAAATAATGAGAAAGTGGGTGAAATGGCATTTCATGATAAGGCATCCTTTCATATGGGTTTGGAATGGGATGGGGATATAAAGTGTGGTTTAATCTATGTTACTAATAAGGGGATAAGAAAGGGAGTTGGTCATGTAATAATGTGTGCACTTTTCAACTTATACACTTGGGCATGTCATACCATTTTTATATGAAATGACTTTATCATAGCTTTATATAAATATACCTTAATTCCAAAAAGAGAGAAATGTAAAGAAAATGAAGATAGAATAAGTTGGTTTATTTCCCAAAAAAATATTATTTAATTTAGATGTAAAAAAGGTAAGAGAACTAAAATAATTATTACTCCTATTATTTTTTAGCAAAAATATTATGTATTAATTATGTAATTAAACTTAACAAATAGTTTGTTTCCCGTGAAAATAATTGTACCCGTATTTAAACTCTTCTTCTTAGTCCGTTCCAATTCCATCACTAAATTTATATTTTAAATTTGGTGTGTGATTCGAAACTAAATTGATTATTAAATTTATGTTTGATCGAATTTAATATTTTATATATTTTATAAATTAAAATTTTTATGATATTTTTTCTTTTAAATATATAATATATTATTAGTAATTTTAAAGTAAATGAATATTTAGTTAGAGTGGTATCACCTATTTCACTTTAATATGAGGTTAGAAGTTGAATATTAAATAACTAATATTCACAATTTATTAAAATTTTAAGGTTTTATTGTTTTATTTTTTATTCTATTTTCAAGATTGAATTATAATAATAGTGAATATATTAATCAAAATAATATAGATAGTATCAATACTATATATATAATTTATAGCAAAAAAATTAAAATAGTTTATAAATTTTATTTCACAAGTTTATAAATGTTTTTTTCCACTTAGTGTCTCTGCCTTGTTGTTGGCATGGGTATACTTTCCCATGCATGTCTCTAATCCAGTTGTACATGGTTGAATATAATTTCTATTTAAACCTAATTTTGGTATATTTTTCATTACTCTAACCTTTTATTTAATTCTTAAATATCAGTCTATTCTATTTCAAAAAGTCAATTCTAATCCTATTACTTAATTTATTATTAAGCCTTTTTTACACTTGCGTAGTTCATTTCGTCGATACGTCATTAGTCTTATTCTCCTAAAAGAGACCAAATCACTTTTATCCTAATCTTAGCCCCTTTGTAATATGTGTACAATATACCTCATTTTTATGAAAATGGTAAAGGGTTTAGGAACTCATTCCTCTCCCTACACGCCTATCTTATACTACCTGTCTATTCTCGTTTTTTAAAAAATTATTTGGGATATTTTTCGTTTTTTAATAAAATATTCTGTGACACTTTTTCTCGATTTTTCAAGAATATTTCCAAGAGTAGAATAAAAAGTCGAAAATCACACTTATCATTATAGTTGAAACTTTTTTATCCCATAATATTTCCATTTGTCGAGTAAGGTATGATTCTTTTATACTAATTATCAAATTACTATATATAAATCAAGTAGAGTATTGGGTAAATGTGGATATTAACTTAGTTATCCTTACGTGCTAGCTATTGAATTACAATTTTATCCTTTAAACTCGTTTTGCTCTGGCTCACATGTGTTGATAAACTCGTCACGAGTAATCTATTTTCGTTATTTAATTTTACTACTCTAGTTTTATACCCTTATTGGGTTACATTTACCAAAATTACTCAAATTGTCCTAACTTTTTCACTTAAATTTTTAATTTTTTCCCTTTTACATTTTAATTCCTTAACTTTCCAAAAATTATTATAATAATCTTATATTTTTCATTTAAAAAAAACTTACTCTTTATTGAGTTTATTTTAGGTCTCCTGACCTCATTTGAGTACAGAAATTCTATTTTGGCTCAACTTTTTTAATATTTATAACTTTACCCTATTTTTTATAAAAGTTTTATTTGGTTCCCAATCCTCTTTTAAGCTATCTTTTCGGGTTTCCAAGTTATCTCATACTTTATATCATGTCCCTGTACTTCTAACAACCCTCATTTAGATTCTCATTTTTCTAAAATCACATTTTACCTCTATACTTTTCAAAAATAACGATTTAGTCCCTCAACTTTTATCTATTTTAAAATAGTTATATAATATCTTCCAAAAATATTTTCTAGTCCCATTATCTTATTCCCGAGATCCCCATGGTTATTTTTTGGCCAGACTCGACCGGATTAGTTTCATTTTGACCATGATCAGACTAGGAAAAAAGACCCGAGTCAAATTTTATTGGGAAACTCACCATAGAGAAAGTGATGATGACCAAAATCGTGGGATTGGATTTGGATGGATGATGAATTTTTGGATACCTTTATCACCCTCTAAGTCAGTTAGAGTCACATGTTATACCCAATTTACAAAGCTCCATTAGAAATAGAGAGATAGCATAGATTTGGACTGAGAGGACATTCAAGAATAAATTTGGGTTGTGATTGACCGTCGAGGAGTAAATGGGAAAGTTGAAAAACACCTCTCTTGTTTAGAAGAAACATCAGTGCCAAAAAGAGGTGTGTTTGGAAAGCTGACCTCCGTATAGTTCTAAGGACACCAAATGGAGGAAATTGCGGCCAAACATCTACCGGGGAATGACCAAATTTTATATAGGGAGCGTGTGGGACCAAATGTACATCGCCCCATACGCTTACCTTATTAGATAATACCTCCGAATACTCCACTTTTTATTTAAATCCCATCGGGGGCTATATGTTATATATTACCGACGAAATTGGGTATACATGTCACAATCCGAGCTTAAGTCGGGGGTAGCGAACTGATTTCTCCAAATAAATTAGTCGATTTTAATAGTTTATTTATCGATTCAACCCTAATTCAAAAGGTACAAATATTTTACCGAGACCTCACTCGCACTGTATTCACATCCGATTTGGACCCCATGAGGTCGAGTCAGATCCATTTAGGTCGAGTTTATGGACAATAATTCCAAGTTGTTAAATAAGATTTTATTTAATTATATTAGTTAAATACTCTATTAACAATTTAGATAAATAATAATAATAATAATGAAATTAGCAAATATTATTTAAAATTAATTATTATTTACATAATATTATATAAATATATTTATGAGATATATATATATATATATACACTTATTTCTATTGAGGGGTTCGATACACTAAACAAAAAAATAATAATAGAAAATTCTTAATTAAATTAAATAATGAAGTGTTTGGATGGAAGGATTGGATAGATTTGGAGATCAAGTTTTTTTTGGAAGTGTTTGTAGGGGGGGGGGTGTGAATTGATATATTTGAAATTATTAAAAAATTTTAATAATATATAGTTGGAGTTGAAGTTAAATGAATAATTATTAATAAAAAAATTAGAAATATAAATATATTATTTTAATTAAATTAAATAATTTATTACTTAATATATATAATTACATTATATTAAATACATTTTATAAAATAATTTTTTATGTATAATATTTGTATTATATAATTTTATATAAAGATTATTAATATATAAATTTATTTAAATTATATAAAAATATAAATAAATAAATAATAATAGGATATTAAAATCATTTAAAAAATAAATAACAACTTATTGGCTATTGTCTCGTGTAAATAAAGTGGAAACCACTAATTTTTTTTATCAAATTAATAATTAATTTACCACTCCAAACTACTACACTACAAATCTCTCCAAATTATTTAAAAAAAATTAAATAATTTTTTTTTATATTGCAAACTCCCAACCAATTATACCCTATAGCCACTTTGGATGGTCTCCTGTGACTTGAAAGCAATAGTAAAACCCAAAGGGACAACTTCCCTCTCTTTCTTTGGTCTCCCATCCCTTTTGCTTTTACCACTAAGCTCTCTTTCCCTTGTCCATTAATAATCTACATCAATGGGTCAATTGACGCCCCCACAAGGTGGTCCCTCTTAATTATTATTTTTTAATAATTTTTCTCTTAAATATTTGTGCAAAAAAATAGTTCTTATGTTATTTTCTTCCTTTTTGGTCAATAATAACACTCAAAGATTTTCATTCAGGGCTTCTTATTGGGCTTACTTGAGTTATGATAATATATATGGGCCAATATGAAAACCCGAGATAATTTAATTGGGCCATATTATTCTGTATATATTGTTTGGGCTTCTTATTGGGCCTGAGAGGGGAGTAGTGCTTTCTTACTCGCCGTGGAAGATTGAAGATGGGACCGCAACCGTGGCAGGGATCGGCGAGGGTGAGCTTCGTCAATGGAGGAAGAGAAGGCGGCCGCGTACTACGATGAACTGACTCGGAAGGGCGAGGGAGCCGCGAGGTTCAAGCAAGGCCTAGGATTCTCCTCCTCAACCGCTGCAGATGGCTCGGGTGCTCCGCCTGCGAGAGGATCGGCCTTCGTTGCTTCGTCGTCGTCCTCCTCCTTCCTGAGTGGCTTTGTCAGAGCCTCGAGCCCTACGACGGCGTCGAACCTGGAGAAGCAAGCTCAGCTTGAGTCCGTCCAGAACAAGCTCAGGAAGAAATCGGACAGGGACAGCGGTAGTAGTGATAGGCACCGTGATGCTAGGATTTCTGATGGAAGACGCCGGTCGAGGAGCAGAGAGAGGGATCGAGACATGGACAGGCATTCTAGGAGGAGGAGTCGGAGTAGAGAGAGGCATCGAGACAAGGATCGAGACAGAGAGCGGGGTCGTAGGAGAAGGAGCAGGAGTCGGAGTCGAAGTACTTCACCCCGGAGATCAGGGAAGAGGCGGAGTTTATCGCCACGAGATCGGAGGAGGCCGGAGAGGGAGAAGAATGACGGTGCAAAATCGAGAGATTACTCAAAGCTGATTGATGGATACGATCGGATGGTATTGCTTCTTACAACCGTTCTTGTGTTTCATTTCTTCAATTATTCCTCGTAGATTAGGTCAATGGAGATTCCTTCATTTATCTGAAGCTTATGTGTCATCCTTTTCGCTTTGATTAGACTCCGGCTGAAAAGGTTAAAGCCAAGATGAAACTTCAGCTTTCTGAAACTGGTAAATCCTCCGATGAACTTTTCCGACTGATCAAATGGGAAATTTGTGGACCTGGTGAAATTATTTTGCTATTTGCATTTTTTAAAACTTCATGGCGCTAATCAATTTTCTGAAATTGCTGCTTCCCTAAAGATAAGAACTTTGGGCATTTCTCTTGATTGTATTGTCATCTGCCTCCTTTGCAGCTGAAAAAGATGAAGCCAACGGAATGGGCTCTGGTTGGGAGAGGTTTGAATTCAACAAGGATGCTCCCCTTGATGATGAAGAAATTGAAGGTTAAAATCACTTGCCTGATAAATATATAGCTACTTGGAAAAAATGAATTTAACAATTGAATCCATTTTCTTTAGTTTCTCTTTGCATAGCAGGTTTTCTTTGATGTTTATGAACTTGAGAGTAAATGCTTCTTTCTATTTTAAAGGTAGAGAAGTCATGCACATGCCACTCTTCCCTATTTATGCAATTCAATTGCTGAAGATGATGCTACTTAGTCAAACATATGAGCCAAAGCTTCCAATTTATGGCTATAGAATTATTTGGCAAAATTGAATTCATTTTCTTTAGTTGCTCCTTGCATAGATGGTTTTCTTTAATGTTTATGAACTTGAGAGTAATTGATTCTTTCTGTTGCATAAGTAAGACAAGTAATGTACATGCCACTATTCTCTATTTATGCAGCTGCTGAAGATGATGCTACTCTAGTCAAACATATGGGCCAAAGCTTCCGATTTACGGCTATAGAGGTACTACTATAATATACTCTTTTGGAGTGGTGGTCATTTCCATTCTGGAAACAAGTGGCTTTCATAATGAATATATTGTTTTGCCTTTTTGTTGTCTTCCTCCTCTAGGCTAGGAGAGAGGAACAGATCAAAGTTGCACATGATGAGGCCATGTTTGGATCTTCAACACCTGTCCCAAAAGATGCTGAAGATGCAAATGTGGAAGTGGAGAGCAATGTTGAGGACGAGGATAGCAATCCTGTGACAAACCTCTTAAGCGATAAGGTAATGAGTGATAATTGATTGTACAATATTGTTCTCAGGCACCTCTACTCGAATATGGACGATGAGAGTCATTGTTTATGTTGATGAAGGTTTTGGCTAGGCAGCAAGGTTCATGGCGAGACCGAGCTCGGAAAACATGACTGAACACTTAGTCGATGGGATTTCATGTTCCTATGGGGATCATTGAGAATTGCATTAGACAATATTTCAGCAGTGCAGGAAGAAGATATTGGAGCAAGCGAGCTGATCTTACTTGATGGTAAAACTTCCTGACAGTTGCAACCGACTTTGAGATTCTGATCATCTTAGTTTACAATTCATCCTGCTGTTGATATCACATGTTCCTGTGGAAGAGATGGAAATTGTTGGGTGAACAATGTATCATGTTCTTGTTTGAGATGCATAATTGGACCTCTGTAGTTTTGTTCTGTGCCACATAAGAACCTACATGCTGACATGGTTGATCCCCTTGTATTCCGATACACTGCTCATTGAAGCCATGAAAAACTTGGCAGGCGTATCAAATTACCATTTATCAAGGAGTTGCAGAAGGCTGCCAAGAGAGTCATTGGTCATTGTCTGAACAAGCAACCATTTGAAGCTGAAGAAGTGGATATGATGACTGAACTGAACCAAAGCTTAATTCTGGTATATCTGATGATATTAGCCTTCCACATGCTCATTCATGTTTGGGCCTTATCGGGCCCGATACAAAGGCCCATTTCTGCCACGTGCTCGACTGATGGCAGACCAGACGAAGCACACGCGCAACATTTCCTTTTCAAATTTCCCAAACCCGCGAAATGCTGTGCGCCTATGCGTTGGGACTTGGGAGATCTCTGAGCTGCAATCCTCTGCTTTGCTTCATCTCCTCCAAGCTTCGGTCCTTACATTCCAGTTCTGCCTCGAAGGATGTACAGGGACACTATGCTTACAGCAGAAAGCAGAAATCCCTCGCCCTTCTCTGTACCAGGTACTCCCCCGCTCTCTTATCCCAGTTTTATTTTTTAAAATTATAGTCCTTCGATTTTGGCAAACACTCAGATTTCAAGTCGGTTTCGTGCAGCTTCTTGAGCCTCTACAACCATTGAGATACTGTATGCCCTGTTTGAATTCTCTCCCCAAAATTATAGGTTCTCAATTGTATGACTTGAGTTTCTTCTACTGTATGCAAAAGTTCAGGTATGGCCCGTAAGTCTTTGATGGAAACTGTCACAAAGTTCAGTCCACATTTCAATTGCAGATGCTCAGAAAGCCATCGAGGATGTACGAGAAGTAGCAGTTCCAGATAATGTATGATAGATAACAAATGCACAGATTCAGATCGATCAGAAATAGGCTATAACAATGCTGAATAATAAGAGATTGCTGTCTGAAGTCATACTATGGCAATTCCTCCATAAATTGCCTTAAGGTTTCTGCCTTTCCCTTGGTCTCAGAAAGCAATAAAGAGATAAGAACATGATGTTCTATTGATAGAAAAACAAAAACCTATCTACATAAGACTCCAAGATTCAGGGCAGTAAAGCGGCTGACTATACTTTAAGCTGCAACAAATAACAATGGTTCTTGTGGAATCAGACGGATGGGAAGTACTTGTTCAGATTGAAGGGCAAGGAGTAGAACTCTTCGCTCCTTGTATCGCCCTTGAAGGATCGGAACTTGTCCCACCAGTGTTTCCCTCGGTCTTTCCTGATCGCACTGTCCTTTTTGTGCAGTGTATTGTCAAGGAAGTATGCCAAGCAACCCGCGACAAGGGGCTCGGATGAGAAAGGGACATTGACCATATCATTGAACTGCCAAGCAAAGTAAGTGAAGCAATTGCAATCAAATATCATATGTGAGGGCCTCTCCTTTAACAACCTATTACTGGTTACAGGAAGGATAGGCATCTTGTCATTTAGACAACTGGATGGACTGCAGGACCAAATTCATGATATCAAGCTTGCTTGCTTTCTCATCAGAATCTTTACTCAGAATGTGAAAAACTTGTATGGGGGAACTAGAAAAGCCTATAAGGTTGAAATATGAAGCTCGGTGAAGGAAAGTTCTACATACCCATCTTGCACTGGTGTGAACTGGACCATAACCATTGAGTACTGTGTAGTCATTGAAGTAATGTGCCACAGACAAGCCCATGAACACGGAGAAGCCAAGGATGAACTTGGTCCGGAAGCTGTTCAGGTTGCAAAATTGAAGAAAGCTCACTCCTACAGCACCTGCTCATCATAGGGCAAGGGAAGTTGAATCTTATAGTGGATTAAGGATCTTCCCTGGTCATATAAATCAACTTTTATGAGTATGCAGATAAGGTTGACTGAAGACCAACTTACCCACATAAGCAAAGAAGATGCAGTATAGGGCAGTTACAATAGGCACAGGAATTGATGCAAACACAGCTCCAAATTTTCCTGCATAAGGCAAGGATCAAAGTTTCTGTGGTTGTGTGATTATTGATCAAAACATTGAAAGGTGGTCAACATACCGAGAATGGAGAAGAAGATCATGAACCCGGCAGATATTTGAATGACCCTCCGGCTCCCCACACGGGTCAGTGCCAGAAGACCCGCATTTTCTCTGAAGAAAAGCATCAGCCAACTTAAATTTTGTAATTTGGAGCATTTTTCAAGCTAGAAAGGCTGGTAGAGATATCTTACACTGAAACGGAACAGCCATTTCCTGTTCCAAATAGTCCAGACACCAGAATGCCAACACCCTGGGGATATTAAACATCAGTGGGCTTACCCGAAAAAAGGTCTCATTGGCTCGAGAAAATTTTGATGTTCTACATTTATCATCTTCAAAGATGCAAAAGATGAGAACTTGATGGATGTGCACTTCCATTGATGATTCCCTAGAGAATCTACTGCAATAACAAAAAAATTACCTGCCATCCAACTCCTCGACTGAGGACTGATGGGGGTAGTGGAGTTGCACTTGCTGACCTTGATACCGCGATAAAAGCACCGGTGGACTAATTATGGAAGTTTTCCAAGAGAAAGAACACAATTGAGTATTCCACTAAGAAGCAACTGACAATACAAGAAAGTGATAGTGTCCAGTTGCAAGTTATGAATTGCTTTCTACAACTATGGACAAACATTCATCAAAGTATACACACAGCAGGAGCAGAAAGTAATCCTCCAGTTGGAATTACAGTAATGCCCATAATATTTTCTGCCTGCCTATAAATAAATGAAGATTAACAGCTTTTTCTAATCACTCAGGATGAACTAGAAGATGGGATGCACTACTTCTGGTGAGATGGAAATGGCATACTATTCATATTGCTAGAAAGAGTGGAAATAGAAGGGCTATTCAGGGGAGTAAAGACTCATAAAAGGCTAACTTGTTCTTGCTTTCTTTTTGCTCTTGCATATCATTCACAATAAGAATTAGAAGCATGCTGGTTAGTTTGAATCATCTCTCAACACTAGGGAAGCCATAATCAAACCTCAACAAGAGTCACAAAAGAGGCCATCATCATTGCAAATGCTTCACCAGCGTCAAATGAAGGTGGCCCCCATTGAAAGGGGTAAGGGACTCTTATCCTGCAATGCCAATTTCTGGTCAAATTAGTTCCCAAATACAAACCACAAATTGCAAAAATACACAATACTTGCAGATTAATCAACTATACCCTCTGCTAGAATACCAAATGGCTTGAATAAGAAAAAAAAACTACTGAGAACTCTTTTCTCCCAGAAGTAGGCAGGTTGTAATGGGCAAGACACTTTTTGACAGCTACAAAAACGGCCTGAGTATATGGATGCTTCAGACTCTTCCAAATCTGTTATCATCTTCATGATGGCTTCAATGTCACCATTTATCTTACTTCCACTAGGAAATACAAGGGAGATATATAAGCCCTCACCATGGAGCAGCATCTATGAGACCGGACCGATCGGTGCGGCAGCTCACTTGAGTTTTCCGGGGTGAACCATTGTAGGCTCCACCAACAGTGAGAAGGTGGGCATAGATCCATACAACCACAACACAGAAGATGACAGCAAATCGATCAAACAGATTCTTCCCTGAGTGGATCACATGAGGCAGGTACTGCACGACAATCATTTTTACCATATTTAGCTTTCAAAGTTAGTAAAGCAGCAGGAGCAGAGTGAATTCAAATGGGGTCTTATCTTAAGGTTTAGTCAATAACATACCTGAGAAACAAAGACCAATAGAATAAGCTCTGGCAATCCAATCTCCACACATTTAGCAACCTGATAAAACAAGAGACCATTGATGTGCATCAAGATCTGTCCTGGCAGTTATTCATTGATCCGTACTTGAAATGAAGAACACTTACACCAGGAAAACCAAGCTCATAGAGCCCAAAACCAGCTAGAGCCACCAAAGGGACAGATGAAAGTGGGCTCAAGAACCTGCAAAATGTTCCTTTAGATGTTAAATAGTTGCAATCTTTCATCTCCTTTTCAGGACATGCAAAGGCCCTCACTGGCATTTCAAATAGATTGTGTGCCCTTAATGCCTTTTATTAACCCAAGAAAGATGAACTGACCTTGTAACATTACGCCAAAGCCCACTAAAGCCTAGAACAATCTGAAGTGTAGAAGCAACAATAAGGGATCCCTGAATTGCACGCATTGTGCTCTTGAATCTCTGAAAGTGCATCAGAATTGTAAATTAAACCTATGAAACTGGCAGAATGTTCAGTGTTGTGACTCAGTGCCAAAAGTGTATCCACAGTAAAATAAGATAAGCTTACATCCACAGGGTCAGCATCATCACTGAAGCGACCAGCAAGGATGATGGAAATAGTGGTGGGGACAAAAGTATAAGAAGCACCCATGACAGCAGGTAATCTTGTTCCAAACAGTGTTTGCAGTAATGTGTTTACACCAGCCACAAACAGCAATGTACAGATCACTTTTGCCTTCTCCTCCTGTTCCATGTATGTGCATGAAAACATAAATTTGATCCCTGAAGAGAGCATTCATGATCTCAGCATATATGGGCTTACATTTCTACCCCCCATCTGGGGCACAAGAGCTGTTGGAATGATGACAGTAGTCCCAAGCATCACCAGGAAATGCTGGAAACCCAGGAGAATGGCTTCAGCTGCACCAGAAGCCAAACATATGGATGAATTATCTCAGTCAGCACCTTTGGAAAACAGATCACATAACAGGGGCTTCAGAGGTTTCAGCTGAAACCTTAAGCCATGGAAGCTCATTTGATGCAGACAAACTTCTAAGTTATCTGACACTGATGAACCTGTGCAAAAATACCCAGTAATATAGCTCAGGGAAGGGACTCACGCCATGGAGGAGGGCTGGTAATGCAGTAGGAAACGTTAGGTAACTGATCCTTTGGTGGGTGTGGTTGTGGCTCCTCTGCCTTTGCTCCTCCACCTCCGCCTGCCATTGAACTGATTCCTCCTCTCTCTCTCAACCGATTTAGTCACTCTCTACAGTTTACAGTGCACCAGCGACAATCAGTAAATCAATGGGAGCTACAGCCCACAGATCCTAGAACACAAAAAGGGTGCAGAAAGATGAGCAGAAAATATGGAAAAGACTCCATCTGTAGAACGGATATATGGTTAGCAGAGAGAAAAGAGACAAATGAAAATAGAGATAGAAAGAAAACCCACTCAGATGGACTGTTGCAGAAAGCGAGTAGTGGAGAAGGATAAGAAGAATATGCAGAAAAAAAAGTGCAGAATCATGTGAATCTGAAGAGAAAAGGAGAGAAAGAAAACATGAGGAGAAGAAAGCCAGGAAAAGAATCAACCTTTTACTCACTTCCAGATGCAAAAAAAAACAAGTGGGGGAAAGACATCTCCTTGTGAAGCTAAAAAGGGTTCTCGAAGCCTACCTTTCTGGCTTCTGAGTATCAGTAGAGAGAGAATGACTTCAAAGTAGCAGTAGCAGAGGTGAAGAAGAAGAAGAAGAAGAAAGTGGAGAAGGTGAGGAATATTAGGGAGATGAAGAAGAGACAATGTAGAATACGGCAAGGATTAGGAAGGTCATGGCCAAAGGCAAAAGCAAGATAAACCGAATCTGCAGGAGGTTCTGCACCCAAAAAGCAGCGGAACAGAACAGGACAGGACCCCCACCCACCCCACCCCCGCCCTCTCTCTCTCTCCCCCTCCCAAATTAAGGAGAGGTCATAAACTCAGCATGTTCATGGCTTTCTGTCTTTAGTTAATTACACCGGAAGTTAATGCAGGGAGGAAGGAGACTCAATCATGCACACCCAGATCTAGCTATAAAAATGTGTTGACGCTGACAATGCATCCGTCACTCTGACCAGTCGGCTGGCATAGCAGTGACTCATCCATAACCTCCATTGATGGAAATCCTTGTCCTTTTCTTCAGTGTCATGCTGCCCCTAAGAGCTGATTAATTGATTAACCCCATCTACATAAAAAGGTGCGAGTTTTAGTTATACTTTAACTTCTAATCCTTACACTTCTTTTTACATCATTTTTGATCGAGAAATGCTCTTTTCATTAACCATATACAGTTCTTAGATTTGGGCCATATGCACATGGATGGATATATGGTAGGCCTAATTTGTCTTTAATCAACCTAACACCCTTTAATAGTGGGTTTAGGAATAAAGCCATCTCCATGTACAATAATGGTGTCTCCCTTTTTAAGTGCAACTCATAAATATTTCATTGGTGTCTCATTTAAAAAAATAAGTGTATTTAAATTTAATAATTAATGAATATTTTGTAGGTAAAATAAATTAAATTAAATAAAAAATGTGTTTTTGTAGGATAAATTATTTGCAATGGGCTGAGTCTACGATTAATTTGGGCCGGGCCCATAAAAATTGACTATTGCTAGGCCCAGATCGACTGGAGGAGGGAGGCGCTGAGATTGGCTGGTTCTTACTTATGCACGTCTCCTCTTCTTCTTGAAGGTTTCTTCTTCCTCGAGATCAGATCACAAGGATGGGAGCAGCGGAGCCCAACCTCGAAGAGTTCTTCGAAGACAAGAGGCCTCCACGAAATCCTCTTGTCCCCGTCGGTAAGCATCGCCGTTTTTCTCTCTCTTTAGGCCGATTCCGTTGTCGGAATTTCACAACTGCTCGTCGGCGGTCTGCTGATTATTGCCTTTATTCAGTTCGTGTGTTGTTCTCGAGATTAAATCGTGTTTGTGTATTGTTTATATTTTAAATTTAAGTAATCTGACAAGGTCAACTTAGTTTTAGATGTGATCTCCTGTGGAAACCTCTGCTGGCAATGTGCTTCATCTGAAGAGACGTATATTTATAATTTTTAGGGATTTTTGTGGAGGATAAAATATGGTGAACTTGCAGCACGGGCTGAGCAATGAACAAGAGAACCTTGGGCTGGTATTTGCTTTAGTTTTTAGTATGGGGATAGGGTGGTGATGGGGATTTGCAGAAGAGGTTGATGGTTACTCTCATTGTCTCTTACATGTGAATATAGAATCTGAAGATATATTCTTGTGTCAAAATAAATTTCCCGGTACCTCTAGATTTACAGTTAGTCATTGTCATTTCTCATTAGGATGATCCATGTTTGAGATAATGGCTTGAAGGGGTATTTTCTATTTCTTTTTCAATTGTGATCTTGGAGAATTAATAATCTTGAAACATTGTTCATATTGTTAGGCTATTTGATTTTATCTTTTACTTGCTCAATCTTTTTCCTCTTGTGCCTCAAATGCTCCGAAGAGTTAGGATTTTCGTTGCTTCTTGTTATGATGCAGCCATCTCCACATCCTTAAGCTGTGTGATGCAATACTAACTTGCAAGATTGAGTATCTTGGACCCAATTGTGGGATGATACTGACGTGTGCTTTGCTCCATGCCATACGCTTGGTAGAGGAGAATATTGAAATGCATCTTTTCAGAAGATTGATCGCATTTCCTCTTGCTATCTGCAGGTGCCCTAATGACTGCAGGGGTGCTTACAGCGGGTTTAATCAGCTTTAGACAGGGCAACTCTCGGTTGGGCCAGGTACTGATGAGAGCTCGTGTCGTGGTCCAAGGTGCCACTGTGGCCCTCATGGTTGGGACTGCTTACTACTATGGAGGCAACCCTTGGAAGAAATCAACCTAGTGACAATTCTCTTCTCATTGTGGCTACCATTGTTAGGGTAAAACATCATTCACAATCATGTTGTTCACATTCATGGCTTTGGTAAGTAATCTCTGCTGCTCCATCCCAGATTTTGACACTCTCGGGATGGTAATAAACGAACCCTTTGAAGGAGGATGATCCTCTTACAAGTCCTGATAGGTACTTGAAATTGCCAGGAGAGTTTCCCCTTTTTTCTTGAACTTATAATAATTGTCTTGCAAGCCATAGGGGATAGATAGATGATGAGTTGAAGTTGCATGTAAGCTATACAATGCTTGTATAATCCCTACTGGGCCTCTCAGGAAGCACAATTTTTGGGCATTTTTCACATGGAATCATGCCTTGAAATGTCCATCCCCTTACTTTTTGAAGGTTGCCTTCACCAAGCACTGTTTAGTTATATTGTGCCCTTTGTCTGCATGATTATATCCATCTTAGCGCTTCCTTTTCCATCTAAGCGGTATTTTTTTTGAGCATAAACATCTCAACCGGTTGCCTGTTGAGTAGACCCCCCGTTATGCCACGTCATCAGTTTTCTTCCTAACACGTCCCACGGGACAAACCATAGTCGGTGCCTTTCTCTCTCTCTGCGTCGGTTCTTCGCATTGAGATCTGAACAATTGGTTCCGTTTCTGGGAATTTCCAGTAGGAGTTCATCTGCAATCAGTCGGCACAGCATTCATCATTCACCTGTAAGGTAAGCGCTTCGCCTTGCCCGCCTTCATTTCCGGACTGCCACCTGATATGATCGTCTGAAATGAGAATCCGAGCTACGGGAACGTGGCTCCTCTATGAGATCTTCGACAAATGGCTACCGATTCTAGCTATTTAGCCGTCTTTTGACGCTCTTGCTCTCTTTCGCGGCAGATCTGTTCATGTGATTGAGACATGCTGAATCCGTTAATATCTTCCGAGTAATTTTACCGTCTGAGCATTTCTTAGAATGAACTGTTTTTGTCACTACCGGATGCCTATGTCTCTCGGACACGTATTCTGAAAGACTGGAGTGCATCTCTGCATTCCACGTGATGCAGTCAGCCAGATGGATATGTTGAATTCAATGATATTTGCTTGTTCTGGTCTTCCTGTTGTTTGATTGATTGCAGAATGATATTTAGTCGCCATTATATTTTCTGCAGGTCAGGCTAAATCTATGGGCAAAAAACATGTCATCTCCGAGCAAGGGAAGACGTATGGATGTTATGAAATTGTATTCTTACAGGATTCCTTTGTGTCATACCTCTAGCATATACTCCAGTTATTACACCACAACTCCTCTTAGATTCAGCTCTTTAGCATATGCTGAAACCATGGCTGCAAATGATTGTTTTGCTTTGAGGTGTGCCGCACATTGTTTCATCCAGGATGATGAGTGATTACAATGTGGTGACAAACAATGATGTGCTCAAGGATTTCAATGTGGAATTTCACGGGCGGAAAGAAAGTACATTATCAATGAGGCTACACTTTTTTCTTTCTGTTTCATCTGATATCATATCCATGTACCTTGTTTACTCTATCTTGTCATCTTCCAATGTCATCATAATGTGATTTTTAGGCTTGTACTAAGGTGGGGTATGGAAAGTTCATATTGAGCTGCCAGAATCATATCCCTATAATTCTCCTTCTGTGGGTTCATCACTAAGATATATCACCCAAATGTCGATCAGTTGTGAGCATTCCTCCTTATTTTCTTAAATCTTGCAATCAGATTCATCCTTGCTATCTAAAATTACTAATAGCCCAATCCTTCCTGTTTAATTTCTGGGAAATTTGTAGGTCTGGCTCTGTCTGCTTAAATGTCATCAACCAAAAATTGAGTCCTATGTTAGGTGAGTGCCTACATCCTTCAGATTTTCCTGTGGAAGGCAATAATATCCAATCTCTCTCTCTAAAGATTGTTGATGCAAACAGATTTTTATCACTAATAGTGGTGCTCAAATATTTTAATTCTTAAACACTTGAGTGAATAGTTCTGCTGCTTCTTTCGGGGTAACCATCTTCTTTTTTCTAATTGCTACAGATCTTTTAAATGTCTTTGAGGTGTTTCTTCCCCAGCTCTTGCTTTACCCGAATCCATTAGACCCGCTCAATGATGATGCAGCTTCCTTGCTTATGACAGACCAGAAACAGTACAATTTGAAAGTGAAAGGTGAAGCTTGTTCTTGTTTTCTTCTCTTGCTATATCTGATATAAATTTCAAATGGTGTTGCCTGCATGTCTTTATTTGCTTCAAAATGGAAATAGGAATAAACTTAAAGGGAACTTTGGCCATATGGCTGTTACTAATTGACAAGGTGTTGTAACCAAAGTGAGTCTGACTTCATCATATGAATCCTACCCGTACTGAGAAACAACTAATGTATATCTGTTGGTTTCAGCTTTAATGCAAGAAATAAAGGATACCTTTTCACAGTGACTTGAGCTTCTTCTGTTTGTTTCATGGTCTAACTATTAGAAGCATTCTAAAGCTCAACAGTTCCATCAAGCTTATATGAGTGATCAAATTCGTGAACTAAATTAAGATGAAAGATTTGTCAGTTTATATTTTACATGCAATATGATCAGATGGAAAGTTCTCTTTCCTAGGTGCTTAAGCTTTACTTGGATATGCCTGTAGATATTGAACATTTTTGTTGAAGAATTCTGGGAGTGATACCCAGAGAAGGAAAACATAGCCGGTCAAGATGAAGAAAGACAGTGATGATGGCGATATCAGGAGTGAAGAATGTGAATGGACTTGCGGGCCAATGACAAAAGTGCTACGAGGTAACGTAATAATAAAGTAAATTTTTAATTTTATAAATTAATAATATTTTTTTATTTTATCATTATTATTCCGATATCGAATAAATGGGAAGTTAAGTGTTTTTAGTTTAAACTAGATTTTCAGTATTGAGTTGGATACAATTTTTAATTATTGAGTTAGGTACTAGTATAAATTATATTAATATACAATAAATAGGATGGAAATATAAGTGTTAACCTAGTACTTAAAAATTTAAAAATTATTATTGATAATAAGTGGAATTTTTACATTCTTATAAGCTTGTAATATTTTTTTATTTTATTAAATATTTAATCTTATTATCAACGGTATATATATATTAACAGCATACGATGAAAAAATAAGAATTGGATCCGGAATTGAATCCGGACGGCACGAATAAGAAAATAGGAGTTAGATCAAATGGAAGCTAAATTCTGTCGGTACCAAAAATTGGAGCTCGATTCGGGCTGGGTTTATGTTTCCTTGCCATGGACTAAAACTATGTTAACATGTATCAAGTAGGGTGGAAATATAAGTGTTACCATGTCTATTTAAAATTTCAAAAATTATTATTGGAATTTTTATATTTTTATACACTTATAATATTTTTCTATTTTATTAAATATTTAATCTTATTTTTTAACGGTATATATATTAATCCGATGAAAAAATAAGAATTGGATCCGGACTACTCAAATAAGAAAATAGGAGTTAGATCAAATGGAAGCTAAATTCGGTCCGTACCAGAAATTGGAGTTAGACTTCACACGTTATTATCTCCTAATTCTAAATTTATTTCGGGTTGGGTTTGTGTTTTCTTGCTATAGAATAGGTACAAGTGTAAACTATGTTAACCTATAACAAGTATGGTGGAAATATAAGTATTGACCCATATCAATTTTAAAAGTTATTATTGATAATTAGTGAAATTTTTACATTCATATAAATTTATAATATTTTTTTATTTTATTAAATATTTAATCTTATTATCAACGATATATATATTAACCGCGTTGAGTTATTCGATAAAAAAAATAAAAATTATATTAACCGTATTAAATTATTCAATGAAAAAATAAAAATTGGATCCGGACGATTAGGAATTAAATAAAATGGAAAATAAATACTGTTGGTACCAGAAATTGGAGCTAGACTCAACCCGTTATTATCTTCTAATCCTAAATTTATTGCGGGTTGGGTTTGTGTTTCCTTACCCTGGATTAGATTGAAATTTTTTAGATCTAATTTTAATTAAAATAAATAAATATTAGTAGATTAAATTATTAATTTTATTTCTTTTAAAAATACAATATTTTACTATATAGGTTATGTATGGAAATTTTAATAATGTAGGAACGATTATGGAAGAAAATTAATTAATTCATTACCTTTTTTGGAAATTGAAATAATTATGTATATTATTGTTAATAGTGAATTTAGTTGTGCATTATTTTATGAGCGATGACGGACCGGCCGAGTTAATGCCATTTTGAGCATTAGAGCTGTTCAGTAGACCCCACTTTCTGATTCTATGTACCACATCATAAAAAAGGTTACACGTCCGCTTTCTGACAATAGACCGGAGGCTTCTGTCTACACTACTCACAGCAGAAGGTGTGGGTGAAGAGGCCGGTTTCTCGGCGATGGACGCGGCATCTGCGGCGGCGGCGGCGGCGGCGGCGGTGGTGGAGAGGCCGACCGTCCGAGTATCGAACATCCCACAGACTATCGCGGCTTCGGGCCTCCTTGCATACCTCGAGTCCCAGCTCGGCGCCGGCTCCGTCTTCGCTATCGAGATCGTCTCGGACCACCGGAACTGGAAGTCTCGGGGCTTCGGCCGCGTGCAGTTCTCCTCACTTGAATTCAAGTCCATGGCCCGGTCCCTACCTCTCATCCTTAAATCCTGCTTACTGAAGCTTTCCGACACCTTCGATGACATCATTCCAAGGCCGGTACGCGCTCACCACCGAGTCGAGGGTAGCGTTGTCCATCTAGGGTTCATGGTTGAGGAGGATCGGATGTGCGAGCTCGAAATCTGGAAGGATGTTAGGGTTTGGGTGATGCCGGAGAAGCGGAGGGTGGAGTTTTGGGCCGGGAAGGAGGCGGATGCGGTTTGGAAGAACAAGGTCGAGATAATGTTCGATGATATACTGGAGAGTGTCGCTTTCTGTTTGGGCGGTGGTGAGAAACTGAATGCTCTGCTCTTGAAGGTCTGTTCTTTTGTAATCACTGCAAATGCCAGCAACCTTTCGTTTTCTTTTTACTATCACATATCAGTTTATTACTCCTTATAAGTAATATCTGTTGGCTTCTCTGATTGCTTAAAACCAAAATTGTATACAATGCTGGAGCTGGAACTAGTTTTTGGGGCTGTGTATATTCTCCTTACTGGTGTGTTATTAGACTCCTTTTATTTAATCTGTTGCTTGGTTTTCTTTGGCAGTTTAAACATGGACCACGGATCTATGAGAGGGTTTCTGGACCTGATGTAGCATCGAAATTCCGGTCTGATCGGTACCACATTTGCAAGGAGGATTTTGATTTTGTCTGGGTCCGAATGACTGATTTTACTTCTTCCAAGTCGATCGGGCAATCAAATTCCTTTTGCTGGGAAGTTGGGGAAGGGGTGCCAGCTTCAGAAATTTTCTCGAGCTTTCCGTATTACAAGGAAGTGCACATGGATCTTGTTCTCGATGAGGGAGAGGATTTCCACTCGTCGTCTGAGACAGTTCCTCTTGTGGATTGTGATGAGGGCCCTAAATTGGATTATGAGATAATGTTCCAGCTCAACAGTCTTGTGCACACCCAGAAGATTAGCTTATCAGCTGCTTATGAACTCATGGACACTCTTGCCCCCTTAGATGTGGATACTGCTGTTTTGGCTCTCCAGAAGCTTCATCTGCTAAAGGTCACCTGTTTCAACCCTGTCTCATTGGTGAAGACTGCATCACATCTCCTCAAGAGAAACAATAAATGTCTCCCGTCATCATTTTACAAGAGTTTGACCGATTGTAATGTAATGAACTGCCACAGGGCTCTGATAACTCCATCAAAGATTTATTGCCTAGGGCCTGAATTCGAGTCCTCTAACTATGTGGTGAAGCACTTTGCTCAGTTTGCTGCGGATTTCATGAGAGTTTCCTTTGTCGAGGAAGATTGGAGCAGGCTGCCACCAGATGCCATTTCTACAAGCATTAAGAATGGTGTATTTGCAAAACCATATAGAACCAAGTTATATCATCGGGTACTGACTATTCTCCGTGAAGGAATTGTGATAGGAGGGAAAAGATTTCAGTTCCTGGCTTTCTCAGCGAGTCAGCTCAGGTCAAACTCTGTTTGGATGTTTGCATCCAATGATAAAGTGACTGCTGAGCAGATCCGGGAATGGATGGGGTGTTTTAATAAGATTCGTAGTGTCTCCAAATGTGCCGCGAGGATGGGTCAACTGTTCAGCTCTTCATTTCAAACTTTCTGCGTCCCAGTCCAAGATATTGAGATTATTCCTGATGTTGATGTCAACAAGGATGGTATTTACTATTGCTTTTCTGATGGGATTGGAAAGATTTCTCTCACTTTTGCCCGCCAAGTTGCTCAGAAGTGTGGAATGTCGGATACCCCTTCAGCATTTCAAATTCGATACGGTGGCTACAAGGGTGTGATTACTGTAGATCGTGACTCTTTCCGGAAGCTATCTCTTCGTGGGAGTATGCACAAGTTTGATTCTGCGAACAGGATGCTCAATGTGACCAGTTGGAGCAATGCTTTGCCATCTTACTTGAATAGGGAGATCATTTCTCTTCTCTCAACCCTAGGAATTAAGGATGAGGTGTTCTTGGAAATGCAGCAGAAACAGTTGCTTGCTCTGGAAAATATGCTTACTGACAAGGAGGTAGCTTTGAATGTCTTGGAGAGTTTAAGTGGCGTAGATCAGAGGAACATATTGGTGAAGATGTTGCTTGCCGGATACCAACCAAGTGCCGAGCCTTACCTAACAATGATGCTGAAAGCGCATCATGCAATGCAATTGGCTGATTTGAGGAGTAGATGTCGAATTCATGTCCCGGGGGGTCGCGTACTAATTGGCTGTTTGGATGAGACCGGTCTGCTTGAATATGGCCAAGTCTATGTCCGAATTACACTCACTAAAGAGGAGCAGAATAGCGGTGAACACAAGTTTTTCAAGAAAATTGATGATGTAACCTCAGTTCTCCTCGGAGATGTTGTAGTCACAAAGAATCCCTGTCTCCATCCCGGAGACATCAGAGTGCTTGAAGCTGTTTACAAAGTGGAGTTAGAGGATAAGGGGTTGATGGATTGCTTGGTCTTTCCCCGGAAAGGAGAAAGGTATGATTTGCTCGTCTTCAATGGTGATGGTAGATATTGAAAAGGGGAAAAATACCGCTTTATGGGCTAATAATCTGGTCCTTTGGCATGTGTTAGGTTCATTTTCTTATGGTTTGCTGTTTCTTTTTAATATTACATTCACAGGCCTCATCCAAATGAATGCTCTGGAGGTGATCTTGACGGAGACTTATTTTTCATAAGTTGGGAGAAGGATCTTGTCCCGAGTGAAACTATTGCTCCAATGGATTACTCAGCAAGGAGACCACGGATAATGGATCATGATGTGACACTAGAGGTGATTTCTGCCTAAAGTATCAAATTTAAGTTCTGTTTCAAAGAATAATTCAGAGTCTTTATATTCCATACAATAGCTTTGTAGGAGAATAAATTCTACAATACATTTTCCTATGAAAGAAATAATACCTGCCTCCACAGCTGATAATGCCAACTTGTGAAACTCACTTTGCTCTACATTTCTTACAGGAAATTCACAAGTTCTTTGTGAACTACTTGATCAATGACACTCTTGGTGCTATCTCCACCGCACATCTGGTTCATGCTGACCGTGAACCTGAGAAGGCCCGGAGCGGGAAATGTCTACAGCTTGCAAACCTACATTCCATGGCCGTGGATTTTGCTAAGACTGGGGCACCGGCTGAGATGCCCAGGATCTTGAGGCCAAAAGAGTACCCAGATTTCATGGAGAGGTTTGACAAGCCCATGTACACCTCTCATGGAGTTCTCGGAAAGCTTTACCGAGCCACCCTCGACTCAAGGCCTAACGGTTCTAAGTTTGTTTGGTCTCCTGAAATGGCCGAAGCAAGTTATGATTCTGAACTCGAGGTTGATGGGTTCAGGGACTTCCTTGAAATTGCAAATGGCCACAAAGGAACATATTCAGAGAAACTATGTGCCATAATGCACTTCTATGGGGCGCAGAGTGAGGATGAGGTCTTGACTGGTAATCTGAGGAACCGACCTCTGTATCTTCAGCGAGATAACCGTAAGTTTGGGGATATGAAGGATCGGATGCTGCTTTCTGTGAAGAACCTACACAAAGAGGCCAAAGAATGGTTTCAGAACAGCTGCAAGCCTGACGATAGACCCAAGCTGGCTTCAGCATGGTACCATGTGACCTACCACCATTCCTACTACTGTAGGGAAGATGCCAACTTCCTCAGCTTCCCATGGATTGTAGGTGATGAGCTGATTAAAGTCAAGCGTGAGAATCAAATAAAGATGTCTAACTGACATATTTATCCTCTTCTTCCTTTACTCTCAACTTTAGAGTCTTAGTATTGTAAAATAGACCAACTTGCCTACCAGACAGCCACTCTGCCTCTGCCACGTTATGTTTCCTCACAAAAAGTAGTTAGTACTTAATTTAGAGGCCGTCCCGGGTCTGCCCCTTTGACCCGAAGGTCCTCCGGAAGATACTGTCCACGACTTGGCCCTTTTCTCCCGTTAAATTCCATGCTGAACCCTGCAATCAGTCCAATCATGGAGGCGAAGGCAAGCATGCAGTTGCAAGCTCAGAGTAACTACCATAACCACAGCCGGGAGCACAGTGCGGCCGCCGTGAACAAACCCTCATGGCGAAATGCTCTGTCATCTGGGAGCCTTGCCTCCCTCTCGGCGGAAACCTCCAGGGACATAGTCGCCATCGAAAAGTACAGTTATTGCTCTCCGTCGCCTCTTCATCAGTTGGTCCGGAGGGACGACGGAATTCCTGCAGCGGGGGGTGGAAACGCGCTGGCGGCTGCGAGGAACGCCGTCTCTGCAGAGAGGGAGGACGGGAAATCGCCGGTGGAAGCCATTCTGAGGAGATCGAAGGCTAGGGATTTGATGAGTAGAGCGGCGCTGTTGGCTAGGGTTTTAGAGGCGGTCATCTGCACGAGCTCCTTCGCGGTCATGGCGGCTGATAAAACTGAGGGATGGAGCGGCGATTCATTCGATCGTTACAGGGAGTACAGGTAAAAGAGAAACGCTGATCTTTCTGATACAGATTCTTCAGCTTCGCTTCCTTTTGGAACCATAGTATTCATCTGGTTTAATTTGACCTAATTGAAATTCTTGGATTCCATTGAACCAAGAAGGTGTCTGTAGTCTTCAATCCGCAACCTTGCTAGATTATTAGATATTTGAACTTCTGCAATCTCTGGTCGTTGTATGGTTCATCTTCATCTTCACTATGCAATCTGATGACGAAGCTCTTCTTTTTGCAGGTTCTGTTTATCTGTAAACGTGATTGGGCTACTGTATTCGGGATTTCAGGTATACGCCTGGGTTTACCACTTGATGACGGGAAAACATGTGATTAGAAGCCACCTTCGGGATCGCATCGATTTCTCCATGGATCAGGCAAGCCATAATCTTGCCCCATGCATTGCCATATTGTCTGATATGCAAACTGAAGGTTCATTCTAGTGATATGGCATCCAGATAGGTTATGGTTATATACACAGGACGACGACTGCCAACGGTCAATGGTCATCTTCTGCAACTGCAACTGCAAGATAGTCCATGACGGTCTGCTTTTCAATATGTTGCAGGTCCTGTCATATCTTCTAATATCAGCATCATCTGCGGCAGCAACTCGGGTTGATGAGTGGGTTACAATATGGGGGAACGATCAGTTCACACAGATGGCAAGTGCCTCCATTGCTCTGGCATTTCTAGCATTCCTTGCCTTCGCCTTCAGCTCTCTTCTCTCGGGTTACAGCCTCTGGACCCAGGATTTCATGTGAGTTCCTCTCCCATGTTTGCTTCTTCTTTGAGGTGTATAGATAGGCCAGATTCCACTGCCAGAGTGTTTTGTTTCTAATGAGGGACACAGTAGCAACTAATCTTATGGAGTGCTGTGCTTGCCATTCATCTTATGGCTCTTGATCATAATGTCTTTCAGTTCTGATGTGTATCCTCCATGGATGACCTTCAGAGACAATGATGTGTATCCTCCACTAATCAATGTCACCTTTTTTAATCTTCAAGTGATATAGATCAATCAATGCTGAGCTGGCAATTTCACACGGTCGGACCCGGACCCGGCCCCGGCCGAGTCCCACCGGGTTCCTAGGGCCTCCTAAGTTTATTATTTTATAAATTATATAATATGAAATAAAATATATTAAATATTGTACATTAAAATTAATTTTATTTTAAAAAATGAGTTTTTAAACATTTGACATCATAGCATATTAAAATAATTTTCTAAATTTTACTTCCAAGAATCAGTTTGCGCCTTTACATGGTTTGTTTTACCTTGAAAATAAGAAAAATATCAATTTTGAGCCTGCAATTCATTTTTTTGAATATTATTTTTCATTAAATTTAAAATATTATTATATTTACCTGATTTAATTCTATAACATATTTGTATAAATATTTAAAGATGACAGTTTGGCCGAGTGGTCTAAGGCGCCAGATTTAGGCTCTGGTCCGAAAGGGCGTGGGTTCAAATCCCACAGCTGTCATTAATAATTTTAGATATTAATAATTTTATCTAAAATTATTTTCTGTTTTTGAGGGAGGTAGTATTGGGCCTATAAAGCCCAATAATAGTTAAACGATTCGGTCTATAAAGCCCAATAATAGCTCTGCACTGAACTAAACACTACACAAGGCTGTGTCCGATTTCATTCGGAGTCTGGACCTACCAACCACCCGTCATTGTACATGAAGTAAAATTACATTGTAATTAATTCAATTTCTTTTTTCTTCCCAACAATATATATATATATATAAGTTTTATAATATATAATGTCTAAAAATTTTCACCATTTAAAATTAATATATTATTATATTAAGTGGTTTTGTACCGGCACCAAATCAAAACGAGAAAACGGTCTAACTCTGTACGGTGTTCTTTTTTTTGTACATATACAAATTATATTTCAATAAACACCTAAATTAAATATAAAATTATTATTATGTTTACAATAACAATGCCGTCACTGAATCGCATTTCTAATTTTGAGTTGCGCACGTAAGCAAAAACACTAATTCAAATATTATTGAGAAAGTATTTACATACATTTTAAAAATGCTGTGGTATATATAATTGTAAATATTTTATTACTTATAAATAGTTAATTTCAACTATATTATATTATTGTAAGAATATATAAAATATATATATATATATCGATGATGAATATCACTTTTAAGGTGTATTGAGGTGGGTGCCCCTTTTTTCACCATTTTCATTAGACAAAAAACAAATATCCAAAAGTTAAAAAAAAAGTGGAAAATAAAGATACGATGTTTTTTTTATAATGTATACATATAATAAAGATCCATCCATCCATATTTGTTATCCTCTTCCTTTATATTTTGGCTTCATCGTATGCATCTTCAAAGTATGAAAAACAAAATTCTTGGACGTAGCAAGCAATATCAATGTACATACCCTTGAAAATATAATGGTAAATCACATAATATACAAAAATCTTGCTTGTTTATAATATTATAACCATTTCAATTATTACAACTAATAAATTTTAAGTAAATATAAATTCAATATTTTATCTACTCAATATTTGACTTGACAGAGAGATTCTTAGATACTTTGCTTGCGGGGTGAGAGCGAGTGGGCCCTACGTATCCGGACCTGAATGGCCCACCGGAATCCCCCTTTTATCGGAAAACTCGAAACTCCCCGAACGTCCTCCCGAAGCATAGGTTCGGACTTCGGCGGGAACTCAAGACCAAGCGAGAGAAGTGACGGGGAAGCCGTTGGCCTCTGAGTCTCTGACCCGACGTGTACACATATATTCTCTCGCTTTGTCTTTTCCCTGTCCCCATCAAGCGGCTCAGGCTGTCCCAGACAGAACCCCACCCCCCCCCCCCGACACCCATCCAGAGCCGTCCGATCTACCCCCCAACAAGCACGCAAGCTCTAATCTGTGGGTCCCCCTTACTATATTACGCATTAGTTTATTTTTCACATTTATAGTAAATTACAGAAATTAAAAAAAATTGATATATGACGTCAAAATGGTCAAATAGAATAATATAATTTAATTCTAAAATTTGAAAAGTCAGCTTTTTTTTCCTCCCTGGACTTCTCCCTCCTCACTCTCTCTGGTCTTTCTTCTGTCACTCTCCTCCATCACCACTCTCTCTCTCTAGACTGTGTATAAGCATTGCAGGGAGGGAGGGATGGAGTAGGCCTGAAGGACAACATGAACCCTACGGATTTAAACTTGGGTTCTTCCCCTTTCTCTATTCATCCCTCTTCCTCAATCTCAGTCTCTGTAATCTGGCCTGAGACTGAGATGAGCCCGACTCCATTGCAAGTGTGCATGGATTCATCTCACTGGCTAGAGGTACGTATAATCAATCAATCTCACATAAACTGCATTGTAATTATAAGTATATGGTGTTACACATTAATCTCATCTTAATGCATAATTTCTCTCCGTGCATTTCATAATCTTTCAATTTGAGAGAGGTTAATATAGTTCAAATCAGCCAATTTTAAGTATATGAGATTAGGGTTCAAGAGACAAAAGCACCTGGAAACATTTGCAGGAATGAAGATCCAACATTCTCTGTTCTGATCATCACCATCATCATGTTTCTGTCACGTCATTAGGGCTATGACTCGCTAGGAGGGATGGATTCATCGTCATCTCCCCCGGGAGATCATCATCATCACATGCTGGGATGCTCGAGGCCGATCATGGAGAGGAGGCTACGGCCACAGCACGACCAGCCGCTCAAGTGTCCCAGGTGCGAGTCCGCACACACCAAGTTCTGCTACTACAACAACTACAGCCTCACTCAGCCTAGATACTTCTGCAAGACCTGTCGGAGGTATATATACATAAAGCATTTGAATTAGAAAAAAAATTGATATCAAGTGGTTCATTTTTTTTTTTAACTTAAGGTACTGGACAAAGGGTGGAACCTTAAGGAACATTCCGGTGGGCGGCGGCTGCCGGAAGAGCAAGAAGGCCGCCTCGTCTAAGAAACAGATGTTGGATCATCCGATGCTGGTCCACAACCAGGGCTCTTCTTCTTCCTCCTCCTCATCTAGGCTGAACCTCCACCTCTCGCTCCCTCACGACTTGCAGCTCACATCGCCCCAGTTCACCGGCAGCTTGCTCGAGACCGGACCATTTCCGAGCATAAACAATTTCCTGGCCGGACCCAACTGCTCCAATACCAACCTTAGCCAGGGTAACTACGACACCATGGCCGGAGACAATAACCCACTGGAGCAAGTGCAGTTGGGAGTGTTGGGTGGCGGCGGTTTCGGTGATCTGAGCATCACCGACTTTGGACCGAGCTTTCACCGGCTGTGCTCTGATTACAGTATTATATCTTCATCTACAGATGGTGTCCACAATTTTGGTGAGCATTTCATGGATAATAATAATAGTTATCAGAGCGCCATCTCCATGGATGTGAAGCCGAACCCTAGGCTGCTCTCATTAGATTGGCAGGAAGATGATAGCTCAGAAGCTGGGAGGAGCAATATCAATGCCACTTTTGGTGGCTATAGCTTCAATGGCATGGGATCTTCATGGACTGGAATGGTCATGAATGAGTATGGCTCCTCCACCGCGAGCCCCTTGGTCTAAATGATCGATCACAGAACAGCTGGAGGCCATGGTCTTCCAAAGGCTGGTTGTGTTAAGTTTATAGTTTCTCTTGCTAAATCACCACTCCAAGCTAAGGTAGTATAGGCTACTAGGATCTTGTTATTCCTGCCAGGAGGATATGGAGAGTGCTACTCTGTTTTCTTCTCTCTTTGATTATGTCTCTTCTATGAAGAGTCTTACTCTATATTCTTAGCAAATTGGAAGCTTTGCTAGATGCTTTAATGGGGACAGCTTTCGGCCAGGTGGATCTCTGGCTTGTTTTGTATGTTGCCCACTTTGGACTTCTTGCCTTCCCACCTCTCTTTTCTTGGTTTTCAAACTGAAAATCAATGGAGGCACGTTGTTAGATTCTTACAGTCACGCATGGTCTCACATCAGAATCACAGGACAGTAAGTTCCAAGGAGATTATAAGTTACTTACCGGGATGATCAACCAATCACCAAACTTTTAATGGGCATGGCTTACACAAGAAACATTATAATCAACTATGTGCTCTCTCAGCAGGACAAATGATCCATTGCTCGGTCAATCCAGGCAAAAGGCTTGATATTGTTGGATGGACAATGGACAAACAATCGCGAAAAGCCAAAAATGTTGTGAACTGAATAAAATTGATGTTCTATCCTCAAACAAAACTGTTGAAAGGAAACAACATTTCTAGAATCAATGGGGATTACCAGTAAAGTTTAATTAAGTGTCTCCAATGAGAACTCTAAGCTGCCTTCTGCTTAGGCTTAATACGCTTGACTCTTGAGTATAGGAATACTCCAGCAAGAGCAATGCCAGTACCTGCAACATAATAAGCTAAGTGAACACTAGAACGGGGAAATAATTAGTGCATTGAATTGAATCGACAATCATATATCATGTTAACTCCTGGCTGAGTCAAAGTGATGTTAGTATGTTACCGAGAGAATTGATGGGGGAGACGGGTGTCTTGAAGAAGATGACAGAGCTGACAATCACTACCACCCGCTTAACACAGTTGCCAACGGAGTGGGTTACAGGAGATACCCTCTGTAATATCATATAAGAAACCTGCATATTATCCACTCAACAGGGTGAGCATTTGGGCAAGCAAATAAAACATCTGCAAGAACTCAATATCATCACAAATAACATGTACTGATGGAAAATATAGCCTGGCATTTCTGCTGTTACCTGCTGATAGGCATGGAAGCACAGTGCAGCCAGTAAGGACCTACTCAATACTTGCTTGACATTCATGCCTTGCTCTGCCTGTTATAAGAGACAATAAAAGTTGATATTTGAGGGATATCATATTAAATGGAAAAGAAGGTCCTCTTTTATGACAATATTTGAAGTCAGGGAACACTCACAGCTAGCTTAAAGTATGCTGGAGAAAACTTGACACCTTCCAGATAGCAGGCCACAGGGAACAATAGAACAAAGGACATCATAGTTATTATTGAGAACAGAGTGATGTTGTCCATGGATTCCTGGCAAGAATCCCAAAACTTATCACAAATGATAGCACTATATAAATTACATAAAGAAGTCGTATAAGATTAATAGTTAATTCCATCCACACATAGTAAGGGGATAATCTAGCATATCAGAATCTCAAAGGATGAGATCATGAACTGTAGATTACCTCTTTGTTAACCATGACCTTTTTGCTGAGCACATTGCGGGATTGATTTGTCAGATTTGAAGCCATGGCACTCCAAAATCCAGCCCTTGAAAGAAGCAGAGGGGTTAGAAGAAATGGAAAATCAATCCTATTTGTTTACTGTAGATACAGAGATGCACAAAGCCTCCCAAGGTTCCCTTTTACTTTAAGAAGGCATATCTCACCAGTTGAAGGAAGCCTCAGTTACTGAGGCTAATGCAACACCACCCACAATTGGTACCAGGGAACTGACAACCCAGAGAGTGGGTATCTGCATATTACAAGAGATACATCATCAAAGATTTTCAACCAACACAGTAATTTCAATTATACACAAGGTTTAGTGAAAAAGGAAAATACAACTAATGCACATGAAGTTTTTACTACTCGATAAAGCCTTACATGTTAATATCAAAATCTTGATTAGACAGTCAAATTTGATAGGCATGCCATCGAAATATTATAACTCCAGTGAAGAATAAGTTGAGGAGCAAATTTAAGAGTGTAGAAAAACCAAGCACCTCCCCGAGGAACATTGCAGATAGAATAACTGAGAAGAAGGGCTCCATAGCCTTGATTGTGTGAGTGAATGAAACCGCCACTTTCCCAAGACTCATATTGGTGAAAAGGTTTCCTAAGGTGTGCACAACTGCTAAAGGCACAATTGCCAAGAGCTGCCATTGCAGAAAGTTATGAGAGCAATCAGGTAAGGTGAAGAACTGGGACTTCAAAGATTCCTACAATTACAAAACCAAATTCCATGACTAGAGAGAAAGATGTACCTGGGAACTGCTGATTGTTGGTCTTTTATAGAGATTGGTAATCCACATGGAAAGGACTAGCACTGAACCCACTGCAAACTGTGCTAGAGTAATAGTTGCTGGATAGTGATAGGCCTTCAGAACCTATTAGGAATGCATCGCACAGATGTCACTTAGCAATCTAATTCAGACACTTCAACAGCGATAATCAATATACAATGCAAAAGCAAATCATTCAATCATAAACGAAATCCCATGAATATAAAAAGAATGTTCTTGGAGGACCCACAATGTTCTCAAAACAACATCCAGCAGTAGATATGAATCAGCTTCAGTTTAGATCCTATAACAGAACGAACCTATGCAATGACCAACTGGAAAATCACAACACATAGGGCACAAAAATGAGGAGAAACGTGGCAAGAACCTGCTTGTTATAGATGTTGAAGTATATATTGAAGAGATACCAGAGACCAAACAACAACCCAAGCTCCAACGTCTTCGCAAAGTTCCCCGACTTCTCCCCCTCCCCGGCCGCTTCAGGCACCGAGGCAGCTCCGACCTCGAAACTGTCCTTCCCCGAATCGGAGCCAAAAAGCTGCACGCCGCCCCAAGGTCGTCTGAGCCTAGACGACGAGGTCGGTGGCTCGGAAATGAACCACGATCGGCGAGGCAGCGCGGAGCCGGCATCAGACCGCGGCTTGGAGGCGGCGGAGATACGGATGGGATCGAATCTGGAGACGGGGAAGCCGCGGGCAGGGGCGGCGGCGGGACATCTGATGGTGAAAGCGGAGCTCTGCATCTTGGAGATCTGGACACTGAAAGCTCAGAGCTCGCAGAGAGATGGAGATGGAGCGTCGGCGAGTCCGCCGAGGTTAGGTGTAATGTGTTGCACCGTTGCACGTTAAGTGGCTGAGGGAGGGAGAACGGTCCCTCCTGGCTGCCACAATGAACCGCCATTTTCATTATTATTCTAATATATATATATATATATTTTTGCATTAATTAAAATAAAAATAAGTTATTGGGAATCATCGGAATATTCTGAAGCATTTTTCCATTTTATTTGAATTTAGTTAATATTTAAAATAATATTATAAAACTTTGCCTGTAGAATAATTTTCATTTTTTTGTATAAATTTACACTTAATGACAAAAACTTGAAGCGGCACATAAGATGGAGGACCCGACTCTGACCGCCATGGGCTCTGACAGTTACTTATTTGGACTAATATGGCCCTATAATTTTCATTTAGTAGGCCATATGAAGCCCGTATAAGCCTATGCCCAATGGGCTTATTGCACCCACATGTTTACGAGTTTTGTGGCAAGGCTTATGTGGTTATGATAGATATAGTTTTTTTTTAATTTTCTATAATATATTATTTTTTAAATTACACTTTAAAACATACTTTTTTCCCATAAAAATTTTATATGAGACATGCTTAGTACACCCAATCATTATAAAACTAGATCATTATCTAGTAAAAATTATCGAATTTTAATTTGAGTACAATTTTAATTATAATAAAAAAATCGATATTAAATCTAATTTCAAACCTACCCAAATTTGGGTATATTGTTCTAATTAGAACTCGATCCGAATTTAAATTTATTTGAACTCGAATTTTACTACTTGCTGTTAAATTCGAATTTAAAACAAATTTCGTTAGATTTGGATAAATTAACTATATATTAATAAAAAATTATAAAAGGTAAATAATTATATACCAATAAATATTCATTTTAAATAATACGAGGAACAAATATTTACTCTATTCAACATCCAACTTGGAGTCCATTACCGTTCTTATGTGATAACTATGCTTTGATAGGCCTCAAGTGTGATGGTTAGGCTGACAAAAGTGAGCTTGTTTGTGGGTCATGCCTTGTATTGAGCCAAATGGTGCTATGGGAGGAGGCTATTGCCTGGCTCCATTAGCCCCACTTACCTTCCTGTACTTTGATGGAGACACAAGAAGCCATGTTGAAAGCATCCAACACCCCATCTTTTCTACCCTTAGAGTTCTCTGCACTGTTGATGACAAGTGTACCCCCACCAAGACCAAGATCTAAAGGAATCCATAGAGTGGGTTGGAACTTGGAACCCTCTCCATCACCATCACACTACACTGTTGTAGCCCCTGTTTACCATCTTCTTGCTGTTCTTCTACTTTGTTTTCACGTATAATTTCTGCACAGGTATGGAGGAGAGAGAGAGAGATTGACAGGATGATGGATAGATCCTGAAACATGGCATGGCAGGATCAGTGGTGGAACTGTGTGACGTACTCAATCCGAAAGCTTGGCCCCACATAATTTCTTGCCGACAGAACCCTAGAAAAACTCTGACAGCTGCTAGCTCTCTTGACAGAAGGGGACGATCACAAACTCCCTCAATATCTTATTCACCATCTTTCTTTTATTACTTGTGTCAGTGCAGTGTCATGGCTACAAATAATGCTTCCCTTTCTTCAACAATTACTCCTGTTAATCAAAACCTTGGTCTCCAACACGCAACCAGGAATGAAAAGGGTCCATCAATTGATTATTTCACCCCTTAATTGCTATGTTTCATGCAGTTAGAGTGCAAATATAGAATCAAATTTGAGGAATAGTTCGATTGTGCAGTAAAAAGTTGTAAATTTCGTACAAACAAACCTTAAATAGAAGATAGAAACAATTATTAAAGTTAGGGTTAGTAATTGTGATAATAACAATTATTAAAGTTAGGGTTAGTAATTGTGATAATATATTATGTACCGATGATAATGAAAGGTACACATATTTACTTAAAATTTATATAAAAAGTAAAATATTTTTTAAAATTATAAATAATAATAATTATCTATTTTATCTATTATAAGTAATATATTTATTTATTAAGTATAATTTTAAATAAATGCTCAATAATTATATACAATTCTAGTATTATTATTTTAGTTTGAGATGAGTGGGAATAATTATCTTTAATTGGGTAATTTTGCAAGTTTAATAGGTATTGTATATTGAATTGCATCCATTTCTATCTAAAATTAATAACTTATAAATAGTGTAATTTTTTTAATATTATAAATTAAATTATTATTTATTTTATTTAAATTATATTTTTTATTTTATCCAATATTAAATTATATTCTCAACCGAATTAATAGAATTACCAAAGAAATAAACAAACAAGCATGCGAAGGTATCATGGATGAACAAGATGAGCACATGGAGCAAAAGAATAGCAACTCCACATGCCCACATGGTTGATTGCTAGGAGTAGCTATCTCACTTTAGTAAGCCATTGTCACCTCACAATCACAAGCATGGATCTAGCCTAAACTAGCTCAGGGAGATGCTCAAAACCTAACTCTAGAACAAGTATATAGCTTGGAAGAAGACAAGTAACCCTAATTTCAAATTTGAATAGCTGTGTAAGCTATTTTACTTGATCACACACAGACTAATGTACAAAGATTCCCAGTATTGTTCATCATATAGTAGTACTTCCTCCACCTCCACTGTTGTCCCTTGAAAGGTCATCACCCCAATGTGGAAGACTATGAGGATGAGCTTGAAACCACCCACCTCCTTGATTGCCTATATCACGAGCCATTGGTAGTGTCCCCGTCGCCGGCTGCATTGAGGATGTCTCCGTGGAAAAACCAGGTGAAGGGATAAAGATGGTGGCGTTGTAGGCACATCGGATTAGATCGGCATTGGCGGCTTCTAGCTCCTTCTGGAGCCTCAGGACCTGTCTTTGCAGGAAGGTTATGGCTCCTACGCAGCCATAGACCGGGTCCCTAACCCTGGCCTCGGCCTCGTAGGCAAGGGTGCTGGCTGCATCTTCCCGCTGGTGAGGTAAGACTTCGTGTAGCAGCTTTGAGACGTTGCTAGCTCCGAAGACCCTGTGGACATTAATGAACTTGTGGGGCTCCTGGGGAGGGAAATAGGGCGCGAATATGCAGCCGGAGGTGCATTTCCTCCTAAGGAACTTGCAGGCAGCACAAGGTGTGCTGTAGGAGCTGTTGGATGAAGACATAGTCTTGACCCTGCACCAAAAACACAGAAATTCAACTGCTATTAGTACTGTGGAAGTGGCCAATTCGAGATTTTATCATGGGAAAGACACACACAGATCTTTTTTCTTCTCTGTGAACAGATTATTGCTCATGGAAATTCCATAGCCTTTACACAGTACTTCTCTGATCAGGTAAAATATGAAGAACAGTTGGGCCTACTGACAAAGACTTTCTTCTTAAGCAGGCACCTTCTAGTTCTGACTTCCTGCACAATTTCATCAACTACCTTTCTCCTTCTCTCTATCTCATCTGCTCAACCTATGGATGCATTTCTTTTCCTTGGGTGTGAGGGACTTTGATCATCAACTTGCAGGAATAAATAAATTTTAGTTAGCAATAGTATTCACTGCTTACCACTAATGAGTAAATAATACTTTCTAGCCCCCTAACTCACCGTGGAGACCGAAACTCCACTCGCGTGCTTTATGAATATAAAAGAAAAATATAAAACTCGAAACTATTGTTCTCAATTTTTCGATATGAAAAAAAATTAGAATTTCGACCCGCATTCTGCCTGAATATTAAACAAAAATACTTAAATTAAAATAATTATTCTAACTAATACGATATCATAATAATAATATAAATTTTGACAATATTCTCGTTGTTGCGCACGTACGAATAAATAAAAAAGTATTATATATTTATAATATTATAAATATTTTAAAGTTAACCAATTTTGATAAATAATACCTTATTTGAGAGCCTCTTTACTTGTACCCATGTGAAATTTTTTACAGCATACACATTTCAGATAAGCAGCATCTAAGACTTTGCTTGCCCTAAATACTTAAAACCCTAGCTTTGTTTCGATTGAAATTCTCAATGTCGTGAAGTTCTTTTCATCGATTTGACTCACCCGAGATTCAATTACTCAGAGGCGGAAGAATCACAAAACCGATGACTCCATTTTATCATGTTTTTTAAACCCTAGCTGTTTCAGATGCCCTGAACAACCAATTCTGCAGGGTGATCATCTCTTCTTTCCAGCAACTCTGCATTAGGTCTCCATCCATGTATTACTAGGAAAAAAAAGAAGGGAGAAAGGGAATTACCTTTTGCCTTATAGGATGGTCTCACTGTCTCACCCTTCCAGCTTGTTAGAAGAGAAGCAAATCAAAGATGATCAACACGTAACCTTAATTTCAGCTCTGCGTAAAGATAGAAAAGGAAGATGGAGATCGGCAGAGGAGGGTGAGAGGAGTGATGGTGAGTTGAATACCTGACACAGGCACAGGAAAATGCTAAAGCTCAGTAACAGCAAGAATGACTGATGAGGAAGAAAAAAGGGGACTTCCTCTTTTTTTTTCTTTTAATTTATTTTGCGGTTAGGATAGGGGAGACCTAAATGGGTGAGGAAGCTAAAAGAGTAAAGGCCAATCCAAACCGAACCGGTACATAATGCTCAAACCCAATAGATTTAAACTTGGAATTCGTACAATAAACCTAAACCCGATCTTAATTAAAAATTTTAAAATTCGATCTAAATTCCAAGTATCGTATTTAAATTTAATTCTAATATAATTGAGTTAATATTAATATGAACTAATTTAAATTTGAGTATGTTCTTATACATTTAAATTAAATACGATTCAAATTTGAGTAAAATTCGGGTAGAACGCAAATCTTACTTAAAGTATACGATAATATCATGGCTCGGGTTTAGCTGACGTCCCTAAACATACAATTAAATGTGGGATGACACTACAATTCAAGATTTCCTCGAACAAGTAAGTTGATGTAATTGTATTTGTCCATTTACTCTTCAATAAAATCGGTGAAATCTCTGACTTTACCATTGCCTACCCATCACTATCAGTCACACGTGACATAATGAAGATTATGAAGATTTTGAGTACTGTGATTATTTTCCTCTTTCTTTTTTTGCAGGAGGACCAACTTCTGAGAGTTGCAGAGATTGTTGGTTGATATGGAATTATGAAGAAATTTGGGGGCCCCACCACCATCAATCATCATTGGCCAGACCTATATAGGTAATAATTGATGTTCTAGTAGCCTAATTAATAATTTAGTTATAAGAGTAAATCATACAAAAAAAATACTTCATTAATATAGCTTATTAAATTAAAGATATATCTATTTATAAACTCGTAATAATAAAAAAATAATAAAAATAAAAATATTTATCTCCATACACACTTTCCCCTCTTTTTAGGCATTCTATAGCTGCAAAGATTCTGATTCTTAGTAGTAGTGAAGGCCAAAATCTCTTTATATAAATATGAATCTCCCATATGAGCTCTACTCATAGATCTATATTTGCCCTAAATCTTACCAAAACCAATTCATTTTACTCATAATAATTTTTAATATATTAAAAAATATACGTAAGTATTTTTTATTTTATAAAATTTACTTTATTTCATTATTTTTAGGTAATAAAATATTTTCAATCATATAAATTTACAAAATTTATCTATTTTATATAATTTTTTATCATAATCACATAAAGCTTTATATCAACAAATGTGAATATAAACCCTATCAAACTTGTAATAAATGACAATTTCCAATTGTGTATTTATTTATATATTTAGACAAAATATGAGTCAAAATTTCTCCTATTTATTTAGTTCAAATATTATTTGAGAAATTATTGTATGTTGATAATATATTAAACTAATATCTATTAAAATTTATTATTTTTAATTTATAAACTAATAATAATTTTTTATTTTATTTAATGTGATATCAAATTTTTAAGAAAAATAAAAAAATGAATGGTTTGTGTGAGGAAAGCAAAACCACAAAGAATGATACACTAATATATTAAATTGCATTTACTTTGTGTATGTTCTAAGAAGGACAAATTTTTTTTGTTAATTTTGAGCAATATATTTTTATTGTATCAAAATATTTACAAAATTATTTAAATATGAAGAATAATTACCAATAAACTATTCTCTAACTTAAAATTTTAACATAATAATAAATCTTAATTTGCACTTACCTAGAGTATTATATTATAAACTTAAATAAGAAAAACTTTCTTAATAAATCTTAGTATATTATCATTAAAGATGGAAGAATTGAAGGTGGAGGAGGAGAGTGTGAGGAGAAAGAATGTCCTTTCACTTTCTCAAGGTACCATTTTAGACCCAGGAAGGTTGCTGATGTTAACTTTTTTAATGTTAGTAAGCCATGAACAGTACTCAAAAGATCATTGTAGTCTGAGTCAGGCAACCAGGATGTCAAGTGAAGGAGTTCCCAGGTTTCTGTTTAACAGGTTATGGCCCCAGGCATAATGAATAAGCTTGCAACACAAAGCAGCTTGCAAGCTTGCTTCCATGGCACAGCCAATATGAACAGATTGAACCAGACTTACGAGACAAGTGAAGTGACAAGCAAGACAAAGGGTCCATGTGTCATGTGTGCTCAAGCTCACACCAGGATGTTCCACCATTCATGAAATAAAACAGCAGAACCAGTATCATTTATCCATTGAGCCATAAAGGATCCAAAACTGCTTCTCATTCACAATGGATTAAGAGGAGTGAAGGTGAAGCAAACTCAAGAAGCCATGAAATAGATGATTCCGGCATAGCATGCTTCATTCTATCAACCCAGACATGGAAGTATTGACCAGAATATCGTACTATAGCTTCTAATCAAAGGTGTTGATGACACATAAAGGATTGCAGCTATTAAAAAACCCTAAAATGGTTGATTCATATGCAATGCATGCTAAAAGAGAGAATTTTATAGCAGAGTCTGGATATTTAAGCAGGAAACCATAATGAAAAATTGCAAATTTTACCTCCTGGAAGCTTAAGATAACCATCTCAATGACCAGCAAGGAGAATCCCAACCATCTGGATAATAAAGTTGACTAACAGAAATTTGAAAGCAGAAAATACAGAGAAGAGAAAGAGTGACCAAATTAAGCGGTGAGCACGACAGCACCACCAGCCTCCTTGATCTTCTTCTCAGCGTTCTTGGACACCAGCTTTGCCTTGACGACGACGGGCTGATTCTCCGGCAGGACGCCCTTGCCGAGAACCTTGAAGTAGCCGAACTGCGTGACGTCGATCACCGGAGCCTTGTCAGCCGAAGCCTTGGCCTTCACATCCTCCGGAACCAGAGACCAGAGCTTATCGATGTTCACGATCGGGCAGTAGAACTTGTTCCTGAGCTTGTGGAAGTACCTCATACCGACCTTGCCGAAGTAGCCTGGATGGTACTTGTCGAAGAGGATCCTGTGGTGGTGCATACCACCGGCGTTTCCGCGGCCTCCGGGATGCTTTCGGTGCTTCCCAATCCGACCATGGCCGGCACTGACGTGGCCACGCTTCTTCCTGTTCTTCTTGAAGCGAGTCGTCATTTCCTCTTCTTCCTCCTCCTTCTTCTCCTCCCTCCCGGCACTTTGCAGAGAAGCGGCGGCCACTGGTGTGCTAGGGTTTTGGTTCAATATATAGGGTTGCTGCTATGAACGACGCATTTACTATTCCACCCTTGGAAAAATCATGTGGGCTTTGAGGGCTCTTCCTTCTGGGCTTCTGAACAAATCACAGCCTGTATTTTAGCCTTTACAAATATTTTATTTAAATAAATTCACAGAAAATATTTTTATCAATAACTTGATTTATAGATAATCGACAATTCAATTCATAGGAAAATATTTTCATTATTTGTCCAATTTATATTAATAGATTTTTTAAACAAATTATACGTAAATTAATTAAAATAAAAATATTATAACTAAATTTATATTAATTTTATATCTTATTTAAACCTATAATATTTCTATTATATTATTAAAAAATCAATAATAATAAATAAATATTATTCACATGTTATTCTAGTTTATTTTGATATTATTTCAAATATTTGATATAATTCAAATCTATTAATATTATATTATGATATTTTAATATTATTAATTTATATTTTAATGCATTATGATCATATAAATATACGTTTCTTTTTTTAGTTTTTTAAGTTACTAAATAATAAAAAAATATAAAAATAGGGAATTGAAATATATTAAAAGATATATACAGTAGGTTGTAGGCTTAAAGTATGGTAATTATATTTTATTTATAAAAACATTTAATTAATTAAATACGAGATATAAATGTTTTATAGTCTAATAATAATACTAAGATATAAATAAATAATATTAAAATATTATCTTATAATATTAACTAATATGCTAACAATATAATATAATATTTCAATAAATATGAATACGTAATTAACTAAAATATTAATTTTAAAAAATTATAAATATAAACTTGGCAACAATAAGTTATTTTATTTTCTATATAAGTAACACCATAATCAGTTTTTTATATCGTTGATATAAAATATAACAAAAAATATTTTATATTCCAATGAAATAGAATAAATGGGAACAACTTTTCTATTTTGATGGTATAATTATCAACAAAATTCGTTTTAAGGAAATATTTTTTAATTGATTTTAAAATTTTGAATGATAAATTTGTTAGGATATTTATTTTCACGGTGAAATTGTAATGAGTATAAAGGATCAAACTAAATTTATTAATAAATGATTTAATAAATTAAATAAGTAACATTATAATAGTAATACAAAAAATACTATAAATATAGTATTAATTAATTAAAACATTATTTTAACGGTACATTATAATATTTTTACATTTAATAATCATATAAATAAAATAAAAGTGTAGTAATTTAAATATTTAAATAATTTATCCGCGTTTTTTTGACATTATAAAATACAATTTAATAATTATTTCATAGAAAATGAATTAACCCAACTCGAAATTTATAGAATTTTTTAGGGTTTTTTGAATTAATACGGTTTGAAATGCTTAATAATTTAAAATATTTGAATAATTTCTCTAAATAGTATGTTTTTTATATTATAAAAGAAATATTAATAGAAATATAAAAAAATCGAAACCCGGAGTGGAATGTGTATTCGACCCGAACCCGATTCAAATTATTTCGGATAGTTGGGTTTGGATATTGAAATTGGAGTGGGTAGGTTGAAACCACATATTGACAACACATGCGATTTATCTAATAATGCCACAACAGGACTGCCTTGTCTGGTACGGTGACATTATTTATCCACTTATTCGAGCATTAGAGGAACACGACACCATCCATTTTCTCCTGTTGACTCAGTGCTTGATGCGGTAAACCAGAAGGACAATTTCAACTTCTCCTTTATTGTCCGGGTCAAAAGAATGGGGGCTCCCTCTCCATCTCCATCTCCATCTCCGTCATCACCAACCTCCGGTTATCTGCTGCTTCTTTTGTGTTAAAGCTCAAAGTAAGGTTTGCTTTTGGAAATCCTTCAGCCACACGTCCGTCTACCACACTGCACTTTCATTGAGGGCCGTGTCACTCGAAGAATCAGTGCAAGTTACCTGAAAAACACACGCACTCGAAGAATTTCCTCTCCGGATTCCGAGAAGGAGAAGCTTCCTTCCCGGCGGACTGCACCGGCATGGAAGAAGACCGGTGATTTGGATCGCTCCGCCCTTCAGTTTCCGCGATCTTCTGCCCGTTAAACACGACGGAGACCTCGCAGAACTCCGGGGCATTCCTCTTCACATACTCCCCCTTGGACTGCTTCTGCACCACCAATCGCCTGCGCAGGAAAAGTTGCAGAAAGATCAACACACACGGATAATGCCCCCCCGGAGACGGAGACGCCATGAACCGGTGAGATCCCACCTCGAGTACGGCGATCGCTTTGTCCCAATCACGAGGTTTGTAATGTTCAGTACAGGAATAAGATCGAGAACGGCTTTCGCAGTTGCGTTGCTCTCTATCAGCATGGTGTCCACCGGTACCTGAATGTAAAAGCTGTCAAATCATCAGCTCTATCTCCATGGATGAACACCCAAACACGGCCCTCGAGAAGGTAACCTGTTTGAAATACCTTAGCTTCTGTGCACAGGCGGATGTATTTCTGCAGAAGGTTTCTTCTCCGGCTCATCTCTTCATTAACATATACCCTCACTTGATCTTGGCTTAACTGGCTCCTCGACAATTTACCAACTAAAAGTTGCAATTTGACTCAGATCAAAGCAAAGGACTGCAGAATCTGCTCAATCTTTGAAAACCTGCTTACCCGGTGTGGGAATGTGGGTGATGGGTGGAAAGACGTGGACGAGGAAGATCCGGCCGCAGACACGAGGAACAAGATGATCAACCGCCCACTTCACGACACCCAAGTCGTCTTTCCCAACCGCCACGTAAACATCCCGACAGGGACCATCTGCGCCGCTTGTCATGCTCCTGCTGTCCTCTGCAATCTCAACGATCTCAGGGGATACCGTGCTTGCATTACTAGGACCCTGACCCTGCAGGGTCTCACCGGTGTGATCATCTGCCTCCATTTTTCCTCCTCCTGCTGCTGCTGCTGCTGCTCTATGAAGTATAGAGAAAGGAAAGATGAGGAACAGAGAAAGAAATGTTGAGTGGAGGTTATGAGGTTGACATCACCATCATGCCTTCAACATATAATTGCAAAAGTTGCAGAGAGTTGTTGCTGTCAAAGCACATAAAAGTAAAGAGAAGAAAAAGGCAGATTCTCTTTGTAAGGCTTTGAGCCTTATGGTAAAAAAGTGGACCCATATTAATATTTTAGATATATGCTAATGCAAAAAAAAGGGTGAAATTGATATCGGGCCATCGGTTTCATCGGTCTTATCCAAATTCAGTCACCGGGTCCAACTTCAACCCGTCTAACCCCGTAGACAATAATATTTGTAGTCGGTCAGTTTGATTTTATAAACCCGAATCTCTTGTATTATACCGGGATAATAACCAACAGATATGGGTGAAATGACATCCGAAAATGAGATATTTATTTAAAGGTAATAAATTATAAATAGTTAAAAAATTTTAATTTTATAAAATTATAACAATTTTATATTTTATTAAATTTGATATTATATTTTTAAAAGAACCAAATATTTTATTGATAACACTATCGGATCCGTAGATGGTTCGGTTTGACCTTATGAATGGGAATCTCTTGGATTTTGTATTGGATCGGGTCGGGTAATACCATTTCCTCACATTCTTTTAGCTTTTCTCTAGGCTTTTCTTTCTTTTTGCTATGGTCGCTTTATTTGGCTCTTGTTTGCTTCTTCTTGTTTTGCCTCTACATTATTCTCTCCTATAATTATTAATAATTTTAATAGTCATTCCTTACCTTTTTTTCCCATTTCTCCTAGAACTCGAAGAGAAGGAATATCCGAATGATAGGCGTCCCAAGATGGATTATCATAACTTCGTTTCCAAACATGCCCCAATCTCCCCCTTCCACAGGAGGCTTAGAATCCGCGTGGGTCCTGCTGAACTAAACCCCTATAAATACTAAGCTGTGTTGCAAATCGCTTTTTTTGAGGAGAAAGAAATTCAGTAAGACTCTCTCTCTCTCCAGAACTTTCTTGGGGTCTACAATCTTGCGTCCATGGTGAGAGAAGCGGAAGTCAGCAATCTTTCTGGTACGATCAAGTTCCTCTGCAGCTATGGCGGCCGGATTGTGCCTCGTAGATCCGATGGCGATCTCCGGTATCTCGGTGGCTTCACCAGGATCCTCGCCGTCCCTCGGGCCGTTTCTTATGCAGGTTCATTTTTCGACTGTATTTGGCATGATTGATTTGTGGTTGAGGAATGCGATCTCCTGTTTCCGATGCAATTGGTCCGTGTGATTGTTGTTAATGGCTTTGTGCGACCTTTGGTTGCAGAGCTGATGGTGAAGCTTGTGGAGTTCTGCGGATTTTCGGTCATCTTGAGGTGTCAGTTGCCGGACGGAAACTTGGAGACGCTGGTATTGATCAAGTCTGATGAGGATTTGGCCAGTATCATCGAAGAGTATGAAAGAGCTTTGTCGGGGAAGAAGATCAGAGCCGTTCTCTCACCAGCGAAATTGGTCAAACTAGTTTCTCCTCCTCGATCCACTGCCTCAAGCGTCGGCTACTCCGTTTACAATGTTCCTTGGTCGTGTTGCATGGTGACAAGGCGCACTTCAACCCCGGACAGCTTCCCGCCGCACGGCATCCCGCTCGAGTTCAACAGGGAGGCCGCAAAGCTGCGCTGTGTACACCGCCGTTACTATAACTATGGTGAGCCAAGGATTTCATGTAGTGCTCCTTGCTGCTGCAATTCCTTGGAGAGGCTGCCGGAAACGGAAATGCGGAGGAATTTGAGGACAAATTAATCGGAAACTTCAAATTTTTGGGGAGAAGGACGGCCACGACGAAAATTAACTTTAAAATAAATTTAAATTAAAATGATTGAGCTAATTTTTATGGCTTGCATGATGATACTGTAAAAATTGTCTTCAAATGCTTCCCCAACTTTGGATTCCATGGTACTCCATTCCTCGCCGTGCATACTCCGTAGCGTCAAACCCAAATTCTCGACATCTTCTCTATCAAGGGATTTTCCGGTCGCCGCCGCCTATACTCCATTCCGTGGTTTCCCACTTTATTTTATGAATGTTTGCCTTTTGATCCTTTCATTTGTTCTTAATCATGTGACCGTTTTTTCTCATTAATGTGATTTGCAGGTCAGCAGGACTTATTCGTTGAGGGACCAGCCAGGCCTTGGTCAGCAAAGCAGAAATCCGTGGCGGAAACATCTCAAATGAAAATCTTCCATTAAATTAAAGTAATCCTGCTGCAGTAAAGGAAGGTGTAAGGGGACCTGGTTCCTAAAAATCAATTGCCAAATTGCTGGAGATGATTTATTGACAGTGACTTGAGAAGGAGATGGGTTACTCATCCCAAAAGGTCCCACTAATCCCAATGGCCAAAAATAAGTAGTTGGCGGTGTGAGCTGTCGTGGGGGCCGCATGCATAGGACCGTCCATATTAAATGATTTTGTTTGTGTTGAGCAGCTTGAGGTAAAGTGGAGGGTTTGGAGTATTTTTTTGGTACAAAGTGCTCATCATCAAATATAGTATGACCACACAGTTTTGATGGATTCATTTTCAATGACTTTGTTTGGGTTGAGCAATTTGAGGTAAAGTGAAGGGTTTGAAGTATTTTTTGGTACAAAGTGCTCATCATCAAGTAGTACGACCACACATTTTTTATGGACTCAGTTTCAATGACTTTGTTTGGGTTGAGCAATTTGAGGTAAGGTGAAGGGTTTGGAGTATTTTTTGGTACAAAGTGCTCATCATCAAATAGTAGGACCACACAGTTTTGATGGATTCAGTTTCAATGACTTTGTTTGGGTTGTTGAGCAGTCCGAGAAGGGTTTGGAGTATTTTTTGGTACAAAGTGCTCATCACCAAATAGTACGACCACACAGTTTTGATGGACTCAGAATTCATTGGTCTCTAGAAGAGGACTAGTCGGTATTTTACATGCCTCACCCCGACCTCCATGAGTAGGTGCAGCAGGTTTTTGGGGTCTGATGGAATGAGAATTTTTATCTTGGGGGCAAAATATCACAACTAGCTTTTATCAACGTTGAAGATCAAATCTGAAGAGAAACATACTGGGGTAGAAAGAATTTGGTACAGGATAAGACTTCCAACATGTCAATAAAGGAATATGATGGAGGAAATCAAAATTAGGACTGCCATCAGCCTCAACTGTTTCATTTGTCGCCATAGTCATCATCTGCATCATTGTGGTAGCCCTTTGTCAATGCCTGCAGGGGTCTTCCCAATCACAAAAAAGGTTTTTGTTGATCTTCCGGATCTCATTACACTGCACTCACAACATCATCTAGACAAAGCTCAACAGAGATGGGCGGAAAATTAGTATGGAAAGACCAAGTGCTAGAATAAGACCTCTAATTCTACGTTTTGTGTGAATCCTTGCTCTTGATACCCTGAATCAGATACGCATGCAGTTACAACAAACTTCAGGTGATCTATTACTGCTTTAACGGGAAATCTAAGCATTAACTCCCTTTTGGGGCTCTCTTTCCCTTGGGCATTGGTCTGATTACACCATGTGAAAAGCATCCGAAGGGCATCTACGGTCGAGCCTATGACTCCTCAGAGCTGCTAATGTTTCAGTTAGGTTATCCAGCAGTCAGCCTATGGCTGACTCAGCGAAGAGTGAGATCCCAAGATAGGATGACTGAGATTTCAATCAACGGGAAGGGTGGGCGGATGAATTGAATTTTTTGCACTTTATAATTAAGAGTATTGTTTATGAAATTATTAGAAAAGATACAAAAAATATATATATCAGGTTAAGTTCCATTATTTTAATGAAATAGACAAATGCCTAATATCAATAAAAGAAAGAGTTAATACTCACTCTTTCAAAAGAAATAGGTTATAATTTAATATTTATAAAATATGTATTATAAATTTAGATATATGAAAAATAATATCCATAAATTTCTAAATAAGAATTTTAACACAAATATAAGTAGATTGCTATGATCCATATATTTGCAACAAAAAGAATACCAATAGAATGAATTTATATGTAAGCCAAGTGCATATTGATAAAAATTATTGTTTAAATTAAATTATTTTGGAATTGAGGTAAAGCTAGATTTGTAAGTTAAATAAGAGAAATTTATTTATTTAAAGTATGTAAATGCCAAAAAAATTATAGTGTACATGTTGAGGAAAGAAGCCACGTGTTTTTCGTATAATGGAAATAATTGTCTAATATGTATAAACTTGTGATGGGTAACTGCATTCCAGCCACTAGTTAATCCTAATTTAAATTAATGTCATTTATATTTTGAGAAAACATTAAAAATACTAAAATTTTTTAAAGTTGAAAAGGGAAATAGTTTAAATCATATTTGAAATATCTTGTATATAAATTTAAGTAGTAATGGTTAGGAGAATAATGTCACTAAATTGAGTTTGAGAAAATAAATTTAAGATTAAGAATAGTAGGATTACTTGTGTTGATGAAGTATTATTAAAATATAAACCTTTAATTAAGGAAATTTATAGAATATTAAAGATATTTCTAAATTATTTTCCATGTTTTATGTATTTCTTGATAATATTAATATTATATTTTAAGTTATAAATCCTTCCAATTCTACATTTGTATGAGATCTATCTAAAATATGTGTAGAGTTAGATAGATCCTAAAATCGAATTATAGTGTGGATGTATTCATGTGTATTTACAAGAATTTCTCAAAAATAATATATAATAGATATTATGGAATTTAATTGTATAGTATAATTGAATGTATTCCATGGTTATTGAATGTTATACAGAATATTAATAATATTTGAGTAATATATCACTTAAACTATATATATTTACTTAAAAAGGAACATTAAATGCCTTCCCGCGATTGGTTTTGTATATATTTTTTCAAATATTTCATAACAGGATAGGAGGTAAATACTTCTCCCTTGACCATGAAATAAAATGGTCTAAAAGTGAGTTTCAATTGATCATTCATCAATCAAATTCACTTTGAGGAGATTCTTTTAACATCAATCTCTTTGTCATTAAGGTGCATTTAGGAAACTGTGACAATCTTAATGGTGTTGCTATGCTATACCCATTAATTGTTACTCAATTTGATATTAGAAATATTCTAGGGTGCTAACTTACTACGCTAATAACTCTGACTACTTTGAACTGTTAATTGATGAAACTGGTAATTATAATAGAAAGAAAAAATAATTAATATAATAACACCATAAAATTGAGTGAGTTTAATATAATTTGTTGAATATAAAAATTTTGGGAATAAAATACTATTTTTAAAAAGTTGATAACTAAATTATAATTTTTAAAATGAAAAAATTTTAAGTGTTATTAGTGATAATTATAAAGAGAAGAAAACAATAATTAAAAACTTAAAATATAGATTTAGATATTTTAGATTGTGAATAAAGTAAAATTAAATACATATATGTAAATAAAAAAGTACATAGAATTGAGTATAAATTTATATTTGATTGTTATTTAATTATTTTTGGGTTAATAATTAAAAAATATTACAAATTTAACCTAAAGTTTAGTTATTGATTTGAAATTAAATAACCTTGACTTGTAAATAATTTTTGTGTAAAGTATAAAATAATATTACTAATAAATTTATTATTATATTAAAAATGAAAAAAAGAATAAATGGCAATCCGAGGCTCTTCTCCTATTGCTCAGGAAGGACGGTGTAGGGGACCACAGGGCTCGCCGGGAACCTCACCAAACAAGGAAAGAAGGGTGAGGACAGTCATGAAAATGATGACTTCGCCCAAATTTTGAATTATTTTATATTTTTTATAATAATAATAAATTGAAAATAAAAAAATAACAATAATATTAAAAAATGCATTTAAATCTAATTAATTTAGGCATGGCTATAGATTTCCTTGGGCGAGAGCATGACTTTATCAATTGAGAAGCATAAAATTTTTGGAGTTTTATTTTTTCCTATCTTCATTTTATTTCTATCCAAAATAAATATATAATTTTTATTTTGATTAAATTACAGCCTTATTAAAAATTTTAACGTAAATTACACTTTTATACAAAATATTTTAAATTTAAATATTTACTAAAAATAATATTTTTATGTCAATTTTAACTATTTTTTATATAAATTATTATTATATTATTTTTTATTTCTTAAAAAAATGAATTTTATCTTTTTATTTATATTTTAAAGCTACATATGCAGAGCAGCAGAGCTCCTTTGTCGATGGGTAGTGGTAGAGCCAGAGACACTCTCTCTGTCTGTCCCTGTGACTGTGTTGGCGCACTGGACGCTTCTAACAGCAGAGGCGTCTTTAATTCCCCAGAAAACTCTCTACCTTTCCCCCTTTCTTTCTTTCACTCCACTCTTCTTAGTCTTCTTCCATTGCGGGGCATGGTGGTATACGGCGATTGAAGCTCTAGGGTTCTGTAATGTGGAGCTAGAATGGCTTCCTCTGAGCCATCTTCCGTCACCGAGGGCAGTACCAGCGAGAAGCTGGAGGTGGACATGCCATCGAGTCCCCATCTCCAGCATGAAGCCTTTGATCCTGATCGCGAGGTGGAGAACTCGATCTCCGAGGAGCTCCTACAGCTGGTCTTGAGAGAATCGGAGGCCGCTCGGCTGCCGCAGGAGGGTGGCGGATCAGGATGGGAAGAAGAGGGCGGCGGGGAAGCGTACAGCCATGGAGGCTTTGATGATTGGTCCGGATGGGAGGATGATCAAGGAGGAGGTGGAGCCGCTGGAGTTTATGATTCCGGCGAGGGGAGAGATAGCGACTGGGAGAGTGGAGCCTGTAGTGTGAGGTATTCGTTTCCGGTGAGACCTGGCGCTGAGGATTGCTCCTATTACATGAGGACGGGGACTTGCAAATTTGGATCCTTGTGCAAGTTCAACCACCCAGTCCGCGGGAGAAACCCTGTAATAATTCTAAGACCAGAGCTTGATTTCTCTCCACTCTTTTCGTCTCTGAATTTGTTACTGCTGTTAATCCGGTGGACATCACTTCCGAATTCAGTTTCTAACGTTATTATAGCCAGGAAATTGCATGATGCATGATTCACTCCATCCCAGATTCCCGTGCCTCCATTTTTCTAACGTTATTAATTCAAACCTGAAGGCTGCAAGGGAGAGGATAAATGACAGAGAAGAGCATAACGACAAGGTGGGGCTGATAGAATGCAAGGTTAGAGCTAGCACGCCCTCTAAAATACTCAGCATCTGACGGTTCCGTTTACTTGTTTCTTAAAGCTTTGATTGGCATCTGTAGTTAGCTTGGACTGATTTAGTGATGTTTAGTCATGGCAGCCATGATTTGTCACGTTTTCCGGGAAGCTTTTTTTTGCCTCTCAATTGAAAATGAAGAAAACCGTCTGAGGTGTTCATCCTACAATTGAATCAGTGGTTTTGGAGATCCAGCTATTATAGGCAATTTTCAACATAATAACCCAGCGTGTTCAGCTATACTTTATGCTAGGATATGCCATCTGTGTTTCATGTGGTTACTAACATTCATTGAGCATCCATCAGTACTACTTGAGGACAGGAGGATGTAGGTATGGAAAAGCTTGTAAATTCAACCACCCAAGAACAAAACCTCTGGGGGCCTCCCCTCTAATGGAGCTTAACTTTCTGGGATTGCCAATAAGACCGGTATGCACCTCTTTCATTGAAAAAAGGATTCATTCTAGTTTTTTGTGTTGCTGCCTTATGTTTTAGTATGTTTAGTGCTTTCATTATGATCATTAATATGGCTGTAAAAAATTTGCAGGGGGAGAAAGAATGCCCCTATTACATGCGTAATGGTTCCTGCAAGTATGCAGCCAACTGCAAGTTCAATCATCCAGATCCTACAGGTTCAGGTTCGGGTGGCGGAGCTGGGGACCATCTTAGTGGATATGGAAATGGCACGTCCTCATCTTTAAAAGCTCCACCACAGTCTCTTGCCTCTTGGTCACCCTCCCCAAGGACATTGAACGAGGCTGCTTCATTTGTTCCAGCTGTCTATTCACCCCCATTTGGAGGAGTTGCACCTCATAAAGCGGAATGGAGTACATATCAGGTAAGCTGTTCTTTTTATTATTGAATTTGGTGAATTTATACATCAAGTTCTAAAGGATTGAGATGGTTTGAGAATGCTTGTTTAGTATTATTAGCATACTATTCAAATACATGATCGGTTCTTGGCACTGACTGCAACATCTGTAGATCCCGGTGTATCAACCAGAGAGGGGCATGCTTCCAACTCAAGCCTACATGGGGAATAACCTCGGCAATGGAGCTGCTGCATACAACAATGACAAAAATCAAATGATAATCGATGAATTTCCTGAGCGCCCTGGGCAACCTGATTGCACTTTCTTCCTGAAAACAGGAGATTGCAAGTTTAAATCCAACTGCAAATATCACCATCCTAAGAATCGTATTCCGATCTCACCTGTTGTTCCACTAAGTGACAAGGGCCTCCCACTAAGACCCGTAAGCCTAACATATATTGTCCTGAGTCTGTCACACAAATCTCTTCACTGAACATTTTTACTCTGATTTTTCTCTCTGGTTGGGTTTGTTTTTTTTTTTTTCACAATATCCTCATTCTATAGCATTATTGTTGTCCAATTGCAAGGAACTTCAATTATAGCTATATTCAGATGGTTGCAGAGTTCTTATATGGACAAATAGGGATGATGATACTTTATGTAGATAGGTAAAATATATATTGTGTGATTTGATGCATGTGCATATCATGCTGACACTTTGTTGGAATTGCAGGATCAGAACATATGCTCATATTACAGCCGATATGGGATATGTAAGTTTGGGCCTGTGTGTAGATTTGACCACCCCGTGAACTGGACTCCATCGAATTTGTCAGCTCCATTCAGTAGCTTTGCCGGACCTGGTGTATCCAGGATGGTTGGGACGAGCAATGCAGGTGACCTGGCCATTCAGCAATCCCTGTGAATTTTGTTATGGTAAACCCGACATGCTACTCCCTGTAGTTTCCTGTGTAGGCTATTCTAGAGCCCCCAAGACTGTCTATCTCTCCATCTCCTTTTCACTTTAAGTTTTATCGTCATGGCGCTGGAGAGTTTGACTTATTTTAGAAGTAGCTGCCAGAGGAATTCTCTTCTGGGCAGGGCTCAAAATTTCCTGTTAAATCTCTTCAATTGCAGGACCAAACTCAATGTCCCTTTTGTGTTCTTGCTGTTTCATTAACTGCCCTATAAAGATGCTCTCTTAACCCGAAAAAAAGGGGAAGAAGCAAAGTATGCTGTGTTTTCTTATGCCCTAAAGAAACCACATATGACATATTTGGGAATGTATCATCTTATAAAAGAGATGATCGACCCATCTGTTTAACTTGAATGGATTTCTTGATGTCATGAGCATTCTTCAATGCTTTACATGTGAGGCTAGGGTTCTTCTATTTGTTGAACTATTTTATATGATTCCGTTTTTTTAAAATTTGCATGGATGGGAGATTCTTTATCTGATCTAATTGTGTACAATTTGATTGATTATTTGTTGAATAAATGAGTAGAAAAATGCATTTTTTAGTGAGATGTAATCTACTAGTTGGAAGATGAGTGAGTGTTCCTGTGGAACATCATTGCTCTATAACTTGCAGGTTTCCATGGGGCCCAAGGGTATCCTTCATAAAAGAGATGAAGAAGACGAGTGTGAACTTGGGACTAAAGAGCAGAAGGGAAGAAGGGCTTCATTACTTACCCCCACCTTTACAGTCAAACATTACTACTCTTTCCTCTAGCTACGATCCATCTTCTCTCTCCTTCCCATGGTCGCTGGTATCGTTAGCTGCCAGGCAAAGAACGCGCACTGTGTAAAAATATGGGAAGCAGAGTATATTGAGGTTCAAGCTCAGTCATAAAGTGGTCCACCCCAATAGTAATTCCTACACGGGTCAATGGTCAGCCCCGTCGGATTTAACTCGGATAAAAAAACTCAAAAATATTGTAAAAAATACCTTTAAAATCCTAAACCTAGTGAGAGATTGTCCGAATCTGACTTGCATGTTGTGATATTTATGAATCTATCCACCTGAATTGATCCCATATTTATGAATCTAGAACCGTGTTGTCTATCTTCTGGACGGTGATTCCTACTGAAAATATTATTCGCCTACTCCATTTTTTTTAAATAATCATATTAAAATATATTGTTAGTATAATATTTTAGTTAATTATAGTATATGGTATAATATTATTAATTAATATTATATTATATATTATTTGTTACAATATTTGTGTTATATTAAATATATAAATAGATAAGTATTATTTAATTAATTGAGTTAAAGAAAAGTGTGAACAATTTTTTTAATATTATGAATAACTCGGAACAACGTAATATAATAAAAAAATGTAAAAATTGGTCGATTTTTTATAAAAAAAATTGACATGAATAAAAATTAGTTGACAACTGACAGATTTATTAATTAAAAAAATTTTAATAGCTAAACAAGTAGATAGTATTTATAATAAGATGAAAATAATAGAGTTTTCAATATTTTAGTAACATATTTACAAATAGTATAAATATTTTTATATATATTTACCATTTAATTTATTTGATACAATATTATATTTTTAATATTCAATAAAAAAATAAAAATTCTTCACTACTAATGCACTCAGTTAGGCAATATACTCCCGAGGTATGTCTATACCAGTTTTCATGTGCCACACTTAATAAACTGGATGCTAACAGATATCTACCGTAACTTTATAAAACGTTAGTTAATTATATAAAGTTAACATCAGAATCATCCTTGCGAGTTATATTTGTATGTGCAAGGACAGCATTTTATTTTTTCCTTGCAAGCATGAAAATCTGTTTTGGGAATCAATGACAGATTTGATTGATGAAGTTATTCTGTTGCAGGAGAAGTTTTGAAGTATGTATGTTGCTCCTTGAGACATATTGGCCATCTCAACTATTCATTTTAAAAAAATAATGTTAAAGCAGCAGCAAAGCAGTAAGCCCGGATGGTTTTTAGTTTCTTCTCCATGCTTAGCAGTGTCACTTATTAGACCTGATTGTTGTAGCTGTATCAATTTATATATTTTTATGGCATAATTGGTTCTGTGATGGTTAAAATTTAGGAACATACTCACAAGTATGACAATGGCATATGGCCAAATGATCCTCAAGAGTGGTTTCTTCCATGCAGATCCTCATCCCTGGGAATATTCTCATTTGCAAAGGCTCAGAGGCAAAGCACATCATTACGAGTGTCTCCATTGTTCTGCTTCTTCGAATTTTCTGTGTACTATGTTTATCCAAGAGTAGACTTCAATGGTTTCTTATTTCTAAATCTTCTCATGGAGAAAATGGCATAAGGAAGTAGGACATCAAGTCAGAACAAATGGATGTTGATTTTGATAGACTATGGGCTAGTCAAAGATCTCCCAGATGCTCTTAGGCTTGGATATGCCAAGCTCGTTCTGGCTTATTGCAGATAAAGACCCTTTTCCATATCTTCTTGATGTAATACTTCCATGGGGTCCAACTATTCCCCTTTATTGTGAAGTGAGCTTGGAATAGACACTTTGAGCCATTGTGAAAATGAAGAACAGGAACTGTTCAGACTGGCCGAGAGGATGTTTGACACAAAGTTGCCTCCCGGAGTTACATTGCTGCAACCATTCTCCGAGGAATCTTCAATAAAAAAGATTGCTGTTCAGGTGGTAAGTACTAATGCTGATGTGCGATTATGAGTTGCTGAGATTATCCTTTGGAATGTTGAGTTTCCTAATTCCATGGTAATTTGCAAAGGCTTTTCCAGAGGAACTATTTTCTGTCCTACGAACCCTGCTGAGAAATGGAGGCCATTTGCAGAAGAAGCTCTGTATGCTGCTGGGAGATTGAAAGGTAAGCTTGTCATATCTCTGTTGTGAAGGAACCATAATGCTGTTCTGCCAACTGAGCACGGCCCTTGCTTGACAGCAGGCAAAGATGTCAAGCCCCAGCCTTGCAGGAGATGTCTGATCAGAAAATAATGCAGAGGCAGTGATGTTGCAGGACCCATAAAATGCTGGCTTCTTGTAGCATTGTTGATGTTCTTACATAGATTAATTTCCTTGATTATCAAACTGACCATTATGGCTGAAAAAGTTAAGAAAATCTATAAATAGACCATTCCATGGAGCAAAGAGCAAAAAAAAGAGTAATTTACCCATATATACTTTAACAACTTCAACAATCTGCTTTTCCTTATCTTCATTACCTATTATGTCCGTCAAACCAAGAATATTATCTTCGGCCAACTTTGATCTGTCCTCTATATACTTTGCAGCTTTGGAATAGAGGTAATTGTCATTGACGATTTTAACCAATTCAGGGAAGTGCCAGGAATACCACTCTCTGCATGGAAGTTGAAATGAAACTATTCAGGGGTCATGAACAGGAAAAATATACTTGCAGCTAATAAAATGATCATAATCTTTCACGGGTATGAAGACACTGATTGGATTGATACGACTCTCTCCACATCACAGATAACATATGCAGCAACTATTAGAGGCATCAAGTGTCATTCCCACATTGAGATATTTTCAAAGGACCTAACTCTCATGGAAAAGGAATTAATATCTTTAACAGTATTTGTATAACCATGTTGTTCACTCGGTGGAGCCTTTTATAAATCACCAGGCTATATAGAAAGAAATGGAAAACATTAGCTCCAAGAGAAGATAATACCATGGTGTGTCACACCTACCATAAAAACAAAATTGTAATAGTCTAGAGGAGGGATATGAGAGAAGGTAAAAAAATATGAATCAACCTTCAAATCCTTCATAAACCTGTCAAAATGCATCCGTACATGGTGAATAAGATCAAGAACAAACTCATTGCTCTGGCAAGGGACTTCGGTAACCTCAGAAATATGGGACCCAATATTGGGCTCAGCTACTACCAAACTAAACTTTGCCTTCTTAGCATCCTTAACTTTTGGAAGATAAGTTAATCCAAGAAATTTCTTAACTCATCAGTCAGAATCCCTGAAATTAATTTGTAAAAGATAAGTCAAAATCAATTGCAAGAAGATTACAGTAGCATTTCCTCCAGAATGGAGGCTAATTATCATAAAAAATGGATGGCTGGACAATACAGATTTATCATGTCTCAAACATGACAAATAAATTTACCATATTGATGGAAGATTGTTCCTTCAAGTATATGAATCTTAGGAATCATGATTACAATCACACAAGTCCCTCCCAAATCAGTGCCTGTTATGTCTGCTAATATCAACGAGTTCTACTCTTGCCAAGATCCGCCCGCCGTCCAATGAGGTTAAAATCAAGTTCTGTCACATTATAAGCCTGATTATGATGCACGTGTTTCAGCTCTTCAGATGAAAGTAATGCATAAAAAAGGAATTTCAGGCAGCTAATTGAATTGCCAACTATACACAGGCTTATGCTACAAACAAGCATCAAAATCAAACAGTTTCGCCTAAATAATCAAGAAAACTTCGACAACTGACCTTCAAAGACGGAATTGCACTGATCGAGATCATCCAGAGTAGACTCGAACGGATTGAAGGCCACGAGCTTCACGATCTTACCGAACCGATTGAGGTCCGAAACTGCGCCGCGGATCGCCTCAGTGATCCGACCGATTTCATCTAGTCCATGAGCGAGCAGAAATGAGTACCCTGAATCAGACTCGTAGATGAGGTAAAGCGCCATTGGAGCAAACCTCCTCCAACTCCTCCAATGTTCAGTGAGGTGCCTGGAAATTGGACTCCGTCGAAGGTCTGCTGTAACTGCCACACCGAGCAGTAGGATTAATGGAGTTTGTTGAACAAGTTATAATTAACAATTTACCCCAAGCCCTTCGGTCATTTACGTTTGGACCCTTGATGTTAATATATAAGTAGTTATATCCCGTAATACTATACAAGCCATTCATCTTTATCAGACAGTTCATACAAATCCCTTGAGCATGCAGGCAAGCAAATGCAGTGGCTAGGCCACAAGTGATTATTCATCACAGATTCACAAGTACATCACCTCCAAAGCACAGCCAAATTGCACCCTTTTATGCTAACACAGGAAGGTGGGTCTAGAGAACCCCTGGGAAGGAAGGGAATAGCCAAAAAAAAAAAGAGGTCAGCCAATGGAGGAGATGGGTACTAGACCCTGCTGTCCGGTGGCAATGGCAGGACTCCGTCGAAGAAATCACCGAAGTAGCCACGGGGCTCGTGGACTAGCTTTGAGATTATATCCCTCAGTGTGATCACACCTTCTAGGTTCCCATCGCCATCAACCATGTAGATCCGATGGATCTTCTTGGAGTCGAGCATCAAGATCAGCTCTTTCATGGTGTTGTCCTTGTTACATGTTATCATGCCACTCCTCATGGGTGTGCTATCTCCATGCTCCTCCAGGTAGTCTCGAGTTGCAGTCACAAAGCCCTTTGCTGTGACCGATCTAAACATTGCAAAACCGAGACGCTTGCTTCAGTAACAGACCAGTCCAGCTCAATTTGAACCTGCATTATATTTATATTGTGCTTTGACTAGTACTTACCGGAAATTGTGGTAGACCTCTGGAGCAGTTAGAAGAAAACATATGTCTCTTAGGCTTATATTGCCCACTGGCTTCCTACCACTAGCATCGACAATGGGTATTCCTCCAACTCGCTTTTTCCTCAGCAGCTTAAATGCCTGAAGCACTGGCTCGTTTTCATACACCTGAGTACCATGAATCACATCAGCAGCAACAAAGTAGATCTAATTTAGGTGACTGGTTGAAGTGTTTCTTCACAAAGTTCGGTTTTCTAAGTGGGGGATGAGGTTTGAAATGGTTTCCGAAATTCCTATGAATCAAACTCATCTGCAATCTAAGTGGGGCCTGAAGAATGAACACATGGGAGGATGGCACCGTGGCCTATAAGAGACAGACCAGTGATCATCCTCACCTTGACAACTTGATCGAAAGTCATGAGGGGAAGGCCGAGTTCAGAGAGCTTCTTCCTTCCCCATTCCTCGAACCAGTGAAGTCCAGCACATTCTGCCAACATGTGTATCACGGCAGACTGAGTGATGATATTATGGATCTTCCCCTCATCGACCACAGGAACGCTCTTCATCTTGTACTTGGAAAGCAGCAGCAGCATGGTGAGGAAGGAATCTTCTTTTTGCACGGCAAGGAAAGGACCCCACCTAAATGAACCAGAGATCTCCCGAACCTGGATGGTCATGAATAAGCAAATTGATGTAGATACAAAGGATCAGATGGATGAGATCATCTGAAATCGATATACCGATCTGTACCCTTTTATTTTTATAGACTTCAGAGGAGATCAGAGCCTCAAAAAAGCTTCCCGGGGTCTCAGAAGCAGGTTCTTGGTCTAAGTTGAGTACCATAGCTGAAAAAACTCCATTAGCTGCCAAAGCAAATGCAGTTCCTGTTCTCGGGGTCTTAGGAGAAGGCGGGTCCGACTGCAATGACACATTTGATCAAAATCTCAGCACCAGAACCAACCAGCACTAAGCACAAACATCGACATACCACAAGCAGCAAAGAGATATCCTCAGAAATCCTCAGTTCAATGGAAAATGCAAGTACCAGTAAGCTAAGCATATCAAAATTCAACATTTCAAGAAGGATAACCAGCAATTAAATATCAAAGGAGGTTGTTGGACAATATCCACATTTCCAGAGAAGCACTTGAGATTAAACATTTCCAACTCTACAGGAAATGAATGGCCCAATATCTGCAGAAAGGAAGCACAACACAAACAGAGAAAATCCAATTCACAAGAAGAGACTCACCTGGTATAGAATCCAAACCACAATTCCAGCTAATTCGACAATGCCAATGTATTTCTCCATCCAGCTTGCATCGTCTGGCGCATCAACGTCCACCACTGGTGCACCCAATATCCTATTCTCGGAAAGTAACTGAACAGCTTCAGCTAGACTAGCATCTGACCTTATCTCGACTACTGCAGGATATATCAAATGATCAACAAGTACCTTTGAGAATCCAATTAAACTGGTACTAAAGAAACCCACACAATACTTGATTTCATATTCCAATCCTGGTTCCTACTATGTCCTACTAACTGATAACAAGAAATTCTATGAGATTAACGGTCTCAGGAAGCTGAATCCGATCGAGGTATTAAATGTAACTTTGAAGTTACCATGCGAAGAGGAGGAAGCGGGGAAGGCAGAGATAGGGATCCCTTCAAAGCAAGCGTTGAGCTTCTCAGTAGGACTGAGCCGAGCGCCCTGCTGAACGTCCCAGAGATCCTCCACCTTCATGCCAAGCCTTGCCTCAGGGCTCCTCGGGCTCTGGCTCCTCCTCTCTTCCTCCGCCGCCATGGCAAATAGAAGTTCCACTAGTTCCGGATCGCCTTGTTTCCTGGTTTGTACTGAAAGTTCTGGTCTCCCTCTCTGTCTCGTCTTGTAATAATATAATCAAGAGCATGATTGAACTGATGCACAAAAGCTCAAGTGCGGTGGCTGGGTGGAGCCAATCACCTGTAATGGGCGCACGGAACTTTTCTGAATCCGACAGTTCTCAGCCCATGGAATGACGGAATTACGCCTAAGATATTTTTAAAGCAACACGTGGAGGGTAATCAAAGTGGGAATAATTCGGTCAATGGTGGGCACGGTGGAAGTCAGCCATCTTATCCAGTTGGCTTCCCGACATCGTAAGGAGCTGTCGTATAATCGCCGTGGCGTGGACCGCCCTTCTCACCCGGTCTCGTTTTTTTTTTTTGCACAGAAAAAATATTCACAACTTACTTAAATTATTAAATCTTATATTAAATTATACTTAAAAATAAATTCTTAATCTTATAAATTAAAAAATTTTTAATCTTAAAATATTATATATTTTTTCAGTATTATTATTAATATTTTATTTAATTAATAATATATTGTGTTTATAATTTTTAAATATATATTTTCGATATTTTAATTGATAAATTGTATATATTAAATTGAAATAGTAAAATAATATGATATTATATTTTAAAATTTTATATGTATTATAGGTTTTTATTTAATTTTTAATGAATTTAATATTATTCATAAATATAATTTATTTTTTTTAATTTGGCGCGATTAAAATTAGATAATTTATAATAGAATTGAATAAATATGCAAAAATTGCGTATTTTCCATTGAGCTGGTACCCCTTCACCGTAACTACAATTTATATTGGGCCGAATTTGGACTACCATCGAGGGCCCAATACTAGCCATTATAGGCCCATATAATAGGATTAGATTCATTAGCCCGAAAGCAACGACCCGACCCGAGAGCGACCATCCAGATTCCAGAGTTGGATACAGCGGAGCTGAACTGATCTATGCCTTGCCTGCTTGGCAAGTCTCCGTCTTGGCAATTGACAGTTTCGGCACTGCAGCGGGATTTCGTCCCCTGACCACTGCCTGAAGGAAGCAGGAGGAGCTCTTCAACCGTTTGCGGTCTGTAGTTGTTTGTCAGTTACATAAAGCACTGATAGAGATCAGTTCTTCCTGGAATTCGATGGCAATGGAGGTCGAGCTGAAGGAAATGCTTGACGAGATCCAGTCTCTCAAGCAGTCGCTTCCCGATTCTTCCAAATCATCGATTGACAAGGTACATCCCAGCTACCTCATCTGTGTTTAAATTCCATTCCTGTCTCTGAGTTCCCTGCTTCCGATTTGAAGGCATCGGCTCAAGATTTTCCGATTCCACTATTTTTGGATCATGCATTAACATTTGACGTTTCAGATTTTCTCATGCATCGCGGCTTCTGTTGACATTATCTAGCCATGCATACACGGGTATTGGTTGAATTTGTAGCGATCGAGCAACATGAAGCCTTTATGCTAGCAGTGCATTACCAGAATTCTTGGTTGTTTTTTACGGATGCACTGTGCCAATACATGGTTAAGTTATACAAGGCTTTTGTGTGATTAGAAGTAGATAGGATGGATTATGCTATTATTGGGAGGTTTTTTCAGTATTAAGCCTTTTTGGGTGATTTGAAAAGTAAATAATTTTCCCGATCTATCCTGCAAGTAAGGTGACAGCCCTCTGCAAGTTGGAGTGCTCAACTTTTGATTTCCTTCGCCTATCCATGTTGCTGTTTCTGTTATAGTTTGCACTTCTGTTGATCTCTACTAAGATATAAGATGTGCCTAACTGTTCCTTTCATTGTCTGTAGCTTCAGTTGTATGTAAAACATCTCACAGATCTGGTAAAATCAGCACCAGTTCGACGCCCAAAATTGAAGGTTGTTCTCTTTACTCCCTTGTAACTTAGCTGGTCAGGCTGCTCCGCGGCTGTTAATTTTTTTCTTTGATCTGATATGAAAGTTCCAATTTTGATGGATTTTATGTTCTAATGGTAGGATATGAGTGCAGAGGTTGTAGATAGCAACCCGTACAGCAGGCTTATGGCACTTCAAAGAATGGGGATTGTGGAGAATTATGAAAGGATACGAGAGTACTCTGTCGCTATAGTTGTCTGTATTTATCTCCTCTTTTGACTACGGCCAACAAAGATAATATTGTTTGCATGGTGGTACATAAGGTTTTCATTGGATTACAAAACTTTCTTTTCACCTATTCTGATAAGATCTTGACAACTTCTAGACAATAGAAGTGAGTTTTGGTGTTACATAAGGTTTTCATTGGATTACAAAACTTTCTTTTCACCTATTCTGATAAGATCTTGACAACTTCTAGACGATAGAAGTGAGTTTTGTTTTGAATTAGGAATTAGAAAGTATTACTAAAAGCAATATTATCTCATATCAATAAGAAATTAACATAGAAAAAAGGGAAACAAAGGATGGAGGAGCGGAGAATGGCTCATGCAGGAACTGAAGTATTTTCCTTTTTCATGATCTTTTTTTTTTCTTTTACATCTCACTGAATAGAAGTAGTGGAAATTTGATCGTAAACTATAATTGTTTATTTACCTTAAGAGTCAATGGTTTCTAATTTCTCACATCCTTCTAAGACGAGCATTTTTGTAAAAGACAGCTGCATTAGCTGTTCCCTTCTCCTACACAATGACAATAGATCAACCAGGACTGGAGCATTATTGAATATGCATTGGATTGCCAATGACTTGGAAGAAAAATCTATATATCTATGTAATAAGCTGCACAGAAAAGCTGCATCTGTCCTTGGAGAAGATCAGATTTTGGATTAACAAGGAATGATTTGTTTCTAGTCTGGCCTTCTTGTACTGCATAAGATACAAAGTTTTTTATTGAAAATTCTTCATGACATAAAACATCTTCTAGAATGTTTGAAGTTCTTCAAGTCAGTAATAGGTTATATTTTTGCATGTGTCATGCTTGAAAAACAGAATTTCATCTCTTGCTGGCTATTTAAAATTTCTATAAGTTCAAGTGGTTGGACAATTATTTCCCTCATTCTTCATCTTCTTTAACATGCAGGGAATTGGTGGTGTAGGCAGTGTGGCTGCTGAGATGCTGACAAGATGTGGTATAGGTCGTCTCCTATTATATGATTACGATAAAGTTGAGTTGGCAAATATGAACAGGCTATTTTTCCGTCCTGAGCAGGTATTTGCGGCTTTTCATTTTTCTGGATACTAAGATGAAAAGCTATATTTTTTAATATTCCCACGTGTCATTTTCCTTATGGCATCATCTTTACTGAGTTGGATAATGCATAACTGAGATACAAAGTTAATATAGAGCAAGAAGTGGTTCAGCTCTTCTAAAGTAAATTCCTAGTGATTCAGATGTTTTTCACTTTGTGATTAGGCTGGAATGACAAAGACTGATGCTGCTGTTCAGACTCTTCAAGATATAAATCCTGATGTTGTACTTGAAGTAAGTGGGTGCTGTGATCTGATAAATCAAAATCTTCATCTTATCTTCTGAAAGACATTGCAAACAATTTCATTTTCCTAATGTATTCTAAAAAATAAATATGTTTTAAGTTGTTATTTATTGTGACAACAATCCTTGAATTACTTTCATATAAAAAATATCTTTACTTTGCATGGTTGTATGCATTTCAAAGTTACTCCGTGGTTGTACCCAAAGTGGATTAAGTAATGAACGCTGATGATAAATATAACTGCAAATAAAGATATAAGACGAAATCACAAAAGAAACAAATTTGTCTTTTCCCCTAAAAGGATGTATGCTATTTTTTTCAGAAAACATATGGCTTACAGTTTCCTTTTGCTTGTGTCTCGTGTTCCTAGAGTTATACACTGAACATCACAACAGTGCAAGGATTTGAAACTTTTATGTCAAGTTTGGGAAATAAAACTTTTCGCCCAGAGAAAGAAGGCAGCGGAGTGGATCTTGTTTTGAGCTGTGTTGACAATTATGAAGCTAGAATGGTTGTAAACCAGGTGATCTGTCCCTATAGATACAATTCATATAGTATGTTGTCTATCTAATGAATTGAGCACTGCATTGATATCCCTTCCAACATCACAAGTTACTGGATATGTTGTATGAACTGGGTGGTTCACATCATTAATATCTCTTTGTTACTAAGTGGATTTTTGCATTACTTGTTTTGATTTCCCTTGTGTTGTCTATTCTGATACAGGCTTGTAATGAATTAAATCAAACATGGATGGAATCTGGTAGGTGGTTTTTATGTTGTTTCTATTCCTCTTCCTAATATGTTATTACAGAGTTGTGTCCTAAAAAGTGTAATTTTATGTAAGGAAGTCTTACTTCCTTGATGCCTGTGCCATTCATAGCTGGCATTTCCTACTGTGTTAAATCATGAACTAGGAACGCTTGCTTAATTCTTATATGTTACACAATGCATTTAGAGTATTTTGTCAAGATGAGGTCAGACATATTAAAACTACCTTTTGGGGAAGTAGGTCATCTGCACTCTTGTAATTGTGCTGGGTTCTAAAATCACTCAAGGTGCATGTTTCATTTTCCCCTTACCAATTTGAATGCTTGTGGTTCTCTTGAAGTGAAACTAACATCATTTGGAATTTCTGCTAAAATATGTTTGCAGTTCCAAGATTTTATTTTGCTTAGTCATTATGAGGCACATTGATTACATTATATTGGGGCTAATCAACATATGTATGGTCAACCTTTTGGAGAAATTAAATTGCCTGAAATTTTGTACCAGGTGTTTCTGAGGATGCTGTTTCTGGTCACATACAATTGCTGATTCCTGGAGAGACTGCATGTTTTGCTTGTGCTCCTCCTTTGGTAAGTTAATAGTAAACCTTAAAACTAAAAATTACTTGACAATGATTATCTCACTCACATGAAGTTACACATGTTTAACTCATATTTTACCTTCAACAAAAGGGCCAGATAGTTAACTTTTGATGAAGTACATCTTGTTCTCATGGAAGGAATGACCTCTGTGTTCATGTAGTTTTATCATGTTATACAACATAGATGCTGAAGATTGAGTGATGGTTGAAGCTTGAGAAGGAATGAGCCATATAGTTAACCAGAGAACACGTCCCTCTGAAAACATTATACCAGCCACATGATATATAGAATGCTTGGGAGGTGTTATATTTAATAATGGATGGAACTACTGCAGTATGTTGTCTACTGAGGGTCGTCTTCGAGTTAAGAAGAGCTAATATCTCTTGAATGGTGTATCCAGGAAAAGATGACACTCTTTACCATAGTTAGGGGTGATACATGAATGAAAGTAAAGACTAAAAGGTTTTTCAATAAAACTTAGAATGACATTTTATATTCTTGCAAGGTTCAATCATTTAAGTGAGGCATGAAATTTTACTTGAAATGACTGCATTTTATATTCTACTTTCTCTGGATTGCTGGTACTACATCCTTAACATGAGAATGGTCCTGATGCATATATTTTAGGTGGTAGCATCTGGAGTAGATGAACGCACCCTGAAACGTGAGGGGGTTTGTGCAGCATCTTTACCTACTACCATGGTGAATGACATTTTTCTTGGTTTATTTTTATCCTTCATATTGATGGCGGCATGTACCTCATGATATCCAATGATCTGGATTGATTGTCAGGGTGTTGTAGCTGGGCTTCTTGTTCAAAATACATTGAAATACTTGCTAAAATTTGGACATGTTTCACCGTACTTGGTAATCTCTCTGTCCCTTTCCCACTTCCTCTGTATCTAAAAAGCAAACACTTGCACCCCTGAGTACCCACTCTGCAAGTATTAGTCCTTACCAGTTACCATAAATGCTATCTAAATTTCTCTTGAGCTCAATATTTCAAATTTCTCTTGGGTTATCTTTCCTGTCACTTTCTATTATCTGATTGTCTGGCACAGAAGCATATGCTCCTTCTACATTGTATGATGACCTAGTTGCACATTCAATAGAAGGGATGCCATGAGTTTTGTTCATGTAAGTTGATTTAAGAACTTTATGAGGTTTCAGGGATACAATTCTCTAAAAGACTACTTCCCAACAATGGAGATGAGGCCAAACCCCCAATGTTCAAATGCAGCATGCCTAGATCGACAGGTAAAATCCATCAATGAGTCATTAAACATGTTTAGAAACTTAATTGACCATATTAGTTAATTGCTATGCTCATAGAAAGATTTTTAACTGTTATCCTTCTTATATATCCTCCTACTTTTTAGAAAGAATACCTTCTGGTCAAGCCAGCCAGGGATGCAGCTAAAGCCAAAATGGAGGCAGAAGCTCTGCTAGTTGCAGAAGGTCCACTTCATGCTGATAATGAGTGGAACATAAGGTAATATTTTGGTGTGAGTTGCTTACAAATTATAGTTGCAGAAGCTTCTGGTATTGGAACATTTCATTTTGATTCTTAATAAGGATAACTTACATTTTGGCACACAACCTTTTAATTTGGTTACGATTTGGTACAAAACCTTAAAAAATTACTGTGGTATAAATTGTTAAATTTTGATTAAAGGCATAATTTTTTCTGATGTAGAATGCTTGTGTAGCACTTAATATTAAAACCTGGTGTGACATTTAAGAATAATAATTATAAAAAAACAAAAAATAAATTGGAGATGTCCGAAGGGGGGACTGCTGGCCCTCCTCCCTATAGCACCTCCCTGGGGGGTTGCCAACCCCTTCCCTCCAGGCCTCCCTAAGGGGTTGCCAGCACCTAGAGGGAGGGGGCGATGGTGTGGCCTCCTTCCACAAAGGTCTCTCTTGATTTTTTTTATATTATTAAATATCACATCAGCTTTTAGTATTAATTAGGTGCCACATAAAGCATGCCATGTCATCAAAAGTTGAGGTCATTAGTCAAAATTTAATGATTTTTGCTGAAACTTAACATTTTTCAATGGTTTTGTACCACAAAGTAATTTTTAATGTTTTTTACATAATTGTAATCATATTAAAAGGTTTTTTTACCAAGAGTGTAATTTACCCGTAATGAATATAAAGTATCTGGTAGATTAAGATACTTGAGAAGAATTATAACTTCATATTTGCTAATCACTGTCTAATGCTATTGAATTGTCTCACTGTGGCCTATTCCAACCTCTGATGTTTCCACCATTAGTCGTTTATGTCAATTCTGGTTGTCTCTTTTTGTATTGACACCCTCTTCTATGATATTGAACCAGTATTGTCGATGATAGCGAAATTGATGTGAAGGATGTTTCAAGTTCAGGTAACCTCTCAATGTCAGTTACATGCTCATTGGTATAATATCTGACAAGCCTTATTGGCATTTCTTTTTTATAGCTTTTATTCAACTCACGTGAATCATTATATCACTGGGACCTTCCCATATCCCAGCCTTTCCAAAGCATGTTCAATTGGGATTTTTCCCTCTTTTTCCAGATAAATTGGGTATTATTTTTAGTTTTCAGCATATATTCCTGGGAAAAGTATATACTATAAGGCATTGCCCCAACTTCAAAATCGTGATGCATTGTTTTGTTCAAGCCAAATAGATATATGCCTTATGCATCTCTTCTTCCCAGATACTCTACCTGAAGGGCTGACTCGGGAGCTTCCTATCGCTGATGAGTTCTCGAGGTTGCCTGCTTCTGGGCCATCAGATATGTCTATGGATGACCTTGAAGAACTTAGGAAGCAATTGGAAGCTCTAAATGCTGATTGAAGTTCATCTAGACCCAAGCCAAGACATGTCATCTCATACTTGTGAGGGGGAATATCATTCAGAGGATTTTTTAGCAACTTATTAGTTGTTAATTGCGGCTATGATACTTTTGACCCCACTAAGCCAAAATTAAGCTAAAAATGAATCATGAACTTAGTAATTACATAACATTTTCAAAATAAAATGCTAAAATGGCGGTATAAGGTCAGGCCATGTCTGCCAGCCCCCGCCCATTTCCTCTTGGATTTATGTTCAAAGCTAAGGCACAATGGATTTATGTAGACAGACAGCACCTGACACGTTTCTGTTTCCTCGAGAAGCGTCGACACGAAGACGTTTCTCCATCAGCAACTGCTTCTATAGAAAGGAAGACGAGCCTGTCAAAGAACTGAATCCTGATCAGAAGCACGTGAATGCGAAGAGATGGTTGATTGGGGACCGGTGGTGATAGCGACGGTGCTGTTCGTGCTGCTGAGCCCAGGGCTGCTGATTCAGATACCGGGGAGGAACAGGCCGTTGGAGTTCGGGAGCATGCACACCAGCGGAGCTTCCATCATCGTCCACGCGATCGTCTTCTTCGGCCTCGTCACCATCTTCCTTATCCTCCTCGGCGTCCATATCCACACCGGCTAAAATGTCCGACGGTTCCGTGTAATCCTCTCGCTGCAGCCTGACTCTGCTGAAGGTATAGCTTCCTAGTCAATCTGTTCATAATCAAACTCGTCGCCCATGGTTGTGAGTGTTGTCCATCTATCTATCTATCACTGCAAATCTGTGATTAATGTCACGATCAAGACGGGATCGTTGCCTCTTGGCGATCGAAGCAGATACTTTTGGTTTCCAAGATCTGTTCAAAATTTCATCACCCTCTCTACTTTGGAGCAGACCCAAACGGGATGGATAGTGGGCTTGAAATCAGGTGGATCTTATGGGCCTCGAAGGTCTCAATGTCAACCCTCTGGAGGCTTCCTCTCTCTCCCTGTCTTCCCTTCTTTTACCTTCCACTTCGCGATCTCCTGTGAAGTCCTGCACGGAGCTCCTCCATCGAAATGGCGAGCCTGTTACGTTTTTCGAGGAAAGCTCTGAGCTCCGCTCTGTCTTCGCAGAGCCACAGCCTCCTGTCCCGCGGCTACGCCACCGATGCGGCTAAATCCATAACGCAGTTGCCGGATAGAGTGAAGTGGGACTACAGAGGCCAGAGGAGGATAATTCCGCTCGGACAGTGGGTCCCGAAGATCGCCGTCGATGCTTACGTAGCTCCAAACGTGGTCCTCGCCGGCCAAGTGGCGGTCCTCGATGGATCGTCCGTCTGGAGCGGGTCGGTACTAAGAGGCGATCTCAACAAGATCACCATCGGCTTCTGCTCTAATGTCCAAGAGAGGTGTGTCATTCACGCTGCTTGGTCTTCTCCCACAGGTGCGGCCTCTGAATTTATTTATGGCATTCCTGTGTTTTCCGTGCCTTGAGGATATGTTGAATTAAGGGGTTTGGAGGGGAGAGTTACAGATGGAGAAGATGTACTTACTTGAAAGCAGCTTTGGTTAATTAGGAATCCTTGGGAACTTTCTGCTATATGGTGGAAAGTGTCTGCTTTTGAATTAGGGCCGGCGTCAATTAGGTTGTAATTTAGCTCATCGCCATCCTTCGTTTAATATTGAGAAGATGACAATGACCAATGATATGCCCATTCTCTGTGATCCTCTTGTTGACATTGCCATGATACTTTCTGCAAGTAGCCATTCTCATATGGCTTTTGTTTTGGCAACGAGGAAAGATGTTTTTCGATATATCATGAGAGCCCCTTATGTTTGCAATGGAGTTAGCCTTAGATGTTCTCTTACTCCATTATTTCAGCCAACTACTTTTTCCCAGATTATTGGTGCTGTATGAAGGCACCACAAATGATCATGTCAATGAATTTATGCCACTGGTATGATGTAGAGAATGCCTTCTATAATAGCCAATCCCTGCTCTTCTTGTTGCCTGTGATAGTTGACTGGATAGGATGGTTGCTCTGAAGGATACTTGCCTCTTGTTTGGATTGGGGTGAAGAGAAAGGAGGGAATGGAGCAGAAATTTTAACCTTGTTTGGATATTCTTAATAAGAGGAATGAAGGGAAAAAATGAACCTTGTATTGTTAATTTAAGAGAGTTTCTTCATAAGAATTATCAACAATAGTTTCACTGTCCATTTACCTTAAAGGATTTTGAATCTGGTGAAAGCTTGCTGTTAATATTGAATCTGGTGACTGGGGGCATCTGTGGATATTCTTAGTTTTCATCTATCTAACTTTTCTTATGTACATACTATATTCGGCACATCAGCTCATCCCGGTGTGCACTTTAAAAGTTCATTTTGATGCTACGAAGAGCCTTGTTCTTTGAAGCACCTTCTATCATTGACATCCCAAAAATTATTTGAATCATGTGTGGGAAAGTTCCAGTATTATATTTTGTCAATGGTGCATGCTCATATGAAATGCCAATTCAAAGAGTGGAAATATTTGCTTGAGCATTGAATGAGTTTTGAATCTTATCGTGTTGACTTTCGATTATGTCACTAGCATGACTAAGGATGTATGAAACTTTATCAATGTGATTCTTCCCTCACCTAGTTTATTGATTAATTGGAGTGGGGGAAATCCTTGAGCTATTGAGAAAGTCGGTGACCCAGGAACTCTTTTTCTTTAGTTGGGTTGCAAATGCTCTGTGCACTTTCTTCCTTTAATGATTACCTTTCTTCATCCCATGAGTTGGATCTGGTTTTTAGATTTTCTCTTTGCATGTATAATTTGCCTTTCATTGTTTCAGTTAATGATGAGAGTTAAAGATCTTGAATGACAATTATATGGAAGCACTTTTTCTTGAAAATTCTGTCCTTTTTTGAACCATGATCTTAACAATGTCAGTTCAGTATAAGAAGTCAAATTGCTTGAAAAAAAAGGTTGTTAGGTTCCAAGGAGACAGTCCTATTAAAGGTAGCACTTAGCTGGGACAGGCTACAAGCTGCTTTCTGTTGGAGGTTGACATGTACTTCCATGTTAGAGAATGTTAGCTTATTCTAGGCATGCCATGTACTGATTCTCAATTACAGATGCAATTTGAATTCTGAACAAATGAAAATTTGAAACTGCAAGCTTTTGCAAAGACAATTAACTTTTATCATTTTAATCAATTCATATAACTTTTACTTCATCCTTTTTGTTTTCAGGATTACCAGCTGAGACATCCATTGAGAGGTTTGTGACAGTTGGTGCATATAGTCTCTTGAGGTCATGCACAATCGAGCCAGAGTGCGTCGTTGGCCAGCATTCCATTCTCATGGAAGGTTCATTGATGGAGACCCACTCTATCCTTGAGGCTGGATCTGTTGTCCCCCCTGGGAGGAGAATTCCGACAGGCGAACTCTGGGCAGGGAATCCTGCAAGGTTTGTCAGGACCCTCACCCATGAGGAGACCCTAGAAATCCCCAAGCTTGCCGTTGCAATCAACGATCTCAGCAAGAGCCATTTCTTTGAGTTCCTCCCCTATTCCACCGTGTATTTGGAAGTCGAGAAGTTCAAGAAATCCTTGGGAATTTCCATGTAGATTGATGCTAGTTGCGCTATGTTAATTGTACTCATCTGATTCGTGTTCTGTTTGGATCTTCCCCTGAGAGAATAAGCTCCCTGGAGACAAAGTAGAGAGAATGCTGGTTGTCTGCACTACTTATCCTTTTTGAGAATTCATTTGCTGCTGTCAGAAGAGTTGTCATGAGTTTGATTTTAGAAAAGTTGTACAAGGCTCTGCCTCAACAAGTTCTATGTAGATGTCATTTTACAAGCTATTATTAAAATGTGCAAGCAAAGTGATTAGTCAACCATTCACAGCAGGACTATGTATGATTGATTTATCTATGTATGATTGATTTGTTATGTATTAAAGGCAGCTGCAGCTACCCCTGCCAAAACAAGTATTAGTGAAGAGAGTCCTTGAAGCATGGCACACTGATAAAGGGATATGCAGTTGAAGTTTTCAAGACAGAGGTCAGCCATAGTTTTATGTCTCTTCTAACTAAACATCATACATCACTTCATTGAACATGTCCCTTTGTTTTGATGATGTTTTGATGAAAAACCAAAGAATGTCTTACTTGAAACAGATACGTTCTAAGAAGATGGATAGCAGTTAGTCCCAGTGGAAGGGGAGGGTCTGAGAGGCCTCATTCCCAGTGGGTCCATGGGATCCCATGTGAAACATTCCTCCATGGCACTCAATGTTGGCTTCACTACCATGGCTGGAGACAAGAACGGAGTCCACAGGCACTAGACCTTGAGTATGATTACCACCACCAAGGAGCCCCGGTGGGATGAGGGGCCTCATCATACCAACTCTGGTTGTCTGCATCTGGGGTGATGACAGAAGAGAGAGAGCACAATCTGAGTCTTGGACTTGCATTGTTAACATGCCATCATAGAACATATCATTGTTCCGGCTATTCCAGCCTCCACTCTCAGTGTGTAGTGGCTGGGAAAAGGATGATGATTCCAGGTCTGTTTGGTGGCCTTGCAACAGCGGGGATTGCTTCTCCCCTCCCTCACCATAAATGCCCGAGGAAGACCCAGGAATTAGGCTGTGCATGCCCAGGTGGACAGGCATCTGCTGGTGGTGATGGTTGTAAAGGATCCCTTCTTCATTGCTCAGGTTGTCCATTCTGATCCATGTACAGTTCCCTTCCAGAGCAGCCGAAGGATATACATGCGGATTGCAGAAGGTCGAGAATTGAGCTCCTGAAATAAAGGGTGGAAAGATTGTGATGAATATGGTAGGAAGCCAGGGGCACAAGTGAGACCACATGCTCATCATCACTATCCAAAGTATGTATTCATGTGGAGAAGCAAACAGGAAGGAGTCTTACAACCTAATACAAATTTGATCACATCTTATCTTCTCCACAAGAAAGGTTAATGTGTATGCTCATCCAGGTATATTTTTTTTGTTGTGGGTGAGAAACCTGCCATAAAACCAACCTATTTACTGACTACCTTACAGGCTTCTATGGAGGGCATCTTCATGACCAAGTTCATCATACACTACCTTGCTAAAATGCACAATGGAAAACTTGGAGTTAACTGTTTGGCTCTCACTGTTTTTTCAGATATAGTGGGGAGCTCTGAGACATGAAATTGCAGACCTTGATAGTTTGAGAGGCAGTTCACAGGACGGACCAATGGGTCGGATTGAGGCTTCCGCCTTCTTCGATTGTGGCCTTCCAGGCGCTTCCTGCAGCTTCTCTTCCCTTCATCAAACTCCTCCAGTGAATGGAACCTGAAAAGGAAATCATGCCATGCTTAGTGAAAGCTTGGAATTCAGTGCTGCCATTGCAGCAGAATCAAATGGCTCAACCACATATTCCTGTTTCCAAAGGAGCATACTGCAATGGAGGAACAGCCCTTTTCTCAAAGGAATCAGAGTATATCACAAAACTAAAGATAAAGTCAAATGAATTGCAGATACAAGTCTTCCATCAGCTGCAGTTATTGTTTATTTACATGTGAGTGCATCAAAGCAAACAGATAAGTAGGAGTTACATATACCTGCTGCACTGCTGACAAAACCTCTGCTTGAGGCCACCAATTGTGACTTCTGGTGTCTTGGAATGAAGCTCACACACCTTATGCCGCCTGTGGTACTCTCTACAGTTACTGAGATCAGCATAGCAGCCTTCCACAAGGCAAGACACTACCTGGGCACCATCATTGGCGCCTCGAGGTCTCTTGGTCGACCCTTGCGACGAGGAAGCCTTCTTGGAAACTGAGTTCTCGATCTTCCACTTCCCTTCTGCCTGCTCATTCACAGGATTGCTTACCTGGCCCAGCTTCAAATCCACTGAAAAATCCCCTGTTGCCTCACTGTTTCCCCCAAAGCTACTTGATCCACTGCCAGCCTCATTGATGTTTGGGAGCGTTTCTTGAGCAAATTCGTCGAAGCCCCATGAAGGTGCTCTGAGATTCCAATCCATTGAGAACTTGCCAACTTAATCCACTCTCCAGGTTCAGTTAGAGGTACTAAAGCTTCTCTTTGTCACTCACTGAGGATGGTCAAGCGTGATTAATGGAGGAACTTTGCCACAACTGTACCAAACAATGGTGAAATCCTGCGCTCAAATGGTACCAAATGAAGGTGCTGAATCACTATTTTACAGCAAAGTTCGCAAAAATGATGGAAGGACGCAAAATTGAGAACTGAAAGCTGAAAATGCAGTAGCTGCTTATCCAAGCACCCAAATTCAAGCTTATGCTTTTCTGGGAGTGGGCCAGAAAGAGTGGATAGAAGAGGCAAACAAAGTGAAGGGTGTGTATGACTGCCCTTCCAGGAAAATAATATAAATGGCAAAAAAGTGCTGAAAGAAGATCCTAGGAAACGGGAATCTTGAACCAGAGAGGTGGGTACTATAAAGGAATGCTTAAAGAAAGAAGACAGCCGCATTAAAAATTAAAACAGCTATAGAAAGCACTGACGAGGCACTTAACAAGGGCAATGAGAGGAGGTACTTAGAAGTTAGAGCAGACAGTACATGGCGAAATAAAAAAAAAAAGGATGGAGAGAAGGGAAGATGAGAGGGAGAAAGAGAGAGAGAAGAAGAAGTGGGTTGCTCTTTCCAGCCGGCCATTCATTCCTGACAAGGATTCCATTGAAGACCAGTAAAGCAGAGGGGGTATTCATAATTGTTTAAGGTAAAAAAAAAGTTAACATTTAAAGAAAATCTCTTGATGCTATAGAGTAGATGAGGAAGAGGAAAGGAAGATGGAGAAGCCACTGTTGTTTTTTCCACTAATACCTCTGCTGCTGCTGCCGCCGGCTAAAAGGGATGCCAACAATGTAGAAGGGGGAAGGAGGAGACACAAGCCTGGTGTGCAGAAAGAGAATAGTGGATAATGTACTAACAATACAACTTGATGTGAAGAAGGGAAAGATCATTGAAAGACAACTTGGGTGTATCTGCAATCAAGAAACTGAGGAAAATGGAGGGCGGGGTTCCAAACTTGGATCTTGGTACTCCAAACTCCCAGCTTTTTTCTATACCATTTCTCATTTATATCATTTCTTTCATTCTCATTCTAGGGTTGGCTTGGAATGATGTCTCCTGGGAAAAAGAAAGGCTGGGGATTGGCTAACAGGGACAGCTTCTCTGTCCTTTTCAACTTTCTTTTCCTTTTCCACACCCTCTTCTTTCTTCCTTTCTGAGTACAAACATTATTAGCCAAAAGTCTAGGAGGAAGGTCTTTATATATTGACAAAAATTGTGGAGGGAGAAGGTTAGTGGGGGGGCACAAATAATGAGAACTAGAGCCATAATTTCAATGGCAATATCACAGTAGAAATATCTTCTCACTGTCTCTTCCCCTTTTCATGACACAGGGAATTCATCATGGGCAAGGAAAAAAGAGGAAGAAATGGAGGAAGGAAAAGGTAAAAGTAGTGGAAAAGTACAAAAGGGTTGGTGTAGTAGGGGAATTTTTTTTCTATATACCATTTATTTAATTATATTAATTAAAAATAATAGTAATATTTATTTTGAATAAGTAAATAATGAGATATAATATATTTATATCATTAAATATTATTTTTAGATAATAAATAAAAGAGATTAGTATATAAAAAATATTATCTAAATATTTAAGAAATAAATATGTACAGAATTATTAACTAATTTTGAAGAAATGGTCAAACTAATATTAATTGAATAATTAAATTCTAAGTATGAAAATGGTTAAGTTAGCATATATACTTTATTTATAAGAGAATCAAAGTCAAAATTTACTCTAAATTATCTCGAAATTCTATATATTAAACTAAATATCTAGAATTATATCAAACTAACTATCTAAAATAATATTTTAATTGTATATACTAATATTTAAACACTATGTTGATTGTGCACACATGTAAAGGATTGAGAGGGTAGAAAGGAAACTCAAATCTATCGGGTCCACGATTCTCCTGGCTTTATGCGGCAGAATCATACCCACTTAATATTGAGATCACGAAATTCAAACTCAAATGAAAAATATCATATTTTGATTTAATATTCAAATTAAATATATTCAAATTTTGTGAGCACAACCCATATATTATTCAGCTGAGATTTCCACTAATTGCTCAAAAATAGAACTAATGATAAACTCATTATGTTTTAGGTTCATAACTGAATTCTAACTTGCCAAAAATAAATTCATTATTCATCTCCATCAGTTTACATATGCATTGCTATATATATCCCATTATGTCTATGTGGAGCCCAGCCCCATTGATGCTTCCTGTTGTTGGGTTGCTGCCACTTGTGTAGTTCTGCACTGGACAGTGACAATCTATGGCCGTCTCTGTCTTGTCTCTGCATGAGATTGTCGGCAAATTCCCACGTGTTCAAAATTAAAAAATATCCCACTTCCCTTCTTATTAATCAAAGTAGGGCAAAAACTAGCATTTTTAACCTCTGTGGGTTTATTACTAGGAGAGCTAAGGCAGTAGGCACGACAATTGAATATTAAACGGGTGGGGTCATTGTACGAATATTAGTTGGATCGGGTGCGTAGTGAATTAAGGGTTAATTATGATGTAAATATTAGTTTATATTATTAAAAAGTTACATTATTTATAATTAATAATTTTTAAATATACATTTATACAATAACTTATATAGTATAAGAGTAACTGTACTCGCAATTATACTTAACCTTTTATTAATCTAATATATATGAAAAATAATTAACTTAATGCAATTATTTCCTAAAAATTTATATGTATCTTGTATATAGTTATTTAATTTGGATTAAAAAATTTACCTTACAAGTATATACACCTTACAGGTAATATTGTTGAAAATATGATAATAAATTAAATAAAATATAAAATTATTGTGAATTTATAATTAATATTAAAAATATAATAAAAATTAAATAAAATAAAAAAGTAATGTTAGTTTATAATATTAAAAATGTTCCATCAATTACTAGTAATTACTTTAATCGGTGTACAATGCTAATAAATGATAATATCTTATTCTAATCATTTTAAAGGTGGAGTGATAATTGACCATAAGGCCTTTATCTTATTCAGTGTTTCTACTCCATGTGATTGAGTCAATTCTCAAACTTACAACTATGGCGATTTTCCTTTCCCTTGCATAATCACCGTGTACACCTTTCAGTTTATCCATAATGTATTCAGTGATTTCCATGTGATGAGAAGTACTTCTGCAAGTTCGAGTCATTGATGCCATGAAAGTCTGTAAAGAATCTGAATGCTGGATCCTTTGATCCCTCCCACCTGAAGGGCTGAGGTAAAGCCTTTTGCAGCAGAGCCTTTATTGTCTGAATTCATTAAAAGACTACAGCCTAGCCTGTCCCTGTGGCTCATGCTTTTGCCCTGAAAGTTACTGCCTCCATCTAATTTATTAAATGGGTTGGCAAATAAAGATACAATAGTTGAAAAAAAGTTGGTGATGACTCCTTTTTGTTCCTGCATCTGTTGCCTTTCCATATTGAGGTTAGCTTCAGTGCACATGATTCCTGCTCAAGGACAAACCTTGTTGTGGTTAGTTTTTGCACTCAAAACCTGCGGGTAAATTTTGTCAAAAAAACATTATGGTTTGTCTTCGTAGATGGATGAAAAATTGAAAATCGGAAGGGATTTAGTAAAAAGAGTATAAATTAAAATGGGAATAAAGAATTACATTAATTTATTGAAATATTTGGAAAGAATACTGCAAAGTATGAAGGGATTTTAATAAATTTCATATGAGTTATACAAACAACAACGCATACCTCCTATTTTGTCATGGGTAAACTGTAACGAGAATAGTAACAATAGTTTGGAACAAGAAATTAAGGTTTTTATTTGATGGGGAGAGTAGCAGTGTTTTGAAAAATAAGATAGGTGGTATAGTTTTTGGTGTATAATTAGTAAATAAAAAAAATAATATAAAAAATATCATTATAGAGAATGAATTTAGTTAAGTATTTTAAACTATTAAGTATGGGACATACCGTAAGAATAAGAGACTTACTTATTTCTTATTTCTATAATGAGATTTATGTTATTTCTATTAAATTTAATTGACTTAGATTTAGTAAAATCTAATGGATATACCGATACTATTACATAATTATATTAAAGAAATTAGGGTTTAAATATGTATTTTACTATTATACCCAATTTTTTTAATTCCCTTCAACATATTCTTCTGATTTTTGCATCCTCATACGCTGATCTAGCACTAATTCCATCTGACCCACTGTCCATCTCTTCTGTTTTAACGTTTCAAATGGTGACAGAAAATGCAGAAGATCCTTCAGCAGAGACACTTGCAGTACAGATTCCATCCACAAATGGGGATATTTCCATTGATCTGCAGAACTAATTAACACACAAAGGTAAATTGAATGTTTTCCTTGTACTCAATTGTGATATTTGGTTGTTCACATGTACAAGTAGGCATTGGTCAATCAAATGCCCATGAAAATTTGGTTAGATACAAATATGAGTAAGCTTGAATTTGAGGAAAGAACAAGATCCCTTCCAAGCAAGTGACTATCTGACCACACCTTCAAGGCAGAATCCTATACTCCTTCGTGGGATTGTAAACATCCAATCTCAATCATATATTATTATAAATGCAAAGTATTATGTATATAAGCAAGTTTCATAGCACATACATGTTTCACATCACCACAAAGTCTCCTTAGAAACACCCAAGATCAAGGCTTCAAGGCTCCAAGGCTGGATTAGGTTCATCACACGCACACCCAACTACCTAAGACATCAAGTACATCCACCATAACATGGGTCATCTATGGACATTCATCACCAACCTGCACTCTCTAGCCGGGTAAATATGCATATCATTACCTTGGGTTGAAAATAAGAACTTAAATTAGATAATATAAAGAGTGTTTTGGGTTTATAAAATTGGAAACGTTTAACTACTTATAAATTATAACTTTTAAATGCATATGAACTCGACCTCTTATCAATCTACAATACTTTATCGTATGGTATAAAAGTCAATGGTCCCGCTCATACAATAGATCACATATAAAATAATATATATAAGATTAAAAATGTTACACTATTTACAATTAATGACTTTTAAGTAAATATATTACCGAACTCTTATTAACTCACCTATTTACAACACTTTTCTTTTGAAATTTATGGAGTTTGAATCTCCTCCCTCCAGGCCAGTGCTGATGCTACTTTACCCCTTGTAAGGATCTTTCACCATTATATGATATCTATCCCAATCTCCATAAGGTCAGATAATTCAATTCTCTGAATGAATCAATGCCATTCTTTGTAGATATGCCTCGGTGGTGGCAATAGAGACGTCGAGGTTGGAAGATGAGCAGCAATGGCTTCCCTACTGGATTGCTTACTCCTTCCTCACCTTGATGGAAATGCTACTCCGCCCTCTTCTCCGGTGGTAATGACAAAATTCATAAGGAAACTGTTAGTGCACTTTAATATGCAGTATTCTCTTCAAGCACTCATTTATACTTGGGATGTGGGTTGTGGGTTGGTGCAATGCAGGATACCCATATGGTATGACATCAAGTTAGTGATGGTGGCCTGGATGGTCCTTCCCCAGTTCAAGGGTGCAGCTTTCCTGTACCAGAAGATCATACGAGAACAGCTCCTGAACATGGCTGGAGTTGCCATGAGAGGCAAAGCCCATTCACAAGATTAAATATATATATATATATATATATATATATATAATATCATATCAAAATGTGAAGCCATGAGAGGCAAAGCCCACTCATCTTATAATATTGAAAGAAGACATGTTATTTTATTGGAGGTAGAGTATTTCATCAAGGGTTGGCAATGGACCCAAGAGAATCCAAAACTTGTAATTTGTTTGAATATGAAAAAAAATACACAAATGATAACAATTACATCACTTATAAAAAATATTTTAAAATAAATTTAATTAAATGTGAAAAGTATATTTAATTTACACAAAATTATAGTACATTGCCCCTAGAAAATATAGTATAACCTTATTATAATTAGAAAAGAAAAAGGTAGGGATTCAAATTCAAATAGTTTTTTTAAATAAACAACTAATTCCCTAACCTATGTTTAATTCTAATATATATATATATTTTTATCTCTATGAACTCCTCTAATATAAATATGATATTTTCTATTTTTATAGTGTCACTAATAATATTGTATAGTGTGGCAACGAGATTTTTAAATGGAGTATGAACACTTACTACAAGTAACATTAAGGCTGTTGAAATATTATACTTGTTACAATATTATTTTATATAGTTATAAATATAATATAATTTTATTATTTAAAATTATATAATATTTTTTTTACGGTTTCTTCACACTTTTAAAAATTTATTAAATTTCGTACACCTTTGAAATTTATTATTTAAAATTTATTTTCTATCTAATATATTTTTAATTATTGTGTAAACTCCGTACTCTCGGACTAAGAAATCGAAATTTTTTTAAAGAAAATCGATTACCTAAGTGAACCAAAAGTGGTAAATAAGAGTAAGAACTATAATTTAGAAAATTCAAGTGGCAAAGAAATACTTAAATATCATGAAAAAAATCATGAACTGGATTAGATGTAAAAATCGGATAAGTTTAGGGTGAACTAGACATAAACCGAATTAAACTATAAAAAATCGGTTCAAAAATTTATCTTTTCTAGGTGGCTTATAACGTGAATCTGACAAATAATTTGTCACCAAATAGGATAAGTAATCATTTAAGACGATAAGAGTACCTAATAACAAAGTTAGTAGCTAAAAATTCAAATACGTTTTATATGACTGATTAAAGAAATTGTAGAAAATACAAGTATAAGTCCGATTAAATAACCTGCATTATTTGAATATACTATCATTTCAAATAAATAAGAATTTAAAAAAAAACATTTAATTACAAATGAAGATAGATAAAATTTTTAATATAATAATTATTATAAATAAAAAAGTACAAATTATATTATATGTATTTTCGGATTATATAATTATATAGTACGACTAATGATGAAAAAATATAATGCAACCATAAAAGTCGAATATCACTAAAATATACTTAAATTACACCAACTTGATTTATTTTCTATTTAATTAACGTATAATATAAAATATGAACTATTTCCTATACCATCAATCTAGTGTATTCATCAAAATTGTAAAACTTGAATTCACATGTATTTAGAATCTAATTAGTAATCACAACTTTTTCTACCACAGTTTCATTTATAAGAACTTACTTTTATTTCATATTAAATTTAAAATATATGAAAGATAATATATATATATATATATATATATATGAGAGGTGAGTGATCAAAGGGTAAGAACACAACTATTATTAGAAAGTAAATTAAGAAATTAAATAAGAGATTCATTTAACTCTAAATTTATAATAATATAAAAATGAAAATAAATAATATTATAATATTATCAAATTAAGAAAATATTAAATATTTTAATTATTTAAAGTAATATTATAATATTACCATAATATTTCAATAAAATCTTATTAAATCTCATAGATATGTTAAATATCTCTTATTTTCCTAATATAAAAAGTTTATAGTGATCAGATTATTCCATATGAAGATTTGGAAAATACTCTCATACCCCTTTGTTCTTTCTATCTTTTTTCAATAATGGTGAAAGCTCTTCACTTTTGTGCTCATCATGGGTCTTCTAGAAAATAACTAATCACTATCCATCAATAAGAAGAGGTATGATTACTTATTCTTATTTGTCATTATATCTTTTGTGAGTTTGGGATAATTGGAAATTATTTCTTGGCATAACTTATGAACTTAATCATTTCTTTTAATCAATTGATGGTTCTAGAAGCATATACGCAACTCATATGACCATTCACTTGAATCAATTAGTGGTTCTAAAAGCATATATGCAACTCATATTATTCAATATGTACATGGTCTTGGCATGATCCTTTGGGTAATTCATGAAGTAGATACCATAAAAATATCAAGTAAGATATTTAAGGATGGCTATGGGATGAGCACCCATACTCAATAACTATATCAATATCATTTAACGTTTGGTTTGGAGGAAGGAATTTAGAAAATTTGAAGGGAAAATATTCTAAATACAGAAAAATTCATCTAAATATTTAAATTATTAATTAGTTTTCCAAATTCTTTCATCTTTTTTTTAATCCCTCTAAAGATGAGGCAATAAGGATGAAATAGTAGAAGTTGTACAAATTATTCAATTTAATAATAAATATATATATTTTAATTTTTGCTTCCCTCATCATTTTATTTAAGATATATTATACATCTAATATCTCTCTTACCTCTTCCCCTATTAATTCTTCCCATATTTTTCACCCCCAACACCTAAATCCAAGTATATCCTCCTCCATCCTCACATATTTAGAATCCCAATTGGATAAGCCAATAATCTTTATATCCAAAACCATAATATTTACTATAATATCAATTTGTATAGTCAAAGTCTAATATAATTTTTGCCCAAAAAATTTCAATAAAATTAAAAAAATTAATATAATTAAAATTAATAGTTTATAATAAAATAATATAAATAAATAATTTCAAAATTATAATTATGATATATCATATAAAACTTATTTTTAGAGCATATCATTAGTTAATGTCTATATATATACATTAAATGGAATAAACATAGTTATTGGTGAATGTGATAAGTACTTGCAAACCTCAACTCATCCCAACCCCTATCGGAGGGATGGGTGTTGTTGATGGAGACATTGTTTTTTTTGCCCAAATAATGAATATATTTTTATAAACTTCTTCAAAGTAGTCTAAATTTTTCATGGAGTGTTATTACTTAAACAAGTATTGTCTTTCCTATTGAAGCATTTAATGATTAATTTTGAGTATGATTCTCTAATAATATATGATAGTTTGTTCACATTTTAATTTCAACTACCAAATCCTCATCCTCTCTAACTACCATATGCCATATTTCTTATAATAGGTTAAATAAAGTTATCATAATTAATCTTTATATTATTTGGGAAGGGGTGTTTCAAAATATTGATAATTAGAATATTTTTTTTAAATAGTTTATTTCTTACTACTTTGCTTTACACTTGGATCATTACTTATAAAGTTTTTCTAATAATCATTTTTGTTCCATTTTGCTCCAAATAGAAATTAATTATACTCCTTTCAAATTATCCAATATTGTATAGCTATTTTATGCTATAATTAGGTTGTATCTAGTTACTTGGTGCTTATTATTTAAAATGGTTTATTTTTGTATAGGTTTTATAAAGAAGTGATAATTTACATTTTGTAAGCTTTACTTCCTCATTGAGTTTTAAAATAATACTAATTTTAATAAATATTTTTTAATAAAAAATACATAATTTATATAAAAAGTGGTCTTTAATATCTTTATATAAAAATAATATTTAACATCTTATACATAGTTAAGTTTAATCTATTAATATTGATAAAAAATTATTTTTGTAGATCTACAATCATTCTAGTGAGCTTTAGAATAGTAACTTATTTAATAAAATCTTTTTTAGTAAAAAATACATTATTTTATAAATGTGATCTATATATAAAAATATTACTTAAAAAGTGTAAATAATTATTTAGGGTAGATTATTGAGAAATATTTACCTTTTTTAAGGCTTTACTCCCTTTCACTAACCTTTTTAAACAATAACAATCTTTAATAAAATATTTTTTAGTATAAAAAAATATATTATTTATATAAAAAGTGGTCTCTAGTATTTTTATATAAAAATAATACTAAAAATATTATGCCAAATTATATGGTGATTAGTCGTCACTCTAGTAATCATTTTTAATAATATATTTTTAATAAAAATATATAATTTATATAAAAATAATATTAGATTGTATCTAGTTATTTAGTGCTTATTATTTAAAATGGTTTATTTTTGTATAGATTTTGTAGAGAAGTAATAATTTACTTTTTGTAGAGCTTTAGAAAAATAACTTATTTAATAAAATCTTTTTTAGTAAAAAATACATTATTTTATAAATGTGATCTATATATAAAAATATTACTAAAAAAGTGTAAATAATTATTTGGGGTAGATTAATGAGAAAAATTTACCTTTTTAAAGCTTTACTCACTTTCACTAACCTCTTTAAACAATGACAATCTTTAATAAAATATTTTTTAGTATAAAAAATATATTATTTATATAAAAGTGGTCTATAGTATTTTTATATAAAATGATACTAAAAAAATTATGAAAAATTATGTGATTATTACAAGTTATTTGTCTTTGTAAAACCTTGTCACTCTAGTAATTATCTTTAATAATATATTTTTAATAAAAAATATATAATTTATATAAAAATAATATTAGGTTGTATCTAGTTATTTAATGCTTATTATTTAAAATAGTTTATTTTTATATAGATTTTGTAGAGAAGTAATAATTTACTTTTTGTAAAGATTTACTTCCTCATTGAGTTTTACTAATTTTAATAAGTAATTTTTAATAAAAAATATATAATTTATGTAAAAAGTGGTTTTTAATATCTTTATATAAAAGTAATACTTAACGTCTTATACATAGTTAAGTGTAGTCTATTAATATTGAGAAAAAAATATTTTTGTAGATCTACGCTTACTTGAGCTTGAGAATAATAACTTATTTAATAAAATCTTTTTTAGTAAAATATACATTATTTTATAAATGTGATCTATATATAAAAATATTACTAAAAATAATGCAAATAATCATTTGGGGGTAAATTATTAAAAAAGATTTACTTTTTTAAGGCTTTACTCACTTTCACTAACCTCTTTAAATAATGACAATCTTTAATAAAATATTTTTAGTGTAAAAAATATATTATTTATATAAAAAGTGGTTTCCAGTATTTTTATATAAAAATAATACTAAAAAAATTATGCTAAATTATATAGTGATTACAAGTTATTTATCTTCGTAGAAGCTAGTCAATCTAGTAATCATCTTTAATAATATATTTTTAATGAAAAATATATAATTTATATAAAAAATAATATTAAGTTGTATATAGTTATTTAGTGCTAATTATTTAAAATAGTTTATTTTTGTATGGGTTTAGTAGAAAAGTGATAATTTACTTTTTTTGTAAAACTTTACTTCCTTATTGAGTTTTGAAATAATACTAATTTTAATAAGTAATTTTTAATAAAAAAATACATAATTTATATAAAAAGTGGTCTTTAATATCTTTATATAAAAATAATACTTAACATCTTATACATACTTAAGTGTATTTTATTAATATTGAAAAAAATTATTTTTGTAGATATACACTCACTTAACTTATTTAATAAAATCTTTTTTAGTAAAACATACATTATTTTATAAATGTAATCTATATATAAAAATATTATTAAAAAAAGTGTAAATAATTATTGGAGTAGATTATTGAGAAAGATTTACCTTTTTAAAACTTTACTCACTTTCACTAACCTCTTTAAACAATGACAATTTTTAATAAAATATTTTTTAGTGTAAAAAATATATTATTTATATAAAAAGTGGTCTATAGTATTTTTATATAAAAATAATACTAAAAAAATTATGCCAAATTATGTGGTGATTACAAGTTATTTATCTGTGTAGAATCTCGTCATTCTAGTAATCATCTTTAATAATATATTTTTAATAAAAAATATATATTTATATAAAATAGTGATATTTAATATTTTTATATAAAAAAATAATATTTAAAAATTTGTATAGAGTTTTATTGAGAAAATTCTATTTTTGTCACTCACTCTAATTAGTTTTATTTCTATAAGAAGATATTTTTTAAAGAAAAAAATACAACATTCATATAAAATGTGTTCTTTAATATCTTTTTATAAAAATAATATTTAAGAGATTGTATCGAGTTATGTGATAAATATTATTAAGAAAAATAAGTTTATTCTGTTATCTCAGTGAAGAGTTTATTTGCATTTGTAGCATAGTCCTACTCTCTAGTGAGCTTTGGAAAAGTAACTCTCTTCTATAAATTATTTTTCAATAAAAATATATTATTTATTTAAAAATTAGCCTTTAATATTTTTATATAAAAAATAATAGTCAAGAGTGGATATTTCAATAAAAATACATTATTTATTTAAAAATTAGCCTTTAATATTTTATATAAAAATAATAGTCAAGAGTGGGTGATCAGTTATTATTTGGTGCTTATTATTGAGAGAAAATTGTTTTATAAGACACTCTAATGAACTTTATTAGTATAAAAAAGTATTTTTCAATAATATTTACATAAAATGTGAACTTTAATTCTTTATATAAAATGAGATTGTAATTTTTTAATTCTTTACCAAAATATTTTTTAAGGAAAAAATGCATAATTTCATATAAAAAGTGATATTTATTGTCTTTATATAAAAAATTACATGAGAGTGACATTTTGACAATTAAGCGGTGTTTGTTGAAAGGGATTTGTTTTTGTCTTTGATAAAGTATTTTTTAGTATAAAAAATATAAAAAATGTGATTTTTAATGTATTTATATAAAATTAATACTTATAAAAATATAATAATTATAATTGAACCAAAAAAAATGAGACCCAATATTTAATTTCATTAATAATTTTTCTACATTACAAGGGTTATTCCTTCGAAATTTAAATACCCAATTAAAAATTTTCTCAATATTTTATTTTCTTTTAAATTCATCTATTAAATTATAAGAAAATAGTGATATTATATTATAATATCGTTATCTATACAATGTTTTTACTAAATGATGTGCTGATTAAGGTTGCTTTTGTGGTCGCAGGTTGCTCTGTACGTTCCCTTTTTCCATCTTTAGCCCTTCTCTGGTGACAGTTCTTCTTCGTTTGGATGGCCCCTCGTGTGAAGAAGGAGCTCGTGGAGGTTCCGACCTCTCCTAGGCAGGGAGTTTCCTACTGCATGCAGCCCTTTTCCTCTTCCATCTCGGTTATCGATATCAGCGACGACGACTCCGGCAGCAGCACTGACTCCGGCCCCGAAGATGGCGGTGAAGGACCTTCCAAGCGGAGGAAACTTAGAGCTGTGGTGCCCCTGGGGTTTCTCGCTCCCCTTCCTCTTGCCATTTCCAAGGCTCAGGACGATAGTTTCTCTCCGTCGCCGAAGTCCGTCGTGGTGCCTCCGCTGGTCGCGGGGGGCTGCGCCATCGCCCAGACTTCGAGGCAGTTCTGGAAAGCCGGGGACTATAATGGCGGTGATCGCTTGTCTGATCGGTCTTTGGCTTCAGGTAGTCTCTCTTTTTTGTCATGATCATGCATTCGGTCACCTATCCTGTTTTAGCAGTTCTCCTGTTGTGCCTTTTTTGCGCATACATATCTTGATGTGGTAAATGAGGTCAGCGGCTTCCTTTAGGGTGAATGGACTGTTCGAGTTGCAGTAGTTGCTTATTGTCTACTGTCTTCTTTTCCAAATGTTGCTGAGGTTCTCTCTATTTCTGCACAAGTACCCAGATTAGCTACATTCTTCACAAGCAAAAAATTGAACACAGTATGGAAACTGTCGTCTATAGAGTGCAGAGCTCGTTTCTATTCCTTTTCTGTTTTCTTTTAGGTTTAGGCTGGCATGCCATAGTCTTCCAATTCCTTCATTTTTGAGCTGAGAAAAGTGTGCATGACAAGTTTTGGCATTAGGTTTCAGTGGCATGTCCTTGAGTCTATGTGATTCTTGAGAATCCACCATTGCTTAAACAAGAAAAATGTAGTGGATATAAGGTGAGTGTATACCACCACTTAAAAGATTTGAAGCGGGTATGAGCTCAATCACTTATCCTCCCACAACATTATTTCACATGGTATCATAGCCCCGAAGACTCGAGCACCTCGCATGCTGAATTCTTGTATGTTCTGAAAGTTTCAGTGCGTAGTATCCATTTTGCACGTAATGACGAGTGCTGAGAATTTCACATTAGATAATAAGAGAAAGGTTGCGGGTTATTAAGATGAGCGTGTACCACCATTTAAGAGCTTAAGCTTTTATGTGGATATCAACCTGCAATATTTTCGCCGAACTACTGGATCTGCAGAAATATCTCTAGATGCTTAATAATAACTCTTTTGTTCTTAGATCCTTGCTTATCAATTACTAGTTCACATTTCATGTTCATATTCTTTAGGTGCTATGGATCATGTAAGAGTTCATCCCAAATTTCTTCATTCTAATGCTACAAGTCACAAGTGGGCACTTGGAGGTATGCATGTTTTGCATTTTTCTTCATTTCGTTTATAGGTTTTTTTTTTGTTAGACATCAATATATCTGATCAGGAGTACCAATGCATTCTTTTCAGCTTTTGCTGAGCTTCTTGACAACTCATTGGATGAGGTATGTGAAGCACTTATCTTCAGTCGTGCAAAGTTCATGCTTTTAGTCTGCTCTTTAATGATGCAAGTACTTGTTTCAGATTTCCAGCGGGGCAACATTTGTCAATATAGATATTAAAAAAAATAAGAAAGATGGAAATAGAATGTTGTTCGTTGAAGGTTGGTCTGTTTTCCTCTAACATCATAGTATCTAGTGTATGCTGTTCATTCTTGTATACCTTGTTGGTCTGCATTTATATTGAGCCTAGAAAATTGCTGCAAGGCTTAGAGTGGGACAATAAATATGCGAGGGGTGGTAGCCTGTCCAGTTTGAGGAATCAAGATTTGTTTAGTGATTTATTCCGTATGGTGGAAAATTTGTCACATCAATAATTTTTTTTTACATGTCGAAGCATTTTAACCATGAAGGCAGTGCACTGTGTGCTCTAATTCTCACTGATAAAATGGGCTGGCAATTTATCATTCAATTGCATTATACAACATTTCTGGAGACTATGAATCTCTTTCCTTCTTTCATCTTATTCTTTTTTATTCTGGGTCATCATCATTTTGCTCTGAATTCATAAGGGCTGCTGCGAAGATATGCCTGCCTTATGATGCAGTAGTGGATATTCATTGCTGTTTTTTACTATTAGAGAAAATCTTAACTTTCTTCCTTGATTATGGAATCATCCAAGAGAATCACCATGGTGGTGCCAGTAAATTGTTAAATTCTACATAGCTTTCATATCGTACTCTATTTGTATCTATTAATTATTGATAACAGACTGCATTTTCCAGGGAATACTATTTTGATACCATGATTATTAAGAAACTTGTGATTTAGATTCATGTATATTTTGTTTGTTCCTCAATTGTAGATAACGGTGGTGGCATGGACCCTGATAAAATACGACAGTGCATGTCTCTGGGATATTCAGCTAAAAGCAAAATGGCCAACACCATTGGACAGTGTAACATGCTAAAATTTTAAAATGGCAGCGTGGATGATTGTTCAATCTGTTGTAATTATATGTATTTACTTGATCTTCCAGATGGGAATGGTTTCAAAACAAGTACAATGAGGCTCGGGGCAGATGTGATTGTGTTTACAAGATGCTCCGGTAAAGCTGGAAAAAGGTTTGTATTTTATTGTATGCGACTGTCATCTAACATCCTTCCCCAGTATATATTTGTCTTTTAACTGTTGACCACAACATTTGTTTTTGCATGTCCTAGTCCTACCCAGAGCATTGGGATGCTATCATATACATTTTTGAGGAGCACTGGAATGGAAGATATAGTAGTGCCTATGGTAATGACCAACAGCCGATTACTTATGTACATTGTTGTTCCTTTTTGTGATGATGTACGAGCTTCAAAAAATCTATCTGTGTTGTTACCTTCATTAATGTAGCAAGTCAAACCGCATTTTCCATTACATGACTGATACTTATCCTGTATTGATGACTGAAAAGCTTGACTATGAAAAGAGAGGGGGATGGAAACGTCTGAAGCGATTGACATTAACTGATTGGGATAAAAATGTAGAAACTATAATTTGTTGGTCTCCGTTTTCCAGTGAAGATGATCTACTACGGCAGGTACTTCCTCAACCTCTTTTCCCTTTCTTTCTCTTGTTAACTACACACAATATCGGGGCTCAAGCATTTTGAATACTGCCGTACCCGTTAACGTTAGGTCTATTATTGAGAATAAGAGAATTATTTCATTTTCATCTTCTTATTGTACGGATCTTATATCGGATTTGATAGATTAATGAAAGATTACTTTGATGAGCAAAAAGAGCTATACACAATATCGAGCTTGATATGTGCGATCTTGTGGTTGTTTAAGTTTCAACTATTTACCGACCAACTTGTGGATGCAAGCCTTAAAGATGTGTTAGTTGATTGGTGCATTTACTATAAACTGGATAGTCTTGACTTGTTTGGTCAATTAACTGGAACATTTATGCAAGTTTTATGATTAGATACCTTATACTTTTGTCTGATATTTGTTTCAGGGCTAAATGGTAGTAGTGCTGCAAAACCTTTGCTCGAATTGACACGTAAGTGTCAAACCTTTCAAAATGAATATTTCATTGCCAAACATTTGCAGAAATTAACTTATTTAGTGCCAAAATGTAACCTCCCTTAAATTATGCTAACTGTGGATGGATGGAGGCTCATGTACCAATCTCAGTCATCTTTTGATGTTGTGGCATTATTTTAAAACTAAATAAAGAACAACAAAAGCTAAAAACAAGTTGAAAGGTCTCCCTTCAATTTCACTGCAGGGGTGGAGGTAGGGACCTTGACTGCATTTGATTTCTCGACATGTTGGTACCCTTAGACCCACTGATTCCTGAGTTCACTTTTTTTTTTTCTTTTTTCCTTGTTTTAAAATAATGCTGTCCCCATTGCCCACACCATCATAATTTTGACGGAAGTTATATTTTGGCATTGAATTGTTCAATTTTTGCAAATGTTTGGCAATGAAATATCTGTTTCGAATGGTCTTTCAGGCAAAGGTTTGGCATCACTTCTGTCATTAAGCCATTGTTTCAGCTATTTGCAAACTTCATCGTGCATTTGTAGTAGATAAGTGATTTTTTTAAGATTATTGCAGTGTGCTAAAACATTGAATTTCTGATACATTGTTCTCCATTTCTTGAATCTGCTTAGCTTCACTGGAAATATTTTAAGATTGCATGTCAGAGCCTCTATTTTTAGCTATTCTGATAAAGTTTTCTTTCTAATTCTGACTCCTGCTGTTTGCCCTTCTATGTAGTTTAACATGATGGAAGACCACGGTACACGCATAATCATATACAACCTTTGGGAGGATGACCAAGGATTACTGGAATTGGATTTTGATGCTGATCCATATGTACGTAATATTTGATGGCTTATATTCATTTTCTCCTTGATAAATTTGACATGTTTGGTATATTGTGGCTCAGGATATTCAACTGCGAGGTGTCAACCGGGATGAGAAGAATATCCAGATGGCTAAGAGATTTCCCAACTCTAGACACTACTTGACTTATAAACATTCTCTAAGGGTATGCTGTAGTGCTATTCCCCCATTCACTATTCTTCTGGTGGCCTTTGGTGGACGGTTATTTTGCAGCTTTTTTCTCTGTACTGGTTCATTCTTTGTGTACCAACTTATTCTAATTCCTATTTTTCTGTTGATAGAGCTATGCTTCTATTCTTTATCTGAGGCTTCCTCCCAATTTTCGGATGATTCTTCGTGGAAAAGATGTGGAACATCACAACATAATAAATGATATGATGCTGTCCCAGGAGATCACTTATCGGCCTCAACCTGGAGCTGATGGAATCCCAAGAGATAATGTAATCTTTTATAATTTGGTTTTCAATCATGTTTCTGCCTCAGCAAATACGATACTAACTATTGCATTTCAATATTTAGATGGCTGCTATTGTGACTATAGGATTTGTGAAGGATGCCATGCATCATATTGATGTGCAAGGATTCAATGTATATCATAAGAACCGCCTCATTAAGGTCTGCCTCTATCAAGAAATATCCATACAGTGAAATATTAGTTGCAAATATGGGCAACACCTGTTCATCCAAGTTGTTGAGTTGTTCTTTAGATAATTATAGTTGATAAGAAGAATAAACACTCGGATTTATTCATAAAATGATAGGTTGATCAGTCAGATTAATGGCTTGTTATTTGCATATTGTGGTAATTTGATGCATAGGCTTGAATTTAATTGCTTTTGAAAATTCTTCATATGCTCTCTGCAATGTTGGCATTTCTGAGGAGTTGAGATGTCACCATCTTTCCTATATATGATGCCATCTTATCAAATCCTATATATGATTTCCATTTGTATGCTCCTTCGGATAAACTTTGTTTTTTTTCCTTTATGCTTTGGAGATTGAGTTGTTATCATGATTTTTCCTGATCACTGTATTATATTTTATGCCAGCCATTCTGGAGGCTCTGGAATCCTGCAGCATCTCATGGTCGTGGAGTCATAGGTGTGCTCTGATGCTTGTTTTGCCTGATTTAGACTGCTATTTATAGATCTTTACTTTCCCGACAAAGCTCTCTCCATGCTCTCAGGTGTCCTTGAGGCTAATTTTGTTGAACCAGCTCATGATAAGCAGGGCTTTGAACGAACAACAGTTCTTGCAAGACTTGAAGGACGCCTGATACAGATGCAGAAGACTTACTGGTATGCAGTTTCTCTCTGGGGTTCTCTGAAAAAGGTTTATTAATCACTTTGGTCATCCCGTCTGATCTTCTTTTGACCGGTTTATATCTCTGGATTTCATAGGCACACAAATTGTCATAGAATTGGCTACTCCACTTCTGCTAGCAACAAATTAGCCAATGCTTCTACCAGCAAAGGTGTGTCAGAAGTTTATGTTGTGATTCAATGTGATGGTTATGACCAAACTTATTTAGTAACACCCCTTGCACTTTGTTTGGATTGAGGGATTTGAAGGGTGTTTGGAGTTATTCACAACCCTCATATCCCTACATCTCCAGATTTAAAATCCTAGTCCATGAATTTCTATTATGCCTGGAAATGTTTCAATCTTTTCATGAATTTTTTCTTAATAGAACTGTTTGTAATCTCCATTGCAGATCATTCTCCTGGTAATTCTACCCATATGATTAATACCAAGTCTGCAAGCCATGCTGCAAAGAATGGCAGGCAAAATATTTCAGATAAATCATCTCTTTGGACAAATAAGGGGAAGGATAATCCCTCTGGTGGAAAATGTTCGGCGAGATTGAATGCGTCCAAGTCATCTTCACTTTTTGTGGAGCGTCTGGCTAGGAACAATGTGCAGGTTTCCCAATCCATGGAGAATCTGAATGATGATAGTGTTCACAAGACATCTTCTAAAGAGATCTCATCTGAGAAAGATGGTGCAGAGGTGTCACCGCCCCATGTAAATTTGTGTAGTACAGATGTCACAGAGGATAAGGTAAACTTTGGAACCTTTCCATTATTCCCTATTAGTTCAAAATTATGTACAAGCATATCCTTCCTGATGGCAAAACTAAAGTTACTTCCAGCATTGATGAGATGCATTGCCAAAAAATCGGTGAAGGAGCAGGTAAACATGAGTGCACTCCTATAAACATGGCATTGTTGTACTTGAGAGAGGAAAATCACTGATCAAAGGGAGTTGAAAAGTTACTGTAAAGTTTTTAGTCACAAACCTAATCACTGATCAAAGAGAGTTGTGTTGTACAGTGAGTTAGATAAATTTGATTCCACCTTTCACTCATGGGCATCCCCATGGGAAATTGGCTGGAAGGAAAGGGTGACTCTGTGGCTTGAAAATGATGACTTGACCATTAATCTTGTGTGTGTCATTGTCTTGCAGAGTAATGCCATGGAACTGTTGAAACAAGACAATTGTGAGTTGAGGGAAAGGTGAGTAGAACATTTCCATAGATGTTGTGATCATTTGTTATATTACACGCCCAAGCAGCTTCTGCACAATGTGAAAATTTGCACTTTTAACTTGCATTCTACATGTAGGTTGAAGAAAATGGAGAATGAGGTTCTGTGTGAGTTGCTGCATGATTTAGATTCTGTAAAGGAGAGGTGTACTCTGCTGGAAAGACAGGTTTGTTCAGATTTCATTTTTGTAAGCCAGTTAAAAAAGTCAGATCCAACGGGTTTAGGTAGGATGTCTCGGACCTGGTCCTCTCCATGGTCCGAGTCCAAAACCACGGACCCGCTGGATCGGGTTAGGTACAGGTCGGGTTGTCACCCCAAAACCTATTTTGTCCTTGAATACTGACAGCCCAATCTTTTCACCAGCTCCAAGAATCCCAACAGAAGATCAAGCAAATGACCAAGGAACAAGAAACCGTAATTCAAGTACTTGTAGAGGAAAGGGAGCAGTGGGAATCCCAGGAGCGGAACATGAGAAAGAAATTAACGGTTTGTTCCATCACTTGACCTCACTGTTTTGACTGGCTCAAAAGTTTAGTCTGACTAGTTTCTGACTTATTACCAATTTCATCCCTTAATCTTAGTCCTTCAATTTCAAATTTGCCCAATACTTTGGTCATTCCACTCAAATCTGACAAATGGATGATCCATATGACAATTAGATAGAGGGACATTGTTGAAAAATAAATTTGAGAGTTGCAATTATTAGTAAGTAAAAAACTAGAGGGCTAAACTGTAAAGCTACTCCTTTTTGTTGTGGTCTATTTGCCCCAATCTCTCTTCCTCAAACTGCAACAAGATCCATGTGTATGTGGCACACCTAAATATGGTGCTTTTACATTTTCTGCAGGATGCTTCTAAGACCATGGAAGAGTTGCTCAACAAGGTACGACTTTTAGAAAACATGAAGTCTCCTATAAAAAAATGTGATGCTTGAGTTTGGTGATGAATTGCCAACTTACTCTTAAAATCCTAGTTCATGCTAGCCTATTGATATTGCCAACATCTTGGAATCTTGAATGAGCTAGATGGTCCTGAGGTTGATGACGTGGGAGTTTTCCAAGTTAGAGAAGGTTGTATGCAAAGTGTATCTTTCATTTGGGTAGGTGATCTTGGATATATGCCTTAACCCAAGTAAAAATGGGAGTTTTTGGGTTGACTTGGGCAAAGTTTGGAAGTAGCATATTTGAAAGAAGGGATGTGTTGACTAAAGTAGTTCTTTATTGATCAAATCACTCAAATATTATATAATTAATTTATTTTTATAATTTTTAATATAATACCTAAAATGGAAATATAATATAAATTTAATTCGTTAAAATTATATCATATATATTCTAAATTTCTAATTATCATTAATATTCAACATCACTAGTTAAGATGTGTGGTAAGTATTGGTATCTTGTTACAAATTTCATTTCACTAATTAGTATTAAGTGTTAATCTAGTATGACTCTATGATTTTCATTTATTTTTGCATGTTTGGTTCTATAATGTTGAAATGAATTTTTAGCATACTTGATATCTCACTTTAACTTCATTTATTTTTTTACTAAAAGTGAGTAATTCTGTTAGCTAACTTATTGTTCAAATTATGTTACACATGCCTCGAATCATTTCTTTGTACTTTGCTTCTTTTTTATTTTATGATTGAGTGATCTTGTCTTGCTTTGTAATTTTACGAGTGTTTGATCATTCATGATACAATAAACTTAAGGATGGCAATTGGACCGGAGACCGGATGTTATTCGGGCCAGGTCTAGGTCAGTTCGTATTGAATACCGGGTTTGTTAGGATTTTTTAGGGTTTGGATACAATTGGACCCAAATCAAAAATTGATTCTCATCCGTACATGTTTGGTTTGGGTTCATGTCGGCACGGGTCGGATTTTGTGGACCTAAATTCGAGTTGAGTTTAGGTCTATAGCAATTACCTGAATTTTGGGTTTGGGTTTCATGAACTCGAACTCAAACTCAGGTCGAGTTTGAGTCTATTGCACGGACCTAACGTTGGGGGTCTCGAGTTCGAGTTTGGATCGGTAGAAAATCTGATTCGACAAATTAACAAACCTCAACAATCACATAATAAGATTTAGTAGATCTTAATATCAGCCGCAAATCTAAATTATAAAAACTTTTCATCCTAGTTAAGATTTAAACATGTTAATATTTATATAGTTGTTTTCTCATATTTTATTCTATTATCATGTATATATGGACTTATATATATATATATATATAATAGGTAGATAAATCACATTATTTATTTATTTAATTATTTGATTGAGCATATAATTTATTATTTAGTTCAATTGGAGTCCGTTATTTAACAACTAATATGCCTTAATAAAATAGGTGTAATGCTCACTTTCTTGCATATCATAGATATGAAAATATTAATACGAAAAAATAATTGTTCTAATTTTTTTTTTCATTAATACTCACAAGTATCTATCTTCAAATACCTCAATCAGCAAAATATAAATATGACATGATTGGACAATAACTCCTAATTTTAAGTATTGTTAACTCATTTCTATTAATAACTTTAGTAATATTTTTATAAAGGATATTTGTTATTAAAATAAAAAAAATTTTAAGAGATGATCTTACCCCTAGTTAGTTGGATAAGATGTGTTTAATATAATTTATAAAACAAATTTAATATAAAAATTTAATTTAATTAAAAGTCTATTAAAGGTCACTATACTCGATTATAATTATAAGTTTTTATCATATCTAGTTTCATTATATATTATTATTTTTTTTCTTTTTTTGCTTATGAGCTACATTTATATTATCATGTATTACATGTTCTAAAATAAATGTATTTTTCTTTTTATAAACTATTCTATTAATAAGAGATTTTAGTCCGTTAACTATAATTTTTAAATAATTTTATATATATGAAATTGCAAATGGCCATAGAAAGTGAGAAACTTCATTTGTATTAGCTAGATTTAGTATAAAAATTACATTTGTCTCATTGAGTAGTTGAATAATATGTCTTGTTAAAAAGAAATTACATACAGTTGAAATAATGTACGTCCTGATAATCACCTAGTAAAATTGAAAATTTTGACTATTGAACTCATCTGTACCCGTTGCTTTATTTCCCCCCAATTATAAGGTTGCTCTATAAACTTTTTCTTTTGACCGGTTTGATCAACATGTTATTGTTATTTTCAAAAATATCCCCATTGACAACACTTAGATTATGTTTAATTTTATCACATTGTCACTCTTTAAACATATTATTATAGTAGTCATGGAAGCCTTTATAATTTGGTCATGTTTTGTCATTTAATTATCGTCTGTTTCACTAACTGCAAGAATGACATTATGGTTTTGTTGTATCATAATGGTTTTATGAAAGAATTTTGTGTTTTTGTCTCCTTCACATAGTCATTTATTCATTGACCTTTGGCTCCAATATAATTCCTACTCCTTCCAAGTTTGATTAAGCCTAAATATCAACCTAGATCTTATGTCAATTCCCCTGTGATGTAAGATTCACTTTATTTAGTTTCTCTTGTAATCGGTTGATATCCTTTCTTGCATGATTACAATTGTCCCTACTTAAATTTCGGAGGTGTTTGACATTATGACCATGTTGAAAGCATACCAAATTGAGGGTATTCAAAGGTATAGATCCCCAAGTTGTCTCAATAACAGTTTGAAAGTCAGGGTTGATTAATCATTTATCTTCAAAACAGAAGTCTTTCCGCTTGTGCTGTATGCTAATTCTGCAGTCCACTACTAAGGGGATGTGGTTCGAATCAATCCAATCCCCATGATAAACTCTCATAGTGGGGAACAGGCTTTGCAAGCCATTAGAGCATGGTGCTCAATCTAAGACATTATGTGGGTTTTCTTGTTTATTCGATCAAGTACCCATCTGTCCAATATAATCAATATCTTGCATATGCGTTCTATTTAAAAACATTTGAAAACTCTTTATATATCTATATTCATTGGGGTGGACAACTTGTTTTACACTTTGTAAAAAAATTGAATTAAAATCCCTTATTACCATCCAAGTGTCATGTAATTTTTATTCCGCCCATTGCAATTCTTCCCTTCTCGCATGCGTTCATTTTTATCACAATAATTGTACATCCAAGTTACGTGGATCCAACATTTGTGACGTATGCACCATATCCTAGATTTAATAATGTGATTGAGCGTCTCAATTATCTCAACATGCTAATGATTTCACCATAAGGTTAAACCTTTACCGATACTTTCCGGATCCACGCTTCTTTAATTTTTTGTTTCCATCAGAAAAATCATCTTCAATTGATACTTCTTGATGATGTCCAGAGAGCTTATACCTTGACAAATCCAAAAGATTGACTTCATGAGGTGCGTGCATCTGTAGGCCCGTCGCCACCATCTAGAGATTTCTATAAATGACAATAAATATATAAGGGTTAATAGTAAAATATCATGGGGTAGATAGGTATTTTACGAGCGAGTGACCATACGATGAGGAGCCAAAACAAGGTTTTGATCTAATGGAGAGACATTTGGAGAAGGAGGATCAAAATGTGTAGTGGGGGAAGAGTTAGATAACATACCCGAGTCTAAAATCAGAGTCAAGATAAAATGGGGGATTGGGAGGGGAATATCAGAGAGTTCCACAGATGTGGATGGAGATTTACTATTTGCTAACAAGAGAAATACTCTTTCGTTAAAAAGAACTGTGTGACATGTGAAGATGTGATTAATATGAGCATTCAAAACGCGATACCTAGAATAATTAGAGGGACAGTCAAGAAAAATACAAAGAGAAAAAAGTGGTTGAAGTTTGTGAGTCCGGTAGGAAAAATAGAGATCCAAACACATGCATAAATTTATAATGAGGGGTATGATGAAATATCTATTAAGGAGAACGAAACTCCATGGACCGAGTAGGAAGGTAGTTAATTAGATAGACAAATGTATTTGTAAAATTCCAAAATTTTGATGGAGTATGAGAATAAATTAAGAGAGTGAATCTCGTCTATAATATTATGATGTTTACATTCAGCTGATCTATTTTGTTGGGGCGTGTGTGGATATAAAAGGCGGTAACTGATGGTGGCAAGCTAAAGTTTAGACAGAATGAGGTAGAAATAAATAATTTGGCACCATATAACTGAAAAAAATTTAATTTTGCGTTCGAATAAATTTTAGACTTTCAAACAAAAGACTCGAAAAATAGATAGAATATCTTAATATTTTTTCATTACAAAAAATCATGAGAACTTATTATAATTATCAAGAAAATAAACATAGTAAATATGATATGTGTGAGATGTAACATGAGTAGGTCCCTATATGAATCAACTCAAGAGTACAAGTGCTAACATATTGAGTTGATGCCATAATTAAGTCGGTTCAGTACGACTTACACAAACAACTATAGATAAGGTAGAAGGATTACAACAAGTATGAATATAGTACAATTATCCCTTGCGACTTTAGTGTAACAGTTCTTGGTGAGAAACATATTTAATAATTAAGTGAGCAGGGTGAAATTCAATATAGCAAGGATTATCTTTAGTAAAAATTAAGGGAAATTTGAGTAAAATAGTAAATATTGTTGAGATAAAAAAGATGAGTAGAAGATCTAAGATAAATAGATTCAAAGGATAAAATGGGTAAATTTGTCTCGTTTCCAATTAGTAGATGCTTATTAAGTGTCTCATTTTCCTTAATAGACATGTGAGATAAATTATTAGTGACATTAGTGGTCGCTCCTGAATCAACATACTGGTCAAGATAATCCGTACTAACTTCATTGTCACGAGAAGAGAGAACTTGAGCAGTCGGGGATAGAACTTGAGTAGTTGAAGAAAGAGCCTTGAATTAATATGAAGGACAATAATGAGTTGAATGTTCATTTTTACCACAAAGTTGACATGACTCCAAAGGTCGAGAAGTGGGGTGAGTGGTCTGTTATCCCGGGATACTAAAAGAAGTGGGTTGATTAAAGCTCGTATTACCCGAATTAAAGTATTTATTCGACCTTGATCCGTAATTTCTTGGGGTAGATGTACACAGATAATGAGAGCGAGGTCCAAGTCCATTTGAAGTCGTCCGTCCCAATGCACGCGAGTTGTTATTTGCACTCATTCTTCGATTAGGGTTAAGAGAAGTTCTAAGGTGAGATGAGTAAGAGTGATCAAGGTGTCGAGGCACGGTGACAGGAGTGGGGAAAAAGTCATAGAAAGACTGTATTCTTAGAGCCATATTTTTTAATACGATAACCCATATTTGTTGGTTTGATTTGTAGGTTGCATCCAATAATATTCAATAAATACTTAAAAAATAGATATTAGAGGTCATCAGTTATAGATTTAGTGCGCTCATGATAAATAGAGGAACTATGGATATTGTGCATTGATAAGGGGTTAGACCCATGTCTACTTAAAAGTCCTAACTTATAAGTAATATAATATTTCTAATTTTATAAACCCACAACACTTCTCTATTTTATCTCTATGTCTACTTAAAAGTTACAACACTTTGAGATTATATTCGCAATACCTGTCCTCATGTGCAATGTGGATATATTTGTTACATGTAATTTTAAATCCGCTCTCAACAACTATTTACAAGTCGGATATGATTATTCTGGTATTGAACAAGTGGGAACAATTACCTCAAATTGAATATTTTACTCAATATTCGTTCGAGCAGATCACAAACCGAGTTTTCGGTATCGAGTCGGATACGGGTGTAAGCCCACTTACTCTAATATTATATGAAATCTAAAATAGGGTAGAAGAAAATTTTGAAAGATAGAGTTGATAGACAATCGATCTAAATGAGTGTAATACAAATAAGTGATTCAATAAATTACATATAGACGTGCATATTTATAGACTAATTATAATATAAATATAAAAATAAATAATAAAAGAAAATATATTAAATATAAGATTAAATAGTTAATATTATATTATATTATATATATTAATTATATTATAACAATATATTATAATATATTTGTTGAAATAGTATAAGTTATTTAAGGTAATTATGATATAATCTTGGATATTAAGATTATATCATATATTCTATTTAAGGTAGTTAATAAATAGACAAGTATATATATTAAGTTAGGGTTTGGAGAAAATAAAGATGTTTCAATTTCTCATCCCCAATGCCTCTCTATCAATATGTTCGTTTTCTCTTACTCGAATTCAGTTTTATAACATGGTATCAGAGCTAAGGTTTTCTACTATTTTTAAGGTTTTTTTATCTGAAGGCTCAAGACACGGCATAATTGAATTGTCGTAGAAGATGGAGAAAACGGATGCAGCATTAACAGGAAGGGAGTTGAAGGAAATTTTAGAAGGTATGGCCAAATTGCTTGTAGGAAGAGAAGATGTATTGCCTCAACATAACAATACTCTCAATCGAGATTTGAAGTTGGAATTACTCCCAATAGAGCAGAGACTTGAAGGAACGAAAAACTATTTGAGTTGGTCGAGAAAGATGAGACTCATACTAGAGTCAAAATATTTGGAAGATTACATTGACGACTCGTATGAAGAACCCACTGATACTACCAGCACATCATGGAAGGTGTGGAGGGCGACTAATTCTCTGGTGGTTGTATGGATAATAGGATCACTTTCTCCTTCTATCGCGGGGTTGGTAGAAGGTATTAATAAAGCATTTAATATATGGAAGATTTTGGCTACTCAATTCTCTGGTATTGGGAATATGATGACTGTGATTGAGATTTAAGATAAATTGGACGCACTAAAGCAGGGGGAGCGAAGCATAATAGAATACAGTACTGAGCTGAAAAGGTTATGGTCCGAACTTGATTATTATGATCCATTAATTACATCTGATCCTTCAGATACAGCTTCTATTAGAGCATGGAAGGAGCGACGACGTGTGATTCGCCTCCTGAGGGGACTAAATCTAGAATATGAAAATAAGAGAGCAATGATATGTCGTCAGTCTCCAATTCCTCCGATGGAAGACGTTATTGCTACACTAATTCATGAGGAGTCAAGACAAAAGGTTATGAACACTTCTAAGATATCAGCAATACCAATTCGCTCTACTCTAGCAAAACCGATTATTGACAACCGACAATGCTATAATTGTGGGAAGAATGGACATATTAGCTGGAATTGTTCCTCGACACGTATTCCTGCATGGGGTGGAACAAGTCATAACATCAGAGGACGTGGAGCCCGAGGTCCAGGTCGAGGTTATGGACGATTTGGGGGACAAACCTATCGTGCTAAAGGTGCTGACATTTTAAACAACGACATGTGTTATGCTAATGCTAACTCAGGTATTATTGCACATGCATTTTCTTCTAAACCATCTTTCACAAAATGGATTATTGATTCAGGCGCATCTAGACATGTGACAGGAACATCAGTAGAGTTTATTACATATACTGGTTCTCCACCTTTTTCCCATAATAGAGTTCAAACTGCTGATGGCACATTTCAACCGGTTATGGGATTCGGCTCGATTAAATGCACTTCATCAATTACATTATCATCAGTTCTACATGTCCCATCATTTCCATTTAATCTATTATCAGTTAGTGCAATTAGTGATCAATTGAACTATCAAGTAATCTTTGATCGAGATTCATGTGTCATTCAGGAAAGGAATACCAAGAGAACAATTGGGACTGGACGGAGGCTTGATGGATTGTGGTATCTTATGAGAGATGAGTCTAGCACAGCTTTAACCACTACTTTGTCTGAACGAGCAATGAATTAAGTCATATTGGAGCATCGTCATCTTGGTCATCTATCGTTTGAGAATCTTAAGAGGGTAAGGCCTGACTTGATGAATAATGTAGAACGTAGCAAGCTTGTATGTGATGCTTGTGAGTTTGGAAAACATACAAGAACATGTTATTCTCCTACTGGTTTAAGAAGTATTTCACCATTTTCGTTGATACATTCTGATGTTTGGGGACCATGTCCAGTTACTTCGATTGGCGGATTCAGATGGTTTATTACATTTATTGATTGTTACTCAAGGATGACATGGGTATATTTGATGAAAAATAAATCTGAGACACTGGTTTGCTTTAAAGATTTTTTAGCTTTGGTGCAAACACAATATAATGCCAAAGTGAGTACTCTCCGTACAGATAATGGTACTGAATATGTTAATAGAGAATTCTCATTGTATTTATCTACAAAGGGGATTCTGCATCAGACCACATGTCCAGATACACCAGAACAGAATGGAGTGGCAGAACGGAAGAATTGACACTTGTTAGAGGTAGCTCGCACACTTCTATTTACAATGAATGTTCCAAAATATCTATGGAGTGAAGCAGTATTGACGGCAACATATTTAATTAACTGGATGCCTTCTCAGATATTAAACTTTCAATCTCCTTGTGAACTTTTGATGGGACGCAATATATATGCAATCTGTCCTCGTGTATTTGGTTGTGTATGTTTTGTGAGAGATCATCGTCCCACAGTAACTAAACTTGATCCACGTGCATTGAAGTGTATTTATGTGGGCTATTCTAGCACTCAGAAAGGTTACAAGTGCTGGTGTCCAAGCGAGAGAAGACTTTTTGTGAGTATGGATGTAACATTTCGTGAGAATGAACCCTTTTATGGTGAATCAACAACGTCATCCACAGTGCTAGATGATTTGACTGAAGCACAACATGGAAATGAAGAGAGAATTAGTGATAATAAAGAAGATGATGTCATTGTAGGTATAATCCCATGTCCTAAGAGATTGAGTAGCAATGAAGGAGGGACCAATGAACCAGAATTGAAGGTTTATAGTAGAAGAAACAAGAGTTGTGCTCAGGGGGAGGAAGATAAAGAAGATGATGGAGAGCAACAAGAACAGATACTTATACCACACTCATTGCCCACATATGTCCCAAATACCCATCAATCTTCTAACGATTCCTTATCATCACCGGATGTCCCAGATACCCATCAATCTTCTGACGATTCCTTATCATCACCAAATGTCCTAGATACCCATCAATCTCCTGACGATTCCTCGTCATCACCAGATGGTAATGAATCTCTGCCCATTGCTATTCGTAAAGAATCTAGAGCTAATGAAGGAAAACCTCTAATTAGATATGGTTATGAATATGATATATCTAATTATGTCTCATATGAATCTGTCCCATCTACATACAAGACCTTTATTGTATCATTACAGTTAGTGCACATACCAAGAAATTGGCAAGAGGCTAAAAATGATCCAAAGTGGCTTGCAGCGATGCATGAGGAGATGCGTGCATTAGAGAAAAATAAGACATGGGAACTGGCATTACTTCCAAGAGGAAAAAAGGTTGTTGGATGCAAATGGGTATTCACTGTTAAACAAAATGTTGAAGGAAAGGTTAAAAGGTATAAAGCAAGATTGGTAGCAAAAGGCTACAGCCAAACATATGGAATAGATTATGATGAGACATTTGCACCAGTTGCTAAAATGAGTACCGTCAGAATACTTATATCATGTGCTGCCAACTATGGATGAAAATTACATCAATTAGATGTAAAGAATGCATTTTTGCATGGAGACTTACAAGAAGAGGTATATATGGAAATTCCACCTGGATTTGATACAATGAAGACCACTGGGAGGGTATGTAAACTTAAGAAGTCTTTGTATGGACTCAAGCAATCACCAAGAGCTTGGTTTGACCGATTTCGACATGCAATAGTTAGAATGGGATATCAACAATGCAATGGAGATCACATAGTTTTCTATCGACACTCAAATAGTCAAGTTGCTATCCTTGCAGTATATGTAGATGATATTATTATAACTGGAGATGATAGCGATGAAATATTACGACTAAAGCAAAGATTGAGCAAAGAATTTGAAGTGAAAGATTTGGGTGCACTTAAGTATTTTCTTGGTATTGAGATAGTCAGGTCTAGGACAGGCATAGTGCTTTCTCAGAGAAAATATCTATTGGATCTACTTACTAAAACAAGGATGTTGGGTTGTCGAACTGCTGCTACTCCAATTGAACCAAATCATAAGCTATGTGCTCAGTCAGGGGACCCAGTGGATAAAGAACAATACCAAAGAATTGTGGGACGACTTATCTACTTGTGTCACACACGACCGGATATAACATATGCGGTTAGTATTGTAAGTAGATATATGCATGATCCTAGGACAGAACATTGGGAGTCAGTTATGCGAATATTGAGATATCTAAATAGTAGCCCGGGAAAAGGCCTTTGGTTCAAGTCTCAAGGTCATACTAAAGTTGAAGGATTTTGTGACTCTGATTGGGCTAGTTGTGTAGATGATAGAAGATCGACATCAGGTTATTGTGTGTTTGTTGGAGGTAATCTTGTATCTTGGAGAAGTAAGAAACAGGAGGTGCTAGATCAACGGTAGATGCAGAATACAGAGCTATGACTCAAGGCATATGTGAGATAATATGGATAAAGAACTTATTGATGGAGTTATGTTTATTCAGGAAAGAACCCATTAAGTTATGGTGTGATAATAAATCAGCGATCAGCATTGCTAACAATCCAGTTCAACATGATAGAACCAAACATATTGAAATTGATCGATTCTTCATCAAAGAGAAACTTGAGAGCAAGATCGTGGAGCTACAATACATGAAGACTGGCGAACAATTAGCAGATTGTTTAACTAAAGGATTAGGATCTAAAAAGTGGATTAATATTTGTAATAAGATGGGAATGATAGATATTTATCACCCATCTTGAGGGGGAGTGTTGAAATAGTATAAGTTATTTAAGGTAATTATGATATAATCTTGGATATTAAGATTATATCATATATTCTATTTAAGGTAGTTAATAAATAGACATGTATATATATTGAGTTAGGATTTGGAGAAAATAAAGAGGTTTCAATTTCTCATCCCCAATGCCTCTCTAGCAATATGTTCATTTTCTCTTACTCGAATTCAATTTTATAACAATATTATAATATTTTAACAATTTTTATCAATATTAGCATTAGTGTGTAATCTCACTTCTCTCCCTAATACCATTTCAAATGTGAGAGAAATACTAGAAAAACAAGCTAGACATAATAAGTATGAACATGGAGGTATAAAATTTGATAAGAACTTATGAAAAAGTTTATTTTCATTTAATGTTATTTCTTGGTATTTGTATTATTTATAAATATTTAAATTTTGACAAAAAATAGTACAATTTATTTATATTTTGATCCTCCATTGAGTATTCTACCCCACATAATGTTTTATTTTTTTTTACTGTAGTGATGTCATTTATGCATATTATACCCATATGAATATTATCACACATCCAACAATTATGTAAGCACTATTAATTTGTAATGGAGTTTTTTTTTATTGTGCAAATATACATACACATATAATTTAGTAATATTTAAAACAAATTTTATATTCCTAAAAATTGTTTTTTATTATTAATTTAAATAATTAATTTATATTTTTTAATATATTCCCCTTGCTCTTCTCTATTTCTCCCTAAATAAATGGAGTAGTAGATTTAGTGGGATTAATGTATTATTTGCATTTATTACGTCAGCAATGACGTGGGGCACGTCATAATTTCAAATTCTCATCTGCCTGCGCCCGGCGATCAAATCTCCGTGTCCCCCGCCTTCCTCATCTTTGCTGCTTCGAGGTCTTCCATCTTCGGATCCTTGACGAGCACAGCTCCTTGTCGATTCGGTCTGTGGTGCCTGATCTGTGTATCCTCTCGCTTTGTTTGGGTTCTCAGGGTTACGCTTCGATCTGCTTGGGATTAGAGGACTTCTACACCCGCCGCCTGTACCTTCGGATTCAGGTGCATCTCTCTGACTCGATTGTCCCGTATCTCTCATACTCGTACTTATGTCTCACAGATATCCTAAGCTGAATTTTTTTAGTTCTACACCTGATCGTGTGTGAAATTGGAGTAGCTTCCATCGAATAATTATTACTTTTTATATATCCACTTATATTTAACGGTGCAATCCTGCCTTCTTTGCAGGATTGTTTTGGAAGACCAATTTCAAGTGCCCCGGATGCCTGGTTTGATGTGGTCGAGTAATACTCAAATGATAATAACAAGACTCTAATGTGAGTTTCCACCACCTATAGCTTTTCTATGGCTTTTCTTTCTTCACATATCTGATGTTCAATTTTCTGAATTGCTTCTTGTTGATAGTGCATTTTATGTTTTGCTTGGAATTCTGAAACATGAGGGGAAATTAGATAGGAAACCGGGCTACTACCCATACAGTCTAAACAGGTTATTTGAGGCCCCTTGCCTCCCAATATTATTCTTATTCTCCTGAATGATATGCACCACCATGCAGACGAACCACCAAGAAAAGCAGGTGTCTTAACCTGGGTTCTTACAACTATCTCGGGTTTGCTGCATCTGATGAGTACTGCACACCGCGTGCTATTGAGACACTGAAGAGGTTCTCAGCAAGCACTTGCAGCAGTCAGGTTGATGGCGGTATGAGATAGTTATATACACCTACGGTGTCTATTGCCTGTCCTTCCTGCTATCCTCTCACCCTGATCTCTCACCAGGAACTACATCCTTGCACAATGAATTGGAGGAATGTGTTGCAAGATTTGTGGGAAAGCCAGCTGCTGTTGTCTTTGGCATGGGTTATGCAACAAACTCTGCCATCCTCCCCGTGTTGATTGGCAAGGTAGCTAACTGAATGTTAGAATGCTGCTATAGGTGAGTGTTGTAGTGGGAACTAAGTCTTATCATCACTTTTATTTGCAGGGAGGCCTGATTATTAGTGATTCATTGAATCACAATTCCATTGTCAATGGTGCTAGAGGCTCTGGAGCTACAATTCGTGTTTTTCAACATAATAGTGAGTTCTAATCTCTTCCAAAAAGATGTAGCTCCAGAGTATCTGCCATTACTGTGGAAATAATATTGTTTCTCTTCTGACATTTGCCTCAGCACCATCTCACTTGGATAGTGTTCTGAGGGAGCAAATTGCTGAAGGACAACCCAGAACACACAGGCCATGAAAGAAGATAATTGTTGTTATTGAAGGGATGTATAGTATGCAAGGGGAACGTGCAACCAGACCTAAACCCGATCTTAACTTGGATACGTGCGTACCCAAACACAACCTTATTTCCAAAAGACCCGACCCGAGCTCGAGTCTGATCTAAACTGACATAAATTCACCATGACTATGTAATAGGACATTTGATCTTGCATGTTTACACAGAAGGCCAGGCTACCCCTACACTGAATGGACAGGAAGCTCAATGCATTACTTTCTGTGTCTCTTGGTGACAAATTATTACTTAACCCCCACATATCTGCCTAATTATTTAAGTTGCAAATAATACAAAAAAATTGACCCCCTAACTCCCTCTACTAGTTTTGGCACATGAGAGGAATGGGATCGGGTAGTGTGTATACACCAGAAATCTCGAACGGATCATTCCGAACGAGCACCAAAGAACGACTGGCTGGCCCAGCCTCAATGAGTGAGTGATGCTGCTCTCCTCCCACACCCAGTGGTGTACTACTATCTGTAAATTTGCAGTAGTACATCTTCCACGATTTGGGCAGCTGGTATCAGGATTTAGCAAGTGAATGGCATCTGATTCACTCCTCCCACTGAGGTCGGAACTGGAATAAGCACATCTGCATTCTTCCTTATAGATACCAATCAGCATATCATGTATAAGCATTATCTCCAATTTGTATCAGCACACCTGAAAATGTGAAGAATCACTTGTAGAGTTGAAAATAGATTTCATATGAATCTGAAAAACAGATTTGGCTTTTCCATGTTATATATGCAAATGACTGAGCAAATGAACGAATGAGATCAACAGCAATAAGGGTAAATGGGGAAAAATACGAGCTTCATATCTAAAAACTGAGACAAAATGGCAAACCTTTTTACACGGGTTTGAGTAGGCTCCTTTGAGATAATTAGCCAATAAGGTATCTAATTTTACTAGCCAAAGAGCCACTGCAGATGATGTTCGAGGAATAGTAGGAAATAAGGCCACTATTTCCTCTCCAACAATATTGCAGTTTGGCACTCTACCACAGTGGAACAACCAGTCCCTGTTAATGGCGCCGATAAAATCAGCAAGAACCTGCACCATTTCAAGTAATACACATTGATTATATGAAACTAATGCATGTATAGTCTGAAAGAGAAATCAATGTAACATATTCCAAAAGATCATATGCTAAACCTGCAAAAGCTCAGCCACAGAAGAGATCCTTCTCAGTCTATTGATCCATAGCCGATGAGCAGACTTACTCCAAGCACCAATCATAGAACCTTCAGGCATATTATACTACAGAAAGGAATAAGTGACGGATTGATAAGCCAAGAATGTAAAGCAGAAAGGCTCGTGACAAAAGAACAAGGAGAATAGCAAAGTCTAAGCAATAAGAAACAAACAGACAAGAATTTAGCTGAAAGAACACAGGCGGTAGAAAACTAATTTACCTTGCAAGAAATCCCAACCAAAAAAGAAATGCAAAAGATTCATACCCAAAAGAAAATACAGACTCCTACCAAGTCCAAAACAGTCCAACGGGGGGCTGGTAAACAAAATTTACTGTCTCAATCAGCAGGATAAAGACCCACCTCAATAGTGTGAACTGCAGCCTTGAGGGATTGCATGCGAGAGGGAAGAATCTTATGTTTTGGGAACACATCAGCAACTTCTCTTCCAGTACATGTGGCTACATGGATGGCATATCTTTCCTCAAGATTAACATCAAGTTCAAATGTTGTGTGGCAGATCTTACAGTGTCTCTCATCCTGCCAGTACAAATCATGGCATCTATTGCATATCACCAGGGAGTCAACAAACGATCTTTTCCCAAGCTTTACAGAATTCAGTCCCAAATAGGAATTCCATGTCCAAACATGAAATGCCTGGAGTTGGGCCCATCTTCTCTTTGGTTCTTCAACCATCTTTCCATCTTCAAGAATGACAGCACCAGGTGAAGGTATAGAATCTCCATTAGAGGATGTAAGGTTTAGGCCATTATCAATGTCTGATATTGGAGAAAAACTGTCTTGCACATCCATCTCAACCTCACATTGGCAAGACGATGTGACTGAGACAACCTCTGCATGTTTAACCCCATCTAGCATTGCTTGAATGATAAAACCCTTTCGCTTGTTTAGGGATTCAATAAGCCATCCCTCTCGAGCACCTCGCTCATCCAAAACTGATAAAAGAGAAGACAGCCCCTGCATTTTAAATGTAACAAATGAAGGCATGTTCTATGTGAAAACAATCATATGTTGACTAGTATCACTATGAGAAAAGACTAAGAAATCACACCTCTTCGGTATCTATCATTCTCCAGCGCCCATCTTCTGAAGACTCAAAGTATACTCTCCTGTGACCAGGATCAGACTCATTGCAAGGGCCCAAGAAAAGCCAGTACCTATTGTATCGCCGATCAGATCCCAAAAAAATAGATTGCATGGGATGCATGCCATTCTTGGACTCTGTCCCAACAGAATTTTTTCCTGAAGTATATAACCTTGATATGACATCTGAAGAATCAACTGGGCGAGCATCATGTGACAAATGACTTCTGTTCCCACTAATGTTGGAGTTATTTACTAATGATGTAGCAATATGCTGTTGGTTCGCTGAGGACCTCTTTATTTTCCCCCCTGAACCAGAATAAATAGCAGGCAAGACATTTCCAATCACTGCATTAGCTGGTTCCTGCATTGCACCATTGATCAATACAAATTACAATTCAGAGAAAATACAGTAAAAAGAACTGGTCCGCAGCCAATGAGATAATTCATATGGATGTGTTTCTAACAATCATTGTATGGAAGTTACAAAAGAAGAGGATCAAAAGTTGTGAAAACTCCAACAAGACTCCACAAAAAAGTACAGGCTTTACTTTCTTGGACAGTTTAGGCAATCCGCAACAGGGACACAAGTACAATATAAGTAAAAGAAATTTTACACTGAAATGATGCACGAGTGCTGTAGACTCTAATCCACTATAGAAAATTTAAGTTAAATCACTATTAGTGAATTCAAAGTCATGCATATATCTAATTTGACAATATAAAAGAACATAAATTTAAAAGGTTAAGCATTACCTCCATTCTAATACTGCATCCAGCACTGAGCAGATCAATCAAGGCTACCAAGGCATTCAACTTCTCTTCAATGCTTAAATCTGAATATTCACCCTCCACTAGGCCCAACAACCAAGGTTCTCCTGGGTGACTCTCATCAATTTCACTATTAAACAAGTTCATACTACTACTTTTAGTGCCATTAATATGCTTGTATTTTCTATTGCTAAGAATTTCTGATTCATATTCGGAATTCTCACTGCTACTGCACATGCCACTCTCATGCAGATCATCAACAGTTCCTGATTCCTCTGTATCTGAGTTATCATCTCCATCTTTCAAACTGTAATTGACACGTAGGCGGTAGGTTGAAGATGCAATCTTCTCGAAAAGGGCAATATCACTAGACAAGGTGGAAAATATTGCAACTTCCAACTCCTCGGTTGTACTAGAGGTGTTCAATTCTGCAATCTACAATAATGAGACATACAAGGCAATAAGCACATTTAGCTGATCTCAGATTCCAAAAAAATCTCCTCTGAAAGAAATACCTGTGCAGTTCTTGCCATATCGGATACTTTCAACCCAATATTTCCTTGATTAGACAAAAGTCTAAACAATTCTCCCTTCAAAGTGCCAGGATATAGCCCATAATTCTTCATACGGATCAGCTCCTAAGAACCGTTGAGGAAGATAAACATGTAGAACTATTTCATCCATTAAATTTCAGAAGAACAAGAAGAAGTATATTTTTTCCTTATTCATTCTTTACTGAAATTTTAATAGAATAAATGTAAATATCATCATAGAGAAGATGTGACAATTTGCCTGACCCATATACACACAAAAATGAGTTATCCTATTCATATGATCAAATAACAAGATAAGCCTATGCATGGACCAATGAAATTTGTTCTCAACAATATAAGAATCAAGTATAGCAAACAACATAATTCAAGTTTAACTAAGTAGCAATCACAAGATATAGCTACCTCATCAACGACTTCTTTTTGCACTGAGCCTTGATTTGAACCAAAACCAGCAGCAACTGATACTTGCCGCAAGATCTCTGGCCAGGTTAGAGAGTTCAGAAACTTCTTCCAGTATTCCAGTATAACTTTCTGATTCTCAACCTGCCATTTCCATACACGCAAAATTTAGTAAGCTAAAATAATATATATAAAAAATTACCACGTGCCAAATGAGCTAGGAAGTTAGCAGGCAAGCTGCTGGATAAAGAAGTAAAACAGAAGCACTATCAGTTTTCTTCATATATTGGACACTGATAACATATATCATATCTGTAGAGAAACTATTAATGGCCCATAATTAGGCTATGTTATAAGCAGACTACAGAAGTAAAAAAATCTTATTTTGAACATTAGTCAATATTATGCCCCAAGGAAAAAAATGTGCATATAACCAAAATTATTCATAAAAAACATCAATGGTCTTGATGATTCCTTTTGCAATCTCTTAGATGAAAAAACTGAAACTCTGGAAAAAGCATTGTGAAAGGGTGATATGGAGTTTGATTTTTGGCAGATGTGATACTCGTGTATAGGCTCAGCAATCAGGACATATCAAACATGAACAATCTTACGCCATGTGTATTCATTACTCTTGTAAATATCGTTTTGCACCAGCTTGGTGATCATGAACAAAATCACATGCTGTTCAACAAAAGAGGTACCAGTAGGATCATCCACTCACCATATGGATCAACGCTAAGAACTTGCATGATTTGTTTGAATAATGAAAAGATACACCATTAAGCTCCACGTCAATGTCATGAAAAAGAAGTTCGAGAAGGGCAACATGTATTTTACCAAGTAATAAAGAATCCTGCAAATACATTATGAGAAACACAATCAAATGGATAAAGATCATCCTGCAATTTTAAGGTGCTAGCCCATAGAAGCAATTCAAGGAGATATCTAACAAGCTATAGGCAAAAGATCAGAAATAACCTTGTCATAAAAAGCTTGGGCAAACTCATCAACAGTAAATGAGTTGATATCAAGGATCACACTGTATGTATAAAGAAAATGAAAAGCCTGCAAGCAAAGGTAAGGAAAATGAAAATTTGAAGCCTTGAGATATGATCCTTTCTTACATAAAGTTATCACTAAAAAAATTAACACTGACACATAGTTGGGTTGAGTATCTAAGTGAGAATTCTATCATCAAGGATCCAAATATGTATCTGGCTTTTGATGTTACACAGTGCATAAAAGAGAGAGCACTGTATTCTTGCAGCAAATGGATCGATTGAGCATTGCTAGCTCTTATCGAAGCAGTATCCATCCCTCAAGGACAGCAAGTTCCTATTTTAGATCTCACTATTCATTTGTGACAAGTCTACTCAGTTGACCTTATTATTAAATTTACTCAGATTGGTGTACTAGTGAAAACCAAAATTACCTGGATTTTTAAGGAAATGGCTGGGTATCAACAAGACAGAATGACAAAACAACTCAAAATAAACCAACCTTGAAGATTTTCTTAACCATGTCCAGAGAGAAATTCAAAGGTTGCATAGTGAAAGGCTCCTTCATCTTAATAGATCTAGGAGGAAACTTAGACAACAGGTCTGCAGAACAACAACAACTTCTAAATGTGATGAATACCAAAAGTGTTTGCTGAGAACAGGATAGACATTTTTTAAACATGACATTCTAAATAAAATTTATTAATAAGAACAGTTTTAAAATTGACCTTTGCACAGCACACATCCAATCAATGTATCTGAAGCCAAGTGATCACAGCTCAAAAGTGAGTTTGGTCCTGCCTGTAACTCTCTCAGCTCCAACTCCTCATCATCTACTTGCATGGTGAATTGATCAAGGTGTTCCTTGCTTATTACAGATCCCAAAGCAAGCTCACATTTTTCACTATGATGTGGTTTTACAATTGAATCTTGACTGTGTTGCACCTGGCATATCAATAACAAATTCACTATCACAGTATGCTTTGACTGGTTAGAGGCTAATGGAAAAATTAACACACCTCTCTCTTTTTCCAGAAAGGTTTCTTCTTCTCCAGCAATTTGTCTTTTAGTCTCTTTTGTTTCTGAAATCCATTACACATTAAAAGTACTTAGATGTTGGAGTATCCAAATTCACATAAATAACTAGCATAAATATATAGCCCAGGGATTTGCTGAAAAAAATGAGAAAAAAACAAATTGGATGAAAAGTCACCTCAAAGTATAACATTGCATATTAGAAAACTTACAGCTACGGTTTCTTGTCTTGTTGACCTCCTTTTCTGACTTAAAGGCTTTCGTGATCCTGATCCAGGAGACAAATCGTTTCCTCTAACAAGATCAATTCCACTAGGTAAGTTTCCACCATCAGGATTTGTTGCTCTCCAAACTGTCATCAACCCTTTGCCCATACCATGCCTTTTTGCAGTACTGTTGGCTCTAGGATTGATATCCATTGTTGAAATTCCATGATCCTACCAAATAATACATACTTTTAGTACTTTGAAAAATATGTGAAATATTGAGGCTCAAGCTGATGGTCCTAAATCATTCATCAAACTTACACGACCATGTCAACCAATACCTTTCTCTTTCTGGACCCTCTAAAGCTCTCTTTGGAAGCAAGTTCATCTCCAAATCCTATAAATGGAGTTAGAACTTGAACATCAGGAAGCCAAATTGGAGATTGAACGTCAAAAATCTTTTTATATACAGATCAGATTCGGAGCCTGCAACATACCACCTCTTAGTTTAAATGCCCAAGCAGGAAGCGAATCAAATTCAGTGCCAAGTGGAGGACCATCCTTCCGGAACAACTTTTGCAGAATGTATTCAGGTGTCAGCAGCATATCCTGAAGACAAATGGGCCTCTTCATTATATTAGCTGCAACTATCCGTCTCTCTGCTGAAGTAATGAGTCCATATCTAGAAGTTAACAGATTAGCCCTGCTGGTTTTTCTCCCTAAAAAGGGCTTTTGTCGTCTAATCTTCTCATTGGCCCCAACCCTTCCCTTAGGAACCAGTCCTTCCTTACTTGAACACGAAGAACAACCAGTTCCATTGTTCTTTTCATCTCTCTTCCTCTTATCCACAAACCATCTCTGCACTTGTTTCAATGTCAATCCTAATGTCACTGCGTACTCCTCCATAGCCTTTGGTGCAGGACACCTCTCCTCTGATGCATAAACAAAGTAATTTAGAGAATGCAACTCAGGAAAAGGTATATGAAAATCAACTGCGAATAAAATTGCATGCCTCTCGGACATAACCTGGCAATCCCATTACATATGTGCAAGCAACTGCCCCATACAATTGATATTTGCCACCAATCCTCTTGGCCAAGGAAGTGGCGGTCATGAATGATAATCTCCCAAAAATAACAACAAAAAAGAAAGAATACTAAGAGTGCACCAACACTCTGCCCCCCAAAAGTTAATTGAGCCAAATTTGGGTACCTGGGAGATTTTTTTTCCATCAAATGACCCCCTCAACTTTAATAAAAGTCAAACAGAGAAGGCTGTTTGTTGGCAAAAATCTTTCAGGTACCCAAGTATTACACTTTTTTAAAGTTGAGGGGTATTTTGTTGGTAAAAATCTGTAATCAAGTGTTACAGTTTTTTTAAAGAACTTTAAGGGACAAAGGCATTCATTCTCAAGCAAACACCAATAAATGAAAAATAAAGAGTGATTCACAAAATAAAAAAAGGAAGTGATCATGACTATTACAAAAATGGAGATAGATAGATGCTTATTAAAAAGGAAAGAGTCTCGACTCCATTATTTATAAGCTTTTATTTACTAACTTTATCTATGGTACATGGTTGGAAAGAAATATTTGGATCTTTGGTGATGAACATTTGCACCCAATGCCATTAGTACAAGGAAGAAGGCAAGCCCAAGCTCATTTGGCGCCTATTTTCATTTAGGTGCACTTTTATAAAGTTACACAAAGACTGAATGCAATTCCGGAAAGTTCCAACACGAAAAAAGAACAAAGCACCTACACAGTAGACAACCATCCTACCTGAGTAAAAACCCTCCAGGGCTTGAAGCTGCAGTGACGTTTTCTTCATTTTTCCCATACTCACCGTCCTATGTATGGAATTCTCCAGCTAACCAATTGAAGTCACCATTATACTGAAGAAGCGAGATAAGAAGCCATCAATATCATAATCAGAAAAAAATAAACAAATTCAGGCAATAGAAAACAATTATCGAGTAAAAGGAAGTTTAAAAAAGTTAAGTTTCTCACGACAATGATCATCGTCTACAATCGGCTCCACTTCCAAGCGCGAGAGAAAAAAGTGTGGCGGCAAAGGAAATGAAGCACCATTTCCAAGAATTCCATACAGGTTTTCATTATAATACACGGAGAAACCTCATCTGAAACTTCCTCTATAGAAGAGAGAATTAAACGCAGGGGAAGATGTGTACAAACCTGAGAGCATCAGCACCAGAGCTAGAACGCTACAAGCAACCGTGTCAAACCACGAGTAGCTACCGAAATTCACTCCCCGCACCAGCAAAGGAATGCGTCAGCGGCTCTTCCAGAGTCTCATTGACAGTAGTAGAACAATCGTCTGTTACAGCAGCTTCAACCTGAGGAGAAAGGAGGAATGAGGGAGGGAGAGAGGGTCAGACCACTGAGGGATAATCGAGGAGATTTTGGCTGTAGAGTAGGGTTTTGGGTTTTATCTTTTCAATTATTTAATTTTTTTATTTCTATTTTTTTTGTAATTTCCTGAAAAAATCTTCTCTACCTGTCTCTCTCACCAGTCACTATGCCTAATTGATTAATCTTAATATCTGCCACGTCACATATCCTCCTCCCAATTCTCATGAACTCAACTGTTTTTCTTCCTCAGTTGATTTTTATTCCCTAAATTATATTGGGCTAGAACGAAAAATAAATTTTAAATTTTCTTTTATTTTAATAAAAATATAATATTTACCCTATATAATAATATGTGATTTGATAAAATAAAATAGAGTAATTGCTTTTATTTATTTTAAATTACTTTTGTACTTTTTATATATTTATTTTTTTTATTTTCTTATTTAGTTTATTCTTATATATTTTTAAAAATATATATTAATAATATTTTATATAAGAATATGATAATGTAATTATATAATAATATGTTAAATATATATAATATAGTTTATTATATGCATGTGTATTTTTTTGTTATAATTATAAAATATTTACTTATAACTATTAAAATATAATTAATATTAATTTATTTTTATTATAATAAAAACTCAATTATTGTATTATATAATTTGATTATATAATAAATTAATCTTATATAATATAATTATATACTTTTTTATTTAAAATTATATTATATTTTATTATATAATTTAATATATATTATTAAATAAATTATTAAATTTATTTAAAATAATAAATTTAACTTTGTATTTTTTATTAATAAAATTATTAATAGCATATTATCTCTAAATACCTACAAATTTATTTAATCAAAATTACTACAAATTTCTCAATATAAATAAACCTTAAAATTGGAGCAAAAAAAATAAAATATTTAAGTTTAAATATAAATATTCACAATTAATAATAGCTAAAATAATTTTTTAGAAAAAAATAATCTCCCTTTTTCTTGATAATTTATGATATCGTTAGTGAGAAAATATAACAAATTTAAATAGGTCAATTAGAGTATTACACGTATTCCGTTTAATGGTTGACAAAAATATATTTATTAGCTATATTGTAACGAATGGCAAATGGGAGTCAATCACGTGCGGTCAGCGATCAAAGGAAAATCAACCAATTACAACGCGCCCGTGGAAAGCCCACGCGTGGCGCGAAAGCTCACGCGTGTGAAACTCGCATGCGCGACACATCTTCCACCTTAGTATGATATGAACGTTGGCGGCCGAGTTAATGGTTGAGTCTTGTGCAAACGGTTGCCAAGCTTTGTATATAAAGAGCACACCTACTCTCTCCTTCCTCATTCCACTAGCGAGCGAAGAAGAAAAGGTACTCAATTTTCCAGTAAAGTATAAACCAAAGCTCGTACATCAGGCTTTTCCTTGAAGCTTCCATCAGTGTCATTGAAATCGGGAGGAAGTCCTCCACCCAGCTACACCCTCAATTCGAGCCGAGGACTATCAGAGGAGCGTCGGCAAGCCTGAACAGTGTTGCTACTCCAACTGGTTCAAAGTGAAGAAATCTTGTCGAGCCAAATTCAAACCACCTTTGACCTTCTACGGTTGAATCAACCCTCCCACGAGTCCTCCCGATCGACCACCGACTCCCCTAAATCTTCCACATAAGTAAACTCAGCCTCTACTAATCGGAGAAAGTATCTTATTTTACTAACAAAATTCTCACTGCCTATGACGTGAATTGGAGCCACTCTTAATCCTTGGAGTACCATCCCAACAAGATCAAACTCTCCAAATTCAGAGCTCCGACCACCGCACCCCACCGGTAAACTTTCTAAACTTTATCTCTCTAACTCTAGTTTCCGACGAATTTTCGTTTGAGCTCATTTTGGGGTCAAAAACAATAATTCAAAGCATGATTTGCTCGTAAGGATGTGGAAAAAATAATTAGTATCATGCTAGGGAGTAATTAACTAGAATTGCAAGGTCAATTTGATAAATTTAGATTTCGAAGCATAAAAGGGTAATTTGGGGAAGAATTGGGTGAAATGGAGATTTTTAAAAATTAAGAGACTTTTATGAAATTATCTTAAAATTGAGGGTCAATTGACAATTTTAAGGAAATTGGAGTCAATTGGTGATTTTAATAAAATTGGGTGCTAATTGGTAATTTTTAAAAAACCTAGGTTTAATTGGTAATTTTGAGAAAAATTAGGGACTTAAATCGCGATTAAGCAAAAGATTGAAATTTCAAAGTCCAAAAAGGAATTATTATAAAATTTTGACAAATTTAACAATTCGTAATATTGGTATTTAACGAGGAGTTAAATGCCACCAGTAGAATTAGTAGAATTCAGGAAATGGTGCAATAAATCAGGACTTAATATTCCTTATCCGGAATAATGTAGATACAATCTACAATCACAAAGTCCCTAATTGAAAACGATTTTCAAGATTTTCAAGACTACTCTTCCCTGACTAATTGAACAAGTCTAAACATTTTGGGAGACTATACTGCTCGAGTGGGCTCGAGTGGGCTCGAGTGGGCCCAAGGCCAATGGGAATGGGCGTAGGCTCGTGTACAAGTTAAGGCTTATGTACTTGAAAATATGCTTAGATAATTTTGTGAATTAGCTATTGTGCCAATGTTGGACAGTTGAACTCGTTGGGTTGATAACTGTTGAGCCGAAGTTAGGTCATTGAACTCATTGGGATTGTAGTTGTGGAATCGAAGCTGAGTTGTCGAGTTCGTTGGATCGGTAGCATCAAAGATGATGGTCATAAATAATAAAATTGTTGATTGTGTATGCCATGATACGAAACCATTGATGCGTCCGGTATGGGGTAGTGGTACTTATAAGGGTTGCTCAATGACCCAAGGAGTCTAAGGGAAGTTTGTCGTCCAATATGTCGGGAAGCTCAGGAAGTTTCATACGCACTAAGACCGAGGTCGGATGGGGAGAGATCTCGTTCCACATTTGCAGACACGAAGTATGATGCATATTTGAGGGTCGGGTAATTGATGCCCACTCAAACTTTTGGTATAAGTCGTGGACTTCTACCAGGGTTGATGGTAAAAGCGATTCAGTCCACAAGTGGAATGGTCGAAAACTGTTCTGCGAACGTGTGAACCACTGTGATAAAGGGTGATTGAATTATGTGCAAAGTTGAACTAACACCCTAAATAAAAATATGAAATGATAATATACATCGATAGGTTAGCCACTCACTCAGTTATTAAAATTCACCCCCTCCATTACTCATTTTCAGGGAGGCACACACGCTGAGGAGGAGAAGAGCGACAAGTAGAAAGCTTTCACTCTATAAGGTATGAACCCTCACTTAAGTTGTTTGGCTACTCTACTTTGGAAAACTAGTTAACTGTACACCTTTACTTTTCTTATCATAACATTGTACAAGGAAAAGTGGCGGGTTACTCACGGGGTTCCGGCTAAACCGGGTCGGGACGTGACATACTCGACCAACACTTCCGGGCTACTCATGTCACATCCCGGGCTACTCAGTCCCTATTCATACAATTACACATAGTTGGAGTGTACTTACAACAATACCACATCCGGGTAAAACTGTAGTGTGGGAGTCACGTGTCACTCGTCCACAGCTGACACTTCTCGAGTGTCATCTCACAACTAGGTGTCTCAGCACCCGAGATCATGGTTGCACTGCCCCCACTCACTCGCAAATACCCCTTACACATGTAACTCACCAATATGCTATCCTGGTGTTTTGGGAAAACTATAAGTATTCACATCATCATCTCCATAAACTCATTTCCATTTTCCGTCCTTCCGTCACCCACTCTCCTATACTGGTATTTCAATAAGATCATGAAATTATCTACCATAGTAAAATCAACGAGAATAGGTGAGGGGTTCACAGGTTTTCAACTAATAGAATTGAACTAAATGTGACAATAGGGATCGTATCAAAAATATCATTTCTTTTGCAAGAATTTCATTAAAGCAAACATGTCATGATCGTGGTTAATAATAAGCTTAAATCCCAAGAATAATATTTATTAATAATCTACTTAATAAATTATATAATAGATCTACTTATTTATATAAAAATAATAACATAAATATAAAATAAATAATTTTAAAATATTATAATATAACATTAACGAATCAAATAACATAAATATTTAAAATAATATTCTAATAAATAATATTTAAAGAATTTATATTCAAAAGTTCACTTCTAATATTAACATTCCAGATATTATCCTTAATTATGTAAGGGTTTATGAGTACAAAAATGGGCTATAACATAATTTTTGTTATTCGTATTAACAACTATTTTAGAAGTAACATTTGTATGTGGTGCTAATGATTTAATAATTATTTTTATAGATTCAGAATGTTTCAGTTATTATGTGGATATATCAATAAATATGTATGGTTTAATTAAGCTACTATGAAATATTTACTAATGGATAGGACAAAGTTCTTCTATTCTAATTTATGGTTTCTTTTGGCTATATGGTTCATCCAGAGATATTGAGGTTCAAAAAATAGTGAATAGCATCTATTTTAAAGCTCATGTAGATGTGCAAGAATATCTTATTTTAAACATCCTATCGAGTGAGGGAATTTTACATGAGGAAACACATATTACTTTGATCTTTTGTCGGTTTAGGCATCTCCCTAGAATTCAAACCAAATGGTGTCTTCATTTTGGGTCCATGCAAATACGATCGAGGAGCATGAGAAGAAGCAAGCTTAAGATAGAATATGTGAAAGTAGCAAAGATGGTGGAGGTGTTAGACCAAATGGAGTTCAACACTAGATCAAGCCATATGAGTTACAAATTTGAGGACCATTTTGTATACAATTAACAAATAAACAATTCTTCCCTAAGCACCACAAACAACATTAATAACCACAATAAGGAGTAATGCTCTCTTCAAAGAGATTAACATGGTCCATAAAAAATAATCAATTCTAGGTTTCCTTCGTTTCATCAATGGTAGATGGTAAGTCTTCCATTTGGAGAGATGAAACGTTCCCTTCGATGAGATTGACGGGATCAACATTGTACGTATAATATTTTGCAACAGCCAGGTAGTAAAATAAATTAACCACTGCCAAACCTGTCATTACTGCATAATAATAATCTAAGTGTGATTTATTGAGGTTGTTTGTGAGCCACCCAGGTCGACCATTCCTCTTGGAAAGTGTGTTGATGATATTCATCATGAAAACATTTGCAAAGCTCCCTAGGCCCATGCTAGAGCTATAGTAGGATGTCCCTAAACTCTTCATCCCTGTAGGCGCTTGGTCATAGAAGAACTCGAGCTTGGCAACCTCTAGGAAAGTGTCTGCGATCCCTAAAAGTGCAAATTGCGGAAGAATGATCAAGACAGATGGAGGATTTGTCGGGTTTTGAGATATCAATGCATGTCGACTTCTCTCTGATATGTAGGCCGACACCATGATGAGAATGTAGAGAAACATTCCGATGCCCATTCTTTGGAGCATGGTGATCCCCCTAGGATTCTTGGTTCTCCTTCGCATCGCTGGAATGAAGAATCGATCATACAACACGAGGCTGATAAGCATGAAAATCTGCACTAAAGACTTGAGACTTGCTGAAGGGATCTCAAAGCTCGAGGTCAAGTGGCGATTGAGAGTCACGCCTTGTTTGATAAAGAAAGTTTGCACTTGTGAGAATATCAAGCTTGGTATGATTGTGGCTATGAAAATTGGTACCATCTTGAGTAATTGTTTTGTCTCTTCGACTTGAGTCACTGTGCAAAGTGTCCAGGACGATATCTCTTCGGTCTTCACAGCGGCTTTGTCTAGAAATCTGTAAGGAAATACATCAATTTCTTCTTATACACGCTTGCTGGTAAGATCACAAGTGATAGTTTATCTATATTAATGGCTTAAGGAAATGGATCAAATAAATGAAATATGATGATTATGACTTGTAACCTTAGGGCCGGTGAATTGCTAATCATGTTTTTCTCCATCTTCTTGTACTCCTCCAAGCTAAGCTCGTGAAGCTCCTTGGGATCACTCGGGATTGGGACATTTGATTTCTTAATAGCGGCCACCAAAACTTTGAAAATCTTGTCATATGAACTCCCGTGAGGCTTTTGGTGTCTATAAAACGGTGTTCCCACCAAGAAAAGGCAGAGGGCAAAAGTGAGGCCAATTGTCTGAATGGCGTAGCCCATCCCCCAGCTAAAGTTCTCCTGCACCCACATCACCACCGTGTTGGCAATGAAGGAGCCAGTAAAGACGCCAAACATCCACCAATTGAAAAAAGAGTTTTTCTGATCCTTCTCCTTGGGTTGTAAGTCATCAAATTGGTCAGCTCCCATACTTGAGATGTTGGGTTTTGTACCGCCATTCCCTAATGCTATCACATAAAGAGCAAACAAAAAGAACACTTGTTGGAAGGTTGTGGGCTTCACAGTGCACTCTTCATCCTTAATGTTGGTTGGACATGTGGGTGGCTTCAGTGATGGAAGAGATGCTGACATGGTGAGTAATCCCATCCCCTAAAATTAATATATATACATGGATAAAATTAACAAGGAGGAAAATGCAAATCTCAATTTAGGAAAGATTAGTATTTTTGAAGGAATAATATATAAGCTAGATTACCGTGATATAAATTAATGAAGCAATAAGGAAGGTAAAGTATCGGCCCAGATGAGCATCAGCAATGTAAGCTCCAAAAATTGGCATCAACCAAACTGTACCAGCCCAATTGCTAACCGTGGTAGTCGATGCAACAGTCCCTTCATGAAACTTCTTTGACAAGTAGAGTACCAAGCTAGTGGCAACTCCATGATATGCTATCCTTTCAAATATTTCATACCCTGTAATTTATTATCCTCAAAAGGTCATTTATATAGATGTACAAATAAATTCATAAAAAAAAAAGAGATATACAACCAAAGAATTCACCGATAATAAAAGTGCAAGCCCTCCAACGACCGGTCTTTGATCTCAACACGGGTCTGCCCTTAATATCTACAGTTCCATCTTGAGTGTAGTCTTCATGATTTTCTTCTACCAATCGATGATCGATCAATCTTCCCATATTAGAAATCAAAGGAGCACTTGTATAACACCTCTCTTGTTTCCAAAACTCAATATATTCCCATCAAGCTCAATTCAATTTGATTGACATAGTAAGAAATACTCACTTCCTTCTTATAGGTTTTTGTTTGTGAATGATACAACTTTTAGAGTTTAGTTGGAACACAAAATGATTAAGAGGTTAATATTGTGCCAACCCATCTAACCAAATAACAACTAAAACAAACAACACATTGGAAATGAGATGGAATTGATTAATTTGCTCTGTTTTGCGGTTTTTTCTCTTCCATTGGGAAATTATAGTGCAACAACATGAAAAAAAAAATAAGATGGCATGACCACACCAAACAATATTGTAAAGGTTATTTATCTCCATAAAATAAAATTAATATTTTTGAAATACTTTTACAATTGTATTAACTCACAATATTATAAAGACTTTAAAAAAAAACATCTCCATAATAGGTCCAAAGAACTTGATCTAAAAAAACAAAATTATAAATAACAAAAAACTAATTATTTATTATAAATGTACGAAAATAATATTGAATTACATTAAATAAAATAAATAAATATTATAAATTTATAAATTTGTATAAATTTTATTACTTACAAATTATATCAATATAAACTTAATCACTTATTAATTAATAATAATTTTTCACATAGTATTTATTAAAATATGAAATAGATAAATATGAAAAATGTTAAAAAAAATATATGTGATTGTAGATATGTTTAAAGCATAATAATATAATTTTATTGATAAATTACTCAATTTATTATATAAAAATATATTTATTTATATGGTGAGATATAAATAAATAATCTTAAAATATACAAAATATTATTTTAATAAGATAATATAATATTTCAAACACTATTTTTAAAGATGAACATGAAATTATATACAAATTTTCATATTGAAATATCTTGAACTTTATCTATCTAATACTAACTCTATACTAAATAATAAAAAAATAAATTTTATTATGTTGATATAGTATACACTAACTACAATTATATTCTATTTTACCAGTATATTAGACATAACTAGAATTGTTTTCTATCAGGTTAGCATAAGATACACCAACTACAAAACGTTCTATTTCGACTCTATAAATTACACCAAATTAACAATTTTCTATATAGTTGAATTAGTGGTTTTTTTAAATTCCCAAAATATTGCACATTCACTTATAATTATAACATTTAGGTATTGTCAAAATCACAATTTATTTTTTAAATGTTTCATCCAATTGAATATACTATGATATCATGTTAAAAATATAAAATACGATATAAATAAATGAGAGATATGGTTACTAATATGCCTAAATCACGAAAATATAACTTCATTGATAAGTGATGCATTATCCAAAAAATATGTATATTTATACGTTCATAATAACAATAAATAGAAATAAATAATTTTACACATATTTTTCATAGATGATATAAAAGTAATTGAATTTGTATAACTTGGGTTGTACAATAGTTTCTCACCAATAATATATTTAATGACCCTAATTTGCATTTGTTCACCTCTAAACACCTCAAGAATTCTTTCGAAGATATAAGAAATAGATTAAATGTGGTGAGCAAATGTCTATCCTTTACCAATTTGACTATCCCTTGAAACTTTATGCTTATGAAAAACATGGGCAATGTTTGAAGACATTAGAAAAAGTGGTGATCTCTAGTCTCCAAACAAGAACTCCAAAAATACATATAGAACCAAGCAAGAAGTGGAGGCATAGGTTCAATGTAGATGGAAGGCCTTAAGTGCTATTAGGTGTATAATAGGAAACCCGAGGAATATGGCTTCTTACTCAAAAAATATTACGATCTCCTCACAAGAAAAGAGTACTATGTAATATGTTTTCTCATATTACCATGTAATATGTGGTGCCACTTGTCCAACGGCCCCGACTCTCAACTCAACCCGCAGTTGTTTGTCTTGACTGGTCCGTCGACCTGTCATGTCGCACTGCCGCTAGTTGATTGAGCATGTCGGTCCTATCTTGGTACTATGGCTAAACAATTCACTTATTAAGTTTTATGGCACATATATCATATTCGTTTACGAGCTCTTGCTCGTGCCAACTGGCCTTGGGCCCACTGTACGAGATTTTCAAAATTGGGCATTTAACCCCCAAGTTCCAAAATCGAGGCCTCCGGCCTATCAGAGCTATTCGAGCTCCTGTCAAGAAGGTCTCCCAAATTGTTTAAGCATTGACACACAGTCAGGGGAGAGCACTTCCGACAAAACATATGTTTCTTTTCTATCCATTATACCGCCCGGGTATAAGGACACCTCCGTTCATAACTTATGAACGGGTTTTCAACTTCCATTGAGGAAGTCTAATCATACCAACCAGGTATGATATACTTACAATCGGTAAGTAGTTTTTCCACATGATTTTCACATCACTTCCTCTAAGTAGTGATGTTTAAAATACCACTTAATAGTGGGTTTTCATACCGAGGTACTTATCATTCCCAACCGAGTATGATATAAAATTTTCACTCACAATCGGTAAGTGGTTAATTGTGCTCATCATCCCAACCGGATATGATATTAGTAAACCCACTCACCCGTTAATGCCATGATCGATAATTTCAACTCTTCAACACTACCGAATTTGATTTCATCAAATTGATCGATAAAAAACTTCTAATTATTGAAATTGGAGTTGAAATTGAGTTCCTGCATGTTCATACGATTCTAAGAAACTTTGAATCACAGATTCTAACGTTGGAACGAGCTCAAACAGAGCTTCACCCGAAAACAGATTGTAGAGAGAGAAAGCTTCGATTACTCACCGGTGAAAGCACGGCAGTCCGAGCTTTCGATCTGGGCAGATAGGTCTCGTCCTGAGGTTCATCCTAGAATCAAGAATTGCATCAATTGATGCAGAATTGAATTAGAATTTCGTCATTGAAATTCGGTCAACTCTCTCTCTAGCACCGATCAAAAATTGTAAAGGGGAGCCGAATTGGCTTACATTTCGGTCCTAATTCGGCCGTGGAAAGGCTGAGAAAGTGTTGGGAGGGCTTGGTTTGGCCTGAGGAGGGCTTGAAATGGCCGATTTCAGCTTGGCCGAAATAAGGCAGCTACGATCCGTCGGAGTTGCTTCATGTCACGTCCCAACCCGGTTTGGTCGGATCCCCGTGATCAACCCGCCACTCTCCCGGTTTATTAAAGGGTTTCCCCTTATCGTAAACCGTAAAGAGTAAGGCGTCCTTTAACTTGCACCTTTTTCCTGGAATAGCATAATTAAAACTGTATGAAATTTAAAACTTTACATACATGTCTTACAGGCATCTTAGTTGACGGTCTTTAAGGGGAGGCTTTCTGGGATTTCCTGAAAGGGATATAAGGGAGGGGTGAGTACGACTATTCAGTGAATGGGTTTTTAAAAGTTTTTGACTTTTAAGAAAAACATTTATATGGAGTGTGCCAGACTTCTTTGTTTTCAAAACTCCCATCATTTAAAATTTTGGATTTTTCCATTATTTCTTAGTTACCACGGTGTGTCATCACCCAACACACATCCTTCAAGGTTACACACATTCGCAAGTCAATATCACTACTGAACCTGCTAGTGGCTTCGGAGCGACTTTTCCTGCCACCCGGATAGAAGTACGACCACTTCTACCCTGGGAATGAGTGGATGTACGTGACATCCTACCCACAATCCTGAAATCACTTCTTCATGTCCGTATGAGGATAGAGACCTCATCCTGTCCCCACCCCGGTCTCATGCGCTTCGTGCTACTCTAGATTTCGCACAGACACCAGGAACGACGAACTGCCCTTATAGCCACCAGGTCGTCCAGTGCCCTTAGGACGCATTACTACCCCTCATGGGCGTCTTGATGATCCCGTACTCACAGTGTATGCACAAACAATATTTTCTTATATTGCCATGTAATCTGTGGTGCCACTAGTCCAACGGCCCCGACTCTCAACTCAACCCGCAGCTGTTTGTCTTGACTAGTCCGTCGACCTGTCATGTCGCACTGCCGCTAATTGACTGAGCATGTCGGTCCTATCTTGGTACCATGGCCAAACAATTCACTTATTAAGTTTTATGGCACATATATCATGTTCATTTATGAGCTCCTGCTCGTTCCAATTGGCCTTGGGCCCACTGTACAAGATTTTCAAAATCGGGCATTTAGCCCCCAAGTTCCAAAATCGAGGCCCCCGGCCTATTAGAGCTATTCGAGCTCCCGTCGAGAAGGTCTCCCAAATTATTTAAGCATTGGCACATAGTCAGGGGAGAGCACTTCCGACAAAAATAGGTTTTTACTGTCCATCATACCGACCGGTATAAGGACATCTCCGTTCATAACCGATGAACGGGTTTTCAACTTCCTTCGAGGAAGTCTCATCATACCAACCGGGTATGATCTACTTACAACCCGTAGTTTTTTCGCATAACTTTCACATCACTTTCTCTATGTAGTGATGATTAAAATACCACTAAATAGTGGGTTTTTATATCAAGGCACTTATCATCCCCAACCGGGTATGATGTTAGTAAACCCACTCACCCGTTAATGCCATGAATTCCACTAAATTGGTTATTTGTATTCACGCGAGTTTGTCCTTCCTAACGTTCCCGATATTTAACGTTACTACACAATATGAACAACCTTGTTCATTATTACTCGGCATAACAGCCTTCATATATTAATGAATGAGAAAACTCAAACTTTTAGTTATTTGCAATTAGGTCCCTAAAGTTATTTCTCTTTAACTTTAAGTCCCTAATGTCGGTTTTTCCTCAAATTGAGTCCCGTAACTTTTAAAATTTATCGTGGGACCTCAATTTATTCAATTTCACCAAAAAGGGGGTTTAATTTTCCAAATTTCCAATTTGGTTCCCCAATTTTTCCAAAATTACCATTTTGCCCTTCTTTCACAAAAATGGTAAGTTTTTCCCCAAAATTTTCAAAATTCCTTAATTGGTCCTCCAACATTATTTTCATGCCCAATTGACCCTCAATTTCATAAAATTGTATTTTGGCCCCTTTGAATTTTGAAAATCCCCAAAATTTCTCCTAATTTCAACTCTTCGACACTATCGAATTTGATTTCATCGAATTAACCAATCAAACACTTCTAATTATTGAAATTGGAGTTGAAATTGAGTTCCTGTATGTTCATACGATTCTAAGAAACTTTGAATCGCAGATTTTAACATCGGAACGAGCTCAAACAGAGCTTTGCCGGAAAATAGACTATAGAGAGAGAAAGCTTCGATTACTCAACGGTAAAGGCACGACAGTCCGAGCTTTTGATCTGGGCAAATAGGTCTCGTCCTGAGGTTCATCCTAAAATCAAGTATTGTATCAATTGATGCGGAATTGGATTAGAATTTCGTCATTGAAATTCGGTCGACTCTCTCTCTAGCACCGATCGAAAATTATAAAGGGGAGCCAAATTGGCTTACCTTTCGGTCCTAATTCGGCCGTGGAAAGGATGAAGAAGTGTTGGGAGGGCTTGGTTTGGCCTGAGGAAAGCTTGGCCGAAATAGGGCAGCTTCGGTCCGCCGGAGTTGCTTCACTATTCCATCATGTCGGCGCTTCTCTAACAATTCTCGAATTGACTGGAGTTTGTTATCAGATAGTTGTCTTCTCCCCAGTTCTAAAGAGCCTGACCTTTGTTCAAGTCGAAGCTCTGGTTCGAGCTTTACCGGGAAATGGAGTAGTAGAGAGAGAGAGAAGTGTTCAGATGTGAGGAGAATAAAATGGGGATGACCTCTTTATATAGTCGTAAAACCCGTGTATTAAATAGTCGAGATTTATTACTAGTATTAATATTGCCATAAATTATTAGTATTAATTCCAATAATTTAATTTCAGTATTAATTACAATAATTTAATTCCAATAAATTATTTGTATTAATTCCAATAATTTAATTTAGGTATTAAATTATTAGTATTAATTTCAATAATTAAATATATATTAATTGATTGCTATTTATGATAAGCTGTACGTTCGCATAAAAAAATTTTACCGAAATTTTGGGTTACAAAAAAATCATACTTCCTAGGAGATCACCCAAACTCACACTACTCTCAGGTAAGCACGCTTAATTTTAAAGTTCTTATGGAATCTAATTCACCTGAACCAATTTGGTTTTTGTTTTCTAGTTTATCTTAAGTTTCTTTTCCAATGTTTAATAAATCCTTTAGATTAACCGAAAGTTGTAAATTTTCATATTGCTTATTCCCAAATGTAAACTGGTTTGGTTTTCTTATTCGGTTTAACCGATTCTTTTCCCGTTTTTCCTTAACTCAAATGTGCGGGGTTTACACTTCACTATTCCATCATGTCGGCACTTCTCCAATGATTCTCGGATTGACTGTAGTTTGCTATTAGATAGTTGTCTTCTCCCCGGTTCTAAAGAGCCCAACCTTTGTTCAAGTCGAAGCTCTAGTTCGAGTTTTATCGGGAAATAGAGCAGTAGAGAGAGAGAGAAGTGTTCAGGTGTTAAGGCCCATTTCATTATGTATTAAATTATTTGTATTAATTTCAATAATTTAATTTAGGTATTAATTATAATAATTAAATATATATTAATTTATTGTTATTTATGATAATGCGTACATAAAATTTTTTACCAAAATTTCGGTTATAAAAAAATTCATACTTCCCAAGAGGTCACCCATCCTCACACTACTCTCAGGCAAGCACATTTAACTTCAAAGTTCTTATGAAATCTTGTTCACCTAAACCAATTTGGTTTTTGTCTTCTAAATTTTCTTAAATTTCCTTTCTAATGTTTAATGAACCCTTTAGATCACCCAAAAATTGTAAATTTCCATATTGCGTGTTCTCAAATGTAAACCGGCTCGATTTTCTTACTCAGTTTTGACCGGTTCTTTTACCGGTTCTCCTTAACTCAAAAGTGCGGGGTTTACAACCTCGCACAAGCATAACTAAATGACTAAAAATGTTATGAGGAAGAAGAGAAGGAAGAGCAAAGGAGCATCAGACTCTGGTAAAGTACTCGTGAATATGTTGTACGATTCATTAATGCTCAATTGTTACATTTATATAGAGGTTGGGGTTATATGATGGCAAAGGAATATGACAGTTTTTGTAAACTCCATCCCTTAAAAGACAAGGAAACTGGGGAAAGAATCGGTCAACCCGGGTGAGAAAATTGAATCGGTTCACGAAACCTAACCATTAGAGAAAGGGCAAACCGGGAAATTTATAAATTTCGAGTGACCTAATGAGTCACAAAAGTAATAAGAAAGGACTTTAGGATGAATTGGAGCTGAAAACCAAACCGGTTCAGGTGAACCGGACCTGAACCGGTTTGAATCACTATTGAACTGATTTCTAAATTTATTTTTCTAGATAGTTTAGAAAAATCAAATTGGACTATTGAGGCCACCATTGGATAGATAATGAATTTAGATAAATTTACAAATTTTTAATTTTGAAAAACACGATCGAATCGGGCTTGAACCGGCCGGTTTAAGCATTGAACCCGGTTCGGACCGGTCCGGTCCAATTCGGAACAGTATCGTCTTCTTCCTTCGGATGACAACACTGTTCACTCACCAAAAAATTGAGCAGTGCCAACGAAGATGAAAAGTCTCTGGCTAGGAGTTTCAGGCAATGAATAACCTCCATTAAGGTACCAATCGGACGGCCAAGAAGTCCCCGAGCTTCCTATATAAAGAGCCCCTCCTCATTCATCCACTGACACATGAAAACTCCACTCTCTCCCTACTATCCATTTTCCGGTGAAGCTCTAACCAGAGCTCTGACTTGGGCATTTTTCTAAGCCAAAGAAGGCGTGGTCAAGTTCTTTGCATTTGGGAAGAAGTCAGCTACACGACTGTAGTCTCCATTTACTTCGAAGATCGCCGAAGAAACGTCGACGTGATAGAACAGTGAAGTAGCTTCGGCGGACCGAAGCTGCCCTATTTCGGCCGAGCTGAATATGGCCAATTTGAGCCCTTCTCAGGCTAAACCAAACCCTCCCAACACCTCTACAACCCTCCTACGGCTGAATTAAACGAAAAGATAAGCCAATTTGGCTCCCCTCTATAAATTTCGAACGGTGCTAAAGAGAGAACCGGCAGATCATTACTTACCAAATTCTCCCTCAATTCAACATGAATTGAGGTGATTCTTAACCTAGGAATAACCTCAGGATAATAGCTATCTGCCCAGATTGAAAGCTCGGACCGTCACGCCCCCAACGATAAGCTTTCGAAGCTTTCTCTCTCTACGTTCAGTTTTTCAGCGATGCTTCGTTTGAGCTCATTACGGCATCAAATCGTGCGATTCAAAGTGCAATTGAATTGTATGGAGGTATAGTAACTCCAATCTAACTTCAATTTCAACAATTAAACTCATTTGATTGGTCAATTTGATAAAATCAAATTCGGCTCAGTTGGGAGGTTAAAATTGGGGGAAATTTGGGGGATTTCAAAAAATCGAGGGACTAAAGTGCAATTTCATAAAATTAAGGGCCAATTGGGCATGATAAAGATGTTGGAGGACCAATTGGCTAATTTTTGGAATTTTTTTGGTGAAACTTGGCATTTTTGTAAAGTATGGGCAAAATGGTAATTTTGGAAAAGTTGGGGACCAAATTGGAAATTTGGGAAACTTGAGCCCCTTTTTGTGATTTTGAATAAATTGAGGTCCTAAGGGGAATTTTAGAAGTTTTGGGACTCAATTTGGGGGAAAATCGGCACTAGGGACCTAAAGTTAAAGAAAAAGAACTTTAGGGACCTAATTGCAATAAATCAAAAAGTTTGAGTATTTTATCCATTAATGATGAAGGAAGGCTATTAGGCCAATGGATAATGAACAAATATGTTCATATCGTGTAGAAACACGAAGTACCAGGAACGCCAGCAATGACAAGCTCGCGTGAAGATAAAGAACCGGTCAAAAGTAACTCACTACATTAACGAGTGAGTGAGATTTTTATATCATACCCAGTTGGGATGATAAGCACCTCGAAAATGAAAATCCACTAATAAGTGGAATTTTAACCATCACACTTGAGTGGGGTGATGTGGAAATTACACGAAAAAACTATTTGTCGATTGTAAGTAGATCATACATGGTTGGTATGATAAACTTCCTGAAAGGAAATAGAAAACCCTCTTATTGGTTATAAGTGGAGATGTCCTCACACCCAGTTGGTGTGATGGACAGAAGAAAAAATTATTTTATCGGAAGTACTCTCCCCTGACTGTGTGTCACTACTTAAACTTTTTGGAAGATCTTTTTTACGGGAGCTCGAAATGCTCATATAGGTCAGAAGCCTCGATTTTTGAACTTGGGGACTAATATGTCCGATTTTAAAAATCTCGTACAGTGGGCTCAAGGTCAATTAGCATGAGCATGAGCTCATAAACAAATATGAGTTTAAGACATGAAAACTTTAAATGAATAATATGTTTGGCTATGGTACCAAGACAGTACACCAACATACTCGATGGATTGGCAGCAATGCGACATGACAGGTCGATGGACCAATCGAGACAAACAGCTGCATGTCGAGTTAAGGGTCGGGGTCATTGGACCAGTGGCACTATAGATTAAATGGCTTATGTGTAAAACTTTTGTTTTGTGCATGCACTGAGGTACGTGACCTTCAAGACGCCGAAGATAGGTAGTGATGCATCATAGGGGCTACTGGACGACATGGTGGAGATAAGGGCAAATTGTCGTGCCAGCAGTCAGGGAAGCTCAGCGTAGCTTCATGCGCATGAGATCTGGGTGGGGTCAAGATAAGGTCTCTATTCTCATATGGACACAGAGTTTTCTTTATGGGATTGAGGGTCGGATGTCGCATAAATCCACTAATTCTCAAGGTAGAAGTGGAAATGCTTCTATCTAGATGGTCGGTAAAGTCGTTTTGGCGCCACAAGTGGGTGCAATGGACATGCTGCCCTGCGAATGTGTGATCCCTTCATGATAAAGGGCGTGTATTAGTTGATAAACACACCAGTTGTGATTGATGATAGAGAAATGGCTATGAAAATCGAGATTTTGAGGATGAATTGTTTTAAAAGAAAATAAAGAGTCTGACACACTTCAATTGAAACTATTTTTCTAAAAGTCAAACTTAAACACCCATTTACTAAGTTGTTGAACTCACCCCTCCCTTATATCTCTTTTCGGATAACCAAAGGAAACCTACCCAAAAACCTCCTGTTAGTCACACCTGCAAGGACAGGTATGTAATGATTAAAATTTCATGCAATTTTTATTAATGTTATTCCACGAAAGATACAGGTTTAAAGGACGCATTACTCCTCCTAGGTTAAAGAAGGGGAAAATCCTTAATAAACCGGGAGAGTGGCAGGTTGCTCACGGGAATCCGACCAAATCGAGTCGAAGCGTGACAGTTTTAGAGGTGCAATAGTACAATTTCCTCGTAGCAAGATGAGTGGGACAATATGTCTATATGGTGTAGTGGGTCCTCCGAGCTAATGTTACATTCCTTCTAAAGAGCTTAGTCATCTCGTTAAATAAGGTAGTGATGCATTGGTTATTACTCCCCCACAAAATCATGGTATTGAATAGTAAAAAAAGAATGCACATAATAAAGATAACATTTATGAGAGGAGTTGAATATCAAATATCAATATGAATTATTTGAATGAGATGATATTTTGATGATGAATTAGTGCAACCGATTATTGAGTAATTGTTTAATAAATGTTTAAAAATTATAGGAAAGACAATAAAAAATGTAGGATGGTTAAGTATGAGATACTTACACTTAGTGTGATTAAAATAAAGAACTAGTAAAATAGTGGAGGGTTATGACTAGTGCGCATTTAGTACAATGCTATTTAGGACTTCCGCTAGTTAATAATGAGAAATAAATTTTTTTTATAATAAAATAATTTAAATGAAATTCAAAATAACAAATGATATGTTTTGTAAATTGAGAGAAATAAAGGATATTGAGCAAGTTTTAACCTATAATATATATTATTAAGTGTGAAATAAGATTGATAGAAATAATAAAAGTAAAACAAGAGAAGAGAATATGTAAACTCCAAAGTAAATTAGAAAAGTGAACTTTACAAAAGTGGGTTGAGTGGTTAAAATGTCCCAATAATTGATATATGGGTTTAGCTGGTCAAATTGGGCGTGGACCCTCAAACAACCACTTTGGTTGAGATGTCTATGTCATGGTTAGCCAACTAGGATTAGGTCATTGCCATTCAATAGGATAATAAGAGCAGGGTCACATCTTACCAAGGATCCTTTGAATCAAGAGAACAAAATTCAGTGCCCAAATTGAGTCACCAACCATCACACTATACACACATGGCCAGTCCACCTCCATCTCCAACAACACAAAGTCTATGCTTACCATATTGGGATCATGTTTTAGTGATATTAATGGTGCATTAAAGTGTTAACCTGTGCCTAGTCATTCTTATTTCACTGGGTGAAGTCAAACTCATGCTTGAAGCTTACTTTGAATCCATTTTTAATGTTTCCAATAAGCAAAGGGCTGTCATGGATCCCTTCCAAATTTAGGTTCCAAAACTAAATTCATTGGTAAAATCTTTTTCCCCATTCCTGAAACCTCGATGGGTTTCTGGTTGTTTGTTCTGTTGTCCTCTCCACCTCCCAACAGACCATGCATGGCCACCAAATCAAATCAAGGAATCTCTCTACCTTTGAACAGCACTCCTAAAAAAACCCAGAAATTATTCAGGAAAATCGAACCCTCTTAGACTATCAATCAAATGAAGCACTGAACCACAGCACCCAGATCTTCTAGCAAGGTGCTGTTCCATCACCTAGTTTGGAAGGTAAAAAGGTGACAGACATCATGTCTGCAATGAAGTTGCCATTGAGATTGGAGGAGATGTGTCTTACATGAGATAGCAATGTAAGTGTGCAGCTGATCCACGGATTTTCCCGTCTTCAGGTTCCAATTTCAGGAGCTTGGAGTTCCATCGTCGAGCTCTTAATTAGAACCTTCTCAGGGACATGTCAACTAAGGAAAAGGGCCTTCTAAAGGGCCTCCGATACATTTCTCAAATGTTCGGTAAGTGCAGCGGCGTCTCTCCATGTCTTCCCCCACCGGTTCCGAGTTCATGGTTAGGGTTTTCTGCAAAATGGAAGCTCACCTATCTTGGTGGTGATGAATTGCAGACAACGAGAAAAGGCAAGAGATTCAGATCGGGAACCCTACCGACGTGAAGCACGTTGCCCACATTGGATGGGATGGTCCATCTACAAATTCAGCTCCCGCCTGGGTTAGTAAGATGGCAAATTCTAGACCTCTCATATCATGCTAGAGAGAACCCTAATGTTCATCGAGTGGCTGACGGAATTTTTGCTCCAGATGACCGAGTTCAAGTCTTCAACTGGAGTTGGAGTTTCAACTGCTCCTTTAGGTTCCTCGAGGAGTCGCAAGGAGGATGGCACTTCTAGTGTTTCATCCAAAGGTATTACTCTTCCTATGTGAGGCTTTCTTCTTCGTATTTATACTTATTTATTTTATTTTATATATATTAATTTTAAATACTATTAATAATAATTGATATGTTCAACGATAAAATTTTAAAATTATATCTATTTAAAAATTATTAATAGTAATAAATTGGATTCTTTTTTTAATATCGAATAAAGTGAACAATTAATTCGAGTGTAATATATACTATAGGTTTGAGTATTGTGTTTGAGATAAGTAGCTATGATAATATATAAAAAAAATATTGTATATTGATAAAATTTAGAGTTAATATTTTAAAGTAGGGAAGTATTTCAAAATTTATTTATTTTATTTATTAATATGTTAATTGACATTTTATTAATACTTATTTATTTTATTTAATATATATTAATTTTTAAGACAATTTCATCTATTTAAAAATTATTATTAATAATAAATTAGATATTATTTTTTTAATATCGAATAAAGTGAACAATTATCTCTGAGTGTAGAATATAGTATTGGTTTGAGTACTGTGAGAGATAAGTAGCTGTCCTAATATGTAAAAAAAAGTATTATACAATAAAATTTAGAGTTAATATTTTAAAGTAGGGAAATATTTTAAAATTTATTTATTTTATTTATTAATATCTTAACCGATATTCTATTAATACTTATTTATTTTATTTAATATATATTAATTTTTAAGACTATTAATAATATATGATATTGTGAATGATAAAATGTATATTTATTTAAAAATTATTATTTTTAATAAATTAAATATTATTTTTTCTGATATTCGATAAATTGAATAATTAATTCGAATTTGGTATTTTTTTTATACTAATACAACAATTATTCGGATTTCTATTATTGGTTCGATTAAGAATTTCTAGTATTAGGTGATATTATAACATATAATAATTATTATTTTTATTTTTATTTTATATAATTTAATATAATATTATTATCATAATCAAATAATAAAAAAATAATTATTATTTTTCTTATAACTCGCTTAGTAAAGAATATGAATCGAATTTTTTATATTATTTATAAATCCATTCTTCCGCTCAAATAGAATAAATTATTGTGGGTAGGGGAATATCGATTAAACTCACAATTTTATATACTTATAATATCAATTTATTTTACTTAATTTAACATTAATTTTTTAGCTTAGTTTTTTAAAAATGTTTAAATATTAGGAAAAATGTTTAAATATTAGAGAAAAAAAAAGGTGATATCCCAATATCATGGAGGGTTATAATAAACATAAAAGCATTGTTTTCAGATATCCCAAAATCATCAAAACGGCAGTCTTCTTCGGGCACAACCACATCATCTGTGGAACCCACCACCAAGTTGAAGCCGGAGAAGTCGAAGCAATCTCGGAAATCATCAAAAGGGTCCCAGTCTCCGGCGAGGGACTTGGCCGATGGGGCTACCCCAGCTAGATCCGACATCCCCAAGAAGAACCCGAAGAAATCCAAGGATTCATCTGCTGGTGGGGCTTCGAGATCATCCACCAGGTCAAAGGGGCAATCCAGTTCTCTAGCGGACGAGTCGACTTTCTTAGACACCGGCCATGGGTCAGTGCCTTTGTCCGTGACCAAGGACTGCAATCAAGTGGGCATGGCGTCCAAGCTAGATGGTGTGGAGGATGAGAAGGCTATAACTAGCACGATATTATGAGGGTTTGATCGCATTACTTGTTGATATGCTCTATTTGATAGAATATAGTCAAGAGGGTGTGTAATTAATTAGGTCAAATGGATAAAACTAAAAGTGAGAGATTTGACAATTTTGTCGCCTTGGAATTTCGGTAGGCTTTACTGCATGTAAGTAATTAATTTTTTTACTAACTTAATCCATTTTACTTAATTTTTATCTAATTATTTTTAACTAGTTGAGAATATTATTAAAAATTAAATAAAATAAAAAAATATTTTATATTTATAAGTTTAAAAATATTCAATATTTATAAATTATAATTTTTAATTAGATATAATTTTAACTAATTATCGACTAATAAAATTTTCTAGCATGTTATAAGAATAATTACCTATATCTAACTCGAAATTAAAATTTTAGTTTACATCTTACTCAAATATGCAGAAAAAATAATCAAATAGAATTAATTATTTACACTCGTACTAAAACAGAAAAATAATATAAAGATTATATACAAATAAAAATATATATAAGTTGGGTTGATAGTTACACGTGTATAGATGTTATTGATAAAAATATAATGATAAATTTAATAAAATAAAAAATTATTTTTCCAATTATAAAGTTTAAAATATTATATTATTTACAAATTATAATTTTTAATTAAATAATAATATAACTAATTATCACAACAATCTTAATAGCTAGTGTACTTACAATTATATTTAATTCGATACTAGAAACTCAACATATAATTTCTCGAATATAGATTAAAAATATTAAATTCGAGTTTATCGATGAAAATAAGGTTATCAATCAAACTGCCATTAGTTCATGTAAATTGGAGTTGCCCACGTGGTAATGTAAGCCATTGGACTCATCCTTCTAAAGATTATGTGTGAAGAACATCTAGCAACAAAAGTTGTTACCGCCCTCCTTCATCTACTCCAGTTTAGTCCATGGAAAGGCTCACTACGCCCAAGCAAGTAAGCAAGTGGGTAGTACTCTGACCGTGTCTTGATTATGAATCGTTCATCTCAAGCCCAGCACAGCCCTTCTGAATCTATCTATACACATACAATGCTGCATGGGTGTGCTTGACTGGAGTGGCATCCAAGGGGGAATTGTTCATCTCCTACCTTCCAAAAGTGCCACATACAGTACAAATGATAGTCATGACTTGAAGAATATGTACATGGTGGGCCTGATCTTAGACCTGTAGTAGACCCTCTTCTTCTTGTAAGTCGGATTATCGATGGATATCACGATCTTGCCTGGCTCGTTGATGTAGAACGAGTTCCTGATGCTCCCCTCGAGCTTCTTCATCCTCCGAATTAAGATCTTGTAGGAGCATTCGTCCTCGGGAACGAACTCTTCCTTGTACGTGATGTTGTCCTGTTTCACCACGGTCAAGTCCCATGTCACGGTCACTCCGGTCTTGACATTAAACATGAGGAAGATTATGTTAAAGTTTGATCAAACAGTACGTTTGTATTTGCAAGAGAAAATATTGTGTAATTGTTTATACCTATTTTTATTTAAAAGTTATAATTTTTAAAAGTTATAAATTTTAATTAATGTAATATTTTAATATTATAAATTAATAATATTTCTCTATTTTATTCATAATTTTATATGTAATTTTAAAATAATACTTAATAACTATATACAAACCGAAAACAATTATCTAAAATTAAGTATTTTTTCTTAATACTCACTTATAATACAAACAGAGTTTCTAATATCTGTTCTATAAAAGTGTGAGTATACTTTGAAAGTATTATATATATTAAATAGTATAGGTCATCTACTTAAAATTAATGATAGTGGTAAAATATTTATAAATTTATAAATTTATAATATTTTTTTATTTTATTTAATTTTAAATTTGTATTAAAAAACTATATATAAGTTAATATGATTATTACGATTTTATACGATAATAATATCGAGTTTGATATTTTTTCTTAATATTAAAACATATTTGTGTTACTGTTATTATCAAATTTACTCGAAAACTATTTTAAAGAAAGTATGGTATATTATTGTACTAATATCTAATTAAAAATTATAATTTATAATGAGTATAAAATTTTTAAATTTTTAAATCAATAATAATTATTTATTTTATTAAATATATAATATTATTTTTAACTCTAAACTTATCTATTTTATTAAATATTGAATCTTATTCTCATTTAGTGTATTCGATGAAACAAGATGATACCTCGTTGACAGGAATTTGGATGCTCTTGTTTGAGTTCTTCCCCACAATGGTCTCCGAGACCTTGTCCGACTGTGTGAAGTCGTTGTCGTTCTCCTTCTTCAGGCCTCCGTACTGCACCGGCAGGTCCTGTGGGGCGACAAACCTGCGCATATGAGCACATAGTGTTAAGGTTATTCAGCAATACTGTGATAAGTGGGTCAGAATTGATCGATCGTACTTGAGAAGTGTCTTTGTAACCCGGGATGGCCTTGCGAAGATGAACTTGTCCCTGTTCGATTGGTGGATGAACCGAAGGATCAGTACGTGGTAGGTGTAATACCAGAAGGGAACGTTGATCATCACCTGAAAAAAAAATCGTACCTATTTTTATTTAAAAATTATATATTATAATTAATATAATACAAGTCGATTTCCCATATGAGTGCCTATATCGTGTATTTGTACTGTGTAAAACACGAGTCGAATTTCTGATATTAGATCGGGTATCCACACTAGGCAAAAACACGAACCTAATTTTCGATTTAGGATCACCCTCTAACATGAGAAGTTATTTTTTTATCGATAATGGTTCGAACATATTTTTTTCTTAAAAATAATAAATTATAATTTTTATAATCTTATAAATTAATAATATTTTATATTTTATAAATAGTTTGATAATATTCTCGTTAGCCCGTAAACTTACGTGCTTGTGGATGAGCTCCGGGTAGTTGTCTTGGAGGAAGACGAAGTTATTCTTAAGGACACCTCGGATCTCCTTCATGCTCGACTTCTGCAGGTTCTTGAGGTCCATGATATGGACCATGGAGTCGACCCCGCCTGGCCGGAGGCTGAGGCTCCTCCGCACGCTCCTCTCCATGAAATGCACTGTCCACCGGAAGAATTGACGGCACTTCTGGCTGGATCCGAACACCCTCTTATACGAGTCCTTGTCCCTCAGAGCCCTGCCGTAGGCGTGGTAACATATCGGCCGCCCCTCCAAGTCGGCACCGCTTATGTAGACCAGCTTCTCCATCTCGGCCGGGAACTTCTCGTCGAGGATCCCGTCGACCTTGTTCTCCTCCCGCCACCGCAGCGTGCTCCGGAGCATGTGGAAGGCCTCCGACACCTTTTTTCCAAGATCGTTCACCCCCCACATCAAAATATATCAGACAGTCATGAATCATCGTACTAAAAACGGTTAAAAATAAGGACCTTGAAGTCGCTGGCCTTGAGGAACTTGAGCAGGACGACGTCGGTGCCCTCGTGGCCGGCGCTCGGCAGCAATGGGATCCCCCAGAGGGAGATGCTCCTCATGGGCTCCTTGCCGGCGTCGGAGTGGTAAGTTTCCTGCCGTCGGCGATCCACCGAGAGGATCTTTTCCGGCGACCCGCCTAGGAGGTAGTTCCCGAGGATGGCGTCCTCCACCCTGCACCGGAAATGCAGCAGCGCCTTATTCTTCCTCGATTGCCTCATGATCTCCACCGACTCATCGTCCACCGGCTCGTCCCCTCGCCTGAGCGACTTCGGAAGGCCATTTCTGGACGCATTGGCTGACGACATCTCATCCCCATCACAGTCGTCATCGTCGTCATCATCGTCATCTTCCTCTTCATCCTCCGATTCCTCCTTGTGGGGCCCCCCTATACCCCCATCTTCTTCATCCATTTCTGTGCTAACACTGCTCAGAGAATCCTCAAATTCCTCGAGGGCATAATCCCTGTCAATTTCTTCCATTGAAACAATCCTTGCTTCTGGTCAGGAATTGAAGATCTTAGCAGCCACCGTAAGGAGAAGGGGGGCGAATGAAACAGGAACAAAAAAGGCCTTATTTTTGCCAAGAAAACAGAGAATTTTCTTCTGCCAAGTGATCTAAATTTGGACGCCGTTTGTTTTTTCTTTCATCCCTCGAATTGTTGTTTCATTAAACACCATTTGTGAAAACACCATTTTCCAGCTATTGATTCCACTGGTTACTAATAATTAGAAATTATGAAAACTTAAAATTATAAATTTTAAGTATTTAAATTTTATAAATAAATAATAATTTTCTATTTTATTTAATTTTTAATTTTATTATCGATAACTGTGTTAACACCCATACTCAATATTTTAGATACGGTTTTAATAAGTGAAAAATATAATCGAGTTAAATATTTTTTATTATTTATACTGGTACAAAAATTAAGATAGTTTTATATATTTTATTTAATTTTAAATTATATTTTTAATATTTATTTTTAATACAGTTTCAAGTTGGAAAGGTATTTTTTCTTCTCTATATTCGTGTATACTACTAGATAAGTTTACAATATTAATTCAGTTAATTGTTTATAATATCTAATGATTTAAAAGCGATAAAACAATATCTATTATATCGTATCAAAGAATATATTATAGATGGATAATGATCGAATTAATTTTTACTTATAAATAATATAAAAATTTTAATATTATAAACTTAAAATAATTTTATATTTTATCAAAATTGTTATAATACATGGTTTCTGCGGCGGAGAGCAAGAATTGACAAATTAGGTTATAGGGGCCTAATTGATAAAATGTATTAATTTAATGCCGAAAGTAGTATCAAATGAAAGATCAGGGGCCAAATTAGTACTACTAAAATAAAATTAGCCCTCGTTCATTGCACGGATGGCGGATGGAGAAGGGCAGCAGTCTCCCGTTTCGGCTAGGGTTCTCCTCCGGGCGTTCGGAGGAAGTTTGGGGAGGGTGGTGAAGAAGAGAGGAAGGGAAGTGGAATACTTCTCTGTCCTTGATCGTAGCAGGAGGAAGAGGAGACTCGGATCATAAGAGACATCGCAAATGGTTTCCCTAATAACCTGGGCTCGCTACATTGTACAGAAGGTCGATTACTCTATCACTGTCGGCTGGAAGGTCTCTGAACACACGGATTCATCCCTCTTTCCCATTTTCAGATCGCAGAACCTTTGATTTCATCGGTACAGTTTGCTGGATCGTTGTGGTTTAAGTCATTTCTCGTGGTTTCGATTGCTGGACATCCCTATGCTTTGTGTATCCTCTCTTCGAAGATAAAATAGTCGGTTTACCTTTCTATTGGTGTCCTTATGGCTGAAGATGTGAATATTATAGCTCTTGACTATTCTATATGTAGCTTTAGTCTTCAGCAAGAGGCAATTCTTGGAGGATTATTTTTTGTTCCAACTAATGAATCGGGTAGTAAGGTTCTCCAGGATAGTGAAAGGACAGTTTTTATATCCAAGATGATACAAAAGTTGCTTCTATCTGTTTGTTGGAACTTCATATGTTTACAGCAACTGCCTGTGAGGAACTTCAGGATTAGTGGCACGTTCGGATTTCTGATATTCGAAAGCAGCTTACTGTTGTTTCAGTTATCTTGCATCTGTTTTGTCATTTTGAGAATATGAGAATCATAAACTTCACTGTCTGCATCTTTTAGTTGAAGTTTTCTTTGTTGTCAAATCTATGGTGTTGCCCAGAGGTTTCTTTGTTCAATTGCCATTTTTTTCCTATTTCAGATACCATAACTTGTAGAACTAATGAACGATTCTTGTATTGGTAATTGGAATGGTTTAATGAATCAGAAATCACATGGGTCCATTTTGTCCTCTCTACCAATTTTATGTTTGCTATTGAGAGTTTTATGGCATTATCCACATGTTTAAAAGGCTTAAGCGAGATCATTGAGTGAGAACAATAAGAAAGATTCAATTGAAACTTTGCTGTTCTTCATGACATGGGTGCAGAACTATAAAGGTGGCTACATTACAGATTCACAACTAGGAGATGCCATATGGAAGAATCTATTTCAGGGAAAATTGATGTACTTGCACAGCAATCGGGGCGAGGACGTAGCTTGTGGACTAGGCACTTTTGGCGGCACTCTGCTTGTTCGGAGGATACTAGATGCAGATCCAGAGTAAGCTTATTTATGGTCTTTTCCTCTCTCTCAAGGTTCATTAATATTTTCATATATGAATTTTGAGATTTAAATCACATCGGGAATTAAGTTCTAGGCGTTTCCTGCTGCACTTGTGATTTCAGTTGAAATAACAAATACAAATGAGTAACAGTAAAAGTCTTAAGAAGATCAATAGACACTGATTTACTGGCTAGTTGAAGCTTAGTGCCATTCTATGTATAATTCTTTAGAAAAAAAACAGATTTTATTGCTACAATTATGGTGTTCAAGCTCCATGAAGAGTTGTCTGGCTTTACCATTAGGAGCTTGATAAATGGCAATGACAAGTTGAATGAAAAATCTCTTATTATTGCATTTCCCAGGGTTGACATGTTAAGATTATGAAAAGCTTTGAAAGAAATACATCATAAAAGTATCTTAGCTCTATTGCGTATCTCTATATACATTCATATTGTCCCTTTTGCTGCATTTTGCATTAGAACAATATGTTATTTCTATCTGTAGCTTTTTTTACAGTTGCACCCGGATCTGTTTTCTAATTTATTTATATAAAAAACTCAATTCTAAAAGTGCAATAATAAATTATTTAATTTTTTTATATCTTTCGATGAAAGGTGGTCTCATTATGCTGAGGAAGATGACTGTTCTCGAATATCGCACCCCTAGCAGCATCATTTAATCATCTTATTTAATTCACAATTTAAAGTTAGCTCTTGAGTTATGATCTGTTTCAATGTTACCCTCGCTAGACTATTTGATGACTTGTTTGGATCCATTGCTTTCCCTATTCGATGGCTTCTGTAATCTCTGTGACTCCATTATCAAAGGGATCTTTCCTCTTCATTGTTCACCATCTGAAACCCATAGGACAATTTTTTTAATGATTTTTTTTCGGATAGGGTAAGTTTCTTACTTTAACTTTACTTGCAGACGGGTTTTTGTTGGAGATGTTGTGCTTTTGAAGGATCCTGAGAGTAGAGAGAATCACCTAGTCAGGCGGTTAGCTGCTATGGAAGGGTATGAAATGGTTTCTACTAATGAGGAGGAGCGACCTTTTGTTCTTGATAGAGATGAGTGCCGGGTGCTTGCTGATGACCAAAAATTGAAACCGAAGGTATCATATGTTTATCATATTAAACATAATGCTCTCGGTTACAACATATTGAGTGCATAGTTGAAGGGAAGAAAGGATGATATGAGAACCATCATCAGATCTAAAAGTTGAACTGAGAACCATTATTATACATGATCTATATTTTAGAAACCGAATGGATTAAGCAGCATTATTGCAATTTATATCTGAAATCATTCAAGATGCCTATGATACTCTGTATTCTTCTACCGATAACTCTTTTAACTCTAACTTACACAAAAACCTTTTACCTAGAGGCACTTACTCAATATAGATTTTATTATGCAATTTTAACATGTTACGGTTTCTACAATACCTATATTAATTATATTGTTTCTCCATTCAACCTTTAGAGAATTTAACCTTTCCTAGGTCAGTGCTGATAAGACCTATAGCAATTATACTTTTTAACTTTATATGCGTAAGAATTGTCAAATGAAATGGAGGAGACGCGATGGAGAGAACAGAAACTGTTAATATCTAATCACTGAATGAATTTGCAAATTTGATTGAAGAATAGCACTTGAATGATCATGAAGTGTTGATTGAACTGAGAACTTTCACTGAGTTAATCTATAGTGCACTTTATTATCAAAAGGTGACAGTAAATATGTCATGGAGAGACCTTAGTTTATCTTGCTCTTAAAAACTCGGTTTATATCTATTGTAAGGAAGCAAAGGATAGTCGAACTTTTGGGCCTGTGTCAATGGCTGATATAGTTGGCAGAGTCATTTATAGCCTGAAGACTGCTGTGGATCACGGACCTGTGAGAAACAGGTAATCTTCTTACATCATTTTCAATTATTACATTGCAATCAAAGATTCATTCTAAATTATCTAATTTTCACTTGATAAGAAGGAAATTTTGTTGGGTGATGTTTGAATTGATTTTGCCGATATTATTGTAGAGTTTTTAAGTTCTGATTTTTTGGAAAATCAAAAGACTTGCATTGGTTACTGGCACAACTGACAATTGGTAATTGTGGACAGGGCATCCAGCAAATGTGAATGTTATCATGAAAATATTTTAGGAAAAAAGAAAGAAAGGTGTTTTAGAAAATTAGTTTTTCAAAGTAAGTTCTTGAAGACAATTACTTGTTGCAGTTTTGGGTGCTCAAATACTTTCCAAACAGGCTAAGGAACAGTTAATTTGTTTGTCTTCTATGTTAGGAAGCATAATATAATATGTATTGTATTCTTTATGTTATTCAGAATTGGTTTGTCTCCTTTTTAGAGGTTATCATATATATGTATATATAGGCTGGCAATGTAGTCCTTGCATACAATACATCAGATTTTATATCTTCAAATCTTAGACACTTGGTTCAACCTCTGCAGTGATCTTTCAAACACATTGTCATGGTCATACTAATCTATCAACTGAGAAATCTTCATTACATTAAAAGAAAGCTTTGTTATAATTGCTCAGTCAATCTAAGATGCACGTGACAAATAGAATTCCCCTCAGTTTTGTTGTATTTTAACCACATTTTTGTGGTTTTCTCCTGTTTTTGGTCATTAATCTGAGGATAATCATTGGCATTCTTTTCTTCCCTGGACAGTCACATGGGCATGATGAGGGATTCACCCATTCTAGAAGTTGAGTTGGATGTAGATGAGATGGCCAAGAATCACAAGGCATGACATCCATCTCACAAGGCATGATGAGGGATTCACCCATTCTAGAAGTTGAGTTGGATGCAGATAAGATGGCCAAGAATCACAAGGCATGACATCCATCCCGTGCCATAATAATCTGTCAACATACTCAATCATCCATGGTGCCTGCAAGTGTTTGCTATTTGTTGCTGCCCTTTGTTTCCTCCTACTCTTGGCTAATTGGCCCTTTCCTGTATCCATCCATCTAGAGATTCCAAGGGGAAAATAAGGAGTTTGCAACTTATAGACAATTTTGGGAGTTAGATTTAAGCTTTATCCATGTCTTAGTGTAGTATTGAGGAACACATATTATATTCCACGCTTTTAGATTGTTGTTGCAAACCTACATCTGCTCTTCCTGATGGTTCTGAATATCAATAAATCATTGAGCTTTCTGTATCATTTCCTTAATGGGGTCAGTGCCCTCTCTAACATTGGCTTATAATGTGATTAAGAAATGACAATTCTTGGCATTCAGCTCAGTCTAGACTAAATTGAAGGCTCAAAAAGGCTCAAACTTTGGAGTCATTTTTAACATTTTGTCCCAACTTTTTGCTGTTGACAGAAAGGGAATGAGATTAGCTCATCTGCATGACATTTTAATTTGATGCTAATTTTGATTCTTATTCTATAATTGGCTCTTGCAATATCAATATATTATTGATATACCATTCTTGAAGCACTAAAAATATGTCATAAATCTACTATACTCTGATATTAGAAATAAAAGGGCATTATCATAAGGCTTAACAATGATACCAAATATTTATGCAGGTGTAGGGTGCCCAGAATCGGCTACCAAATATCATAAGGCTTAACCAGATATGCTCACTACCATAGCTAGCATTTTTGTATAGGAAGAGCCATAATCCCGATGCAAGTGGCACACCATTCTCTCACCCAGGAGAGATTCATCAACTGAAGGTATCTCACTCTAAAAAATCCAGTTAAGATATTTATCTTTAATATGCATCTATCTCTAATCTAAAGTAAAACAACTCTAAATTCTGTTTTATCAGTTAAGATATTTAAAGCAAAATAAAATCTAATACTTTCACTAAACAAACTTGATTCCTTTTCTTTAAGTCATCCTTTTTTCCTTTATATAAGAGGATGGAACCACCAGAGACTGACATTTCGTTACGCTGATCCACCACACGGCCAGAGTAGAAGTAGCAGCTTCAAATCCCCACGAATGAGACATATGGCACTGAGCAACATCTTCTCACTGGCGCTCTTGGCCCACTTTGTGGCAGCTCTAGCCGTGGCTGACCATGAGGGGGAGGCAGCAGAACCCTTCTTCTGCTCTAACATAATATACAACATGATGGACTGCATCCCCTACCTGAGCAATGGCAGCCCATCCACTGACCCTGACCCGACATGCTGCTCTGGAGCCAATACGGTGTTGGATTTCAACGGTGAGTGTGTCTGCGTCGCCATTCAGAAGAGCTCGATACTTGGGATCCAACTCAACATTACTCGAGTCTGGAGCCTCCCTTCCATCTGCGGCATGAAGGATTACTCCCTGAAGAATTGTGACTGTATGTAGCTTTCTTGAACTATGAGGAAATATTATCAATGGATTTCATTGTAACATATGCTTCCTTTACTTTCCTTCCTAACGTGCAGTCTGGGATCTTTATGGGTCTTCATCTTCCTCTTTGCCTGGTAATTCATCATCATCATTTTCACCTTCTTATGGTTCATAAAGCAACAAAAAAGATCCCTCTGTTTTCCTTCATCCTTTTGGCTGATTAATCATGGATGCATGTACTTTTTTTGAAGAACATGAAAGTGTTATAGAGCAAGTGTTCATCTGTTACTACTGCATATGCTTATAAGTTAACAGAAAGAAAGCTTATCTTTTCACTTTCCTCCATGATCTGCAGCCCCAGATCTTCATGGACCTGCTTCTTCACCTTCTCCTGGTAATGCCTCACCATTCTCACCTATGGTTTTATAAAGAAATGGATTGGTTACACTTTTTCTCGAGCAAGTGATAATTTTTTTCAGATGAACTTGTAAACGTATATTAGTGATCATATCTTTACTCCACTCTACTGTGCAGCAGCCTCTGATCTTCATGGATCTTCTCCTTCACCTTCTCCTGGTAATGCAGCCTCAGATCCTCGTGGATCTTCTCCTTCACCTTCTCCTGCTAATGCAGCCTCATATCTTCATGGGTCTTCTCCTTCACCTTCTCCTGCTAATGCAGCCTCATATCTTCATGGGTCTTCTCCTTCACCTTCTCCTGGTAATGCAGCCTCATATCTTCATGGGTCTTCTCCTTCACCTTCTTCTGGTAATTCAGCCTCGGATCTTCATGGGTCTTCTCCTTCACCTTCTCTTGGTAATGCAGCCTCATATCTTCACGGGTCTACTCCTTCACCTTCTCCTGGTAATTCAGCCTCAGATCTTCATGGGTCTTCTCCTTCACCTTCTCCTGGTAATTCCTCCACCATTCTCACTTTTTTAAGGTTTATTAAGGTACAACATTTTGGCCAATGAATGGCAGTTTGTACGTACACTCTGCATTTTTTTGTTCTATATAACATAAGTTCACTGGATACTTCTTTTTTTTTAATTTCCTCTATAATGTGCAGTCCCGTATCTCCATGGATCTTGTGCATCACCTTCTCCTGGTAATTCATTGTCATTCTCACCTTCTTATGGTTCATTTTGGTTGATGAATTCTAATGCATTTGAGTCGCCCCAACCATCTGAAGAACCACCATCTGCCTCTGCCGTTGAGGCACCAGGACCAGCTCCCATGATGGATCCACCATACAACAAGGTGGCTACCTGTGATGATGTCAACTACAACATGTGGGAATGTGTTCCTTACTTGAACAACCACAACCAGTCAGTTGAACCCAACCATGATTGCTGCCTAGCCTACATAACCGTGGTGGATTTCGATCCCAAGTGCATCTGCACCTTCACAGAAAGCAGCAAAAGGCTCGGGGTCGGCTTTAACATGTCTAAGCTCGAGCAGCTTCCATCCTACTGTGGATTCCATGCCTACCCACTTGAGAAATGCAACTGTAAGTAGTACTACCAGTACCACTTTTTCACTGTATATCTATGTAGGCCGCAACTGATAAGTATCTAAATTGAATGCAGCCAAGTATGACCACTCGCATACAAAGAATTATGACCACTCACATGTGAAGAAGCCGGACTCCACGTCACACTCGGGGTGTCGATCCCTGGCTAGCTCTTCCTTTGCTGCTGCTGTTGTTGCTAGAAGCATTGCCTTTGTTTCTGTCTTGTTCATGAGTAGCCATTAGCTGCTGCTCAGAGTCTTAAGTATCATTTAGAATTAGAATATGATTAGAACACTACATTAGATAGGAGTTTCCATGTGTTTATTCCCTTTCAATGCTCTCATTGTTGAGTGGCATTGTTGATTTAAAGTTAGTTCTATGACTAAGATGTTTCTCTCTGGTTTTGAGTTTCATCCTTCACAGAGTTCATGATCTTGAAAGCTTTTGACCTTCCTCTGTAAATATTAGCTAGTATTCTTCATGTCATAGAATGTTGAAGGGTACAATAACATGAAACTAAAACACTAAACCCTCAAAGTAATTCCAAAGATGGCTAAGCTTCTAACAATGTCTCCTGGTCCTAGAGATCTTCCAACAATGTCACAGTGCTTTGCTGGGTAATATTAAGAGGTTGATGGGTATTCAGTGCTGTAGCAACTCAATAAAACAAAAACCATGTTATCTTGAGAAGAAGGGCTTTTCCATCCCTTCCACTATGTGAACTGAGTAGATCCTTCAGCTAAAAGAGGAGTTCTCAGAGGAGGTTAGATTTTGCAATTCTTCTGTTTTTTTTAACTCGAGGAAAATGTACAAATTACATAATCTATGGTGTTTGGATGATCCACCATGTTTCCCCGTTCAAATAGTTCATCCAATCCGACCCTTCACCAAATACCTCGTTTTGGAACCTTTGAAACATCAAACTCCAACATAGTTGGGGTTCATATAGAAGCACCACCTCTTGTTTCATGGGCCTGAAGAAACTAAACCATGTGGCACCACCTCTTGTTTCATGGGCCTGAAGAAACTAAACCATGTGGGGCAAAAGTGTTAGAGGGAAACAAACCTCTCATTCACACATGATGAGATCCCAACAGTTCTGGATCCAGAATCTTGTCTGTGAGAGAGAGGGAATCCAGAGAAATCATGAGCTGGATCTTCTGTAGTGTATGTAGTAGAGAGAATAGTAGATTGATTAAAGTGGGGGCTATGCATGGACCCCATTTCCATTGATGAGAGAGGGAGCCCTACATCCTAAGTAATGATTCATTTGTGAGTGCATTCCCATTAACCATTTCTGCATATTCAACAAGGTGAATCATTCATCCCTCCCTAGAATTCTATTTCAAAGACAAGCACTCAAGCCACAAGAAAAGAAAGCCATCACATCAACTCAATTCCCTTCCCTTCGATCTATTTCCTCTGTTCCCAATTTTGTCCCACATGATGTCCCATCATTGATGAGTCCAGTGGGACTTGTGTTTCAAAAACCCTACGCTAGGTTGATGGCATCTCATGATGCTCAAAAGCCCATAATTATGAGTAGGTTGGGATGCAGCTATTGGGGTCCGAGTTTCACAGTCCGCCCGTTCGGGTTTCATACCATCTAAACCCGAATATGACCCGAATTCAAATCAACGAAATCCAACTAGCACATACCATTCCGTACAAATTGTAAATACCGGTTCATGTTTTGGGTGCAAGTAGACCCAAATTCGAACAGATCCGATGTCGGATATATGTGACCCGACCCAGAATATACCCGAAACTCAAATTCGTCCATCTAATTGTATGCGTCTCTCATGATAGCTTTTGCCTTTTGTAGTGTTATGTTGACCATTGCATAGCACATTCTCACTCATTTCACTTCACTTTCCTTTTTGTTAAAATATAATATTCCGGTAAAATAGAATTTATATGATAAAATTGATTTTCCTAATTGAAATTTATAAAAGGTATTTGTATAACATAATTATATTTCTGTATAAAATTAATATAAAATATAACTATTTTGATTTATTTTAATTATAAAATGTAAAAATAATTCTATATTTATGATTTGAAGTTAAAATTATTAAATAGAAAAAAAAAGAGAATTAACTATAACTGAATATGAAAATAAATGACAAAAAGGTAAAAAAAATTAGATAAATTTCAAGTTTAGGAGTAGTATTTTTTTACAAAATTTTAAATTCGATAAAATTCAATAGATTATAATGCCGAAATTTAGAAGATTTAAGTAAACTAAAAATACCTCGAAATAATATTTGAAAGCATTAGAGTAAAAAAAGTGATTTTTTTCTTGAATTTTGGCATTTTATTGAGTTTTTTTTCAGCTTTTCTTTTGGCCACATGGGACGGCGGAGGGGAGGACTGTCCGCTCACCCTCTCGCCCTGGCCCGCGGCCGGGAACCAGTCAAGACAAGAGTAAAAGGCCTGCTTTCTCTAGCTACTTCTGCAGAGCTGCAGTAACATTACCTTTTGGCAACAATTATTGCCCCGCCTTTAATTTAACCAATTAAAATCATGCTGTAATCTCAAATACCCCTAATTTGTAGTGGGGAGAGGAAATTCAAAAGTCAAAAAGGGAAAAGTGAGCATCTTTACCTTCCTCTCTATCCCCAGGTAGATATTGCTTTCTCCCCTTTTCATGCATCACTTGTCCAACCCTTTCCCTGCATAAAAGAGAAAAAGCAACATGACACCATTCCTTTTCACACCATTATAAGGCCATATATGGCCACAAATGTCTACAGTACATAATTGAAAAAGAACAGGAGATAATATAAAGAAGATCCAGGGGACCCCTCCACATCAGTGTGATCCCAGAAATCCCTCTTTGGGGCAGCATCTAGCAAAAGACATGACATGAAAGTACTCAATAGAAATGAGACAAAACATTTATCACTATTGATTATATAATAATTAATTGGCTAAAGATATAAATAAATTACACCAATCTAATATGTTTTCCATATGTGGGCTGTACATTTCTCTTTTTACTTCTCCAATGGCAGAGGCCACTGGCCTCCTACACACTTTCCATTCTTCTGAATCTCAAGCCTGCAAGTTACAACAGTTGGAATCTATCTTTCTCACACTTTTTCTTTCAAAATTCCCACAAAGCACCCTTGAGGAATCAGAAAGCACGGAAATTCCCATGAAAAGTTGAAGAGGTCCACCTTCACACCTCCATTTAACAACCAATATACCCATGAGGTGAACCTCAGTTCAGCACCTTCTTCCTGAGGGCTCTGGGATCTCAAATTCCCGAGGAGAAGTTGGAATCTCTTGGCAGATTACCTCTCCTTGATGAAGATTCTCCCGATGAAGTCCCGGAACCTCTTGGAGTAGAGCTTTGGATCCACGGCTGATATTGATGTGGAGTCCACTTGCAGGGATTTGTAGGCGTGCTCGATCTTCTTGCTGATATCGTAGTCCTGTAATATGTCAATGATGCCGAAGTATAGGACAACCTCACATGTCCCACGACTCCTGGAATGTGTCCGGTGAGACAGCCCACCTTGCATCATGTATTGATCAAAGTCACTCCTCCGGACCATCCTTTCAGCCCTTGCAGGCGTGTTTGCTCCTAATCTTATCAGTGGTTTCCTGGATGATCAAAAGCAGAATCTCAGTATCAGCTCTAATGTGTTTCATGCCATATGCAGATTTTACAGCAACTAGATTACTCTTTATCTTTGCCATATGCCCACAGAATCTTTTATTAGAAAACACAAGGATGAATACAGATGCAACTTGCAGGACAAGTATCATAAATGAGGGCCATGATATGCAAGCATGGCAATTTTAATATAGCCGACCAGCCACATCAACCCAGCCCCCAGTATTGATCATATGTCATGAGTATGAAAGGGTACATACAAGGAAATAATCCATGACCTCACTATTGTTCTTATAATATATTGGTTTGAGTTAAGACAAGACAAGACCATCTACATGTTCTCTCATTTATTTATGTGCCAAAAAGAGAAGCATTTGCAACTGCCGAGAATAAATAACCATGAAAGGCCATGCTTGTAAATGGAAGACATATACCTGCCAGATATGATCCGATCCATGTTTTGAAGCTCTGCCTCAAGGAACCGACATTCACGCATGAACTTCTCATTTTGAAATGAATCTTTTTTGCCTGTAAGGTGCACCACCTTTTAATCAGGATTCGAGTATTTGACATGCAGAATCCAAAGAATGACAGGGTTTCAGCAAGGAGGTTACCAGAGCGCAACAGGTATGGTGACAACCCCAATTTCTCACAGTTGTTGTCTTCACGGAAGTGGACACCAACAAGCAGACTGTAGTCCATGATCCTCTCTTCTTCCAAGAATTTGCAGTCACGGTTGATTTGTCTGGTTGAGAAAATCAGACAGTCTGGTTAAGCAATTCAAATTTGAGAAAAAAGAATTACCAACAAAGCAAATTCGCAAAGTACTGTGCCATTCACTCACTTTATAAGCTCTTGGAACCAATTACTTTGCAGGCGAAACACAAAATTAAGATCAAGGTCTTTGAGTGTTGTAGTCTCATCAATCTCATCATCGGGCTTGTCTATGGTGCGACCATGTGATGATCCTTTCAGGTCAAACCTCCGGTGGATTTGATATTCCGAGCAGAACAAATTGCCCATCACAACAAATCGGGTCTGGCTCCAAATGCAATGGAAATATATGTAAGCTACAGAGAATCATTCTACTCCTACTCATCAGATGAAGCATCAAGGAAGTCAAGCCCTTCAGGACATACCTTCTGTCCACCGATAGGCTTCACACAATGCAGGCCGAAGAACTTCGTCACAAGGGAGTTTTCGTACTGAGAGAAGTGCCAGTAGTAACTTGGGAGCATTCTAATTAGCACCTGAGAAATTAAAGGGTTATCTTCCTTCGAGTCCAACATATCATCCCTGAAACAGAAATCAATGCAAAAACAACTAACCTTGACTTCAGATTTCTTTACTGTCTTTATAATGAACCGATCATCATGGGTCAAGTAAAAGAAACTCCCACTCTTTCCAGGTGAAGACAGCTCCCGAAGAGCATCACTACCACAGATTGCTAGCATGTAATCAGCTGGATCTATTTGGAACAGCTTCCTCAAGTGCCTATAATACATGTTTCCAATCAGAATGCAAGTCTGAGAACAGTCAATGCCCAAGTCCTGATATTTAGCCCCCCAAAAAACACGAATTTGAACACACTCAGATTATGCAATCCCACAAAAGGTTCATGAGATTACCGAAACACAACGGGGCAATAGTCTTTCCACCGAAACTCCGCTGATTGATGCGGCGGAGTCATCTTCGACCCTTCAGGCGGAAACCTTGTCCAGAACTTCTCCTTTGGATCGAAATCACTCTGCTGCAGCTCTCTTGCAGGCGATCCATTCTTCCCGACAGAATACCTTCACAGACTCGATTAATCAATCACTGAAACAAGTAATATCGCTTAAACAGAAGAAGACATACACTAAAACTTCCAGCTTTAAGTACAATACCTGATGCCCAATTGCAGGTTGAGCATCAAGTCATAATTCTTGTGCCCCTTTGAGATTGCCTGTCCAGGTTTCCTAACCTCCCCTCTGTAGCAACTGGGCCCCCTCTGAAAATCCAATAAACCATCGAATCTACCCATGGTATCGATTATATTGCAGGTGATATCTCCTGCATCATCATCAGATTCCCAGATGCAAATCTTTGGCAAGTACGCTTCGCTCCTCCAAGAGCTATCGACAGATGACCGATTATCGGCGGCGTTGTTAAAGCTGTTTCCTTTCGGAGCTCCGTTCTCGAATTGGCCCTCGAAACGATCGCCGTTGGCCCACGTCAGCACGCCCCTGCCGGAGATGACGCCGTTCCGCCACTGGCCGACGTACTCGTTGCCGTTCCTCCACACGTACCGGCCATGGCCGTCGTGAAGATTCCGTCTCCAGTGGCCCTCGTAGAAGTCTCCGTTGGAGTATTGCTTCTGTCCGTACCCGTGCTTCCGGTCGGCGAGCCAGGAGCCCCGGTAGGTGTCGCCGTCGGGTCCGACGAAGGTCCCGGAGCCCTCTATCTGGCCTGACCGAAACTCGCCCTCGTAGGCCGCCCCCGTCGGCCACCAGAACTTGCCCTTCCCCGAGGGCTTACCCCGCCGCCACTCGCCGTCGTACACGCATCCGTCCGACCAGACGTACTTTCCGGATCCATGAGGCTTGTTGCCGGAGAACCCACCGTCGTAGACGTCGCTTCCCGGAAGGGCCTTCTCCGCGGAGACACCGGAGGAGGGCATGGCTGTAGAAGGCGAGACGCGGCGATTCGCCGCCGGCTGAGCTCTACTACAGCATACAGCCGCACCGTCTTGCACGTCGGGCTTATTCTTCTTCTTCTTCTTCTTATTCATCGAAATCAAGTGGCTGAGGTCATGGAAGTAGAGCTCCTCCCGCATTTCTTGTCCTATTTACTCCCTCCCTCCCTCTCTCTCTCTCTTCTCTGGATCTGTGCAGAGATGAAATGTGTTCTTGAAACCTTCAGAGAATCAGCGCACAACCGGAATAAGCACTCGCTGGAGATAATGCGAATGGCATCCACCAGAATCTGCAGGGCAGACAGTAGCTCCTTATACCTCTATCCTCTCACTCTCAGCTCCCTTTTCTGCAAAAATCTCTTACTCTATACAACCCAGCTGCTGAAGCAGTCAGTCAGGCTTCTTCCACTGCTTCTGTATCTAATAAAGCCATCGCGTCCAGGGAAATACGTGGGGAATCCTACGAACAGCAGAGCTTGACAAACTGTATAGGAAGAGTATGTGTATATACATATAAGAGAGTGAGAATAGAGAAGAGGAAAACAAAAAGGCAAAGTAGGGAGAGAGACCACTTAATGGATTGTTCGAAGTTGCACAAAAAAATAAAAAGCAAGTCGACAGTGAGAGAAAAAGCATCACTCAATTGCAAGGATAGATTTACGCTCTGTTTTGATGGGTGCATGGATAGATTTACCCTCTGTTTTGGATTGATGGGTCTCCAGGGTGTACTTAGTAGTTTATAGGGTGAAAACGTTTCAAAACCCTTCCATTTGCATATTTATCAGAAATTACTTTTTTTTATTTAAATTAGATTAATATTCTCTTATTTATTTTTATATTTTTTTACTTAAATCAATTTAACAACTCTTGTATTATTATTTATTTATTTTTATTTTTACATATTTTAAATAAATTTATATAAAATTATATAATATAAATATTACATATAAAAAATAAAATTTACAGATATAATTTATTATACATATTTATATTAGTTTTTATTATAATTATAAAATATTTATTATTTATTATTTATTATATAATTAATCATAATTATTTATATATAATATAGTAATTTAGTATATAATATATTTAATATAATATAATCATATATCATAACTAATAAATTACCTAATTTGATTTAAAAAATAATTTTTTTATTAATAATCCATACAAACTAGATATTATTAAAAATTTATAATTTATAACGTATCCAAACACATCAATCACTCCACTTCCCCAAATACCTTGCTATCCATTTTCTCCTTCACTAATCTTGTTACTTGCAAATATAATATTAAAATAATAGAAATATTATATTTAATAAAATATAAAATATTATTAATTTATATAATTTAAATTAATTACAAATTATAACTTTTAATTATTTAAAAATATAATATATTATTCACTTTAAGCTTTCTAATATTTTATTGGAGTAATTAGTTTGGTACTCGTTTTGATATGCAAATACCGAAAAATAATACTTAACTTGCTTATAATTATTAATACTGAAATTAAAATTATATTTCACAAGTATATCAATATGTACGTACAATAGCATCCACATTTTTTCTCTCCTTTTTTTATAACAAAATCTACCCATTGGTGGATACAGCATAAACAATTCCATACTCTGGTTTTGAGAATATTAAATTTAATAAAATTTAGAAGTATTGCTACACTTATTTAATACTTTATCATCACCCAACATGTTCTTCCTTTGAAATTGTTCCTTCCAAAATCCAAGTATATAGGCTTTGTATGATAAAATAAAGCCTATATCACCCAAAGTTGAAGTTGATAATAAAGGTGAAATTTAGATGTTTATTTTTAAATAGGTTATGAATACGTAAGATTTTTTATCCATAATAAGTAAGATTATGATTATTAAATTTATGTGTACAATTATTATAAAAATAAAATATTTTAATTTATTTTTTCCTTTAGAAATATATTTTTTTCATTTATGAAATGAAAAACAAAAATAAAGGGCAAAAAGATAAATAAAATTGAATAACCTCAAATTTCTTTTTTTGACAAATTTTCAACTATAATAAATTTCCATAAGTTTTCATTTTATAACAATATTATTTTAAAAAATAATATTCTGTAAAGTAAAATAAGTTGGAAATAAATTTGAGGAAAGGAGGCATAATATGGTGGGCTGAATTAGTTGATTATGGCTTATAGGAATATTGACTATTAAACTATAGGAATGAGTTGTTTGTTAATGGGATCTTTACATGGGTCCTACGCAAAAAGTGCAAGGGAAAAGAAAAGGATTTCTTCATAATTTAATGGTCCCGCGAACAATCCTGTGGTATGCTATTGTTGTTTGGCATCTACCAATACATCATCTATCATGGAACTGCTCAACTAGATCGTTCATTCCTCAAGAAGTTAAAATCTTCCTTGGAATTATTAAATTACGGTGGGTCCATTATATTGCCTCACGTCATCATCTGACAGCATAAAATAATGAAACTGCAAAAGCTTGAGCTAAACAGTCCCTTGTGCGTACCTTTGGGCTAGTAGGTAGGTAGGTAGGTCTATGAGTCCCGCCGTCCGTCCCTCGTGGGAACAGAAATGTCGCCGTTGTTCGTCAGAGTCCATCAGGGAAGCTGCTGACCGGGCTTTCGGCACGCCACGCTCTCACATCAGTCCACTCCGTCCCATCGAGCCGGCTGGTCTGAACCTGTGAAAGCAGACTGCTGACGGGCCTTGGGCTATGGACAAGGCTAACTAATACTTTGAATGTTTGATGTTGAATAACTTATCATAATGACTACTTACGTATGAATGATGCTACCCTGCAAGCTTTGCTTTGCAATAGTTTGTTTGCCTCCTAACCTGTAATGAGGGGGAAAACCTCTTGGGTAGAAATGAGAGGTGCTCCTGGAGAAGAGGGCTCCATCTGCTTCTAATAGAGCTATTGGTCGGCCGGAATCTGGCCGAAGAGGTTGGGGCAGGATTCCCAATTGCCCTGTTCTCTAGCTTCCCAGTAACCGCCTGTGTACCTGAATGTGTTGCTTCCCTTATCCTTCACAAACCATCGAGGCTTCCTGTCACTCTCTTGCATCTTCCTAGCCTAGCCTGGATCAGATAGATAAAGCAATTCATTGCTAGTAAAATGATAAACCATCATGGGCTGTATCAAAAGATGCTGGTGTGTATGGAGAAGCTACCATTAGTGTTGTTCGGGTTAATATGAAATTAGCACATGGTTCTCCCATCCTATTTGATGGCCAGGTATTTATCATTTCATGGCATGTGGGATGCTCCTAAGGAGGGGCGAAACCAATTGGAGATGGAAGATATGATTCAATTACCTGTAGCTGTCTCTGCTCAAGTCTCAGCTTCTCTGCATTTGCCATTTCAAACTCCCCGTTTACTAGGTATAGCTGGTCCGGCCCTAGTCTTGAGTCAGTCGGAGGCAACTTTTCCTGTCCTGTAGTTATATTTGAAATGTTGATTAGAATGGTTCCTAGGCCACCGAGAATAAGCTGCCATCAGGGAGGAAAGCAATAAGGGAAACAAGAAACAAGATAGCATAAATCAAGAGGGAAAATTATACATAGAAAATGAGAAAATTAGTGCAAGTCAATAGCACAATAGCTAGTCGTTGATTCACAGCATCAAAAGCCTATCAACAATGTAGATTGCTCCGGGCGCCAAAAGCTTCAGTTTCTCTTTTGTAAAGAAGCACCAGAACAAATTATGTTCTGAAAATCATCTAAAGAAGTCACCAACTATAGAAACTGTCTTTGATTATTAACATACATGCATACATTAAAGCACTTTCCCAGAGATATCATTTCATTTTATCATGTGGATTGTTATTTCTTTTGGAAATTTGGGAAAACTCCCTGCAAATAAACCTCTCCTTTTAATCAAATTGTAGCTAGTATTCAAGAATTTCATCAACTGTCCTTGGACTCAGATACATCAATAAGTTCAAATAATTATACAGACTCGTTCCACTAGGTTCATTACAAAACCTGGATTAAAACAGGTAGTATTTACCATAATAAAATACACAAGTTTTGATCTTAGATGCAGTAGGAAGCTAAGAAAAACTCAGTTAATTATCTCTGCCTCAAATTTAATGAAATTACCATAATAAAATACACAAGTTTTGATCTTAGATGCAGTAGGAAGCTAAGAAAAACTCAGTTAATTATCTCTGCCTCAAATTTAATGAAATTAAGCTGGTACAATCAATATTATATTCACAAAGAGTAACTTTTTGCCAAATAAATAGTACCTTCTAGGAGATGAAACCTAGCCCCTTGTCAGGATAGTCTGCTTCATATGTCTTCCCTAATAAAGGATCGAATGGCTTGCAACATCTTCCTTCAGTTGAAGAATACCCGGATACAGCAAAGGCAGCAATGTTCAGAATTCTCATGAGGCTGTCACCCTGAAATTCATTAAAACATCAAATACTCCTAAGAATTACATCAGAATCGTCGTTTAACCTACTAAACAGGGAGAACTTCTAATATCCTGATATATTCAAATTAACTGATACCGACTTCTTATTGTTTATTTTATTTCTTCCAAGTTCTGTTAAGAGCGATGATTCAGGAAGAGCCACCAACATATGAGCCACCAACTCAGGAATAATGATTCAAATCCAATTTGAAAAAAAAATATATTTCCTCTATTATCTAATCAAATAGTGTTAATTAAACTGAACCTAGACATAAACTTCTGAAGTTTGGTATGGCAAGTAAACCAAAATTAGCATCAAAAGTTGAAACGACATGGTTACCTTAAGATGGATTTCACCAAGTGGCTTTGGCGAATTCTGAGGTTGGCAAGTGGAGGACCTGGATATCCTCCTCATGGATTCATCACCAATGACCTTCGATCCTTTCACCATCTCTTTATTAGCAACGATCTTACGTGGCCCGTGAATATTATAATACGAGAGGACACCATCTTGCAACATAAACCACCTAAATCTCCATCCTATGCTATAATTCACCACTTATACAGAATACCTGAAACCCCATTCCCAACTATGTCGTTCGGCTTAACGTCCACAACCGGATGCTCCCTGACAGACGGCAACCGCGCCATCGTCGCCGTTGCTGGCACCACGGCCGCTAATCGCTGACTTGCCCAGCTCCTATCGTCGCTATTGCTACGAAGGTCATGTCTATGAACTTAATTAGCAGGCCGCGTGGCCGCATCCGCAGGCATGTCAAATTGACGCGAGACAGAAGAAGGCGAGGCCTTGTCCTCAGAGACAGTTGAGATACAGAATAACATGCGCATGGATGAACGCTGGAGAGGAATCGTGCGGATCACGGGACTCCGGAATGTCGGTGATTCACGGTGGCGGAGGGTGGGGCGAGGCGAGGTTTCATCCTCCAATCCAATGGCTAGGTGGTGGAGAGGGGAGCAGAGGCGGGACAACAGAGCGAATGAGCAATCGGCGAGATTCACGGACAGAATATGAAGACAGAGAGAGTAGTCGATCGAGAGATGCCGCTGTAAATGTTGAAACGGAGAATTGTGAAGAATATTCCGGCGGAGACGGTGGCATGGTTGGAGCGGCGTCGACCAGTGGGCCACCGGTGAGGTGGAGTTCAAATAACACGCGGTTCGTTGATTCTTCTTGGCGTGGGTAGTTTTTTGAAGGAGGTTGGCTGCGGATGGGTCGATGGTACGATCGTGAGTCCACGTGGAAACGACCTGTCATACGCTGACACGTCGTTTCTGTGATTGGAGACAATTGACACAGTTTCATAGCAGGCAGAAGATTCAGAATACATGCTTTTGAAAACTACGACAGTTCAACAATTACTGGTCCACAACTCCAGTAGTTCCATCGAGTATTAAGTTTATGGGCAGACAATGTAGCCATTTCAGCAAGACTCATATGGAATCATGCATCCATCTCAGTCATACTTAGCCTCCACAGCAAGAACCACAGGCGGGAAGAGAACCTACAGATACAAATCTCAATCAGAAATGAGGAAAAGTTGAGGGCGAGATTAGTGGAAGGGAATGAATAAGGCTTGACAGACTTACTGTGATCAATGCCTCGAACATTGTCCAGTCCTCGGGGCGGGCCACGGGGACCACCGCCATATGGACCTCTACCAGGGCCTCCTCCTGGTCCACCGCCATCCCACTTCTTGCTAGAGCCAGAGCCTTTTCTATATGCGTCTGACTTTTCCATCTAGCACAACAGATCCAAGAAAAAAGAGATGAAATATGTTTATGCAATGCATCTTTCTTCTTCTCCTACCCATGCAAAACAGGGATAACCCTTGAGTGGTAAATGACTGATTACAAATATCTACAATCAACATTCTCTATAAAGGACCAGGAATACCTTGCTTATGCATCATTAGGAAATGCATTAACATAAATAGGGCAGGAAGAAGGGGTAATATATAACTGTGTAAACCAAGAAAACGAGTCAAAAGTGGATTCACCACACTAGCACTTCTGCATAATAAATCTACCAAAGGGGATCATATTGTAGAAATAGGTTCCGGAATGCCTGTTACAATTTTGACTGCCCAATAACCAATTTGGTCCCAAGGCAAGGAATAACCAGTTATAGCAAAGGAAGCGGTCAATAAATGCCCCCTCATGCTTTCACCTATTGCAGAAAATTCATAACATAAACATTATGCATTACCGAGAACATTGTGGTGAAGAAAACACATATGAAGTTCACAATCGCCCAAAAAAAATCAGTGACTGTCCTGAGTCGCCATATTGACCGCTGAGACTTCACAACACCTGCATGAAGAAGGAACTCGGTAAATCGTAGGGAGTCAAGTCATCAATAATAGTAAGGCATGATACAATGTAAAGCTTGTTTACTCTTGCCAACAAACCCAATTATATTTATCAGCTACTAGAAGTTGTGGGACATGTTGAGAAGCAATAAAGACAATGGAATTCAAGGCCCGATAAAACTTGAGGCAGGGATAATAACTAAGACAATTGATCAAATGATATTCTAGCTATTGCAAGAATGAAGCAATGCAAAAGAACCAGACCAAATTGAGCCTCCGTGTTCTCCAGAACGGGCCCCTCACTGATTTAATATTCGTAATCAATCTTATATTAACATGAAAGGCATTAAATCATTCTAGGATGCAGCCTTTTGAGCCCTATAAAAATATTAGCCGTTAATTAGGCTATGAGATTATTACATGCCTCCCTCCAGGCTTTGTATCAAGCATCTTCCTCAATTCTTATTGCCCAGTGATCAAACGGAACCATAAGGAACACTCGAGACACAACCAAATCCTAATTGCCACAAATTCCAATGATAGGTTGCAACGATTACTCAATCAAGAAGCCAAAAACTAAAAAATTCACGAACTCTCTTTCCTACGGACAAGAAAATAGCAATCCAAACGGGAATTAAGCACTCCGATGCCAAACAACGGATCGAGCCTAATTTTCCGAAATAATAACGCGATAGGTCAAACACTATCACATCCATCGATGATTCAAGTGATACAACCAAACGCGGACAAAAACAAGAGGAGGAAGAAAGCGTACCTCGCTCGACGTATGCCATCGGCGTTCCACAGAACTTCCTTCGATCTGAACGGAGAAGAGGAAAGGAGACGAAGGCAACCACAAGACCTTGTAGCCCAATAATAACAAATTAAAAAACTTTTTAAGGAAACAAATACAACTCGTTCCCTTGATTTTGATTGGCGCGACTCCCTTCAACTGAAACGTGTCATCCTATAATTGGTAGACAGTCAACAACTAATTTAAATCTAAAAAAAATCCTTTTTTAAATAGATAGAAATTTGTGGATGACCATTCAAAAAAAAGAAAGATAAAACTTTCTAGGCGCCAATTGTAATACACAGCTGGAATATGGAGATTATTTATTTTTCAATTTAAATTTTATTTATATATATTTTTGAATTATTATAATAAAAATATATTAACAATAATTATATATAAATATTGTATAATATCAATAAAAATAATATATAATAAATTGTATATGGAACGGGTTCACGTTCCATATACAATAAACGGGTTGGGATACGGGTCGGATACGGGTGGCACATGTGGATCACCAGCACAAAGGGCCAAGTAGCATGCCATGATCTGCAAACTTGGCATATTGTAGGGGAAGCATCGTGTACATCGGCTGCACAATGGGCTGACCAAATATGTCTAATGCTTCACAGGATGCCTCGTGACATGACCAACCCGTGCGCTGGAAGAGCATCTTCTCCAATGCCATGGAGAAATACAACCCATATAGTATAAAAAGAAGCCAAACCCACCTGCACTCGGCGGCGGCGGCGGTGGTGGTGATGGCTATGGCTGCTATGACCATTAATGAGGCAGTAATGGAGCTGGATTTTTCAGGCCATGCCACTACCACTGCTGCAACGATAAGAGACGGTGACTACAAGTGGAGCAACTGGTCGCCCATTGTGGACTGGGATGTCATCTCCGGGCAGGATGACTTCCACGGCCTGACGGAGGCGATGATCACGGAAGCCAGTCATGGGGGTGGAAGTGGCCGAGATGGAATCGTGGGGATGGAAGATTATGGTTTCTTGTTGAATTCGGAATCCAGCGACTCCATGACGGTGGACGGCGAGGAGATCAAGGGCGCCGTGATGGCCGGTGATGAGGAGGAGGACTTGAAGGGATTGAGGCTAGTCCACCTCCTAATGGCCGCTGCGGAGGCCCTGACGGGGGCCAACGAATGCCACGAGCTGGCTCGGGTGATACTGGTTCGGCTTAAGGAGTTGGTCTCTCCGACCTCCGACTCAAACATAGAGCGCCTAGCCGCCCACTTCGCGGAGGCCCTCCAGGGCATTCTCAATGGAGGTGCCGCTGCTGCCTCCAAGCACCGCCACGTGGCTGTGACCGGCTCGGGAGACCAAGGCCATGATGAACACCGCCAGATGGAGGCCACGGCCGCCTTTCACCTGCTGCAGGACATGTCTCCCTACGTGAAGTTTGGCCATTTTACGGCCAACCAGGCCATCCTGGAGGCGGTGGTCCACCACCGGCGCGTCCACGTGGTGGACTACGACATTATGGAGGGCATCCAGTGGGCCGCCTTCATGCAGGCCCTCGTGTCAAGGAAGGAGGGCTTCCCGGCTCCACACCTCCGCATCACGGCCCTGTCGAGGGGCGGCGGCGGGGGGTGGCGGTGTGTCAGCACCGTCCAGCAAACAGGCCGCAGGCTGGCCGCTTTCGCCGCCTCAGTCAGCCTTCCTTTCTCATTCCACCAGTGCCGGCTCGATTCTGATGAGTCTTTCCGGCCAAACAACCTCAAGCTTATGAGAGGCGAAGTGCTGATATTCAACTGCATGCTCCACCTGCCCCACTTCAGCTACCGAGCGTCGCACTCGATCGCCTCTTTCCTTGCAGGAGCCAGGACAGTGAAGCCCAAGCTGGTGGTATTATCCGAGGAGGAGATGGGCTCCGGCGTGGAGGACGGAGGCTTCGTGGCCCACTTCATGGACACACTGCATCATTTTTCGGCCATCTACGACTCGCTAGAGGCAGGGTTTCCGATGCAAAGCCGTGCAAGGGAGCTGGTGGAGAGGATCTTCCTAGGGCCAAGGATAGCAAGCAGGCTGGCCTGCATATACCAGAGCCATGGGGTTGAGGCTGCCTGCAACAACGGATCTCTGTCGTGGGGGAGATGTCTGGAGGAGGCAGGCTTCATGCCGGCGAAGATGAGCTTCTCCAACCATTGCCAAGCGAAGCTCTTGGTGGGGCTGTTCAACGACGGGTACAAGGTGGAGAAACTGGCAGGCGATAGGCTTGTATTGAGCTGGAAATCTCGACCTCTGCTCTCAGCGTCCATCTGGATTTCTTCATCGTCGTCATCTACTGTGTCCGATTCTGAATCTTGAGTTCCCCTGTTTTTACGCGGTCATTGCAGGCTATTACTGCCTTCCTCAAATTTACTGTAATTAACCTAAATTGAACTACTTTTATGGGGAAAATATCATTTTAAATACAAAATAATAATAATAATAATAATAAATATGCTATTTAAAAGTTGATTTTTTGTAATATTTATTAAGCATTAAAATTTTAATAAATATATTATTTGTGTTAAATTGTTCACACTTAAAAATGTTCTAAAAGAATTTTAGAGAGTATTAATATATTAATATTAGAGAATATTATAAGTTGATAAGTAATTAAACTAATATCTATTTAAAATAATATTAGAGAATATTTGTGAACAATTGTTTATGCACATATTCACATCTACTCCACATGAATTAGTCACAAAACTACTATGAATCCTAGTCCTACCTAATATTAGCATTCACTTGTATCTTGAATGATCTTGCTGATCCCGGAAAGACTGCTAACATTGCTGCTCAGTCACTCTCCTCATCTGCATGTACAAGGGGACTTCCATGAATTGAGGAAACTAGATATGGTATATAAAGGGCAATCAGTGTAACACGAGGATTGAAAACTTATTGCTTTTTAGAGCCTTTTGTCTCTACAATAATTCAAATCAGATTACTTGTTCAACAGATAAAACTCCTCACTTTTCCAACAGAGAAGATTCTTTCTGGTTCTGTATTCTTGATTACTGATATTTCAGATGAAGGTTTACAAATTCACAAGTGTTGGAAAAACAAGATCCTTCTGTGCAATCAAGGGTTTACTCATATTTTTAACAGTTTACCTACTTCCCATTCATCAGGACAAAAAGTGCAAAAGAAGTGTCCCAATGGATAGGCCAAACAATTAAACCAAGGATTGGTAGGACAGTAATTCAGTTATAAGATCACTAACCTTCATCGGCATCCTCACTTTGACTATCGACACTGCCTTCATCAATCTCCTCATCAGTATCTTCATCCTCTCCATCATCATCACTATCTTCAGATTCCTCACTCTCACTGTCATCTGGAATATTGAGCTTTGGTGGAGGTGCATAACTAGATGTTGTCCTTCCGCGTGAACTTGACACTATGTTGCTCATGTCAATCCCGTCAAGTTCTCTTGCCCTATCTTTCCTCCTTTTCACTTCCTTGATCTCTGAGTATCATAAAGATGAATATCATAATATTTACTAGACTTGCTTGTGAGTACTGGATTGAACAAGCCAAGCCACATCAGTTTCTAATGATGCTTGCTAGCCAATGCACCACTTCAATCAATTTTGGCATGCTAACATTTAAAAAATTAGGAAACCAACAATACAACTGGATCTAATAGTTCAAACTGCACTGCCAATGACCAAACCAGACACATCTGGCAGTGAAGAGTGTCTCAATTTGGGTTTCTATGTTTTTAGAGATGTACATTGCTTTCACATACTAACCTTCCTCATCTGGAAGTTTAGGTGTAGAGTAAGCATATTAGTACATCAGCTAGCCTTAGGTTCTAATCCTTTGGAAGATGTCAGATGTGATGTAAGTTTGCCCATTTGAAGATTTTTGGTGTAGGCTACAGCATCTCTGTTTCCTCCATTTCCATGGGAACAAACTTAAAAACTTCACAGTAGGAATGATGATAGTTGACCAGCTGATTTACTTACCCAATTATGTATATAATACACATCTGCATTTGCACACTAGATCATATAGTCTGACTAGATTTCCAGCAGTTATGAACTATTCTGCCAAGTGGACTCCTATTTTAGGTGGATGTTAACTAGTGAAGACAGGATGTTAGCAATGATTCCTTTGTGCTAAATTATATTAGTTCCTAGGCTATTGCTTGTTGCCTTGTGAACATTTAGTTCACAATTTACCTCCTAACTCAAGATAGGATCATATAGAAGAGGTTCTGGATACAATTATAAGGTTGTGTATATAGATGAAACTCAAGATGGCTCTTCTGATTCTTCCTTGAGTCTAGAAGTAGTCTGTGATTCGGGTTGTAGCTGATGTATGGATAAAGCTGTCTATGAATTTAGGGCATGTATAGATATTTATAAGTAACGTGTATCCATATAGTTGTACTAGTTGTTGAAAGTGCCTTTTCCCAGAATGACTAAACACAAATTGCATAACTAGACAGGTTTAAATTGTAATTATTTACTCATGAAATTAGTAGCTGACATTTATCTCTCAATTCTAGGAGCTGCTGCAACGTCATTTGATCAGTCATGATTTATCTATTATGTCAGCTCTGAGCCAAAAGAGAGGAATGCTAAAATAAGATGCTTTAAAACTAGTAACATTTGTATAGCTCACCTTTCTCAGAAGGATTTGATGACAACCCTTCCCTTGAGAGAATCTCTTCAAGCTCCTTTATTAGGGAAAACTCTCGTTTATCCTCAGACACTCGCTTAACTTTCTTATAAATTGAAGGAGGAATGCTGGAAGAAGTAAGTTCTGTCAAAAGAATTCAATATTTTAAAAATGGACATCCATAACATAATGAAGAGTGAAGAGAAAAACCTCATTCCGCAGGACTTTATAACTGATGTAAGACGCTCCACCTGTTTTCCATAAGATGGCGTTGAAACTTCTTTCTTCTGCATATCAATTACAAGGTTTAACTAACTTCAGTGTGATCAATCGACTAACAAAAATAAAACAATACCTGTTTGCACTTCTCAACAGATGATTGAGACCCATCATTTTCAGAGGCATTTCCATTGTCTTCCCTGTCAGTGTTGCTATCTGATGCTGCTTGGTCTGTCTTGATGCGCTTCCTGCCAGATGTATTTAACACCTTAGAAGGTGATGTTTTACGCTTCTTAAGCCCCACCTCTTTCTGTGCCTTGCTTCTACCAGCTGTTTTCTTTATATGCCTAACTTCATCTTCGTCTTCATCTTCCTCTTCTTCTTCCCCAGTGCTTGAAGAGTCAGAACCACTACAAGCAACCATTTTAGATGCTTTTCTATGAGTGACCCGCTTAGTCATTTTCTTCTCAAACATGCTTGCAGGTTTAGAAGTATCAGAGGACTTGCAGAGCTGAAGGTTTTTGGTAGTAATTGAACTTAGTGACTACAAGAAGTTCTGACAAAAAATGTAACTACACTGACCATTTCAATTACCTTTTCCAGTTGCTGAGTAATAAATGCCTTGAAAGGATCCAAAGCACATTTCTCAATTTCAAGATCTTCCTCCAAAAGCCGACAGGCTCCAGCCATCGAAACATTTCTGGAAAAGAACTTACATGTTATTCAAATTTCACAAAAAGCAATATGACCATCAAAATTCAATATGAATCTATCATATATATTTTTTTACAATAGCAGCATGTAGCACGAGAAACAAAATTACATACTCTACATTTGATCTGATGTAAAAAGCTCTTTTCTGAATGGCTTTCATGATTGTGCTCTTAGTGATATCAGATTTAGTTCCATTGCCTTCATGTCAACAGCATCAGATGTAGTTACTTCCTTGAACTCGAGACATTGAGGCGGTTCAGCTGTATCTCCTTTGCCTATGGATACGGCATCCAGTGCAATCTCTGTAGGATCCTTGCAGGCTTCAGCATCGTCACTTCCTTTTAAGCACTAAAGACAGTAGATGGCGTAAGCTGTCATCGGATTATGCAATTTATATGAGAATGAATCAGCTCACTTTATAATAGTAGAAAAACAGGAAACAATTTTTATTATAACGCCATACGTATGGATATAATCTCAATTTTTATTATAATGGATAGTAGGAAATGTTTTTGTGTGTATAGGAAAGAACTACATTTCTCTTTGATATTCTGAGCATAACTAGGGGGACGATATTATCCATTAAAGTTTGTGTGCTAGGATACATCTTTTTAGAGTAAAAGCAGGAGGACTAATTTAAAGGTAGAGAGTTTAGATAGAGATTAGAACCATGCTGCAAGTTGCAGTATATTGGAGAAATGCAAAGTGGTAAGAAGTACACTATGAGTTCTCTCTGATTCTATATGTCAAATTAACCAGGAAATACAATAGAAAGAGAATAATGTGCATCAAGAGACAATTTCCTAGAAGTAAACCACTTGCCACCCATCAACGTACCCTTCTTTCTGGGACACCCATGTGAAATGTGTTAATCCAAATAATATGATGAATGCAAATGATTTAAGCTTCTGATCCAAGTAAATATGCATCAACAAGTAGGTTCTTCTGTAGGAAGTGAATTTAGAATTACAATGCTCGAAAGGCGTACTTTCTAAATACAAGCTTTTGCTGCAGCTTGCTTTAATTCCAAATATTTCATTGAACTTTATTATCCCCCTATCATAAATAAGAAGAATTCTCACAGATAAAAGTCTGCACAATTATGACCAGCAGTGATGATGGTAGCACATGATCAAATATATGATTAGGAACATGCATTTCTTTTTGGCCACCAATACCATAACAAAGACTAGAAGACATGGAAATCCGAAACATATGGATCTATGTCATCCATTTGATCCACGTAGTCACAAAGATCACCATTAATAACAAGCTTTTTTTTTTATGTTATTTAGATGTCTCATTGTGAGCCCTTTTGAAAAAAAAAAGAAGAGTGGAGAAGTGCACATACCCTTGTAGCCAAACAAGTCTCTCCTTTTCCTAGTTTTCCATCAGCTTATCATTATCCCGCCCTGGGTTTCCCATGGATCATTGTGTAACACTCATTCAAACTTTAGTCATTCCAAGTGTTGCACTGGAGCAACAGTTGACATATTGTCCTCTTCTCCAAACAAGCCACACCCCCACCATCCACTTCATTTGGAACATACATTCCAATGTCCATTGGAGGGTCCTCCTTCATGACCTAATCCCTATTTCCAGACCCTTCTACAACAAAGTTGAATCTTCATTTCATACTAATCCTTTCATGGTTATAGTAAATTTCACTCATATTCATTTAAATTAATTTGATATAATTATCTCATCTAATCATTTATAATTTAAACACTATTTTTTAAATTATATTTTTATATGAAATACTAATAATATTTTATACATTATTTAGAAGAATATAAATTATGAAATTTATAATTTTATTTATTTAAATATAAAATATATTATTAATAATTTAGAAATCAATTAACATTTAATATAATAATATAATTCGAAAAATAATATTATATCACTATACTAAATATTTATATATTTTTATACTATTAATAATATATCATAATTTTTTATAGTATCACCAACCTCCATTGATGGGCACAATGATTGATATAAACCTCTGCACCAACCTCACCCCCTCCTCCTCTCTCATTCCACACAAACTATGAACTGCGGAGGCGACCATTCAAGGTGCTATGTCCACCCGAGTCTCCACCTGGTCGGCGTTTGTCCGCTCTGCCTGAATGACCGCCTTGTCTTCCTGGCTGCAGCGAGGCGGAGCCGCTGCGGCCTCCTCCGCTTGTTCTCGTCACGTGCCCGTGGTCGATCTTCCAGAGGTGGAAGCATGAAGAAGAGCGTCATCGGCAAGGTCTTAGCCATCGGGTCTCTTGTCAGTCACCGGAATTGGTCGGCTGACGTCCTCGAGCTCGAGGGTTCCGGCGACGCCACCTCTAGTCTTGAAGGTAAGTTAAACACAACCTCCATGATCGTGACTCACACCATTCTTTTCTCTCTCATGATTCCCTGCTGGGCAACACCAGACGATTCCTTCATATCGATCAAATTCGAGGAGGATGGACAAGCCATGTGGGAGAAGAGTAAGCTCTCCATGATCTCTCTGGGTAGTAGCTGTAGCAGCATCCCATGGAATGGTCAGATAGACGTGTTGGGGAAGACACCGCATCCCGTGAAGGACCTGAAGACGATGGGGGCCGATATTGTGCTCAAGCACCCTAAGCGCCGGTGGCCTTCGACGCTGACAAGGCGGAAGCGGATTGGCCATCTGTTCCACCTCATTAGGAGGCATGGCAATGCATAGGGAGCAGAGGAGGGAAAAAGGTGGCGTTAACCTTCATTTCTGATCTTTCCACTCGTGCCCACCAACTTTGTTAATTGTAAAGAGGGCTTTGAATTGAACTCGATGGATTAGTTCGAGGACCTGTTGGAGAATGTCAAAAAGTCTCCAATGGACGTGGCTCGTTTGTAGATACACCACGTGGACATTACCTTCTTTATAGCGCAAAATTATTGCACATGGGTGTGGTTGAATTTTGAAATTTAAAATATTGAATTAGAAAATTTTTAAAAATATATATACGATAGAATATAGGAGAATACAAATTTATTTATAAATAATTTAATAAAGTAAATAAAATAGATACACATTTTTTTATGAAGATAATATAAAGTATAAATTTAACTAATAAAATTATATTATATTATATTATATATAATAACTATTTGAAATTTTATTATAATAATATATTATAATATTTAAATATTAAAAATAAAACTTATTAAATAAAAAACAAGTATTACATATTTATAATATTTATATTATTATACTATTTAAAAATTATGAATATAATACTCACCTAATTGAATATTACACAAATTAATAAAAGTATTTGACCTCATTAGCTATTATTGATTTTATTATTTATTAAAAAATTAAATTTTATAAAAATATTATTTGATTATAAATTTAAAAATTTTAAACACCCAAAAATTTTAATAAAAAATTAAAAAATTTAAAATCTACTGTTTAAATAATTTTAAAATATATTATATATATTTTAAATATATAATAAAATTATTTTTTTAAAGTATTGATTCGGTCGGGCCATCAAATGCTACATGGGTCCCGATCCGAACCCATGAAATCAGAATAGGGCTTATTGGATACAAAAATTAAACTTTGAGGACTAAATCTAGAAGGTAAAATAGTCGAGGGACGAATCGGAACTTGCGCTTTTTGAAATGAAAAAAATTTGAAACCTGTTGGATGGAAAATGCAGCGAAGCCAGAAAATCGAATTTCTCTCTCTCTGTGAATCGGAGGAGGAAGTAGCCATGGAAGCAATACTGGCGGACTATGTGAGGAGCAGTGTCCGGCAGTTCATGCACGCGAATGCCATCTTCCACTGTGAGCGTCTCTGCGCCGAGTTCCCGTCCGAGGTTCTCCTCCTCCCACCTCCCTGCTTCACTCTCTCCGATTTCAATTTTCGGCAGATCCTTTTGTCTCCCAGCCGATCGATTCCACGCCTAATTGTCGATCCTCACCCAGTTGTTCAAAAAGGCTCGTTAATTTCTGTTCTTATTTTCAGCCGTTTGAACTTTAGCTGGCTGGCCTTTCTAGTAGCATCACGCCAATAGGGGTTATCCGTACTCGATGAAGTTGCAAGACTGTGTTTTACTACACTCGCTTGGTTTTTGTGCACTGGAAAATATACCACAGTATTTCATATCGTAATGCATGGGGTTCTTGCTGACAGTTAAAATTAATTATTATTTTTTCTCTACATTAGGTTTTAGATGATTGCATTGCCCACTTCAAATTATCTTACCCTATAGAATGGTTTATTCAATTTATTTTCATGATTAAAAACTCTTTATTATTTCGATGAAGGATAATGTGTTCTGTCTTTGTTGTTTTCCTCAGGATCTGATTCAAATTCCGTTACTTTATATAAATGCAGGTGAACCAGCAACTGTTAGCCTCCTGCTACTTGCAGAATAATCAAGCTTATTGTGCTTATCATATATTAAAGGGTAGGTATATTCTTCTTATTGACGACCTTCATGTTCTGTATTCACGGCTTGTAGGTTGTTTGTTAACAGTATGTGCTATTATTGATTTGTGTATCATTCTTACCGATGTATGCTCATCTACAAATCCCTTCTGCATTTCTTTATTGCTGCATGAAGGAACACAAATGGCCCAGTCACGCTACTTATTTGCATTGTCATGCTTTAAGATGGACCTACTTAGAGAGGCTGAAGCAGCATTGTGCCCAGCTAATGAGCCCTCCTCAGAGGTATTGGATTGGTTACTGTTTGTTGGCAACTTTTTATACCCTTGTTATTTCATAAATATGTTCACCAAAATATTAATGAATTCCTATTCAAAATAGGTTACTTAAATAAGATTTCTACAAATGTTATTGGTGAAACAGTTTACTATCGGTTGATAATTTCTATGATTTCTAAAGGTTAAATCCCTGTAGGTTCCAAATGGTGCAGCTGGTCACTTCCTTCTTGGGCTTGTTTATAGGTAAGCAGGATGCTATAAATTTCTGTTTTCTATTCTTCTAAATGTAGCTTTTTTTTGCACAATTTCTACATGTAGCTGACTGAGCATTTTTTTATTATTCTTATTAATGATGCTAAATCTGTCTGAATATGCTTATTGCATTGTTTGGAAGCATAAACATATAGTGTATATCTACAGATTTTCACAAAATTTCATAAAAAATGTATTGAACCTGATGTGATATATATATGGAATGGTATTATTCTAACATACATGCAGTGTTTCCAAAGATTTATTAGGATGGAACTTTGACACAGGACTCCAAACTATTTGAAGTTTGAGGATATAAATCAACAAATATTTTGTGGGCATAATACTTACTTGCGATTTCATAAATACTTGAAGTATTTTGTTCAACAATTTCTCCTCCTAATGACTTATTGAGTGGGAAGAATCAACATATTCTGGTAGATCAAGTTAATAGTAAGTTCCTTAGGAATCAACCTTTTTTTTTTTTTTTCCAAAAAGGGGAGCTTTGTGCAGTTTCTAAACTTTGGCATACAGTGTTTTCTTAAATTCTTAATCTGTTAGCATGCTAGACCAAGTTAAAATGAACCACATCTTCATCTTAGCCCTTGGTATTGCTCATATGCTTGGCTCTTATAAAAATTACAGGTACACTGACAGAAAGATAAGTGCTATCCATCACTTCAAGCAAGCTCTATCTCTTGATCCTTTACTTTGGTCAGCATATGAAGAGCTCTGTGTACTAGGTATACCAGGTTCCAGTATTATCAGAACACTTTTTTCAACTTAGGCTTTAATAATACGATATCAACAGTTTATGTGACCTTGATGCAGCCTTGTTTTTGGTGACACTATTTTGGGTTTTCTTTGCACTAATGTTTTGCCTTTTCAAGAATTATATGCTAAGGATTTGTAAGCTAGCTCCTGCATATTGTTGCAATGTCTTGGTAATGATTTGTTGGAAGTACACTCCTCTTCCTAATATTACCTTTACATATGAGAAATGTATTCTTGAAAGAGAGATGAATGTTAATATTTTTCTTTGATGTGAAGTTTATATATTGTGTTTAACATTGGTAAGAATCATCCATAAATAAATATGTTGGGGGAGAATTGGATTGATAGAATGGAAGACAATCTCAAGAAACATCTGATCTTCACGGTTCACTCATGAACAGATGATTTATCACTTGATTATACATTGACCGTTTCACTCATGAACAGATGATTTATCACTTGATTATACATCTGATCTTCACAGTTCACTCATGAACAGATGATTTATCACTTGATTATATATCTGATCTTCACAGTTCACTCATGAACAGATGATTTATCACTTGATTATACATTGATCGTTTCCAATTTTATCTCTCTTACCACATATTTCATATGCTGAACAACTATTGATTGACTAAAAAACTTCTATAGTAATTAGTTCTTAGAAAACTTGTTTCAGGGATTGAAATGTTGGATTCATAGGACAATATTCTTTAATACTGATTTTCAGTATTGCCATTTAAAATGATTGATGCCATATTTCGAATGCATCCCTATGGGAACCTGGATTTCATTCTGAACTATTCACTATTTAAAACTAGAAGTTGGACCAAGTGTTTTTTTATTGTCTTGTTTAAGCCTATAACCTGGATCCGTGTTTAACTAGTGCTTGCTATGTTGAAGCATTCAATAAACTACTGCATAAAAATGTGTTAATACTAGCTCCAGCTGTAATTCTTTGTTCTTCTCTGGCAGCATAGATAGCTGTATTAATATTTTTTAGTGTTTCAGGTGCTGCAGAGGATGCGGCTGCAGTTTTTGGTGAAACAGCTGCCATTTGCATTCAGAATCAATACTTGCACCATGCATCGGTTTTGCAGAACTCACAAGCATTTGAAGAAGATCACAGCGTAACATCTTCCAAAGATAATTCTGCAGATGATGTTAGTCCAAGGCAGTTGAAACAGTTATTAAGTAATAATGTTAGAGAAGCTTCAGGAAATTGTCAGGGAATGGCTGTGTCAGCAAGAAGTGCTGTTCAACCTCCAAATGGTGGTTCTACTCACCTTTCTCTTTACACCACACCCTCACCAATTACCACACAGGTATAACAGGATACCTAACATGCTATTATGAATCACTTTATCATTAGAAGTTTATAAATTAGCTGCCAAAACTCTTAAAACGATAATGTATCTTTCAAATGGAAATAAATTTTAACCCCCCATCTTAATCTTTTGCAGTATCTCTGTGCTGCTCCACCTCCTCTCCATAGAAATGCACTGCCAAATGTTTCAAATACAAATTCAATTGCTGCTGACAGCTCCCCAAGGTCAACTGTTAACTCAACTATCCAAGCTCCTAGGAGGAAGTTTGTGGATGAAGGAAAATTACGCAAGGTCATCACAGTTTTATTCTGATCACATTTTGTCTGGCTTAACCCATTATGTATGAGTTATTTCTCCAAGCCTCTAGTTTTATTGACAGATGCTACAACTTTAATTTAGATTCTGTATGAAAACTGCATTTTAAGCATTGTTTGTATAAATTACTATGTTGCTTTGTTAGTGAACCTGCAATTGTTTTTGTCATATGGTGGAAGATAATATCCCAAGTGTTTGAATTTGTATGATTTTCAGATATCAGGAAGGTTATTTTCTGATTCTGGTCCCCGACGAAGTACCAGACTTGCAGCTGAAGCTAGTGCTAATACTGGATCAAATGCAACTTCTACTGCTGGGAATGGCCCAAACAACCCGTCCAAGTATCTTGGAAATTCCAAATTTAGCTCTGCTGCATTGCGCTCAGTTACTCTGAGGAAGGTGTCAAATTGGGCCAATGAAAATTTTGACGACGGTGAGCATTCGGTTGAAGCCATTGCTGTCAGTAGCTGGTGCTTTATGATGATATGGTCTTTATGTGCTTTTAGGTGGACGGTATTGTTCTTTTACTAAAGGATTGACATAACTAAGATGTCCTATTATTGCCTCAATATTTGTTGCTGGCAAGGTAATTCAATATTTACATCTTTCAGGCATGAAGAATGAGGTTATTGATGGTTGTCGTCCAATTATTGTATCTGGTGCTTTGCCATCTGGAGACCCCAAAGCTCTTGATCAAGAAACTACTATGTTGAGTGGTGTGGCTCCGAATACCTCAAAACTTTTAAGCTGTGCAGGGGAGATACTAGGTCTCCTCAGATTATTTGGAGAAGGCTATAGACTTTCCTGCATATACAAATGCCAGGTATGCTAAAACGTTTTCTGTAGTTGCACATTTTACAGTATTAACCCGTGAAAACTATGTAGACCTTTACATTTTGCGCATTGTCCTATTTCATATTTGGGTGTCCTTTTTGCACCCAACGATGCTTATATTTTATTTGGTCTTGGATGGTAATGAATGATGTCCATACAATTTTACCTTTTTATAAGATTACATATAGTGATTTTCTCAAAATTGGTGAAATTTTATCCCATCCGGATCATCTTTTCCTTCAACTTTTCTGCTCTTTCCTAATCAATTCAACAGAATAATGTAGTCCTTTTTATTCTCTCTATATTTCTTTAAGTATTAGAACTGCACTCTGCATCCATGTCATTGATAAGCCCGTCCATAGTTCCTTCTGTCAAATGAAGGAGTTGATGCACCAATGGACTACTGGAAATTTTAGCGAGTGAAAGACGATGTATTGATAGAGATTTTTGATAGGGAGGATGGTCTGTCTTGCTGGTGGGATGTGGGTATCACTGCAGATACAGAATTAAGTTAGAACAGTCATGGTCTTGATTTGTGACAGAATGCATTTTGAGTGTCCTGGAAATATCAGTACTAATCTCAGTTTAGAACTTTTTGCGCCTTTCTTCCTGATGTAATCTACCCCATTAAAGACAAATTTTCAATTAAAGTCAGGTTCTGTTTGATATTTGGTTTTGATTTTATAATGTAAACAAAGTATTTAATTTTTTTTGTGTTGACCTACAATTTTGCCTTCTGTGTTTTTTGTCATCAAAATTGTCCAACATTATGTCATTTAACCAACAACTTGGTTCAAAAGCTGATGTAGTTGACCCAAGAGCTGCAATGTGGAAAATGAAAAGATTGCCACATAAGCATTTGGACTAATTTTTTACTAAATGTTGGATAATTTTGAGGGCAAAAAACATGAGGGGTGAAATTTTTTGTTTGGTGAATTATCAAGGGCAAAGTTATAGGTCGAAAAAGGACAATTAGAGCAGTTATGTGGGCCTATTAAGATGGGTTGAGGTGACTTTCTGCATGTGTCATTGAGTTATTGTTTGGAACGAAACCCCTAACAACATGAATAATATTTCTAAAAGTGAAAGAATGTATGAGTGATAATAGAACATGTACAGATGCAGCGCGATTTGGGGTTAGGGGTAGGTAACAGATGCATACCAAAATCAAAATTTACGTATAGAATTTCTCTTATTAGTGATATAACAAGGTCTGTGCAGGATGCACTGGAAGCATATTCAAAACTCCCACACAAGCACTATAATACTGGCTGGGTGCTCTCTCAGGTGAATCATGTGGTTTTCACATCCTTGCTTGGTCATATTCAAAGTTGATATTAATGGGCAATTTTTTATTGTATAAAATGAAAAACTTCACTCTTTGAAATATTATTAATTCTCTCTTTTGTTTAAAAAATCACCTTTATAAATAAAAGAACAAAGGTAAATGGGAACATCAATACATTGTTCTGTAGGCATAATCAAGTTTGTCTATCTATTCCATCAATTACCTAGTAATTCAAGGGTTAAGTATAAGTCAAAAGTGGGTAATGTCTCCTCATCCTGATTACCTTTGTATCTTTCCCATCAGTTTTTAAAGCATTGCATTTTTTTATAATCTGACCATTTACTTGGCACTGTTAAATCTGCAGGTTGGAAAAGCATATTTTGAATTGGTTGATTATTTGGAGGCCGACAGAGCATTCGGTCTTGCCCGTAGAGTATCACCTTATAGTTTGGAAGGAATGGACATTTATTCTACTGTTCTTTATGTAAGTCATTCAAACCATGTATTGCATGACACTATATTGAGGAGTCTAAGATGAAAAAGTGATCTAAATTTTCTCCTGTTGTAATTTGAAGTGGTGTAACTGTTGTCATGCTGATTATGTCATTTTTTGCAGCATTTGAAGGAAGATATGAAATTAAGTTATCTAGCTCAAGAATTGATTTCAACTGATCGACTCGCTCCTCAATCTTGGTATTTGGCTAGCTATCCTGAATTGTCTTCTTTTAGAGTCCAATAATTTTTAAACCCAGTATGGTTGCTAAAAGTTTAGGGAGCTTTTTTTTTTTCATTAATACTGATGATAATACTTCTCTTTGTATCCCACCCCTATCGGATAACAAATAGGTGTGCCATGGGCAACTGCTATAGTTTGCAGAAAGACCATGAAACTGCTCTTAAAAACTTCCGTCGAGCAGTGCAATTGGATTCTAAATTTGCATATGCTCACACACTTTGCGGTCATGAGTATGTCTTCTTCTCTTATTATTTTCCTTTTAGGTATTTCCTGCTGAAGCATAAGTTCGCATAGTTAACGATCTCTGCCCCTAATGGCATTTTCTGTATATGATACTTGATTCAACTTCCAGATATGTTGCCCTGGATGAATTTGATAACGGAATCAAAAGTTATCAAACTGCTCTTCGGATTGATTCGAGGCATTATAAGTCCTTATATGGCCTTGGAATGGTCTATCTTCGACAGGAGAAGTTTGAGTTTGCAGAGCATCACTTTCGATTGGCATTTCATATAAATCCTTGTTCATCTATCATAATGTCCTACCTTGGAACAGCTCTTCACGCCTTAAAGGTCAACCGCGATTTCTTTTATTGATTTTATAATTTTGTTTCTCTGTTTTTTTAATTATGGATTTTAGTTGGTTGTCCAGACTGCACAACAAGTTGCTTCCATATGGCTATCATGAATTTGTTAAACATTATAAATTGGACTTATTTTGGTGGTTCTGAATTGGTATGGTTGACCATCTTGATGGTTGGGAATATATGACCCAAAAGAAGGGGAGTGAATTAACTATATGAAAAAATTTTGAAATATGAAGAATAATCTTTTGGTGAGACAGAAACTAAGACTGCAGGAAATGATGGGTCATGTGGGATTTTAAGAATTCATTCATGCTTTGAGCTTTTTTTTGCTCGTGCCTTGAGCTAGTTAGCATGAAATTTGTTCATAAGACTGATTATATTTTTGTACACTATCATAGAGTTTTGATTAAATTAGTCGTTGGAACCATGAATTGGCATCTTATTCAGCGGGTTAAATGTTTACTTCATTATTGACGAAGCTGCTTTTTGGATGATGCATGTAGTTTTTTTCCTTGCAATAATCTGAATTGCTTTCTCTAATTTGGTAGAGAAGCAATGAAGCTCTGGAGATGATGGAGAGAGCAATCTCAGCTGACAGGAAGAACCCTCTCCCAATGTATCAGAAGGCTAACATACTTGTCAGTTTGGAGTGTTTTGAAAAGGCCCTGGAAGTTCTCGAGGAGCTAAAAGAATATGCCCCTCGGGAAAGTAGTATATATGCCCTAATGGGTATCATTTACAAGCGCTGTAACATGCATGACAAGGCAATGCTTCACTTTGGTCTTGCATTGGACTTGAAGCCTTCAGCCACCGATGTTGCGACTATTAAGGTGACAGTTTTGCCTTTTATTATGGAGCTTGGAACTGATATGAAGTATGTTTTAATGCATGTAATGGAAATCTAATAGATTTGACTAGGATTTGCATTAAACTTAGATATTAGTTTCACAGCCGTGATCTATTATCTTGCATTGCATATAGAGACAAGCAAGTTTTTTCTTGATGCATCTTGCACTGTCATTAGCTCTATTTTATAATACCATCCTTGTCAAACAGGCTGCTATGGAGAAGCTCCATGTCCCAGATGAAATTGAAGATTCTTTTTAACTTCCATAGTTCTGAAGAGAAATCAGAGAGAATCATGTAAACTTGAAAGTTCAGAGTTCTCTGCCCTAACAAGAGTGGCCTTTGCCTGTGCTTTCGAGCCTGCAACTTACTTTTCGGGTCTTTTCTTTGGAGGTGACTCTTCTGGGGCTGATGCTGATTTTCAGTCAGGTCACTTCTGTGGGCAAGCCTATATACCAATCAAGAGAATCAAAGAGGGTTGAAAAGGTACGCTTGATGATCTGTCTGTACTACCACTACCACTGTCTAGGAATCAGAGATCTGTATCATTACTGTTGACAATATTCACATTTCAACATCCATTGATGAATCTCTTTCCCCTTTTCCTGTTCACTGTTTCTAAAGCTAATGCTAGTTCTTTCTATCACCTGCTCCATGGGCAACTCCTGCTGATGCCTTCCACTCACTGTTATTGGTAGGGCAGACAGAGCAACCATTGTGGTTCAAATTTTGCTTTGGGTTACTTTTGATATCCATTGTACTCGCTCTACAACAGCTAGAAAATGAAGTCCCAACACCAACACACTCTACGACCACCTTTACCTTTAGCAGAAAATACACGATAAGTTAGGGCTTTTATCGACTTAATCTCGACGACGGTTGCTATTCATGGGGCTTATCTCCCTCCGGAAAGCACCGAATAGATCGATGGCAAGGCCGGCATTAAGCATGTTCATTCCAGCCATCCCAAATAGAGCAAGTGGAAGCTCAACTCCACTCCTGAACTTGGATGAATCCTTTATAAGCTTGGCCGTGATTAGAATGTGAGGGACAAGCCTAGCAAGGAAAAAGGTGCCCCAATTGAGAACCCATTCAACTTTCACGATCATGCTCTCGGCATCACGAATCCCAACCATTCTCCGTATTTTCCTCGAGTGTAAGAAGATGGAGTGTAGCTGCATCAACAGAATTTTGTGTCAAAAACCAAGATAGAGAAGCACATGAGTAGTTAAGAGTGTGATACACAGCTCAGGTTCCAGTTATCATGCATTGATAGTCTTGGCTCAGGGTGCCTAAAATGTAATCAGAAGGATGCAAAAGGGATACGACAAAGGTGAGCAAGCCAAGCCAAGAGAATATAAGAGAAGAGATTGATTGATACCTCACAGACCAAGGTGAGGATGAGATAGTTAATGGTGACATTGCGATACAGAGCTAGTGTGAAGCATAAAAGGAGGATCAAGTGGTGCACCAGGATTGAAGGGATCCAACCACCGTACAGTCGGTACTGGAGCATGTCCCACTGATCATAAGCGAAGTACCCGCACGAGAAGCATAATGCCTTGTAAGCCCATGGCCAAGCACCCCCAACTAACTGTGTGTGCTCAAACATGGTACCAGAGCCATCTTTCATCCACTGACTGAGTAAAATGTAGACCACTGCAAAAGAGAAGTTCTATCATGTTAGGTACCTAACCCCTGTAATATTAGTGCAGATATGGCCACATGAAATAGCATCTTATTCACATAATTACTGGGCTGATCATGCAATATCTGTCAACAGCAAAATCACATTAGTCTAATGAATGTACTTAACACAGTTTTCAACTTTCACAAAGAACACAATTTACATTTTACAAACAATTCTCTCCCGAAGTAGGATTTCACACCCCCCCACCCCACCCACCCCCCCCCCCCCCCCCCCCCACCAGGAATGAATAGAGAATAGTGACTGCTATCCTTATCCTTCCAACACCCTTATCAGAGCCAGTAGAATCCATCACGACTCACCGATGTTCTCTAGCAATACACAACCGGGAACTACCACTCTAAGCTTCCCTTTATTCATGGGTTGAATGTGATGCTTTAATCATAGTAGAGGCCACTCACTTCCTGGCCCTCAGGGGTTGTCCATTAGAAATTAGGAACAAGGTCATGGACATCTGTGTTTTGTCCTGATGGGCAATGCACTTGAACATCCGGACAAGATAGCCTTAAAGCTCATGGATTAAGGCACTTGAGCAAGCAGTTATCACTGTTTTGTTTATATCAATGTTTGCATCTTTCACAGGTATCCATCAGTTTATGAGACCAATTCTAACAAAAATACAGCTTTTATATATGAAAACGAACTTCCATTTACTCGAAATTTGAGGCATATACACAATCCATGGCATAGCTTATTATAGGTGCTGAAACTATTTCTCCCTTCTTCAGTATTATGACCATAAAAAACTCATGTAAGAAAGCAATGGCCCACCTACAGGTCTCAGCATATCCAATTAATAGCCTAACACTTCATTATCCACCTTCTCTGCTAGATGGTTTCTATGGCTACTGAGTTGCTGCCTTCTCAAATACTTGCAGAGATCCCTAAAATATTTGCAGGAATAAGAATGTACTATACATAAACATCATCCATGATTCACAGAGAAAATTTAGCAAGGGAAGAATTGACATCAACAGCTATTTCATTTCTCTACCAAGCTAATTCACACAGACTAATGCTATCATCACTTACCAATATGTAAATTTCCAGAAACAAGAAACCACTACATGCATTGAATATGCATTATTAGGGCAAAGGAAAAAAAAAACAACAACAACCAGCAGGATAAATCATAAATTCAACAGAAAAGAAGAGGGAATTTTCTACGAGGAACCTGAAGCGGAAGTGGTGGACGAGTGGAGGAGAGAGACAAAGGTGTTAACGAACAGGGGATCGCGGGAGATGCAGCGCCGGACGATCCAATTAGCTGCCTGGAAAAAGAGACAGCCGGCGATCACATAAACGAGCTCATCTCGCCGATTGAAGAGGATCTCGAACAGAATGGAGACCAGCCACAGCAACAGAGTCGCCAGGAAGAAGGCTCCGGCCCTGTCACCGCCCTGCTCCGTCCTCGCCATTTCCTAAATCTCGAAAACTAAGCTCTGGAGAGCATTTTGCACGGTAGGGACGGTGACATTTGGCCGCTGCCACAGTCGACAAGCAGGATGAGGACCCCAAAGTGCAAAGTCAAGAGGAGGAATAAGATAAGAAGAAAGAAGATTGCTTTCCTCTTACCAACCAACCACCAACTATTAGTATATGGCTGGTCGGCAGCTGCTAGCTTTGCCACTATAATAATTATAATTATTATTATTTCCAAAAAAACTCATAAATTTTTCCACATTTAAGTTTATTTGCCTAACTTTCATTTTTGAGTTACCCATCAATCCAAAACATATTTTCCGACAAATCAAAAGAATATATACATATAACTTTTTAAGATTTGAGGGTTAAACTTTAATTTTCTTAAAATTTCAAGGTTATAACCCATTATTTAATTAAATTACATTCCTTGCAATTTCGCCCCATCCGGACCGAACTCAACCGGGTCACAAGCGCTCCGAGTCCGGTCCATACGGGATATTTTCACCTGGTCTTCCATGGTGTCATCCAGATACATAATAATCCATCTTTTCCACCTGAAGATTCAGAACAGATTTTTCCACCAGAAGCCCAAAAAACGAGGGATAAGAGAACATGTCTAGCCAAGATTTCTTAAGCACCATACTCATCCAATTACATTTGCGGGCATATTTGACTTTAGAGAAAAGTAGGTTTGATACTTGAGAGCTCCGCAATTTGATGCTTGAGAGCTCTGCATTTGCGGGCATATTTGTCTGGTTCAGTTTTGTTGGTTCATGAAAATGTTAATGGCTTGATATAATTGATAAGTCATACATAGATTAGAAACCAGACCAGAAAGTGACAGGATTTATCAGGAAATAAGAAGTTGTTGGAGCCATGTACTGACCTCTGCAAATGGAACAAAGACAAAGGGTTTCATCCCCCTCTTGTGTGAGACAGGCAGGTACATCAGGATTGTGTGTTTCATCATCCTCCCATCCCTCAACTACACCAAGTATGCCTTCTTCGGGACCTACGACCTCTGTATCATTCACACCACTTATAACAAGTGACAGGAAATCCATTCTATTGTTGGCTCCTGCTGTTGTACCCCTCAACCTATGTAAGATAGGACAATAGGGACATCATAACTCATTAACATACCTGTAATTGCAACTTTCTACTATTAACTTTTAGACCAAGTGGAAAGGGCATCTACATAGATCACCAAGTAGCTAGCTCTTCAGTCACGACTAGTGAGAATCTCTGTTTCAACCATCATAGAGATCAATTTAGATGCAAAAATTACCTCAATCGAATCCTTAAAACTGTTGGACGCAAGCCTGGATACAAGACTGCTGCTTCAACCTGAAGATTGAGCGAGTCACATAAATACCTCATTGAAGAACATGGACTGTTTGACAACTTCATGGGTTAAGAACTGTTAATGAATGGCAGAAAAGCAAAGACCCAATTGCATCCCTATGCACATATAGTTTTAAAAGTCATCAAATGCTACAGATCTTTATAACTCAGAACCAAGAATGGCAGATAACAATAGCTGTAAGAATACAGTCTAACAATTGCCTCAACGTATTGGATCCAAATAGGAAACTAACCTTGTCATCTGGCAGCATATAATGGCCTTTGAAAACACGGTCAGCTTTGGATGCACGGAAGTTCAAGAACTTTGCTACATCCTTGATCTTCTGAGAAGAATTCTGGTAGCAAGCATAGGCCAGAAAACAGATATATGAATTAGATGCTACATTTTAGTGGAACCTTCACAATGTATGGATGATTAGTGCAAATACACAAGTAATTTATATAAAAAAAAAGTTAATTAGACGATCATAACCTTGTAAAGAAACCTTCCAAACGGAAAAAATTGCAAGTATCGGAAGTAGCAGACCTGCAGGAAAAAGAGATTGATATTTAGCAACTTAAATCCCATTTTATGATGGAACCCTGCCACGGTTTAAAAATAAGGAAGATAATGCAAGCATAAATATTTCTTGAACCTGAGAAAGGAACTTAAGATCATACCAAATGGACTGGATTGGTAACCTTCCATTCAGCTACTCCAGCACGAATACAAGTATTTCTACTCACATAAAGCCCTATCATGAAAAGTTATCAACTTATAATTAGAATCAGATGTAGAGAGGATGCAAGAAAAATGAACTTGCCAGAAACAGGAGTTCCACATGATTCCACCACATAAACAAAAACATACAGAGAGGGGAAACCCATATCATGGAAAAGATGAATGAGGACCCTTAGATTAATTACACCAAACAACAAAATGATTAGAGCATTATTATTGGCCAATTAATAAAACAAAATTGTACTGCTTACCATCGGTTCGGACACTTGGTCTTAAAAGCCACATCTTTCTCCAAGAACCAACATCTGTTGACTGCAGAATCTTGTAGTTCTCCACCATACCAGAAACCTTAGGGTTGGGACACAAGATAACTGTATAAGACTAAATTGATTATTACCCACAGGAAAAGTTCACAATAATTACTACAGTCACCTGCCAAGCCTTCAGGCAAGCATTGCGCCAGAAAACAGGGTAATGGTAGGGTACCTCCATTTCCGACATACACAAGAAGCCCTTCCAAGGTCATAGGGAGACATTCGTGCAAAGACCTATATATTAGCATTGTATTTTCTATTTCATTGATTCAAACATCTATTACAGCATTGTGACAAGAAAACCCAAATAGCTTCTTATGCTAAAAAATGCAAATACCTCATATAACAACTCATCGGGAAGAATACGATGGATGAGGGCATGATCAACATGTGGTTTGCTGCTGGCACTCCCAGATGGTGCAACAGGCCTCACATTAATTCCATAAAGATGTGAAACACCAAACTCAAACTGGATAGGCAGTCCGGGATGATAAAATGTCACCCAGAAATTACATAAAACAGCCAGGAGCAAAACCGGGACTCAAATAAGAAAGTAGGATTAAAGAATGTACTAATCCAAGGCCTTTGTGTAACAAAGAACCGCATTGTCTTCATCCGCAAAGCTGACTCCAGTTCAGCGGAACGGACTGGGCAAAATCTGTGGAAAAATACACTCCAGTGTTATCAATGATAGAATTCATCAGGATCCGAAGAATACTTTCTCATGAAAGAAATGATCATAGCTATAAAACAACACTAAATTACTGTCGCCTCAACACATTCTGATTAAACCAGTATTAAATTGAAGCAAATCGCCATATTGCTCAGTTTTCTCAGAAGCATCCACAGCCAAAATGAATCAGACAACCAAATTCCCCATTACGGAAGGCAGACGCTAACTGGAGCCAGTTCCCAGCAACTAGACAGGGTGTAAAAGGAACATCGGGGGCTCAAGTTCGATCACTGACGAGAAGCCTCTCAGAACAACCTCTGTCACGTAAAGCCCTCAATCATCAACGCGAGATCAGCTCGGGAGAGCTCGCGAGCAATAAATCCCAATCTGCTGCAATAGCAAAGCAGATAAAGAAAAATGTCCACGAATCAGCTTACCAGAAGCCATGGTGATTCAAAGGGGAGGGTTTACAAAACAGGCAGCCGGAATGGAAAACCGTCTCGGATTCAGGACAATTCTTCAGAGAGGAGGAAGCGAAGATATGAACGAGCAGCACCAACATAGACAGAGAGAGAGAAAGGGGGGTGGGGAATAAACTCGTAAATTCACTGTTCCTCTTTCCCCATAGGCGTATTTACCATAATCAACGACCGCCATTCATCGAACAAGGACGCAAAGGCGGTGCGCGGGTGAATCAACTGAAACCGTTGCAAGTGCATGTGAAGAATAGGCCATGGATTTAGCACTCTCCAACTCCTTGAAGCCCAATCATATTCTAGCCAACCCATAAAAGAGAGATCTTGCTCACTGGTAAGAAGAGAAAGCTGATTGATGTCCATTGTTGATTGTATTAGGGTTTACAACTTTTCTGGGCCCAGTGAATATCCGATCGCTTATTGTATGTGTGCCTACGCACTTTCTTCCCCCAGCATCGTCTCCTCCCACTCCTCTTGCCATGGATCCTCTCATCCTCACCACCATTGTTTATCTAAACCACCTTCTCCCTCAAACTACCGCAGACCCCTGTCCTCAAAGGAGGGCTACTGCTAGCACTCCTTCTTCGACACAAGCTTCTGCTCCAGGAACCTTAAGGTCTCCGAGCCACAACGACCTGCACTTTGCAGCACCGCCACCTTCAGCCATGGTTCCGCCTCAGCACACTCTCTGCTAAGATTCCGGCGCCTGCTCCCAGGGAATTCCAGATGGGAAGATGGCTGATGGGCATAAGGAGGAGATCCATGAAAACCCAGATCACGCGTTTGAGGAATTCGAGACTAGTAGATTTGAGACATGCAATAACTCAATAGATTAAAGAGGGCTCATTTTCTCAAAATATCCACTATACTCATTACATAACTCAACCTTAGAAAGGCTCCTGTCTTATTCCAGGCCTAACAAGAACTAGAGAAGAGAGGAAGAAGAGAACGAAAATTGAAAATTGACAATTGGGTCGGAAGCATGGTGAAGAGAGCTAGTCTCAGATTTTGTCGCGTGTGTTCTTCCTGCAGCAGACATGAAGGACAACTATCAAAACAAACCGAAGGGAATAATACTTGGAAATTCTCATGGATCCAACATTCCCTAGGACATCAGTGATGGTCCAAATAATAGGCGCTTGAATTTGATCATTCTTCCATGGAGAATAGCATACTGGGCCACAAGGAGACGGGTGATCAACTACATACCTATTTTTAGAGCTCATCCTTGTGTTCTTCCTGGGTAGTTGTGGTGGCAGCAGCTCTATCACGATTCTTCTCGATGAAGTCGATGATATCCTCCTTGGTCCTGTCACCTTCATACTGCATTGTCTTCCCGCTAGAGGACCGGAAGTAAACAGTTGGATACCCTTTAACATCAAAGGAGTCACTGGGGATGTCATTAGCCGTGCCATCCTGTAACCAAGAAAGAATTTGTTCACAGACAGTATACTCAAGTGTACCAAACTATGAGTAGTTAATAGAATAACAGTCCCCATGAATATAGCAGCTAGAATCATTAGCCAATACTGTCTCCTACACTCAAAGCATGTACAAGGACAATAGATACTAAGTTTTTGCATCAATATAGGCCAACAGATTACTCTGTTTGAGAATTCAAACAATTGGATTTAGATTCTGCCATGCAAATGAAGTGGAAACAATTGCAGTAAGACTTCAGCAGTTTCATCCTTCAGTGACAAAAGAGAAGGCAACTTTTATGGATGTGACTTCAACAAATAAGTTTGCAATTTAGCACTCAGAACTGCTAGCCTATCTCATAGTAGAATGGTTATCACTGAGAAGTTACTAGGATGTAAGCACAAGACAACCTATCAAGTATTCACATGTGTAAGCACAAGACATACATATATCTAAGGCCTTTTATAAGGATATATTTATGCTCTACCAAGTGACCAAATCCCAATTCAGTGTAACATTTTGGCTCATTCATCATAGAAAAATGGGTGAAGTCGGTTTAAAATATTTTTTCCAAGAAGCACTGGCATGAGAAGTATCAGGAACTTCTATAAATAAAAGAATTTTTCTTTAATAGAAACATTACCAATAAGCTCGATGAAATGCCAAAAATGTCTGAAGTGAGTGCCACTTACAAACTTTGCTATTACAACATCAGCATCACTTTCATAAGAGAGTGCAACTTCATCCAAAATCGGGGCCAGCTTCTTGCAGTGTCCACACCAAGGGGCATAGAACTCAAGAAGAACTGCAAAATGTGATTACCCAATCCATAAGGGGTGATTTTAACTCAATTAAATTAGACAATTTTACCGCTTAATTTATATGTAAAATAACCTAATCAGATATACAAATCCTATACAACTGAGGGAACAAATGTTGATATTCAGCTTAGAGTAAGGCAAATGAAAGACTCATTGAAATGGAGCTCATATTTTCTTGATATTCTACAATGAAAATACTGCATCTTACAACTAATGGAAACAAAGAGTGGTAGACATATATTAAAGTGCTCAATTCACTGAAAGAAATGAGAAGGGTTGATATATTCACCATTTTTTCCAGAGTTGAACACCATGTCCTGCAGGGTGTCTGCAACAACTACTTTCACCGGCTCACTGTTATCTTGGGGAATGGGCTCAGACTTCCTATATGGGAGCACATTGCCAGCCTGCAATTTTTGTTGTTATCTTATTCTATCAAAACACTGTATGAACTAATGAAATTATCGGTTTTTACAGAACTGAGTCGGGCAGGAGAAGGTCCTTGCAAATAATTGGAACAAGGGAACGGATTGGTGACCTTGTATTCCTTGATCCACGATGCAATATGGTCAGGCTCCACATTTGCCTTTAGGTATTTCTCTCCATCAGTAGTTTGAACGATAATGAGAGGCACTTGATCCTCTTTAAGTCCAAAATACTGCTCATTTAAAAATGCAATATAAATATGTCAGCAGGTAAGAGATGAGTAGACTCCCTTCATAAGGTATGTATAGAGGGTTGAGAACTCTGACCTGAAAGGCTCCCTGACTGGCTTCAAGGTCTCCCAGCAAAAAGCTTATTCCCTCTCCTTTAAATTGCTCAGCAACATCACGGTAAATGGACTTGAAAGATTCGGATATTTCATTGCTGAAGTTGATAAATAGCATTACCTAAAAACATCACACCCACTAATTCAAATTAACGAAATTAATGATATAACTAGAAATCAAGTCAAGTATAACAAAAGCAAATGTGATATCTGCATCACTTACCTTGGCATTATCATTGTTGAAAAACTTTATCACATAGGGGTGATTGTTGGGATCATTGTTAAAGACGGTGACTAATGGGATACTAGATTCTTCAACAAATTTCTCCAAGGCATCTACATGGAAATCCTGAAGCAGTATACTTTCAGCAATATACTTGATAGATATGCAGTTGAAAGGCAAACCCATGGTGTATGCTTAAGCAGAAGTACCTGAAAATCATTAAAGAGCTCGTCAAATGGTTTGAAGAGCCTGATTACTGGTCCTGAAACTGATGATTCTCCACGCGGAAGGAGCTTTGCATCCAAAGTATGTCCAAACTCATAGTCAGACCGCAATTTCTCCGTCAAAGCTGTGAAATTTTCATACTCTTCACCAGAAAATTTGGGGAACACACCAACCTGAACAAGTATGATTCATGACATAATCAGGAAAATGCCACTAATTTGAGAGTAAATTAAATAAAATGATTTATACTTACAACTACAATTGATTTCTCCCCAATGAGATTGGTAGCATCCTCTGCAGATTTTATTTCAGTAGAAGCAGGACCACTTTGCTTCTTTAAATAAGAAACAATGCCTTCTGCTTCACGCGGGCCCTTGTACTCCTGAACAATCTTTCCACCTTTCCTGAAGATCTTAAGGGTGGGAAATCCCTTAATCTCATGTTCACTAGCAAGCTCCTTGTTTGATTCCTCGTTGGCATCAACTTTTGCTAGAACAACAGGTGGATCATGGCTACTAAGTACAGATGCAGCCTTCTCATACTGGCATATTGCAGAACGTTAAGAAAGTCAGAAACAGACTAAACCATGATGTTTTTTTTCCAAATTGAAACTTATTCTTACTTCTGGAGCAAGTTTCTTGCAGTGGCCACACCTGAGATAGAATATAGACTGTTAAATGCAAGTAATAAAACAGGAGATTTATACATGCATGATCATGTATCAGAGTGTCAGGTGCACAATATACTCATGCTGAAGTGACTGTACCACATGCAAGGGACTAGAATCTATAAAAATTGCATTACAAAGGTCTAAATGTTCATTATGATAAGGTTTTTCTAGTCATAGCTATAAATTCCCGAAACGTTCAATTACTCTTCTCTCAAATACAATAAAATGAACCAACAAGTAAACAATTTCCTACAACATTTGTAGCATACAATTGAGGAATAAGCATCGTTTACAGAGTGATGAATGAAAAGGCCATCTGAACCATAAGAGAAAGTTGAATCAAAGACAAAGATGCAGCCTATATTTTTTTCCAGCCAACAGATTTCAATCCAGAGAAAACCAAAAGTTCATCATCACATGCAAATAATAAATGCCCACATGTATGCACGATACCGAGCGATCTGAGCAATCCGATCAAGTCAACAGTAGATGGCAAAAAGCTATGCATTAAGGAAAATTCATCAGCCGGAGGTTCAGAATTAATACTGAACAAATACAGAAAGAGAAAGAATCCAACTTTAGGTAAAGAGTAATAACGCACAGATGAGTGCCGATGATTGAAAAAACAAAGCATGCAAATAGGAAGATCTTAACAGGATGGACCGGTCAAGGGGATAATATTCACAGGAGAAGAAGCCATACCACGGGGCGTAGAACTCGACGACGATGAAGTCATGCTTGGCGACGGTGTCGGAGAAGTTGGAGTAGTCCAGTGTCAGCACGAACTCCTTCGACTCAGTGTAATCGGCGAAAGCAACCGCACACAGAGAGATGGCGAGCCAGGCAAAGAGGAACCAGTTTGAAGCACTTGAAGCCATTCTGAGTAGGGATCTGAAAGGAGCTTTCTTTGAGTATACGATATACTCCTCAGCTCGGTTTTGGTGGTTTTAAAGAAGGATAATCCGCTTAGAGTTAGAAATGGAACCAGGCGGACATGAGAGAGACACGCTTGCTGGACACTTCTTGGTTACGAGCTACAGCTTACACAGTACACAGATATTCGCGGATTCACCCTCTTTGCGAGTGGGGATTTTTCTCTGTACTCGCTTCTTGTATGGGACAGTTTCCACGTGGTGTGATTTCATTGGTCAAGTCATGTCACGGGTTAATCAACATTAATTCCGATAGTTTATTACCTCTTAATTAATTATAATTTAACCCCAAAAAGAAAACCTTTTTTTGCTTGAGCCGAAACCAATTTTAATTATAATTTAATTTTTCATATAATGACTAATTGTATTTTCTTAAAATAATAGTTCAAAATTAAGTATACGAAATGCTCCATCTTTCTTTCACCTAATATTATTTGGTAATTAATTTATACTATTCATTCTGAACTAATGAGTTGTTAAATTTAATTGGTTGTATTTAGTTGGTTGCTATTACTTAATTGTTTAACCGAATTTGGTTGTTTTGATGTTAGGGACGAATTAGATCCAAGCCCAAACATTGCCAAGTACATCACTCATATTCTATTTTATGTAATAAAAATTATTTTGTTATTAATCAATTAAAAATTATTATAATTATTACAAATAATATTAATATAATATTTTAACATACTGCTAATGTAGATGTTTAAATTTTAAATATAGTTAAAAATAAGGTTTACAAATGAAAATATACAAAAATATAATTTAATTACTTTTAAGTCATATCTATATTTATAATATAATACATTTGGAGCGTGAACTTGGTATTTGAGACCGTCCAGTATTGTGGTATGGGTCTAACTCAAAATATTTCTTATTTATGGGTGAAAGTTATCTTATTTTGTCAATCTCAAAATTATTTCAGGGCAGTGATATATAGGGAATTATACTCTAAAAAGGTTGCTATACAGGGTTCGCTACCTTTCATTGCTTGTGTCCTCAACCACAGTTAAAGGTACTTGTCGATCCAACCCATTCTGTAGAAAACCTCTCGCAGATGATCAGCAGGTGAAGGCGGACAAGCATCTAGATTAAATGATTCAGCGAAGCACTGTTACAAGGAAAGCAACTTGTGAGAAAATGGATATGATCTTCCGGTGTCAGACAAGAAGGGACAATTGACCACGTATTTTTGGCCACTCCTCAATGTTCTTGTTATCAGTTCAGTATCATGCCACCCCAAGCGGACCGACAGAAAAATCAACATACGGAGGGAAAAAGAGAAGAGCTATATCGATGTTCTTTAGTGGAATGTGCAGGATAAGAACTAAACAGGAAGGAGCCATCACTTTCAAGAATTATATCCACTAACAGAGAGCTACTAACTACTCTCCTTGAGACAATAAATACTTCGATCACTTCTTCTGATAAGAAAGCATCATATCTGGAAATGAAATAGATCATACGAGGGAAAAGTAAACATAAGAATCTCCGATTTCAAATTTTTTTACATGAGCGATCAAATATTACCAGAATTGGATGAGAAAAATGTAGTCCTTAGAAGCTCCTTAATGTCTTCCTTTGTGCTTCTCAAGTGCTCAGGAACTGCTGCGGCACATTTGTGAGATGCAATTCCACTGTAGGACACACTCAGAACAGGAGGCGATGTTCTCCCCTGCAGAGAAGAGAATTGTGAAGGCGAGAGAGTGCGAGAGGCAGGAAAAAAGAAACGCACGAGCTCACAGTACTCAGATCCAATGCCACGCTGAACAGAAGAATCACGCAGAAACAGAACAGCAAAGGCAATCATCACTTGTAACGTTAAGAAGAGAATTCCTCGCTCAAATCACTGAGAATAAACCTGTCGAAAAGCGTAATGCAACACGCTACAAAGACAGTGAACAGCACAACATACACAGAGTCCTCAATCTCGATTCTGGAGGTGCAGGGGATGACCTTCACGCGTTGAAGGAAGAGCTGAGAGAGGAAGGGAGACGTTGATCTGATACATTTGATGGAGAGGGAGACGGAGGCTCTGGAAGGTTCCGCGGAGAGATGCAGCCATAGCAGCAACTGTCGATGGTGACCTAGCAGAATAGAGAGCATAGCGCCTCTCCATCCCACGCCTCCCCTTCCTCTTCTTTTGGATTCGCCAAGCAAAAGGTTATAAGTTAAAACTGAAGGCGAAGTAGAAATGAATCAATGATTCCTGATATTGATGTAGAATAAGATATTCAATGTGCATCAATCTGCTGACAGAATAAAATTACACATTAATACTACATGACATCCACTAATTTAGTACATACAGCTACATACGTGTGCTACACCCATGTACACCATAGCGCTACGCCGCCCTGTGGCTGTATCCCCCACCCCCACCGTCCATCACCTTCCTCATCGGACGGCTGCACAGGCTTCTTACCCATCCCATCTAGAAAGAATCGGTAGTATAATCCTCTTGAGAGTATAGATCCGATCTAATCTGATCAGATGCCGTGAAGCCCACACTGCACACTCATCGACCTTCCGTCTCGTGTTGAGGAGTGAGCCCCCTCCGTGTAGTCAATGGCGGCCATTTGGGGCCCTACTCAAAACGGCCTCTACAAGTACATGAACATGTCCTGCAGGGGCGACAGCTGGCTCCCTCCGCTGACACCCGACGGCACGAAGCCGAAGTCCATCGCGTCCATGATGCCCCCGCCGAAGTCGAGCGTCCCATCCCAGTCCAACGGCCACTTCGGTTCGCTCTGCACCTCGCACATGAGTTCCGGTGACAGCACATGCTCAGAGGAGCTCGAGTCCGTCTGCAGCCTCGGCACGGAGTCCGATGTGTCAAAGTTCATGAGATTACCTTTCCTGGCCCCTGCCGCCGGTGGAGGTATGGCAGCGGCCCCAAACCCTCCGCTGAGGAGTGCAAGGTTGCTCGGCTTCGTGTCCTCCAGATCGTTGTAGCCTCCGGCCTCCTCCGAAGCCGATGGCTCGGCCACCACTGCCCGAGAAGGCGGCGTCCGTTTCTCGATCGTGCCCTTCTTATTATAGATGCGGCATAGCACCCAATCGTCGAGCTGCAAAAGCACAAAATCTATTTAAAAAATCCTCCAATTGTCTAATCTGTTGAAATTGATTATACAAATTTGAATTTCTCCCACTGGAAAGTGCCACCGATTGGCAAAATGCAGGGTGATGAGGGGAGATTATAACAACGAGTACATACCCTCAGGCTGTTCATCTTGCGGGCTGAGCGGTCCACATCAGCAAGCCGGTACTCGTGCATGATCCAGTTCGTCTTGTCGCCCTTGGGAGCTTTCCCGGCGTAGAAGACCAGAGCCTTCTTAATTCCAGCTGGCTTCGGATAACCGATCGGCTTGTCCGCACCGGTCGCCTTCCAATACCCCGTTCCGGCGGCACGGTTAGGTCTCGAACCGTTCGGATACTTCCGGTCCCTCGGCGAGAAGAAGTACCACTCCTTTTCGCCGTACAGAGCCTTGCCTATCAACCAATCAGATGAACACAATAGCAAATCAGAATTTGACGCAGGGGAAGGAACAGATTGGTCCCCTGCTGAACGGTTCTCGCAAGGGACCTTAAGAGGAGGAGGAGGTGGAGGTGGTGGTGGTGGTTCGATGCAATACCAGGGAGCTCCCATGGATCGAACTTGTAGAGGTCAATCTCGGCGAAGATCGGAACGGCGATCGGCAGGGAGGCGCACCGGCGGACGAGATAGTGCATCACGAGCTCCTCATCGGTCGGGTGGAACCTGAAGCCAGGTGGTAGCTGAAGATCTGCCGCCGTCATCTTCTCCGATAATCTCTCCCGGTCTCTCTGTTAATAATCTCTCCCGGTCTCTCTGTTACTGTTAGTCTTCTTCTTGCTAAGTCGTGCTCCTAATTTCTCTCCCCGTGTAAGCGGCGGTGGCGTTTGAAAGTTAAAACGCAGGAGGGAAGGAGAGAATATATAAGGGGGAGGCGGGAGGAGACGGTGGGTTCGAGTAGGGGGAACACGTGGGTGACGGTGCAAGGAGTGACCGCGGCCACACACGTGTCGGTCTGCACTTCCAGTGGGAGGGGAGACGAGATTAGTCATGGCTTACGTCATCCATTTTGGGCTCTAGTGCCCATATCGGTCTCCTTCCGAGTCCGCAAAGCGTGAATTGGGAAGGGTCGACCCGGGGGCTGTTTCGTCTTTTTATTACCGGCTAAGGTGGCACCCATGGAACAAAATAACATTTTTTCTATGATAAATATTAATTTTGTTCTTTTTAAGAATAAAATTAAATGACGGATTTTTTATGCATAATTTCATTATATTTAAAATATGCAACACAAATAGAATATTTAAATAAGAAATTGTATGTGTTATTCTCCAAGAAAATGGTGTACCAAATATGTAAAAATAATACTATTTAAAATAAAATAATTAAAAATAATAATGTTATATATAGGAAGCTGCTAGGCATAATCTTCTCGGTAGTCTGCATCTACTATGCTGACAGTTGATTATACTTGTTCGGATATCAGCCAGTACATGCTCGCCACGTATCAATATATCCCGGCCTGTCGGTAACACGTGTACGCACGACAAAGAGTGGTGCCGCCTTCAGCTGCCGCACGCAGATGATGATCTCATCCCGTTTAGATAATGACTGAATTGCCCCTCGTCGGGTGACGTGGCATGTGGGTGGCGCGATTTTTATCACGTGGGACAAATTCCAACTTTCACCTAATCAAGTTGGCTGTCTTAAATTCTTCCCCGGAGAAGATCAATGGCCTGAATTTCCAGGAAGTTTGAATCAGCAAGTCAAACCTTGGGCGGCGGCTGTTCTCCATTTTTTGTATATTTATTAAATAATTTTGGTTAAATTTTCAAATAAAATTGAATATTTCCTTTTAGAATATTAACTTATCTATAAAAATTTATTTATAAATCACAAGTATGGATGACAAAGAGAAGGGTATGGTCGGCTACATGTCTTCTTTGATCCGGACCCGCCATGTTAAAAGATTGAGCGAACTTGCATCCCCACTTTAAACTCTGTCTCGGGTCGGGAGGTTCAGATCCAAACCCGCCATGTGGGTCCACGATCAGGATATGAACCCGATGCATGCAATTAAAGTTGGAGGTGATGGAATTATACCTAAATTAAAGCAATAATAAAATAAATATTTATATTTTAATCATAAATCAGTGAAAAATATGGAACGAGGAATAAATATATTTATTTAAAGGGAAAATAAATTAAATTCAGGGGAAAAAGATGAGGGCAGTGGGGTTGGCCTGACTTGGATTCAGCACTACCCTCCACCTATATGACAAAAATCTTCTAGCCTAGATTAATTGAACTGTACATCTTACTTTTATGTCCTCAAACTTTATTTTGTGTTCTAAAGTGTGCACCTTTCCCTCTGTGGTGGCTCACAGCTAGCATTTCCTTCCAAGCCGCGGGCGACACGAACCACGGAAAAGTCTGATGCTGCAATATTATTTTTATACCAAAATTATATAAATTATTTGATATTTAAAATTATAATTATTTTACTAAGCACAACCATTTTATTAATAATTATCAATTCAAATACATAATTTTAATAAAAAATTTTGAGTAATGGATTCAAATACGTCATTTTAGGAAACTTCCTCTCCAATCAATAAATGCTTGGAATTAATTGCAATTGTACACGTGCAAATACACGAAACACGATTGTACATGCAGGCTTTAAACGAGCACAATGGCATGCCCACGGGAGTGGTCCATTTTCCAACTTCTATTTAGCTTAATTGAGTCACCAAACTTTTATCAAAGCTACAAAATTAAATTTTAGGACTGAAATAGTAATGTTTAAAACTTTAGGACTGAAATTTTAAAAATAATGAAGTTTTGGCGCCGGTGATGTAATTTCCAGCTAACCTTTGGGAGTTGGCTTAGAGAGGAAGTCACGCCATTTGGACTTCCATAGCCCAATCCTCTCTTCCCTTCTATTCTGAGAGCCATAGAGGACTGAAGGTCCAGCCAGTGCTTCCCGCAATCTCTCTATCCTCCTATTCTTCTCCCATGATGAGTTGCCTCAAGTCATCTACCTTCAATCAGCCCTCAGCCGTCTGCAGCTCGCCGAAATGGAGGCCGTGCCAGAGCTGGGACTTCCTCCTGTCGACAGGCCTCGTCCGGATTCTCCGCCTCATCGTGCTTGGCCTCCTCTGGTCCACCTTCTCCGAGATGCTCTCCATCCCTTCCTCCTCCATGTATCCCACGCTCCGCATCGGCGACAGGATCATCGTCGAGAAGGTACCGCGAGTTTCTCCGTGGTCAGGATTGGCATCTGATCCTCCAAATCACTTGGAAGTTTTCGAATCTAAATCAGATTACTGAACTTCAATAGGCTGTTCTAGTTGTCGATTTTTGAAATTCATAATTAAGATTCCTGGTAACAGTATCCTGATTCTTTTGCCGGCACTTGCCTGAATCTCTGTGATTAATCCATACCTAATGTCGGTACATATCTTCTGGTTTCCATTTGTTGAATATTTCCCTTTTTAGTTCCAATCCAATCTTTCTCAACTCCTACTCCTCAACTCTTAGTCTTATTTTCAGGCATCGTATTACTTCAGAAAGCCTGCTGTGAATGACATCGTCACATTTCGAAATCCTACACAGGTCTGCAAATTTCGACGCCTGGGAATTTTTGTTGATCGCAGTTTTTTCTTCTGTTCTGTTCCTGATACTATCACTCTTTTTCATTTCGATTCCAGAAACTTGAATTGAATAAAGATGAACCGAGGAAGGATGAAATCTTTATCAAAAGGATTGTTGCGAAAGCGGGAGATTGGGTGGAGGTATGACAACATTAGAAAGCTACATTTCAGTCAATTTACACACTGTCAGCTTCTTCTGTTTGTTGCTGAAATTCTTCTTTCATGTCTTTAGGTGAAGCACGGGAAACTGTACGTCAACGGAATTGCTCGGGATGAAGATTTCATTGCAGAGATTCAGAGATACTCGTCAAGATTAACTGTAACATCCCAAAATGTTGCTCATTTTTCTATTTTTACCGTGCATTGCATTCTTCTCATCGATTTCCTTTCCTTCACGGGTCCATAATCCTTGGAGTGAAATGTCTATAAATTAGATAAGAATGACATAGAAACTGCCAAAAAGATGTGTTGTTCTCTCATTACCATGTGGACTTCTCATATGCTTGGCCTTTACCTTGAACATTACTTTACAAGTCCACTTCTCAATGTGCAGTATGTGCCTGAGGATCATGTCTACGTGCTAGGTGACAATCGCAACAACAGTTATGATTCCCGCATCTGGTTCGTTCTTCTTTGCTCCCCATCTCACATTCTACTAATGCCATAATAACAGAAAACAAAGGTTTCTTCCAACTTCTTTCCAATTAACATTGATGATTTGATGGTGATGAATATTAAAAATTAACAATAGTTGGGATTTGATTTCCTTTTTGTTGCTTTGATTTCACATTCCCATTCATCGTTTTTGTTGGTTTCCTCCATGTGAACAGGGGGCCGCTTCCTGTGGAAAACATAGTCGGAAGATTCGTAACATGTTGCTACCGTCCTTCAAATCACCGGCGATAACGATACACCGTGCTTAAGCTACACTAGACGATCCGAAGGTTAGACTTTCCTCGAGGCCCCAGTCCATCTTGATCAACATGCATAGTAGTACATGGTTGAACTCATATAAGGTGAATTAAGGTATGGTGATAAATACTGAAGTGTGTACAAAATTACATATAATTTTACAAATTCATGAGTCCAGCCCACGTCCCATAAATCCGACCCTAGATGGGTATAGATAATATGTTGTGTGGAACCAGTCCCAAATCTGCCAAGCTTGTTAATGGGTTGGGCTGGGCTTTCCCAGCAAGAATTGGCAGAAGGAAAGTTTATAGTTTTGATAATTGGTTTTGCGAGCCAACATATGACCACCCTCTAGGGTGGTGGCCACGGCCCCATAAAAGATCAAGCCCATAGACATCACCTTGGGATCCAATAGAGGTCCATATAGCATCAATGCTTTGTTGGCACTGGCTCCCAAGTCATCCCAAATAAAAAGTATCAATACTACTTTTCAGAATTAAAATACTACATTTAATAAAATAGATAAATATTATTTGTAAATAAATTTATAAAATATCAGTTATAACTAATAATTTTTAAATAAATACAAGTTATTCTTAAGAAATGTGGATATTACTATTACAAGACATTTTAAGGGTTATTGTAAGGCTACCGAATTGATTAATTACATTACTTAATTAGAAGGTATTATTATTTTTATAATAAATGTATTATTTATAATGTAAAAAAACATTAATTTGGGCTGATCGAGGTTGAAGTAGCATTAGGGTTCTATTTCATGAATTACTTACCTCCAAGATACTACATAGTAAAAGGCCAAATGGAGGTTGAAGTAGGCAGCTAGTTGTACAAGTCACGGACCTTCTTCTTTACACATTTCAAAGGACGAAAACATAGCATGAATGGAATGTCTGAACATGTTCATAGGATTCACATTGCTTTTTGACAGGAATAAAAATCTTCCATGGACAATCATAAAAGTTGCATCTGTTCATCACAAGTCACCACCCAACAACCTTACCTGCCCGTTGAAACATTGTTTATTCAATGAATGCGTGCTCCCTCAATAATTCTGCCAGTTTAGTTTCCGCCCTCGAATTTATCTCAAACAAGAGGCTCTATCTATCTATCTATCAATAAGAATTTTGACTTGGAGGCTCCTCCAAAAAGGTCAACCTCAACTCAGACAGTCTCCGTCTTCTTCTCCTTGGAACGAATGGAAATAAAGCGCATGAATCCATATTCTCTCTCTCTTTGAAAAACATTACACTCAAGACACAAATTTCACTGTCAACTTGCACAACTTGAACAAATTCTGTCTACCTACGTTTTATCTGAAAATATTTAATTTGACACCAGAGAAGCCATTGGATACATATCTTGTTGGAGTTGATTGATTTTGTCATGGCTGCCTTTGAGTGAATAATATTGGAATGATGCTTGTTAAATGGATTAAGATCCGAATAAGGTTATATCGGATTAATTAAGATCAGAATAATACTGCACAGTAATAGTAATACGATAAATATGTGTAAATAGAAATAAGTGAGCACAATATTCTCTAATAATATGAATTAGAAATATATAATATGCTTAGATCTACAAGGAGAGTGAAAAATGGTTACCTCATTCTAAAATAAGGTAGGGCGTGTACTCATTAATATTTTACTTATTTGAAAAATAAAAATAATTAAACTTATTAACGTGGAAGAACATGGCCACGTGTGTCGAGCATAATTACAACAATAATTGCTTGCTAGAGCGTTTTTTTTTCCTTATTAAATACGTGCAAAAGACAATAACTACAGAAAATGACCAAAACACATGGGAAGATCACATCATGCCAGTCACGGCCTCCATGCATGAAAGGGATTCTCCAATTGAAAATTGCCAATCGTCTCGCCGCATGAACCTCTTTTAACGAGCCCATCCGCTCTCTACACTACGTACACCCCACCAGTCACTTCTCTCCTCTCCTCCTCCCCACGCCGCCGGAGGCCACCTGCAGGCCTTACGCCGGTGGTGTGACACGGTCGTCGTCGGTCCCCGGCCGGAGTGAATTATAGAAGAGACGGAATCACCTCTTTTTATCGAAAGAAATGAAGGGGCTTGAGAGCTTCATGCAACTTGGAAGGTGATACGTACGTCCCTTGGTAGTGGACCGCCAGAGTTGACCAATGGATGACAATGGTCCTTTCCCAGGAACCCAACCCACCCCACTGCCCCCAACCTTTTCGAGAGTTGACCGTTTCCTCACCATTCAATGAGGCAAGATTTGAACATAGGTCTAGTCTGTTGGATCTATGAGCTTGCTAGGCTGCTTGGCTTCTGATGGGGCTAGGCAAGCATCTTTATTAATTCCGCAATATTTGGCTTTTTCGATAAGAATTTCATCCACCAAGTCAATATTTGCCTTAAAATTTGTCGTGGCCAAGTTTGACAAAAGACATTACACTTTTTGATTTTAATGGTGGTCAAAACATGAACCTTCTACCACTTTTGTCATTGATGATGATAATATATTGAACATTGTAATTTGATGGTTGATGGCAAGTGTCATTAGTACTATATATATATATATATAGTAATATATGTGTGGTCCTTATTTCCATTGACACTTGATGCATATGCCATTCCCCTTTAATAATGACACCCCAAGGAAGGAACCATATACCAAACAATAGTTTATTATAAGAATATATATGTGAACATGTTTTCATTTTTGCTTTTTAGGATTTTTTATTTTTTAATATAATTATTAATTGAATTATGATTAATTGAGTTTGAACACAAATATTCACTAAAATAATTAAGTGTTGAGAATTAAAATATGAGTATAATTTCCAATGATGTAAACCAATATTTTTATCAGCATGTATTCTTTCATATATTTATTTATTAATATAGTTACTAATTGAATAATGGCTAAATTCATTTTGGATGGAAAAAATGACTAGAAAGACTAAGATAATGACAAATATTTATAATTTTTATTTTGAATAACCCTTTAAATAATTTGATCTTATAGCTATAGTGGATCCAAAAACAATACCATCCAGCTAGCTAGCTAGATAGCTAGCCAATGTGTGAAGGAGAAGCTTGGGTGGGATTGGGCAACTTGTGTGCAATAATATGAAGAGAATCTCCTCATTTATTTTTTGGTCCATACACTTCTTTTTTGCCAACATGTTGTGGGTGTGTGATGGCTCCCTCCCTCTCTTCGTTTTTTTTTTCTCTCTCTCTCTCTCTTTTATTTAATATAAAAAAGCAATGAAAAGAGATGTAAATCATACTTTAATATATATATATATATATATATATATATGCATGTTCATTATTCTTTTAAATATTATTTTACATCACACTTGAGTCACTCAAATGGGTAATATTTGAAATTAAATTTAATTGGTGAAAATTAGGAGTTTTATTTTTAAATGTATTCCATAAATTATTAGTATGTAAAATTTAGGTATGGTTAAGATTAGCATGTAATGTAAGCCAGCCACCCAAAGTCTCAAAAGCACACAAACCCATATCCTACCATGTCTTTGTAGGCCAACCTTCTTTAATATATATATATATATATATATAGGCAAAATTGACTTGTATGTTATACAACCATATATTATGCAACTTATTAGTGCATTCATGAATGAAGGATAATCATGCCATGCTCAGATTAATGATCATAAAGCAACCATATTAGATTACGATGATCAAATGAAGGATAATGATGGATGAACCCTTCCTTCCTTCCTTCCTTTCTTAATTGGGTTGGTTGACAGATACCCAATATTTGGCTGAGTGGTAAGACATGACACTCCTTTTTAATTGTTAATATATGGTCTGATGTTTAGCTGATACAAAATAAAATTTGGAGGGAGGCAAGTGGAAGCAACATAGGAGTTGCTTTATTAATCTCATAAATTAAATTAGGGATAAATGAGGGATGATAACTGATTTTTTCTAACATGGTGATTGTGGCGTGTGGACCCAACAAATTTTAATAGTAAATTTACAAATTTTGTTTCTTATGGTAGGTACATATGTATATCTCTTATCACCTACCAATGTAATGCTATAGATGATTTATTATATGAGTTTCATATATAATATATAGGATATGTATTACGTGCAATAAATATTAATTGGGAGAGAGCTTTTGGTACAAAAGTATATTTTTTTCCAAGTTGTGCTTTTACAAGGGATATATATGTAAATGTGACTGACCCTCCACTCCAAGTGGAACCGGAAGCCCACCACCCCCAATTCAAATATTTCAACTATCTATTGCTGCACAAGAGAACCTAACAAACGACCCTTTTTTGACTGGTTTTGTAATTTTCTTCCTTCCTTTATTACTTGCTTTTTTTTAATTATTATTATGATGTACGAGGGGCCATATGCTGGGATCCTGCCATATGGAAGGTCAAGCCATGTGTGCATGTACCTTCACACTAGGGAGAAAGATGACTGATTATACCCTTTTGATTTTTTTTATTTGAATTTTATGTATTTAAAATATATATATATATATTTATTATTGTATACATATTAACTAACATTTTTAATTATAAATATTTAAAAAAAACTTTCAAAAATTTATATATTCGAATGTAATAATTTATTGGCACTAAAATAATATCCCAGGCATGAAAATTGAAGAATTTTAGTTGATTTGGAAACTGCGTGTGTAGCAGAACAATGGTGGAAAGAGGCGAATCAACGGTGAAGACTGATGGCAAGCAAGACTCCGAACTCGACAAGGACCTTACGACATTCGATTTTGCTAGTCGACAAGGAAGATGAGGAGTAAGCTACGCAATGTAATATGCCTCATTCTCACCTCCACATTATCCAATAGATACTCTGAATGTTATGTTGTAATATACCATTAGTATAATTTTACATTGAATTTCAAGTACTCTGAATATATATTATTGAAATTTGAGAATTAACATATCAAAACAACAATATACTAATAATAGATAGAATGTACATAATATTGATGAAATGAATGATTTATATATAATTAATGAAGGAAAAAATAATGAAAATATAAGAAGGTGGAGATGGAGTGGTCAAAAGCTTGAGCTATAATACTCTCTGGGTGATATTCTCTCCTCTGCCATCAATATCTCATCAAAAAAGTTGATGCATGGATGAGATAATTGATGAATTTGGTTGGAGGCATGGAAAACCCAGCTAGCTCTAAAGATTGGTGCACAACGGAAGTTGGAAGGAATATGATCCATCTGTCCTTCTCTTTGAACAGAAAAAAAATAAAGAAGCTCAAAAGATGGGTTCTCTGGTACTATAATGGGAGCAAGAAAGAAAGAAAGATAGATAGATAGATAGATAGATGAATTGGCAAATTTAGAAAGGCTCGTGTGCCAGCGGTAGCAATTACAGATGGATGGATCCTCCGCAATCAATCAACTGAGCATATGTCCTTGATTGAGAAAACTGAGGGTGTCCATTTTAAAACTGATTATTCAATGCCAGAAAGCATCATCTGGACTTGGACTGGACTTGAAGGTAAAGGCTGTTGTTGTTCAATGGTTGATGATGACGATGTTACCGTACACATTGTCTTCAACAAGTTCCAAGTGATTATGCAATTAGATTATAACGTTGTAGAATTTCCTATGTTTTTTTTTTATTTTAAAATCCTTATTTCTAGGAGAAAGTAAAGATCATAAAGATAATAAGAGGAATAAGATGCTCCAACAAGGCACACTTGTGGCAATATCATCATCATCACCACCTCTTTGTAAGTTCTTCACATGAAAAAAGATTAGTCTATGAACTAACCTATATTATTTGACCCACAAATTGGCCCCCTCCCTCCCTCATGGGTGTAAAGCTAGCTAGCTAGCTAGCTAGCTAGCTAGATGCCAGCCTACTTTCACCCTATTTCTAACACAATTATTGTAATTACAAATTCCTCTTCTATCCATTTTATGCTTTTAGATAAATAGGTTTATGAAATGTCAAAAATATTCCTTTACATACACATAACCAATGGCCAGACCTAAGTACCCATTTTATTCCCTTAAAATATACCAAAATTTATTTTGGAATTAATTAAATTCGAATACTTAACTTAAATCTCCAATTTTATCATTAAACTTAAAAAAATATATAAATTTTGATAGAGAAGAAAATTTTTAAATTTGAAACTTCCCTGGGAAATTTAATGTAAGCATTTAATACAGAAATTTAATATCCATGTAGTTATAAAATTTATCTTATTTATTTTAAATAAATAACAAAATTAACATTAACTTAACAATTGTCCACAACTACCCTACTACTCCTACTCAATCCAACCAATCACTTACAAGATTATAACTTTTTTTTTGGTAGATCTAAAATTATTTTATCTATGTTTTTTATAGCAATTTTGTACTTGATTTAAACGTATTTATTTTTATTGGCTATAACCTAAAATATGATTATGTCCAAGTATACAATAATATCCTATATCATTATCGTTGTGGGTGTAGAAATGAATTTGAAGTTATGATTTTTAATCCAATGGCTCGTGGCTTCGTACATGACCATTTCTAGACCCATAAGGGTTGTATTGTGATAAACTAAACCCCTTTAAATTTTCTATAGCATGAAGCTTAATTAATTATGCAAACAATAAATTGAATGATTGCCATTTGAGAACAAGGAAGGCGGCTAGAAGAAGAACCCAGTTGCTTGGGGGAACTGATGATGGAGAAACCACACACGTGGGTGGTCTCAAGGACAGACCCTCAATCAAAGAGATGAAGAAAAAGCGGATGGAAAAGATGGATGTGAAATCATTAGAATATGTACTGAAAATTTTAGCCATTTCAGTGATCTTTTGGACGATGGATGGGTGATGAAGGGCCCCTTTGAAATATTTTGGTCTTCTCTTCTCCATTTTTTGATGGGGGTTTATTTTTGTTGGTGTTATCTGTAGCCCCACTACCAGGGAGAGGAAAAAGGAAGGAAGGAAGGAAGGAGAAAGGTGAGTGGGAAGGGGGTGTAAATGAGTGATAGGCAGGAAATGATAGGCAGGAAAGGGAGAAATCAAATGGTATTAACATCTCATAAAATTTGATCCGCCATGGGAGAGTGCAGTGCAGTGAACTAACCTTCTTCTTTGGTCTTAGTTTGACCTGCGCGTCCACTGTGGAGCCCCACTGATTCAGGTGGCTCCCATGGTCACCTCTTGCATTGCTGCAAAGCTCTTATTCTTTAGTAAAAGAATGCTGCATAGCTCTCAGATCCCATATATATATATACCCTCTTCCTCCCCCCCTTCATCCCCATCTCTTCTCATTGCATCTGCAACTCTCCCATAGAGAGAGAGAACGAGAGAGAGAGAGAGAGACAGAGAGAGGGCTGTCTGGTCTCAGTTCCGAGTACATCCATATCTCTGCTGGAACCCTCTTTCTCCCTCCCAATAACTCCACTCTTTGGAGCTCAAGCAAGGAGTAACCTTAGCTGCAGCATAAACAGCCTGCACAAGATTTAGCTTGTCTACCTAAAAGGAGATGGGTCACCAAAACGCAAACGCAGCAGCTCCCCATGGCCACCAGGCCTTCAACGTCTCCATCGACACCCAGCAGCAAGGCGGCTCCAAGTGCTTCGACGATGATGGCCGCCTCAAGAGAACCGGTACGCCTTACACTTTGCAGCTTCACAACCATCTTGTGTTTCTTATGGTTTCAGCTTTTTACCAAGTCATTTTTGTGGGTTTGCTTTGGTGTATATTTGCAGGGACTGTGTGGACGGCCAGCGCCCACATCATAACGGCGGTTATCGGCTCCGGGGTGCTGTCTCTGGCCTGGGCCACCGCGCAGCTCGGCTGGATCGCTGGCCCTGCCGTTCTCTTCCTCTTCTCCTTCGTCACCTACTATACCTCCGCCCTCCTCGCCGCCTGCTACCGCTCCGGCGACCCTGTCACTGGAAAGCGGAACTACACCTACATGGACGCCGTCCAAGCAAACCTCGGTGAGCAAATCGCCAGTCCTCCTACTTTTTCAACCACTCTAGTACCAATGATCAATATAGATAGAGGTGACCTTCAAGCTAACTTTCATGAAACTTGTTGCAGGTGGGTTCAAGGTGAAGCTATGTGGGCTGGTTCAGTATCTGAACTTGTTTGGAGTTGCAATTGGCTACACAATTGCTTCCTCCATTAGTATGATGTGAGTGCTTCAAAATGCCATTTTTTTTCTTCATAAAAATGGCCATTAAGAGGACCCATGAATGAACTGAACTGAAGTCATCTTTTTTGTTCAACAGGGCAATTAGTCGATCCAACTGCTTCCACAAGAAGGGAGAAAAGAACCCGTGCCACACCAGCAGCAACCCGTACATGATAGCCTTTGGGGTGATCGAGATCGTATTGTCTCAGATTCCAGACTTCGACCAGCTCTGGTGGCTCTCCATAGTGGCGGCCGTCATGTCCTTCACCTACTCCACCATCGGCCTCGGCCTGGGGGTGGCCAAGGTGGCCGAGACAGGCAAGTTCAGGGGCAGCGTCACCGGAATCAGCGTCAATACGGTCACTGGGATGCAGAAGATATGGAGGAGCTTTCAGGCTCTTGGGGACATCGCCTTTGCTTACTCCTACTCCATCATCCTCATTGAAATTCAGGTACGATAATAATCTCTTTCAATTGTTCATTTTATGCGGAGCGAGAGGTCACTCACTCGCTCCCTCGCTCACTCACTCGCTCGCTCACTGGCAGTCCATTATTTGGCATGAAATTGTTGCAGGACACCATCAGGTCCCCGCCGTCAGAGGCCAAGACAATGAAGAAGGCGACCTTGATCAGTGTTGCGGTCACGACCCTCTTCTACATGCTCTGTGGCTGCTTCGGCTATGCCGCCTTTGGCGACATGTCCCCCGGTAACCTCCTCACGGGATTCGGCTTCTACAACCCCTTCTGGCTGGTCGACATAGCCAACGCAGCCATAGTGATCCACCTCGTGGGTGCCTACCAAGTCTACTGCCAGCCCTTATTCGCGTTCATCGAAAAGCACGCGACCCAGCGATTCCCAGACAGCCAGTTCATCGCCAAGGAGATCGAGATCCCGGTCCCCGGCTTCAAACCCTACAAGCTCAACCTATTCAGGGTCGTGTGGAGGACAATATTCGTGATCACCACGACGGTAATCTCCATGCTGCTTCCTTTCTTCAACGACATTGTTGGGCTTCTCGGGGCGCTAGGGTTCTGGCCGCTCACCGTCTATTTCCCGGTCGAGATGTACATTACTCAGAAGAAGATCCCCAAGTGGAGCACCAAGTGGATTTGCCTACAGATCCTCAGCTTCGCTTGCCTCGTCATCACCATTGCAGCCGCGGCCGGATCAGTTGCAGGTGTTGTGACCGACCTCAAGTCGTACAAGCCCTTCTCCACCAGCTACTGATCCGTGATGATCGCCTAACATGGAACCCCGCCCCCAGTAGAAGAAAAGAAGAACAGGAATGTATTTTCAGTTTTCATGTTTGAAGGTTACAAGTTTCTAGCTCCAAAGTGGGAAGATATCATCAACTTATTGTTGCAAAAGATATAGTTGGCATATGTTACAAGGAGAAAAGAAGAGGAGCTTGTATCTACATATCTAGATGTAAATTGCTCCTCCATTGTCAAACTTTCTTGCAACACCATTCCCTATGTTCAAATGAGCTGGATTCATGAACTTGACTAATGTTGTTTTTTCCTAGATAATGCCATGGAACAAATTTTAGTTCATTTAGTAAGTAAATTGGGGAAGGTGTTTGGCCATGAGAGTGACCATTGGCTACTTGTTGGGAGGAAATAAATGATGGACTCCATCTTAAAATATGCTGATTTGAAAGTTGTCAATGGGATGTCAGCTTCTACCTATGAACCAAAAGGAAGAAAGAAGATAAAATGAAAAGGCAACCTATGTGCTGTTGCTTCAAGGAAGGCCATACAAAGTGCTTTAAGTTCCTTGTCATTTCTATGGACCATCTACTAAAACATGTGGGTGAACTATTCATTTTTCGGCATGATAAGAGTATATATATATTTAGGAACATTAAAGGTTGAAGGCATCCACAAATCCTGGGGTGCTAAGCATGGGTTGAAAATGGAATATCTGGAGATAATAATGATGATGATGATCGTCGAGGCCAGCTATGAAATCGCGGGCGGTGGTAGTGGAGTAGGGCGGCCGCCGCCGGCTGCCGGAGCTGATGGGTGGTAGGCCCAGAGTGAACCATGGTCATACAACTATGCTGGAGTGCTGGAGAACTCTTCTTTATCGAACAAAAACAAGCAAAGCTACCTTTTTCCAAGTCGAAGTCCCTCACTCTATAATGGGTTTGGTAAAAGCAGATTTGCAGTTCTTGGCAATTTCCTCCACCCATCCTCCAAGTAGTAATCAACCCCATCTGGTATGCTGATAAATAGTAATAACATAAAGGAAGATGAATAATGACGGGCCAGGTGGGTGGTATGGTGGGAGTTAGGAAGAATCTCCAAGGACGAGGGATCTAAAAAGAAGATCCCACTAAGAGGCACTAAGATTCACTTTTCATGATTGTGGGGGCAGACACTGGCAATCTACTGAGGCTTTCTAAGGCTAAAGTCGATCTTTAATGGAGTAAAAAGGCAGATCACCTTGGTGCTCTGGTCACATCAATCAAAGCATGGACCAGCATCAATGGAAAATCATAGCATACCAAAGAATTTATTACATGGGATGGGCACTCATCAGATAAAAAAGTTATCGAATCCATTTCAAGCCCCAGAAAGATTAGATTGGATTTCAGTTTTGGAAAGCTTTGGACTGAATATTAGAAAGAGCTCAACGTGGAAAATGCAATAAGAAATTAACACTTTCATTGTTCCTTGAGTCGCCTCAAGAGCAGTGTGCCATGGGTGCAGCATATTTACAGTTTTAGAAAGAATATGGAAGAAATAAAAACAGAAGATGGACAGGTGTAATTCCTTTCATCAAGACTAAACTAACTTCAAGCCTAACCATCCACAAGTTCACAGTGCATTTTCTTATAGATCAGAAAATGAAACACGTGCACTTCCTATGATTCAGATTGAATATTGCCATGAACAGCACAGGGAAGGGAATTTGGACAGCCTACTCCGTGTAAGTTGTTACCTTCTTGAAGATCAAGAAGTGATCATGTTTCATGGGAAAGCAAGAATCAATATCAGAGTGTAGTGTAGGGATATAACAGTGGGTATATTCAGGAATGGGAGTTGTGGGGCAGAACCCTGTTTCCTATAGCAACACTAATTAATGCACATTATCAAATTGAATTGATAAACTTGAGGAAATTATCAAACCTGGCCAAAGAAAGGTAAAAACTTCAATCAAGCGCTGCATACCAGTCCCAGAATCACCCTATAAGCACTCTTCTCAAGGTCTCCAATAACAAGAGTGGCACCTTTTTCTGTAAGCAAGAGCTAGAGCTTCAGAATTCTACAAATGATTCGTGATTCTTCTCTTGAAGGTAGGAGTAATGTATCCAATACAAGACATGCTGCTGAGGCCATACATGCAAAGGCTTAACGGAGCTCATCTGTTTCGAACTTTTTCCAAGCTTCCTGTAAGGACAAGGAATCAAAATTAATGAAACCCTGGGAGCACTGAAAGAAGTATCTTGAATATCAATGATAGTGATTTTGATAAAACTGATGACTACAAAATCCTATCATCAAGTACTGGAATGTAAAGTAAAAAGCACCTTAAGAATGTCAAAGACTTTCTCTGCAGTGTATTTCTGTTGAATATTGGCACCCTTCTGTTGAACCTTATCAGGATGAACACAGAGTGTGGCCTTTCTATATACCTTCTTGACTGCGGTAGAAGTTATTAAGTCAGTCAATGATACCGACTCCCAACCACATTCAGGCCACAGCACCTGTTAAAGTTACCCTTGTATCAAAAAGCTTATCCCTTTTTTAATAGTAGATAACAAATTGCGCTAGTCATGTACCAAGTAGTACCAAAAGTCAGACTATCATGAGCCTGATAGAAGCAAGGCCTATAGATAGAAATATAAAAAATATAGATTCTCATCCAGTTGTGCAAACAAGTATTTTGAAGAAATTGGACTAAAGTGGAGGCCAGGATCTCTTCAAATATTATGATAAAAAAGAATCGCATAAACCAATAAAGAAGATGCATTCTAAATTACACGTAATCATCATATTCAAGTTAAAAAAAAGAATACAATTATTGGTTTTATCTGTTCAATAATGAAGCCTGAATTATTATTATAATTATTGTCATTTTTAGTATGACTAATTATTTGATTGGTACATAAACTATTTCTCGTTGGTACAAACTGTCAAATTTGACACATTTAATTACATGATTAGCACATAAATTGATTTGAATGCTCCAAATTGATACAAATACTTATTTTTTGTTCCTTGTTAGTATATATTTTTAATTTCTAATACAAATTGTCAATTTTAAAATGACAAAATTATAGTTTTTGAACTAATAAAGAACCAAACTTAACATTTATAACAATTTGAAAGATTCATAATAGTTTATGAACTAAACGTGTAATTAATCAAGCTGAAATAAATAATGTGTACCAACGAGGTACAATTTAGATAGTTTTTGTACTAAGTTAGTGCATTTTATCAAGTTCTTGTATTAAAAGGGAACAAAAAAGTATTTGTACAAATTTGGAACATTTCAAATAGTTGATGTATCAATCGTGAAATTAACCCTTTATAGAATATAAAAATTTCAAATAATTATTTGGTGGCATCAATATACATAACAAAATCAACTGCCAAGGATGCTGGAGCAAAACAAAGATAGTTGTGGAAAATTTTGACCACCACTGTCAAAGGGAGTATTGTGCTCGGGTACACTGACTTCAGAAGTTTTAGGGTAGTAGCAGTTTTCATAAAAAATAATATAAGAATGAAATAAATGCGGTGAGATTAGGCCAAAAAATAATAGTTGTTTCAACCAACAAAAGGAAGATATTAGGCTTATTTTCCTACAGAAACCAATGTGAGAACAGAGAAGCAAAACCCCAAAAATGAGAAGTTGAGAAGCAGAACAAAGAACCTACATATTGCAAGGATGACAATAAAGCGCGCATATTTCCTTCCTTCCCAGCTGCCCAATGCTTTATATCAGTATCAAGAATCTCCACAATCCTCTGTGCCACAAATAACAACAGCAAAAGATATATAAGATAGCATCTAGAATAATTATTAAAAAAATAACATCTATGAGTACTTTAAGACTGAAGATAGCAAGTACCACTTCAACTATATAAAATACATGCAGCAAGAATTAGTGCATGGTTAATAGTGGTTACATGTCTCTCTTCTTGCTCCTGCTGTGTCTGATAATTGCGCTGATTCATCTCAGCCACCGCTTTTGCCTTGTTATATAAATGTAGAATATTAGTGTGCAAGTCAAGGTTTAATATTAAAGGTTGTGATATCATTATTCTTCATGTATAATCCTGAGTTGATATATAAAGCAAAATCTAGATCACTTAAGCAGCAAAATGTCCCAAGAGTACATGTAATGATAAAATTAAAGTGGCATTTTAGCTTATCTACTATGAAAACCAACAATGGTTGTAACACCTAACAAATATCCATTAAAATAAAGAAGGCCACACACCACTCTTTGTTGAGTTCTTGTTTGGCGCCCTAATCTAGCTCTTCTTCTTTCTCTACTTTCTCCCTCAACCTCCTCAAATTCTCCAAATATTGAAGTATCTGTTAAGTAAAAAATTTAATTCAGTTTATAGTAAGATCACACTGCATGACATGAACCACCAATAAGTTACCTCCAAACATTGATGAAAAGTCATCAAATATATCTGTTGCAGACGAGGCCTTCCTGATGCTGGATGATGTCCCCGAAGGTGAGTGATGTCCCTTACCATGATCCTTTTTATTGTTCTGTACCAAAAAAATAGTTACCAATAGAATAAGAAGAGAAATTATGGTAACTAGAAGAAAGTATAATACATGAAATAAAATCACGTTCTTACTGAAATTGTAGCCCTAGACTTTGGTGCACTACTCGATCGAGGGCCCATACTAAAGAACGATTCAATATCATCTCCAGACGTAAGTTTATTTTCCCATGGAGTGCCTGCACATTCTCTTTGCTGTTGACTGGTCTGCACTTTTTTTGGAGGTTTCTTACCAGCAAAAGGAAATTTTAGCTGTTGAACAGCACTTTTTGGTGCCTTGCCCATAGCAAAGTTTTCAAGCTCGTCTATGGAAGAAATGTCACCGTCCTTCACTGGATAAAAAACGAGATTATCTTTCAAAATGAAATGCCCTTTACCGACAACAGAAAAGACAGTGAAGGATGCAAACAAAGACCTTACCAGAATCATCTTTTGATCTTCCAGCACCACTGAATTGACCAAATTCTTCCAAAGGATCTGAAAACATCCCTGAGGAAGCACATGGAGGTTTTGAAATTGATTCAAACACGGGAAAGGGGTCTTCAGGAAATGTAGAATTTGGCATTGATTGCTTAGGATGATTCCTGTCTCAAAACAGAAAAAGCAACAAAGATGAAATTAATAACATAATCTTTTATTTAAACATGTACATTTATCAAAGGAAAAATGAATGGTGCATACACAGAAAGAAGGAACTAGCTCTAAAAGGACAACATAATCGTTTTCCAATTATACAGATGAAAGAAAGAAAAAGAAGCATAGGATCCTAAACAAAGTATAAGCATAGCCATGATAAAAGATTTTCCAAGTGCACTTACAGTTACAAAGTCAGTAGTTTTCTCAATTTCACATATTTTACCAATTCAGTCAGTTCACCAAGTCATTTTCTTATTAAATTTGTTCAAAGTGTTGATCCTCAGCTTGTCAGAGAAACATCAAATATTTAAAGGTAGAATATAGTCCGCATGGATAACATTAGGATCACATTGTCAATCCTATTGTGCTATCAAAATTGCAAGATCATATACTCATTTACGTAAATTCCAATTCCAGGACTTTCTACGACAATTGCAGCCACAAATTCTAATCCACGTATCAATGAACAACCAAATCCATCCGTCGGATGGCAGCAAGCAAGTCAATTGGACGAACAGGGAAGAATCAACCGAATTTAATCTCATACTAAAGATCAAAGTTTCGTTGAGGATCCCATACCCATTACTGACAGAACTACTGTTTCCACCAAACCCAGCAATGAAGTCATCAGATCCCGCTGAATTACTCTCTGCCCTCACGGAACCGTTCCTACTTGGCGTTCCCAACTTCATCCCAATTCCGCTGAAGATATCGTCATCATTTTGATTAAACCCGCCTAACAAGTCACCAGCAGGATAGCTTGAACGAGGTGGAGGCGGTGGTGGAGAAGGAAATGAAGCAAACACGTCGCCATTTGACTTGGCGGTTGACTTTTTCAAACCGAAGATATCGCCATCGTCCTCGTTCTTGGCAGAAGAAGATTTCTCACTAGAATTGAATATCGAATCATAGTCAAAGGATGATCCGCCATTGCTACGATTAACAAAAGTTTTATTCGATCCGCCGAACATATCGTCCAAGTGATCGCCCAATCCTCCGAGGTGGCGGTCGGAATTTGAGCTCCACGAACTCTTGGAAGATGAGATGTTGGCAGAATCTGAACCAAAACCAAAATGTAGGGTTTGTGCATTGACGTTAGCGTGAGAGACGGCCGGCCTTCTGGACGCGGCCATCGGGACAGATTTCCCCTGTGGCTTCAAACCATATCTCTCCGTCAAGGCACCGAAGTCTTCCATCTAGTCGGAATTCTACCCGGCGTGAACAGAGGCCCGATGATCTTGAACTGGACTGTTAGAAATGAAGCAAAAAACCAATAACTCGCATATAAATAAACTGCTAATGTGGATTGAAAATCGACAGTGGAACGAATATGAAGGAGTCGCCGGTGGTGGCAACGGAATCCGAAAACAGGAGACGTTCTGAAAGCGAAATCACAGCGAAGAAATTGAATGGGAAGATGGAGAGGTCGAAGAGAAAGAAATATCGGAGGCGGGAGAGAGAATAGAAAATTGTACGGATGATGCAAAAGAATGAAATCACCGGAAGCCGTGCGTGGGAAGAGAGAAATCCTTATTTATTCTAAATAAAAATATTTTAAAATAAATAATTGATAAATCAAAAAATACTGTTAAATTTATCGTATAAATTTTTAAAAAATACAATTAAATTTTATAATATAATATTTTAGATTTTAAATATATATAAAATAAAATTAACTAATTTTTATATTTACGTGGTGTATTCAAATATTATTATAATAATATAAATTTATTTAATTATTATATAAGAAAAGTATTGTAATTTTATATTTATATTTAAGTTGAGAATTATGCTGATAATATAAAATAAAAAGGTATAAATTTTAAAATTTTATATTATTTACCAGTAATTACTTTTAAATAAAAATATTTACTACCAATTATGGGATTAAAATATTTTATTAAATAGTATTATAATTACACCCATACTAATTGAGAGTGGAAACAATAATAATAATAATATTCGGTTCATTAACAACTATTTAGTGTGTATTTAAAATTAAAATTGGTAATTATATACACGTAAGTAAGAGTGTATATTAAAAATATTATATAAAATTAAAAAAATAAGGAATTGTTTTTATTTTATAATATTATAACAATTTTACTAATTAACATTTATAACTTTTAAATCAACATGTGTACTAGCATTACACTACGTTCTCGTAAAATATTATTATAATAAAATAAATTTTATTTAATTATTAGCAATTTAATATATGAATCCCTTATTGAAAATATGCTATAAATCATTGTACAGAGCCATTTGGGCTTTGGAATGGGCTTGTGAATATGGGATGATTTAGGCCCTATGTTTGTCCTTGGAAATGAGCTTGCACTTGCCCATTTTAGGGACCCTTGAAAGTCGTGTCTATCTATCACCCACCCATGATCCTAGATTTTTTCCCATGTGCCATTGATTATGCTATGCTAATAAATGCAGGTGCAACATGTGGACTCTAATTTTCAAGTTAAGACCTAAATGGTGACGCATAACTATACACCCATTTATGATCACAAACACCAGAGGCAAGCTGCAAGCATCCACAAACACAAACACGCCCATGTATGAAAAGAAAAAAAGGACCCACCATGGATTTAGAGAGAGGGACTGAAACATTAGAAAATATCCTTGATGATGGTGACCATAGGGTATATTATATACCACAAGCTAATATGGATGTCAATATATAGGGGGTTGAACAGTCATTGAGGTGTTCCTTCCTATTCCCAGCATGACCAGCTTACTCTAGAGCAAATTCTTATACATGTTTAGGGCTTTTACAAGTGCTTACTTAAGAAAATAAATTATAATTATCCTTAAAATAGAAAATTATAGTAGGTTTAAAAGTTTGTAAATGCTTTACCATTTATAATTTATAACTTTTACATATAAATATATACAAACACTTATTCATATATAATATCTTATAAAATGTTATTAGAGTATAATTTTTAAATATAAAAGTTTAACAATTCATAATATTTTCTTATATAATTTACCAAACTTGAAACTGTTAACCTTATGATAGTAAAATATACTAAATTCAATATTATTATTTTCTATTTTACTAGATCGAAATAATAATATATATTTTATAAATAATTATTGAGTATGATTATATTAAAATAGAAAAATTGTGTAAATTTATAAATTTAAAAATATTACCCTAATTATAAATAATTATTTTTAACTAAAAATTATACAATTAATTATTTTTAAGTAACAATGAGATATAAAATAAATACTCTAATACTTGTATTCAAATCAATCTTGCCCACACCACGGTTATCTTCCCAGTGCAGTGCCGGAGAGAGTTAAATATGGTCCCATGTGGGGTAGAGGCACTCTTGCACCGACACTCCTCACTCCTCCATCATTGAATGAATATCATTAGACAAATCCATACTCCCAGAGTAATATAGGTTGGGCTCTGATTTCCCTTGATTTTTGTGCGGAACGTGGCAGATGGCCGACGCCCGGCGGTGGACCAGAGAGGGACGTGGTTCAGCTTCCACAACCAGGAGGAGACGCGCCGCCTGGAAGGCGCGTGACTGGGATTCACGGGATTGCCTTTATTTGGAAGGGACACGCCTGCAAAAGTCCGAGTTTTTGAGGTTTGAGGGTAGTCACGAGGTGATGGTCCAGCTGGGTGTTAGTGTACTGTGGATCAACAGTTGGCCGGCTCTCAATCAATGAGACACGGGGACGGGGAGGGGACATTGTCTTAATATCCCATGGAAAATGGGAGTATCCCAAGTAGTCTCTCGCGTGGCCCGACCAGGCCAAATGGTTGCTTATGATGTTTGGGATATTTTTTTAAAACATTTGCTGATTCCCTTTGGATGGTTGGGAAGACATGCATCCACGTTTCCCATGTTCATGTACGTACCTCAATAATGGACGATAAATAGACAAGTGTTTAAGATTTTATGGAATAATATTAAATAAATTATAATATATATTTATGATGGGCAGTTAGGTTTAAAGAATTAATACATATTTCTTAATAGAGACAAATAACTACCCACAATTATATTACTCCCTCTCTCTGTGTCTCATTTGATCTGCTTCTTTCTCCACCGACTGTCGGTTGGAAACCAAGCCACCGGGGCGGTAAGGCAAACAGCGACTGAGTTGAGTTGAGTTGAGCAGAAACGAAGCCCCCTCTTTCTTCCTGCTAGCAGTAGCTTCGAACATTTAAATTGATACCCAGAAACCGTAAGGCTCCCTTGGAGGACAAAGAATGATCTCTTCCTCGGTCGGGTAACAGCAGAAACAAGGGGGGAACTATTGTTCGGATCTGAAGATAGTCGGAACCCGACGGAAAGATGAAGCTGCTGCTCAGTAATGGAGCGGCAGCTGGAGAAGAGCGGCAGGGGGCAGAGGGATCCGCCGGAGGGGAGCCGCGGACGGTGGTGGTCGGGGTGAAGCTGGACCAACAGAGCAGGGAGCTGCTTACTTGGGTTTTGGTTAAAATTGCCGAGCCAGGGGATCGAGTCATCGCCCTTCATGTCCTCGGCAATAACGGTACTGTATATTTTCAAGGGTCATCGTCTGTCCGCGATTGTGTCTACTTTGTTTTTCCAGTGAAGTTAGATTCGATGTTCGAAGGAATCTGTCTCCCAATCCCCCTTTCAATTTTCATAATTTAAACAGCTTATTTGAGAAATCTTGCTATGCATTGCCGATCCTCGACTTTGCATTCTGATGAAGACTTGTTTTTGTTCTTGGCAGATATCGTAGATCCAAATGGGCAATCGTCTCTGCTCTCTCTGGTCAGAATCTTCGACTCAATTCTTGCGGTCTACGATGGCTTCTGCAACTTGAAACAGGTCTCATTCTCATCCTCCAAACACATTTTCCCCAATTCAAATATCACCGTTCTCTTCTTTCTCATGGAGGTGATGAGATAAATTGCAGGTGGATCTCAAGCTCAAGATCTGCAGGGGTTCCTCGATTCGTAAGATCCTCGTTCGGGAAGCAAAGCTCTATTCTGCTGCAAAAGTCATAGTAGGGTTCATGCAGAGCCATGGGCCGATCGGCTCACCAACTTCTGTTGCCAAATACTGTGCCAAAAAGCTCCCCAAGGATTGCTGGGTTCTCGCTGTCAATAATGGCAGAATCATCTACCAGCGGGAAGGGTCTCCAGCACAAGTCTGCATTTCACAAGGTTGTCTCGATTTCCTTGCAGTCTAGATTGTACTGTAAATAGGAGACTGGCTTTGAGATTGCCCTTGGATTATCTTTTCCACATTTTTATTGTTGAAGTGTGTCTATCTGCTGCAGGACTTATCAAGGACCATCATAATCGCCCAAATCATTTGTTTAATGTGTTTCGCCGATCTGCAAGTCAGAACTCAAAGGTGTTGAGCGAGGGAGAAGGGGAGCCGAATCTCACTGATAAGCCAGAGAAAGTTCACTTTGTTGATCAGACATTGGAGCAGGCATTAGTCAAAGAAACAGCTTTTGATAGTAAAGAGATGGGTGTTCTAAAGTCAAAGTGCTCATCAACCTGTGCTGCCAACACCCAGAGGGATGTCCCCAGTGAGGAACAAGAAAAATCTGCTTTGGCTGTAGTCTCATCAGGTTCAGTCTCCACGCTGAATCAAGAGCTCCCAGGGCGGTCTCCTGGCTGGCCTCTTCTCCGTCGGGCGGTGGAAGCAGAGCACAAGCCTCTAAAGAAGTCGTCTGCAAGGAATATCTCAGTGGTCCAGTGGGCGATGGGGTTGCCCGACAGACGATGCCTGTCTCTGAGCTTCAGCCTGGATGATCAGAAATGGGTAAACCTGAAAAATGACACTCTTGTTCTCGTGGGCTCTGATTCAGCAGCAATTACTCCTTTTGATGAGAGTAACCTAAGAAGCTTGCCAAAAGAGTTGAGGGGCCTCCATGAGAAACATTCTTCCACATGCAGGTTGTTCAAGTACCAGGAACTTGTTGCAGCAACCTCCAACTTCTTGGAAGGTCTTCCCCCTTCCTCCATGGCTAACTCTTTACCATATATGCATATGCATAGTTCTAATGACTAATGTCACATGGCCTTTGCTATCCTGCAGAGAACCTTATTGGGAAAGGAGGCAGCAGTCTGGTCTACAAAGGGTGTCTTGGGGATGGCAAAAAAATTGCAGTGAAGATACTGAAGCAGTCAGAAGATGTGCTGAAAGAATTTATGCTGGAGATAGAGATCATCACAGAACTGAACCACAGAAACATAATTTCCCTTTTGGGTTTCTGCTTTGATGCCAATCACCTCCTGCTAGTGTATCATCTCCTGGCTAGAGGGAGCCTTGAAGAGAACCTTCATGGTACAAGGATATCAGCAACCCTTTCATCTATACATGATTTTGACACAGAAATTGAAACGGCCTGCTTATTTTTCATCTTCATTATTCAGGTAGTAGAAGCGACCCTACTGCATTTGGTTGGGGGGAGAGGTATAAAGTGGCTCTTGGGGTTGCAGATGCATTAGCTTATCTCCATAGCCGAGTCGATCGCCCTGTTGTTCACCGGGATGTGAAGTCATCAAATATCCTATTATCCAACGAGTTTGAGCCACAGGTGAACCCACCAGCTCATCTTTCTGATTATTCAACTGATGCTGGAACTAACTATGTTCCTGCCCTTTTCATCAGCTCTCGGATTTTGGACTTTCTCTCTGGGCATCATCCTCTTCTACTCACATTACCTGCACTGAAGTTGCAGGGACTTTCGGGTATGTTGATTCCACAGGTCAGGAAGTCCAGTGCTTCAGTTTTCCACTTCTTGGCATCTTTTGACACCATTCTTTCTCCTTGTATATTGCAGCTACTTGGCTCCTGAATATTTCATGTATGGCAAAGTTAATGACAAGGTAGATGTGTATGCATTTGGTGTGGTAATCCTCGAGCTTTTATCTGGTCGAAAGCCGATATGCAGCGACTTCCCGAAAGGCCAGGAGAGCCTGGTTATGTGGGTACGCATCTGAGCCTGGTTATATTTTCCATAGCTTTCTGTTTGTCATGAGAATCTGCTGCTCATTGAACAAATAACGTCCAGGCAATGCCAATGCTTAACAGTGGCAAGCTTTTGGAATTATTGGACCCCAGCTTAAGCAAAGAGTATGATCACAACCAGATGGAGATGATGGTTTTAGCTGCAACCCTTTGCATCAGACGGGCTCCACGAGCCAGGCCTCCTATGAGCCTTGTAAGTCCAAATTTCTGCAAAATCTTGGAAAGCAATGCATCATATCAATTGGTTGTTCTGCTGCAATGGGTGCAGGTTTTAAAGCTCCTGCAAGGGAATGAGGACACGGTTAACTGGGCCAGGAAGCAGGTCAGTTCCTCCTCCTCGGACAAATCCAACCTCCTGCTGCTACTGGAGGATGAAGAATCTACAAAGTCAAGCATCCAATCCCATCTCAATCTTGCCTTCCACGGTGTGGAGGAGGATTCACTTTCAGTGGGCATGGTCGAGCAGAACGTCACTTTGGAGGACTACCTGCAAGGCCGTTGGAGCCGCTCTTCTAGCTTTGATTAGCACACATCCAGTACTCCATCTTCATCCTTCAGTTTTGTATATCCACATTCCAAGACTCCATATCCGGCCACAAGGTGGGTGTAGGATGAGAGAGGTGGTTTATGGGTTTGCCCTCCTCCTCCTCCCCCTTAGGGCAGATGTAGTTAATATGTCACTAATACTAGCAAATAGACTGGTGGGTGGGTGTTCCTTAGATCAGCTAGATTGTTTACGAGATGTATACAGATGTAGAAGAAGCCCTTATCCTCAAAAAGGATTGTGAGCAGAGTTGGGTCATTGGGACATCTTGAAGGTTCTTGGGTGTCTGAGTACTTGTGCAATAAAAAAAACATTGCTTCCTTGAACGATTGGCATGTCTTTTATGGTTGTTCACTGCCAAGCTTTCTGCCTTACAGCAATTGATGGGTCTATGGTTTTATCTTAACCCTGTGTTCCTTTCAATGGACATATTTGATCATTTCTTATTGTTTATTCTTTTGAAATAAAATTATATAAATTGTGGTGTAAATAGGAAAAATCAATGATGAATTTTAGGAAATGATAGCGATAATATTAAATATAAAAATAATAAAATTATTAATTTATCGTATTTAATTTTTAAATATATATTATATACCATTAATATAAAATTATTATTCTATATTTATAAGTCATTTTTTAGGATTTTTAGATAATAATAAATTCAATAAATTAGAAAAATAATTTGTATAATATAATTTTTTAGTGGATATTATTATAATATATTATGTAGATATTATAATAATATTTATTTGGAAAAAAGATATATTTAGTTACATATTTAAAATTTTATATATATTCAAAAAGTATATATTTTTATATTTTATATTCTTAAAAAGTGAAAGTTTTATTTATTTGAAAAAATAACACTATCAATCTCATTCATTAAAAGGTTTTTAATATTGTCATATTTATCAAATATACATAAATAGTTTTTGAAAGTATTATTTAAAATATAATTACACATTTTATAAAATAGATAATTATTGTGTATTTATAATATTGGAAAATTTTCACTAATTATAAATAATTAATTTTAAGTAAAAATAAATACTATAAATTATTTGTACACAATAAATTATCACATTATAATTCTTACAATTTATTAATTTTAAGTATATATTAGTTTTACCTTATATTTCAATAATAACTTTTCATGAATATAATTAAAATTGTGTAATTTATTTTAAATATATAATTAAAATATATGAAATTAACTATTAACATTATATTTTAGTTGAATTGTTATATTAAATAAGATGTTGATGGATTAGCTTACCTACCTTAAATATATTATAGTTGACTTTTGACTTATACACCACATGTCATATTATATAATAGAGATATATGTTGGATTATTAAGTAAGTTAGGGTATGGCCAAATCAAAGTTAATACAAATATATAAAAAAAATTGAAAATAACATTTTACAATAGTTCTATGCACCAATCCCCCTAAATATATTTTACATTTTTTTATAATTAATTATATAAATATTATTAAATTATTATGGATTCTTCTTTCTATTGAGAATTGTCCTAAAAATATCCTAAAAAGTAAATTCAATATATGAAAAAAAATGTAGGATTGAGTTGTAAATTCCATTTCCCATAGTTTACGTTGACTTACTAAATCAAACTCCAATTTACTCTTTTATAGTATAATTAAGTAATGTTAGAAGGTATTGTTTATAATTGGTGGAATTAATATATATTTAAAAAATATTATTGATAAATAATAAATTTTTTATAATATTATAAATGCACAATATTCTCTATTTTATATGATTGGATCATAGGTACAATATGTATACACAGCAATTTTAAAATTGCTCTCAATAACAGTATAGTATTATTATTACGGTATAATGATTGTGGTGTGAATAAATTTTCAGGCTCTTATCCATATGGGTGAGAACACACTATCTATAATATTATATAATATTTATAAAACTATAAAAAAAATTATTTGATTAAATTAGAAACAATTAGTATATATATATATATAAAAGTTAATGTTGAGCGTGATGTAAACCTAATATGCCAAGTAGTATATATATATATTTGATACAGTCAGTACGTCACTCTCTACTTTATAGTGATAAAACTAATTAAATGTTATAACCCTTATATATTTTATGGAACTTTTTATGCAATAAGTGTTGGAAATTGTGCTCTACACCTAATAAAAGAGAAGATAATGTTCAAATGGACCAAATCTTATGGGGAGAGGCAGGCCTTTTCCATCACTCCTTATAAATGCTGCCATACCCATACCCCATATCAACCATAACCTCAACCGGCTGCCCTTGTTGGTGTTTCTGGCATCTCCTTCACCATCTCCATGAGCTCCTTCTGTCCTTGCAGGATCGATCGTGTCCCGGTGAGAGGCTCCGTGCCAGAGGGCTAGTACTCTTCCGAGGCGGCCGCACAAGAGCTGCCGGATCTTCATCACACCATCTCAATTCACAGCTCATTCCCGCCATATAAACAGTGTAATTCTGGGCAGTTTCGCGAGCCCCGGGACCCAAATCCATCGAAATGCTTCGATATTGTTTTAGCTTGGAAGAGAGGAGATTATAAACACGACCGTCATGTTGTCATCACTTTGACCTGCCTTAATGTTGGTAACTTAGTTGCCATGTGAACAAATATGGCCGGGGTACGTCAATGCATAGACCGCCGACCATCAAGAACTTGAGAGAAAGAGTAGACATAATTTGCACCAATCTTAAAAAGTCAAGTAACATCTAGATGGGGTGGTCAGGTAGACTACCTCACCTCTATAGCCAGAATTGCATCATAGATGACGATTTAATTATCTAGAACACTACTCTAGAAGGGACCAATTGACCCGGAAACTTTATAAATGCTGCCATACCCATACCCCATATCAACCATAACCTCAACCTTTTGCCCTAAAAATGCCTTCCCTTACTCTATTACTTGGGCTGCTCTTGTTGGTGTTACCTTCTCCACACCTTGTAGCAGCAGCAGTTCAATCAAGCTCAAAACCAGGATGTCCGGATGCATGCGGCAACCTCACCATCCCTTACCCTTTTGGCCTTGTAAGCAGGGATGACTGCTATTTAGCAGAGACTGGGCAGTTCCCCATCGACTGTGATATGACTGTCCACCCTCCCATAGCTTACTGGCAAAACAGGTCACACCATATACCTATAGCAAATATATCTGTATATGATCATGAGATGCGGATCATGGTCTACTCTGCTTATGACTGCTACAATAGCACGGCTAAAACGGATCGGAACAACCCCTCTCTCGAGCTTGCCAGGTTCCCAATATCCAGCACCAAGAACACGTTCACTGCCGCCGGGTGCGACACGCAGGCTCTGCTACGTGGGAACAAGAACGGCAGCTATGCCATAGGTTGCCTGTCCGTCTGCAACGATTTGGCTGACGTGACAAACGGGACGTGTTCGGGGATTGGTTGTTGTCAAGCAGACATCCCAAAAAACGTCATGCGCTATGACATTTATCTAGATCAATATGCAAACCACAGCGGAGTATCCGAGTTTAACCCCTGCAGCTACGCTTTCGTGGCCGAGAACGGCTACTTCGCCTTCTCTACTGAATATCTACTCAAGAGCATGGCATATGAGATGGTTCCTTTGATCATCGACTGGTCGGTCGGAGACCAGACGTGCATCGACGCACGGAAGAACATGTCAACCTATGCGTGCAAAGGAGAGAACACCTCTTGTACAGATGCGGGGAACGGGATGGGCTATCGCTGCCACTGCAAGGATGGTTACAAGGGGAGCCCTTACCTCTCCGGCTCCGATGGCTGCCAAGGTATACAATCGCACTCTCTCCAATTCCTTGCCATTTGACAACCCACGGAGATGTTAGGTCCTAATTCCATAAGCTTCACACTCGTGCCTTTTTCAGACATTGACGAGTGCGCATCCTCGAATCCTTGTAACGTGACGTCTCTGTGCATAAATCTGCCCGGAACTTTTAATTGCTCATGCCCTAAAGGGTTCGCCGGAGATGGAAAGAGAGACGGGAATGGGAATGGCTGCACCCCAATCATACGTTCAAAGAAGTACACTTCTGGTGATATAGCCTTAGGTGAGTAGTGGATCAATCAATGCAAACTCAAACCCATCTTCAACTAAGGAAGAAATCACAGTCAGTCCCCGTAATTTTGCCGACTCTATACTCTCTCAATGGCAGGTCTGGGACTGGGAATCGGTTGTGGCATCCTCTTCCTCTTTGCTTTCTGGGTCATACAGTCGAGGAAGGAAAGAAGAGAGAGGGAGAAGTTCTTCAAAGAAAACGGCGGCCACCAGCTCGAAGAACTTATCTCGCAGCATCGCAGTGGATTCGAGATGCTGAAATTATTCACTGCAGACGAGCTCAATAAGGCAACCGACAACTATCACGAGAGCAGAATCCTCGGCCAAGGCGGTCAAGGTACAGTTTACAAGGGAGTGGAGATGAACAGTAGGGTGGTTGCCATAAAAAAGGCCAAACACCTCGATCGAAGCCAGGTGAATGATTTCATCAACGAAATCGTCATTTTGTCGCGGATCAATCATAAGAACGTGGTGAATCTGATCGGCTGCTGCTTGGAGACGGAGCTTCCTCTACTAGTCTACGAGTTTGTAACCAACGGCACCCTTTCTCAGCATCTACACGACGGCGGCCACGGATGTTCCACCGCCGCTTTATCCACATGGGGAGCTCGTCTACGCGTGGCAGCAGAAGCAGCCGGAGCTCTCTCTTATTTGCACTACGATGTTGCCATTCCTATATACCACAGGGATGTGAAGAGCGCTAACATACTGTTGGACGAGAATTATACAGCAAAGGTGTCGGATTTTGGAGCTTCCAGGGTTATTCCGGTGGATCAGACTCAACTTAATACCCTTGTGCAAGGCACGTTCGGCTACATAGATCCGGAATACTTCCACACGAACCAGTTGACTGAAAAGAGCGATGTTTATAGCTTCGGGGTGGTACTGGCTGAGCTGTTGACCGGAATGAAGGCCATATCTTTTGACAAGCTTGAAAAGGATCGGAACCTGTCAATGGTTTTTGCCGTGGCGGTGAAAGAGGATCGTGTGTTGCAGATTATCGACGAGCGGATTCTAAATGAAGGGAATGCGAGTCAGATAAGAGAAGCTGCGTTGCTTGCAAGCAGGTGTTTGAAAGTGAGGGGAGATGACAGGCCAACCATGAAGGAGGTTGTGATGAAATTGGAGGGAATACTCAGGGCCAGTGATACACATCCTTGGATAAACCAGGAGAAAGAAAACTTCGGGGAGACGGAATATCTGCTCGGGGATGGTTACGTGGATTCCGGGGAGACTGGTACCATCAATGCAATGGTTTCAGGGGATACTATGAAGAGTCAATTGGGGTCTTTTCACATTGGAGACGGACGCTAGATTCCCCCTTGTGTTGATTGATTCTGTTATTGTAATCAAGATTCCCTCTTTTTCCCTAATCTGATTATGCAAACAAGTTGTTGATCGGTTAGTCTACTGTGCAAAAGTATAAATGAAAAAAATCCGTATAACTTGTACAATTATTAAATTTGGGTTTAAAATTGTATGTGAAGTGAATTATAGTACAACGTTGTTGATAATAAATTTATAATTATTTAATTTTAAGGATAAATAGATTTCATACTTGCACTATAATTGATCTGACACTGAAAACTCATTTTTTTATCGATCCGGAAAAAATATCAAACTTCCCTTAATTATTCTTAATTATCTAATATTGTAATAATAATACTTCATTTATATAAAGTTAAATGCAAATTTTGAGAGAATATAATTCCAAATCGAATAAAATAGAGAATTGTAGTAAATTTATAAAGTTTAAAAAGTTATACTAATTATAAATAATTAATTTTAAATAGAAATGGATTCAATAATATTATGGTACGGGCATCTACCGATTCCTTCATACTCGAAGTGTACCCTTTTTCTTCGTGGAGAAGAGACAGCAGCCGAAGTTCTGCTTGCTTGCCACATCCCTGCATCACATAAAAAGCAACATTTCAGAATCAGTGATGAAGGCAATGATACCAACTGTAACAAATAGTCTACACAACTGCAAGATTCCATTGAGATTCTCTACCATTCTGAGGAATCAAGAAACCCATTTGTCCATATGACCTCTTGAGTTTGAAAGAATGGTTACCTTCTATTCTTGCAGTTCTTAGTACTGTTCTTGTTGCTGCTGCCGCCTGCTAAATCAACTTCCAAGATCCCATGCTTGACCTTATTTGAGGCAGAAAACCTCTTCCACCTATCAAGGCCCTTGGCAGGGTCATCACTAAAGGAAGGCCTAGGAGAAACCTTCGAGGTATGGCTCACAGTCAACGACCGGCTGCTGTTCTGCCTTCGCTTGGAAGCCAAGGAAGAGCCAGGGAAGATCAAGTTCCGTAGCAACCCATCTTCCACGCTCTTGGTTATAGCCATCTGACGAGTCTTATGGCTCTGGCTACCATTCTGCACCATCTTCCTGCTCTCGCTTCGGTCCAGATTAGCCTTCCCATCACCGGGACATTCACCATCCCTCCTCTCCCCGGACCAACCCTCAACTTGGCCCTCGGGCGCTGGCTTCTCAACAAGGTCTGCAAGGGAGAGCTCATAGTACGTTTCTGGCATCTCCTTCACCATCTCCATGAGCTCCTTCTGTCCTTGCAGGATCGATCGTGTCCTCGATGCCGGTGAGAGGCTCCGTGCCAGAGGGCTAGTACTCTTCCGAGGCGGCCGCACAAGAGCTGCCGGATCTTCATCACTCCATCTCAATTCACAGCTCATTCCTGTCATATAAGCAGTGTAATTCTGGGCAGTTTCGCGAGCCCTGGGACCCAAATCCATCGAAATGCTTCGATATTGTTTTAGCTTGGAAGAGAGGAGATTATAAACACGACCGTCATGTCGTCATCACTTTGACCTGCCTTAATGTTGGTAACTTAGCTGCCATGTGAACAAATATATGGCCGGGGTACGTCAATGCATAGACTGCCGACCATCAAGAACGTGAGAGAAAGAGTAGACATAATTTGTACCAATCTTAAAAAGTCAAGTAACATCTAGATGGGGTGGTCAGGTAGACTACCTCACCTCTATTGCCACATTTTCCTCTTCATTCTATTTAAGTCTCCGAGTCAATTGGTCCCTTCCAGAGTAGTGTTCTTCTAGATAATTAGATCGTCATCTATGATGCAATTCTGGCTATGCTTTCCTTGAGGGGTATGATCATCTAGAAGGCTATCCTTTTATAGTCAACCTGCATTTTCTTCAGTAAACTAACTATATAGACGGTGATGGCAGGATCATGTCTGTTGGCATTGGCTAAGGATGACAATGGCTGGTGTATGGTCCATACTTGTCAAGTCCAGCTCCGAAATTTATGGATTTCTCTGCAGAGGACACAGAGACTTGATCCAATTAACTATATAAGGGAGTATGAATTTGGATGTTCATAGAGAATGAGAATGAACTAGTTATTTGAGAAGGGCATGAAGTACCAACAAGGACAATAACAGAATCAGCTTACAAACACATCCAGTTGAAGTTAATGCAGAGCAAATGTACATTTTTTGGCTGTTCACAGAAAAGAAGACAGGAACACAGAGTAACTGGATAAATACCGAATTCCTTGATGATCAAATCAGTGGGAACTCCAAATTCTCGGTTGAGTGGTTCGGGATTTTCATCTGATGAGAAAATCCGGGGCTCTACGTTGTGTATTCAGCATTTATCTTGACATAATCATAGCTTAGGTCACACCCCCATGCCTGGCCACATCCTGGTCCATTCCCTGTAAGAAAAACAGGTAGATGTACGGAAAATTTGCATTAGGTAACCGGTTCTGATGAAGATCTTATTAAGGGACGAAAATGAAAGTTTAGAGTGGATGGCAACAGAAAAATCTTACCTACTGAGATGTGGATTGCAACCGTGCCATGGACCTCTCCAGCCTTCCGGAGATAATTACTGGCTGCAGACCTGTTATAAATCAGCCAATACCACATGAGTTGAAGATAAAGCATAAAGGAAATCTGTGAATGCTTGATGGAACATAATATTCCTACAAAAGGATAGAACCATGGAGGTCGAGCCCAAGCTAAACCAACCCCGAGTTTACAAGGATTGATTGAGAAGATTTTCAACCGATTTTTCTGCATAAAGCCCATCTCAGGGCATGAAAATTTTAGTCTTACCTGTCAAAGGGCTGTGGTTGTCCACCCTCCATGAGTAGAACGTCACCGAGCAATATACAGAGCTGATTTGGCAAAAAAGGAATTCCTGCATAGCCTACCGCACAAGCTATCCTTCCCCAGTTCGGATCTCTACCATAAACCGCAGCCTGGTGGCAACAATTGGAAGTTAGTTGCTTACCCAGAATCATAATGTAATAAAATGAGGGAAGCTTGTTAATCATAGTGCTGCCTTGACAAGGGAGGAAGATGCCACTGCACGAGCAATTTTTGCAGCTTCAGCCTCCGTATTAGCACCATTCACATTGACCTGGATATCAACTTAGCCAAATTTGTATGAGCATAATAGAATACTTCATTAATTGACTTCCAATTGAATATGAGACCTTTCATACTTTTGCAGGATTTAGCAGTCCTACTCTAAGAAAAAATTCAATGTGTGGCTTAGTTATGTTAAAGGGAGATGCAGACCTCAATTAGGCAAGTTGCTCCTTCACCATCCCATGCTATTGATTTAGCAAGACCTTTCATAACCTAGGAGGTGAACAGTAATAATCAGAAGATGCAAATATCTACAAGACCAAAACTGTAGAGAATACAAATTCTCTGAAAAGAAAACAGCATCACCCCATCCAAGCAAGTCTGGAGTTGTCTTCCCTCATCACTGTCCAAAGAAGATATCCTAGTTGATCCTGATAGACCACTAGCCAGAGCAATGACAGCATCATTTGTACTGGTATCACCATCTACCTGAAAAGTGGCACCTCTGTCATATGAAATCTGACACATCAATCAGAAGTAGAACAATATATGAACTAATAGCATACAGTGATCTGGTTAAAACTCCTGTCGACAGAAATTTTCACCATCTTTCTCCACACATCACTTGAAACAGCAGCATCAGTTGTTACCACCTAGAGTAACATCATCAGTATTAAATTGACATACACAAATGCAACAAAATTCTAGAAAAGGAAATATATGAGGGGACATACACCAAGCATGGTAGCCATATTGGGGTGAATCATTCCAGAGCCCTTAGCCATTCCTCCAATTCTTATCTTGGACCCTCCAACCTGGAAAAGTATTTTGTTACAATTGGTATAAAGATCCAGTACTAACATCAACACTGGAAAGGTTTACGAGTTGAGTTATTGTAATAAAAAAGATTGACCTAAAATTTATGGAGATGTTTTTTCACAAGTACTGCTAATAGTGATTTATCATAAAAAATATTTCATAAATAAATAGAAGTTCTCCGTAGAAGTAACAAAGTCCAGCTCCAGAGGAGTGACAAGGTTATGCATACATCTCAATGTAATTGCTTCTATACACAAAACACACTTCATCATCCGGTTACTTACCTTAGTCTCAATAGCGACACTCTTACTCACAAGATCGGTTGTCGTAATAGCAACTGCAGCAGACTCTGCCCTGTAAATGTATGTTGAAATTCAGATCCAAAAATAGCCCTCAAAGCCACATATAATGAGGAAACATATGAAATGTAATTGATCCTTTGGAAAAATACCCTTCCGCTGAAGATGATAAAGAATTTATTAGACGAGAAAGTGACTTAAGCAGTGCATCCTGACACACAAAAAAAGGTACTGGATAGGGTCATATCAACATGAATATACCATGGTCAAGACATCTAAATGCAAAGACAATATATAAACAACAATATTAATCCTCGAGATATGCTTATTCAAAAGACAAATATGCAACAAAATTGAAAATCATAAATCTACACCTTCTTGATTCTTTGACCGATCACACCTGTGGATTCAACCAGAACTTCCTCAGGCTTAACTTGAAGCAGCTGCAGCAGAAATGATTGTGCACTAAGCATATTTACCAAATAGTTTCCAAATCATGACTTCCTGCTTTTCTAAAAAGACTGTTTCTGGTATTTACTTTCAGAGAAGGCAGTGCTCACATTAGAAAGGTTGAGGACACATTCAATAACATCCTGGTAGCCTGCATCCCCCTACACATTAATAAAATGGCATTTAGAATAACATCCAAACCTCATGTTAGAGTCGGATATGGAGTAGTACATGGTTGGATTGATGTAAGTTATTGATTGAAATGATTTCATACAGTACACTGGAGTATTTAGATCCAAATTAGGAAAAAAAAGGAAGGACTTACAGTTGCTGCATTGGCTTGCCCAGCATTTATTAACACAGCACGTGCCTGAAAGTTAATATGAAAACCCGACCACAAGATCAACACTAAAGCAAAAAAAAGGTTACAGGACAAGAACAGCTACACAGTTCTTTTTCCAAAGAAGATGTCAATCAAGCATTGATTACAATTGGAACATGTTGACACAGGAGTATAGATACTTTTAGATATGGTGATATCTTATGCTTCCTCAACAAACCAAAAGCTTATAAAAGCTAATCCAGCAGACTAGCATATCTATTTACCAGATTAAAATTCCAATCAGCTAGAAAGTCTGAAACACTTGAAAGTTATGGGACTGATATGTTTGCCCTGACTTAACCGGTCAAATCAGAACTACGGATCAGAATCTTACCGTTTCTGTCATCTCCAAGGTTTTCCTGCAGTACTCAACAGGTGCAGCAGCAACTATGTTTGTGGTGAAGGACCCTTAAAAAAAACAGCATTTTCAAACAAGAAAACTTCTACAAGCATGGTAAGGATTATAGGAAATACAAGGCAAACCTGCAGATATGGCATCTACGTCACATACAACAAGTGCGAGATCAGGTTTATCGCCTTTGGCCCGTAAACCACCATACATCCCCGCAGCTCTGAAGCCATCTGCAGCTGTAACGCCTCCAGGGATCTATACAAAAAAAAAAAAAAAAGCTACTTTATGCCACATGAAAATGCACAAGCGGAAATTGCAACAAAAATATTTTCCTCTTCTGGGGAAACAAATTAACAAGCACCCTTAAGTTCCAAAGCAACAAATTTCAACAATCATAAGGAGTCATTTCAATAAAGGTAAATGAACCAAAAAAAGCTACTTTATGCCACATGAAAATGCACAAGCGGAAATTGCAACAAAAATATTTTTCTCTTCTGGGGAAACAAATTAACAAGCACCCTTAAGTTCCAAAGCAACAAATTTCAACAATCATAAGGAGTCATTTCAATAAAGGTAAATGAACCAAATCAAGACAGAGCTCGATCAAAGGAAAACGCTTTACCTGTTTCCACGGTCCCTCCGGAAGAAGAATAGGGGCAGCCGAAACATAGCGCGACGCATCCGTCAAGCTTGAGGCAACATGGAGCCTGAAGCACTTCGGCGATAACTGAAGAGGGGAAATTGAAAATGCTTCCTATGTGATTCCCAGATAACATGCAGAGAGAGATAGAGATCAGGTGAAGGAAAGCGCGGACCTTGGAGGAGCTGAGGCCTGGGAGCTTGACACTGGGCGTTAGCCGACAGTGATGATAAACCGCCGCGTTCATATTTCCGCGTCAAGGACGTTGTATCTGGCGCCGGTACGAGGTTACTGTCAAATGATAGGCCGACAAGTGTTGACCTCTGAAGAATAATTATAAAAGGAAAAAAAAGGCAAAACAGGGCAGCAGATGATGGAAGGAAGAGAAGAAGCCGGCGGAAGGGGGCGGGGGAGAACTGAAGAGGAGGAAGGAGTGTTTTAGATAGTGTTTTTTTGGGAAAAAAAAAGGCTAAAATTTCAAATAAGAGCCTATATTTTTTAAAATTATTTAATTTTAATATAAATATTTTATTAATAATTTAAAGATTTTTTTTTAAAACCTAAAAAATAAAAAATTCAAATAAGAGACATTTTCTGGGGTAGGTGAGGTTTGATGGGAAGAAAACCTGCAAATACAAAGTTTTTGACAGGTAAATATGAACCCTTTCTTGGTGGCCACGCGTCGCTGCTATGCTTTTATCAGTGGCGGTCGGAGTCAGAGCCACCACCGCCAGGCGCCAGCAACATATTTGGGATCGACTTTGTCAACTCGTCCATGGATAGATCAGCCCATTATGGTAATTAATGGCTGCCCGTGCTCGGTCCCTTCATCTAATATTCATTATAAAAAAGGAGCTAAGGCCTCTCCTGCTATGGAGGTAAACCAGACAGCACTCTCTCCTGCAAATGTCTGCCTTCCAAATGACTCAGGGTAAGGGTAGAGGCAGTGCAACCCTGGCGGTCACCATGCTCACACTAATCTACCTCCTCGCTCTGACCGAGCCAGCCGAGGGTGCCATCTACACGGTCGGGGACTCTTCGGGCTGGACCTTCCGGGTATCCGGTTGGCCCAAGGGGAAGAGCTTCAAGGCCGACGATGTTCTGGGTGAGTATATCAGCCACCACCACGAGTCCACATAGTAATGCCTATGTTTCACACCTTTGTATAATGAGAAAACCTAGGTCAGCTGGTTCATTTCAAATGTGCAGTATTCAACTACAGCCCAGGAGCTCACAATGTTGTGGCGGTGAACCGAGCAGGCTACCTGAGCTGCAGAGCTCCGGGGGGGTCCAAGGTGTACAGCTCAGGGAAAGATAGAGTGAAGCTGGTGAAGGGGCAGAACTACTTCATCTGCAGCTTTCCTGGCCACTGTGAGGGAGGGATGAAGATTGCTATCAATGCAGCATAGAGATGACTGATGATAGATCATGCTTGCCACCATAAGAGTGTGATTACCTTTGGGGCTTCTGCTGTCTAACCTTATATAAAATAAAGCAGAATGGTGCTTGCTGCCTTTGCTGGTATACCTTCATTTCTGTAATCTATTACACTCAATCTGGGAAGATCCATCTGAAAACTTTGTCCTGCATCAAGCCGAAGAGCCGAACCTGTAGGACATACCTGGACTGGGAGAGCAATTTTCTTTAGAACAAACATAGAGAAACTATATAAGGCATTCATCTTATCAGAGAAACCTTTCCTTGCTGAATGGCTACAATCAGATTCCAAACTGATCCTAGAAATTCAACTCCTTGACACCATAGCTCCTTTATTCATCGTCAACCAATAAAGCTCATGATGCTGAAGTTCAAGAAAGTAAAAAGTGAAGTGAAGTGAGCTAAGGGTGGCAATTTATTGAGATTCTAGTCGTAGTTCCTCAAAAAAACAAAAACTTGTTCTCATGCTTGATGAGGCACTTTGTCTAGCTACCTGATGTAGAACACAACCACAATCTGAAAAATTTTCCATCCAACTGCACTCTTCACCGTGATTTCACCGCAACAGCATTTCTCAAGTTTGAGTACCGTGCCTCAAGCTCAAACCAAGAATCTAAACTTACTAGCTGATTGAATTCCTCAAATGTAGCCATTTTCTTAAGGTCTTCATCGTCTCGGGTGGTTCCCTTCTTCTTCAGAGTTATGAGGATGTCAAGCAAAGCTCGTGCAGAGGCGTAAAGGGCTGTCAATGGGTGCACGATCAAATGAAAGCCCATTGCTTTTAGCTCCTCGGGAGTATGCAAGGGTGTGACTCCACCTTCAATCATGTTGCAGACCCTGTAGCCTTTTGTCTTGTGGCCTATCTCCTTCAGCTCATCATCATCCCTTGGTGCCTCCACAAAGCAGGCATCAGCCCCAGCCTGCAACAGGGTAAAGACATAGGGTAAGAATAAACAGCTAGCAATTTACAGGCTAGCTACTCAAGTTAGAGGAGTTGCCGCTAATTTCACAACATGGCTATATAATAAATTCATTTTCAGAGTTCCTGCAAGAAAAATCAAGTTTCACCTATATAAATAATTCTAAGAAAAATTAGTGGCAAAAGATAATTCTCCCTATCTAAATCTAAATTTGATGAACGCGTCCCTGTTTTCCGCTCTTTTTAAATTTCAAGCTGGATTTGAGGTAGGGGTAGTTTCCACCTAGATTGTTAGTCTCAGATTATATTCAATGCTGAGATGGCTTTGTTTCAGTAAGTTCAAACTCATAGTAAGCTTGAGAACCTCATAAACAAGAGAGACCAAACAAATCCCCGAGTTTCAGGTTCGCAGAGCTAGCCAACATCAACTGACCAGGCTCGCTTGCAATCTAAGAGAATTCAATACTAACAATGAAAATTTTTACTATTCAACTTGTTTATAACTTGGAGTACGGAATAATCAGAAAATTTCCATGTGACCTAATGATAGAAACAGATAAAAAATATAAGTAAATGCGAGAAGCAAATTTGACAGACAAATTTAAAAACTAAAAGGGCTTCAAAATAATCATCCATAGATCATGAAGTCAATCTAGCCCATGGTACCTCCATGTAAAGATTAACCCTTGCAATTGCATCAGACAGACCCGTCTTTGCTGATGTGGCACGTGCATCAGTCCTGGCTACTAGGAAGAAGTCAGAGTCCCCAATGGCATCCCTTGCAGATGCTATCTTTGCAGCATGCTCCTCGGCAGGAATGACCTATAAACATTAGGAGAACAGGCATTTCCAAATTGGCAATGGGATCCTAGAATAACTATGCATTGGTTCTCACAGTTTATAAATAACTATTCTCACTTCACTATGAAAAACAATAAAAATAAGGGGAAAATAGGTAGCATTTGCATAAACATCACAGGGCATCTTAACATATAGTTGCTTGTAAGGTGAAACAAGCATGTCTTTATTTATCTGTTTCAATTTGATAAAACAAAGCACAGCTTAACTCCTCTTCTTCTGTATTATATAAAAAGGGAATGGTATATAGCTGAATCAAGACATGCAAATGAATACCTGTTTCCCCCGCATGTGCCCTGATCAATGAGAAAAGGAGGAATGATACTCACAGGTTATGTATCTTGATATAGATTAAAAATAAGCAGAATACTATATGCCAGTAACAGCATGGATCAATACTCACCACACTTTTTTGGCCATGCTTGATCCTAGAAAAAGAAAACAATTATATGAATACTAGAAAAATAATGTCAGAATTTGCACAAGACATATGCAGAACCCAAATTCTAATGCTAGATCCTCCTTTTTTTCTGATCTTAAAAGTTCATTTTCTAAACACAAAGGAGACAAAAAATTCCTTCATTTCTGGTTTCTACAGAACATTTTTTTGGTATTTTGCAGGAAAAAAAAGGTATCATGTAAAGTCCAGACAGGCAAAGGATTGAATGAAACACCTCCAGAAAACAACCAGCAGCTCCTGCAGCAATCAAGTCCTTTATAGTTCTTTGCACATTGAGAGCATTGCCGCCGCCAGTATCTGGAAGAATGCGGAACATTTGAAGTGACGAACTACAGATTATCCAGTACATATTTATTAGGCTACGCTAAAATAAGAAGGCCAATAGGCTTGACAAGCCCATTTCACCGAGAAACATGCCAAAGAGATCCTCATATTCGTTTATTCCACAATCAAATCCTTTTCCTCAGGACACAGGAGCTCGAAGATTAACAAATACAAATTACGGAGTAAATAAGTATGGATAACATTGCAAAAAGGTTCAGAATTTTTGTTATACTGAATTTCAAGCCAGTAGTAATGCGCTCACCAGCATCAGCTATTACAGGGATCAACGGTGCGGCTGCGCAAACAGACCTCGCCGCTGCCGCCATTTCTGGTGGCCTGAAGCAAGAAAGTTGGAAAGACAATTTTGGTGAAATGCAGGATTGTATGTCTAGAACATGCAATGTGCAGTAACAACAAGAAGTAAAAGGGAGTAGCGCACGTGAGTAAGCCGAAGTCGGGCTTCCCGAGCAGGGAAGCTGAGAGTGCGTATCCGGAGATGAAGCCGGCGCTGAATCCAGCCTTCTGGACGATTGCAGCGGATAGGGCGTCGTAGCAGCCAGGCATCAGCACTATCCCCTCCTCCTCGATCAACCGCTGGATCCGAGTGGTGTGCTGCATCCTCACCGTCATGCTGGACGATCTCCGAGAGCTGCTCAAACGTAATGGCGATCCATTCCGGTAACGGATCCCTCCGGACGGGGCAGCTCCGATAGCCGTTATCAGCGACATTTCCGATCCGGCGTGGTGTATGAGAAAAGCAAAGGGATTACAGCTCGAGAAGACAGAGGAGAGTGATGAGGTCAGCTTAGTAGAAAGACGATCAAGTCAGAGTCTGTATTGCTAGTATTCCGTTTTGGCCCGTATCTTCTTTTTATTTCAAAACGATCCTCAAAGTTTAGCATTTTGTCACCCTTGAACTTTCATTTTTTCTAGTTTTATATATAATATATAAAGTCAAGTTATAAAATTTAATGGAAATCCTATATTAATGCAATAAAAAATAATTTAAATCAAAGGTAATCGCTAATATATACTTTTTTAATATTAAATCAATTTATAAAGTTTATTTAATATATAATCACGCATGCCAATAAAATAAATAATTTTCACACATTAATTTAATGGAAATTCTATATTAATGAAATAATATATATATATATATTTAAATCAGATTATGCTTTATATCTTGTAAATAAATATAAATTATTTAGGTAGAACATGAATGAGTTTTATATCATATCGTAGAACATGTTTATGGGCGCCAATTAGCCAGCTTTGTGCTCAAGGAGGTGGCCATGGTGCCGTTGTTCTCCAGAGCCACCGGCCAGAGCTCCTCCTCCACCTTCCATGGAAGCGCGAGGGACTTCAGTGGTCGTAGTAGTATCCAAGCTCTTGCTGTGGCTCCCTTCTCCTACCTTCTCAAACTTCTCAGCCTTGATAATCTCCTCCTCAAAGTGAACATCGTCGTCAACCGTAAGGACGATCGCTTCTTTCCCGTTGGGTCCTTCGACGATCTCCTCCTCAACCTTCCGGTGCTCGTCGAAGTGGATGATCTCGGCTTCTTTTAAGGTCTTCTTACGCCTCGTGAGGCAGAAGAATAGGGCCGCCGCGAGGAAGGCGAAGAAGAGGAGGCCTCCACACGAGACGAACACGATGACTATCACCGTGTGGTGGTGGTGGCTTGGAGCTGGTGGCGGCGGTGGGTAGACTTGTGGGGGTGGAGTCGCTGGATGGAGCGGCGGTGGAAGGACATGAGGCGATGGTGGCGGCAGAGTGGCTGGCGGCGGTGGTTGGAAATATGGGAAGTTGAAGGTGATGGCCGGAGATGACATGCTTTGTTCTTCTGTGGCTTTCTCTCCTTCAATCTTTTTCTCATTTGATGGGAAGAATAAGAGAGGGTTACGTGGCTATTTATACTATTAGTGTCACATTTTATTCATATTTTTCTTTTTATAAATTAATTGGGTTAGAATCTATACTCTACCCATAAAATATCGAATTAACAACCATTTTTTATTTTATTCAATTTTTTATTATATTCTCGACATTAAATACACTTTAACGTTCAATTTTAAACTAATTATAAATAACCGTATATAATTCATATATTATTTTTCCGAAATTGAACTTGGACTCAAATTTGCTATTAGTTGTATTTACAATATCGGTCAACTATTATAAAATGATTCTAAGTATTAAACGAATTTATTTTGATTATTAGATAAGTGATATTATATTTTCTTTTTATTTACAGGTGACTTGTCTTGCCAGTCATTCCAATTTCCAAGGAAGATGTAATATTGGAAAATATTGAGAGGGCTTTCAACAAGAACATGCTTGGCCTTCACTGCACACAAAGGCACCATTGGCTTGCACTCTAAAGCCTACCCCAATTGCCAATTTGATTTTCCTTTACATTGCCCTAGAAAGTGAAAGTTGGGTTATGAATGATCATTTATTTCTTTCCATACTATCGATTTGATATGCTATCAAGAATTACTATCACTTTTGTACTAAAAAAACCCTAATTATTGGAGAGAATAAGTATTAGCATTACATCTTATTTAATAATATTTGATATGACATGAATCAAGTTCATAACATTAGGTTGGTCAAATTGGGATAATCCAAACATGAACAGATAAGAAGTTGGTCAACTAGAGAGACCTGTTCCCTGGAGTTCTAGTTTCACTTTCCTTCTTGCTCACTGACTGAATCAAGCCCGCTTGCTTATCTTTGTTTTAGAGTTGACCAATTCAGCTATTGGCCCATTTTGACATCAGTCTTGGATGAGTCAAGAGCATTAATGCACTCTGAAAAGGATGAAGTTCAACCCCAGCCAGATGTGATTTCTTATTTGATACAAATCATTCAACTACAACACAAAGAATACCTACTAACAATGGGTTTCCCCTCACTCTCAGTCTAGCGTCAACAGTTGAGTTGAGTTGAGCCCAGTTCAGTGCAAGGGGCATGGGCATTTTCTTCCTCCAGCATATGATCTGATCAGATCAGAGATCGAAGAAGTCCTCCGGAATGCCCATGTGAGTTTGACCAGGAAAAGTCAAATGGGGTGAAATAGAGGTCTGCCCTAAGTTCACATCACTGAAATCCACATCTCTGCATTCAAATTCCGGGGTGAAGCTGTGAAACATGTCGGCCGAAACTGGGTCATAAGATGGCAGACTGGGGAATATGTTGTCGGCGGCAGGACCGCCCGTCTCGCCATCCGTTGGCGGTCTTCTGCCGGCGAAATCCTCACCGCAGTGATCGGGAGGTTCGACCGGGGGGCACAATATCTTGCCGGATTCCTTGGCCTGCTGCTTCCCCGTGAGGCGCTGGACCAGCATCATGAACTCTTCGGGCTTCGCGTGGATTATCTTCGGGGACTGGGTGTAGATGATGATCGGCGGACGCGGCTTCTGGATGGCGCACGAGTCTCTGGACACCCGGAGACATTCCGGACGTGACCCTTTGAGCTCTTTCGTCGGTCGATATTCCGACGAATCCATGGACTGAGTGAGTGATGAGGGTAGGGCTAGAAAGACACTTGCAGGAAAAGCAAAGCTCGAGAGCTTTTGGGAGCAGGCAACAAAAGGAAGGGAGGCGGTGTATATATAAAGAACAGGTCAGCCGAGTAGTGTAATGGGAAGAATTCAATGGAATTGGCACGGTTTAATAATTACTAATATGCGCAAGATTGGCGCGTTTCGTCTGATAATGACTCAAGGTTTGAAGGCTTCTTGAAGATGGGATGACAGGGTCAAACTAAGTCCCCAGTTCATTCATTACTTGGTAAAACTAGAGGACATGTTTTGAAGGATAAATCTATTTGCCCTAAATTATGTGACTCCTCAGCACGACATCTTCTTGCTCATAGAACATTTACTACATAAAAGTGGGAGGCTAGGGCTAGGGCTAGGGCTAGGTCTAGGGCTTCTATTTTGGGATGCTATGCTTCTTCTTATGCTTATTTGGAATAAAACCCAGTTCTTGAAGTGAGTCTACGCTGCCCATCATCACCTAATACCCCCAACACACATGTTTGACTCTTTCCCATAGATCAAAAAGGAAGACCATGTTCTTCCTCATGTCAAAGATTCATCCCCAACCAAAGAACAAGTCCCTTTTATTATGCATTGAATTTATGATTGCCATTTGGGCCGACCACTTGTTTAGGTACAACTTTTTTGAAAGTTTTGTTGCTCATATCAATATCAATGGATAAATGTCATTGTGGGCTTCTACCAACCAAAAGAAGGGAAATTGTGGTATGGTGGGCTTCCATTAGCCATCTGCTCAGCTCCCTGTCATGCCTCCTTGGCCTTCAGCTTCCACACCTCACAGAGAAGGGATACCCCATTGACCAAACCTACCATGGCTATGGAGATGAGGGCTACGTCTGCAACCCTGTCTCTCCGATCTCCCAGCAATGAACTTCTTCATTCTTATTCAGATTTCAACTCCCTTTTCTCCCAGTTGACATCGTCTCTACTGTTATCCTCTTCTCCCGGACCTGCCGCCTTCTTTCTTCCCCAACCCAATTTCTCCTCCACCACTGTCTTCCTCAAACCCCAGAAATGGCTCGAGCCCTCGCCAAGAAGCCCCCCTCGAGCTCAGTCCCTTGTAAAGAATCTCTCCGTCGTCGAGCGGGCCGTCATCGGAGCCGCCGGCGGCGGAATCGCCGGCGCTTTCACCTACGTATGCCTCCACCCGCTCGGTGAGAACCTAAACCTAATTCTCTCTCTTTCTCTCTGCATTCGTAGCATTCGCAATTTGAGATGCTGTTGACGATTTCAGACACTGTCAAGACCAAGCTACAGACGAGAGGGGCCTCCCAGATTTACAGCAACACCCTCGATGCCATTGTCAAGACGTTTCAGAAGGACGGCATTCTAGGGTTCTATAGCGGGATCTCGGCGGTCATCGTAGGCTCTACGGCTTCGTCAGCGATCTACTTTGGGACCTGCGAGTTCGGAAAATCGATCCTTTCCAAGCTCGGGAACTACCCTCCTGTGCTCATCCCTCCCACTGCTGGTGCAATGGGCAATATAGTCTCCTCGGCCGTGATGGTGCCCAAGGAATTGATCACTCAGAGAATGCAAGCAGGTGCAAAGGGGAGGTCTTGGGAGGTTCTGCTTCGAATCCTTGAGAAAGATGGGATTTTGGGGCTTTATGCAGGCTATTCTGCTACTTTGCTAAGGAATCTCCCTGCCGGGGTGCTGAGCTACTCATCCTTTGAGTACCTCAAGGCTGCTGTCTTGGCCAGGACAAAACAGGCGAACTTGGAGCCGATTCAGAGCGTCTGCTGTGGCGCCCTTGCAGGGGCGATCTCAGCCTCCCTCACCACTCCCCTGGATGTTGTCAAGACCAGGCTCATGACTCAGATTCATGGAGAGGCTGCTAACAAGGTTGCTGCCGTTATGTATACTGGGGTGAGGGCAACGGTGAGGCAGATACTCAAGGAGGAAGGGCTCATCGGATTTACACGGGGGATGGGCCCAAGGGTTGTCCACAGTGCATGTTTCTCAGCATTAGGCTACTTTGCATTCGAGACTGCAAGGCTCTCCATCTTGCATCAGTACCTCAAGAGGAAGCATGAGCCCTGCAGCGTGGATGTAGATGCTGCCTCAAATTAACTCGAATTTGCTTCCATGGAGTGCTTACTAGGCTGTTATATTACAATAATTTCAGAGAGTTTGTTTCTTGCTGAAAGTAAGGAAATTTTTTGGTTAGAAAGTGTAAGTTCTGGTCAAACCTGGTGCTATATATTGTATCATCAGATCAGATTCATGTCACTGTTTCTCAAATTTTTCATTGTAAGAGCATTCATAAGAGCTTCTTATGAGCATTTTGAAGGATTGAGCATTCATATGGCAGAGGTGGCCTTGGGTAAGACTGCTTGAGCACCACCATTTTAGAGTAATTAAAGGTGATAGATAATTGATCATTTTATCAAATGATTATCATTAGTACACACAGAAATTGCTGACTTTTTGGACATGATCAACATAACCTCCAATAGTTCTTAAAATTAAAAGCATAAACCTTAGTATTTATAAAACACACTTCACACTTTAATCCTAAATATTTGCAAAAAAGTAAGTACGAGGATGTGTGGTTGGCTGCATGCTGCTCAATGTTTGAACAAAGATTAGAAGTTTAGTTTTGCTCCATATAAAAACCCTCCAGGGAGTCCGTCCCTATTGTCGCCGTATGCTGCATCATCCCTTCTGTGCTCTCTGTTTCCCTCTGATTCTCGCCGGATTTCCTGGAGGAACGGGACTTGGAGTTACATGCCCTTCTCTCCGCTTTTAATTCTCCAAAGATAAGTCGCTATGCTCTTACTGATTCGGTGGCATCTTGGGCTTTAGCGATTTGTTTTTTGGGGGAATTACAGCCATTTCCTTTGGGTTTCTGCAACTGGGTGTATCTTGGAGTTTGGGATTGTCTCCTTGGTCTCTGGAACTAGGAGCTTGATTTTGACAAAATTATGGAGGTTCTGCATTTGGTGATTGGTTGATGTTGTTAACTTGTGGGAGATAACAGGATCTGGGGTTTGTTGAAAAGATGCAAGGAAATTCTCGTTGTTATTTGCGGTAGAGAAAGGGTCTGAAATGATCTGTATCTTTTGAGGACAATGAACTGCGAGTGGCTTGTTTAAGTGGGTGTTCTCTAGATTGGGAGATGGAAGGGAACATGCTTTGAAGGGAGGCATGATTCCGGGTAGCCCTTCCTTTGGGGATATTGATTTACAGAGATGGCTGCAAATCCAACACCAAGGCCCGGCTCCCTTTGAGGGCTTCCCTCCCACTATGAGTACCTTGCAGAGCTGTGACCAGAGGATTTCGCGGCGGGATTTCAACAAGAGGGATGGGTGCAAGAGCTCTGTGAGCGATGAAGATAATAGGAGCTTAACTGAAGATGGGGTCGACAATTCTAATGACATGAACAGATGGAAGAATGGGTCTCCGTGGCAGAGGGTGAAATGGACCGACAAGATGGTGAAGTTGTTGATCACCGCTGTCTCTTACATGGGCGAAGACTCGGCCTCGGATTGCAGAAGTGGTGGAAGGAGAAAGCTGGGGCTCTTTCAGAAGAAGGGAAAGTGGAAATCGGTCTCGAAAGTACTAGCTGAGAGAGGCTATCATGTGTCACCACAGCAGTGTGAGGATAAGTTCAACGACCTTAACAAGAGGTATAAGAAGCTTAATGATATGTTGGGTCGTGGAACTTCATGTCAGGTTGTGGAGAATCCTGCTTTACTGGATGTTATTGATTATCTTATGGAAAAGGAGAAGGATAATGTTAGGAAGATCTTGAGTTCGAAGCAATTGTTCTATGAAGAGATGTGCTCCTACCATAATGGGAACCGCCTACACCTTCCCCCTGACCCAGAACTTCAGCGATCCCTGCAATTGGCTTTGAGAAGTAGGGACGATAATGAGAGTAATGATGCCAGGGTAAACGGCCATGATGACTTGGATGATGATGATAAGCATGATTTTGAAAATTATGACCAAGATGATTATGAGGAAATGGCTCAAGGACCTGCAAAGAGGATGAAACAGACCTTGACCAATGAAGAAGTTAATCAAGACACCTCTCTCCACAATCCCCACGAATGCAACAAGGGTTCCCATTCACTTCCGCAGCCTGATATGAACCAGAGGGCCTCGTGTGGTGCAAGAGCAGCTTGGTTACAGAAACCAATGATGGAATCTCAATTGATTCAGTTGGAGGAGCAGAAGCTGCATATTGAGATGGAGATGTTGGAGTTGGAGAAGCAGAAATTCAAGTGGGAGAGATTCTGTAGAAAAAAGGACCGTGAGCTGGAAAAGATGAGGGTGGAAAATGAGAGGATGAAGCTCAAGAATGAGCAGCTGGCTTTGGAGTTGAAGAGGAAGGAGATGGGCTTTGGAGTAGAAAATAAGACTCGGTTAATCTTAACTGAAGATGTCTGGCATTGGAAAAATGTGAAGGGGTTTGATTGTGGGAAAACCTATGGCTATTTTTTGGAATATGGTAGAGGAAGCTTAGGTTTTGGTGAATATTAATGTCAGTTTTTCTTCTGATATCCCGTGTCACTGGTCTATCTGCTAGAATGAAACTCTTATTTTGCTCCCATAGGAGATGATTTAGCCAGCCACTTCTTTGTCATATGCATGATGAGTTTTCCTTTGCTTTTCTTATGGCATTTTTTGGATTTTATGAAAAGACACTTAGATTATCATTTGCACAACACTTGCTGATATGGATAGTAAATATTTGATTTGAGTCTAGAATGACAGTGATTTTATTTTCCAATTTAGGGGTATGGTGTTTGCTCCACCAAAGCACTTTCCTCATAATGGTTCAGAACAACCAGATAAGAATTCTGGATCCTTGTTTGTTCTTTGATGCCTGTGTCAGCTCTTCTTATTGATTGAAGATTCACTTGGACACACATAGGCTATTGGTTGAGCATCATCTCTTCTCCTTTCTGAATGAGTGGTCTTGTAGATACTCACAAGGAGCCAGCTCCTGCACTGGAGGATCTTTAAGAGGTATTCATCACTTGTTTGCTCTGGACCTCTGTACTTCTCACTCTTTCTTACTCCTTCATTCATAACTCCATTCAATTATTTAACTGACATATAAGTGACGGGTTCCATTCAATCACTTGCAGGAGATCAAGAGAATTTTCACTAAATTACATTACTTCTTGTTAATTCTCTACACATGATCACTAAAAAAGAAAATAAAACAATAGAAGAACCTGAACTAAGTTAGAGAATAAACATATGCATACACTAATGAAAGTTTCTACTCATCTATCTACCTATGTCAGCAGCACCAACCTCTTGAATCACTGGAGATTGCAAGTACTTTCAACCCTGCAAAGCTGCTTGTGGAGAATTAAATTCCTTTATCTTCTCTACATGGGGAGGAAGATGATGGAGAAGAAATCATGACAAGCAGTCTGCAGATGGAGTGTCAAGGAGGAATTAGGCTGCTGGTGATAAAGCAGGGGAGGGGTGTTGAGGTTGACAGAGTCTTGAGAAGTGAGCACAACTTTCATCTTCATCAGAAGTGCCAATCAAAAGCTGCACTTCATACTCTCTCCCATACATCACCTCTCCATATCATGGAGGCTTGAATGAACTCCAAGTGATCTCATCTGTCTGAGCCCCCCCACTTTCCATAGATGGAGGTGGAGGAGGGAGAAGAGGAGCAAGGAAGAAGAAGATGATGATGATGAGAAGTAGGTATGCCTCTCCCTCCCTCCTTCCCTCTCCATGCCTTTCTCTCTCTCTGAATTCTAATTAGCAACTTAATATCTATAAAAAAACAACTTTGGGTCTTGATTAGCAGTATTGAAAATGACTATAGTAGGTAGGGATAAGTGGCCATTTAAAAACAAACCCACTACATAGATGAATGCAGTGATCCCATTTCCAGAAACCAATATCTTATTGATGCCCGTTTTGATGATTTAGAAAAACCTGGAGGATCATCTAGGAGACAAAGAAAAGGTCAGCTTAAAGCTGGAGGAAGGGCCTTCAAATGGTGAAGCTTGGTCAGTGGATTCCCTTGGCATGCACCGACCCTCTTTTGGTTGCTTGTTGAACAGCTCACTGCGCAGAGCTCACAAAGGCAAAGCAAATAATTCCGTCAGACTTTGGAAGTAAACTCCAAATGCAAAAGTACATCATGACTCTCCTCCCCACAGTAGAAAATGTGAGATGGTGATGTGGCATCCGATCAGCCCCACTTCATGATTGTGCTTCTACTGTTCTGAAAATGCTCATTGATTACAACCATGCTGGCACAGCAGACGAAAAGAGAAAAAAAAAAAGCATGATGGTATTGAGCATGATGCTCTAAACACAGTACTTACATAAGTTTCAAAGCACCCACGAGGACTACTGGGGCCGTTGAAAGCTAGGCTGCATCCACCATCTTGGGACTGCAGAACTAGATTGGCAGTTGGCTGGGGTCTCATGCTGATACTTGACGTTGGCCCGGACTGGCTCATTGTCGAAGCCAACACTCTGCTTTGTGTATCAAGCCCTGCAATATGACCTTGGTTGGTTCCATGACTTGGGTCCATACATGTGTTGTTGCTCCATGCTCTTCCATGTACCATGATGCTGTAAAAAATGGGTAGACTGTCCATGATGAGGGGCAGATTTTGCTGAACTACTCTATATGTAATAGATTAACTTCAACAATCCGAATATTAAATGGACATGGATGCTAGTGTGCAACATGCAATCTCATATAGATAATGAAAAGACATGCAGTAGTTCAGCATCAAGGAGGACGAGCAAGTTTAAATTGCAATATTAAAAAGAAAATTGAACTCATTTTGAAGAGAGAGAAAGTTCATGTTCAATGAATCTGTGCATGGAGATTGCTCATGTTGTACGTTTTTCTTTCCTTTTCAGAGCTCAAGCTGTGCCTTTAGCAAATTGAAAGACTGAGTGAGTGGCAGATGCATAAATCAAGGAAAACAATTCCATATAAAAACACTCAAATTGGAGCAGCTGAAACCCTAAAAAGTCCTAAACATGGAAGACTAGAATCAGTCCATCTAATGGAATATTTAATGCATAGTGATTATACATGCATTCATTATACAACCATGAGTTGTCTATAGAGGGAGGAAGGGAAAGGAAAAGTGATAATCTACCAAAAATGGATATATTTCCATCACTTCACCACACAGCGAGCTTCTCCCCCACTTTTCTTTCCATTACAGGAATTGCAATTGGATGGATGTGTGATTGAGGGCGGGCCCATTTCGGCCCGTGTGTCACTTCAAATGATGATATAATTGTCCTCATGTCATGTCGGATCTCAATAATCATCTTGTCCCAATGACAAGACCATGGCTCTGTCTCCACATATAGTGTCTGAAATCCATCAATCAGAAGAACAGTTAAAACTGAAGAATTCGAGAAAAAGGGTGTCCGATTATGTCAAAATTTTGTGTTAAAATTGTTCTTTCAATAGACATACTCTTATTCTACATATGTGATGTGGCAATCTGATGTCGGGCATGAATATGATGCAGTTAGTGGCCCTGTCAATCGATAAGAATAAGAATAAGAACGCGGGCTTCTGCCATTTAAATGATGGATCTGACACCTTCAGCCATGTGTACGTGTCTGCTTTGGGCTTGTGAGCCTCGTACTGTATTCTCTTGCTTGAGAAGTCTCTTTCACAATCTCCAATGGAGCATAGGCTACAAAATTAGCGGATCCAGTACAGGTGGACCAGCTAACCCAGCGGTCCAATCCCGGCCTTTCTAAGTGGAAATGGTGGCTGGATACGGTCCTTTGGCACCCCTAAAGCCAATCCAATGATAGAACCACGGGCGCGGCGCCCAAAAGTTGACAAGTTCCGGCGGAGGGGTAGAATCGTCAAATGACAAGAACGGATCAGCATGCTGGTCCCCTTCCTTCTCCTCTAGAAAAAGTACCCTAGCTACGCGGTCATCATGACTTCTCGCGTACCCTCCAAGACTCAGTCAATCAGAGTGCGGCAAGCTCCTCCGACCTCTTCTCTTTTGCAATACCGGATGACCCATTCCAAACCACCTCCATAAGAAGCCTCTCAACCCCAGTAGGTTTTCGACACAAGACCTTCAATCTTATCTCTCTCTCTTCAACTGTCAGCTTCTCTCTCCAACAAGTTCCCTCTGCTGCAGTCTACAGACCTCAGTGGCTCAAGTCAAGGTCTGATAATTTGAGTGGGGTTTTCCGTATGAGGATGCGGGCAGCTGATTTTCATGGCCTGTACATCGGCCGCTCTATCCTCGGCCTAGGGCGAGACCATACGATAGAGCGTCTGTCCTCCCAGGTGGCCACCGCCGTCGAGCTGGAGCTCGAGGACTTCCAGCGCCACGTCACCAACCAGTTCCTCGACCTCTCCTTGGTTATGCAGGACGACCTCCTCTCCATGCCTTGGATCAGCCGCCTCCTCGACGCATTCATCTGCTGCCAGAAGGAGTTCAACGCCATCCTCTTCAAAAACCAAACCCTCGTTTCGCGACCGCCGATGGACCGCCTCATTGCCGACTTCAACGAGCGGGCCGTAAAAGCCCTCGACGTGTGCAACGCCATCCGCGACGGGATCGAGCAGATCAGGCAATGGCAGAACCTCCTGGAGATAGTCAAGTGCGCGGTGGAGGGCCAGCGGTACAGCTTCGGCGAACCCCAGCTCCGGCGTGCGAAGAAGGCCCTCGTGGATCTAGCCATAGCAATGCTCGACGATAAGGACTCCAGCTCTACCGTATCCCACCGGAACCGTTCTTTCGGAAGCAACAACGCCAACTCATCAAGGGACAGCCATCGACCATCCGGCCACTACAGGTCGCTGTCGTGGAGTGTCTCGAGGACATGGTCGGCCGCTAAGCAGATACAAGCGATAGGGAATAATCTAAACGCCCCTAAGGGAGCTGAAATAGTGGCCACAGGGGGCCTGTCGGTGGCGGTCTTCACTATGTCTTCGATCCTCTTGTTCGTGATGTGGACGCTGGTGGCGGCGATCCCGTGCCAGGACCGTGGCCTGCAGGCGCACTTCTATATCCCGAGGCAGTTCGCATGGGCCGCTCCGGTGATGTCCCTCCATGACCGGATCGTGGAGGAGTCGAAGAAGAGGGAGAGGAAGAACTCGTGTGGATTACTTAAAGAGATCTACAAGATCGAGAGGTGCATGAGGATGATGAATGAGGTGGTGGATTCGGTGCAGCTTCCATTGATGGAGGACGATGAAGGGAAGGTGAGGATGAGAGTTGAAGAGGTGGTTAGCTTTCTGGAGGAGATGAAGCAGGGGCTTGGCCCCCTCGAGAGGAAAGTTCGAGAAGTCTTTCATCGGATTGTTCGGAGTCGGACGGAGGGCTTGGACTGCTCTCATTATCGGGAAAATTAATACCCGACTCGAATTGGGTCGGGTCGGGATATTAGTTTTGCTTTGACTGCTCAGTCATCACGACTTCATCCGTGACTTCATTGCACCGTAGTACTTAAACATAATATTGATATACTTTATATTTTAAATTTTAAATTTACACTAAATAATGGTTTATAAGCTGGTTATTATTTTTACTATGGGAATAATTTACTCAAATTTAATATTTTTCTTAAATAATGGTATAAATGACGGGCAAAATTTTTAATCGATTGCGATCAAACTATTTCTAATACTATTTAAGAATTTATTATAAATTGATTATTTTTTTTATAATATTCTCAAGTGAAAATTACGTGTACTGGTAACACCATTGGATCACGACATTTCACGTGTTACTAAACCTAATAATGCATGATATCTGATCAAATTTTATATGGGAAAACAATTGATCCTCCGATTGTTAAGAGAAAAATGATTGGATTTAGATTGGATTTAGGGGAGAAGGATATCTAGTGTCGGCAATAACCGGGGTTGGATATTTGAGGTGCAGAATATGGCTATCATCATTGCCGACATCTCCAAAAGCTTCAATCAGAACCAACTTCTATTCCCAACTGCCTTTCCACGCACATTGAATATCTAAAATAAATCTGCCATTGCCAACTGCTCCTCTCCCTCTCAATCCATTCACTAATATAAAAAAAAAACACTCCATTTCCAGACCCACAAGAAGATATCTTAGTATGTAAGCTGATGTATAAGTTTGATTAGGGTAAAAACCCTAAATCTGATTCTACTGCCATTTTCTAGCAGACAAAACAAAGACTACCCTAAGTGATGACACTGGAGGCATATTGGGCAATTAGATCCAAATCCAAGTGGAACTTTGAATTACACCCACCACCAAAATATTAGTCCCCAAGTTAAAAGGCATACATGATCTGGTATATATATCATTCAATCATTTATTGAGGCCATTGGCTTACCTAACTTAGATGCTTTCTCAATAGGGAACTTCCATATTATAGAGGGCAAAGCTTGTGGACCATTTTTTTCCATGAACATTAATGTCTACTAATCTGATATGATTTGAGTTGGTAATTCTTGATTATGCATATGACACATTAACTTAAAAAAAAGATTGGCATCATGTGGATGACAAACACCTATAAATTGCCATGTCCATGCTAAGGTGCTTGCACACTAATAGAACAAGCGAGTAGTCCCTCTTGTGTTTCCTGCTTGCCTTTACCCTTCAGGTCCTATACCAAACTACTGTGCTCTCACCATCACCACCACCACCCTCAACGATGGCTGAGGAGCACCACCGCCACCACCTCTTCCACCACAAGAAGGAGGACGAGCCGCGTCTTGAGGAGGCCATCTACTCCGAGACCACAGCCTATGGTGGCCCTGGTGGTGGCTATGTCGAGACCAACGAGGTGCTGGCTGCCTCGCGGCCTGAGCATGACTATCAGAAGGAGGAGAAGCACCACAAGCACCTCGAGCACGTCAGCGAATTCGGCGCCGCTGCTGCCGGCGCTTATGCTCTGGTATGTTGGACGACACCTTGACTGTCTACGGGACCTTTTTTAATCGTATAAAGAAACAGTTTTGTTTCATGCAATTGATGTATACAAACAGTATGAGAAGCACGAGGCAAAGAAGGACCCGGAGCATGCCCACCGGCACAAAATCGAGGAGGAGATCGCGGCAGCAGCCGCCGTGGGGGCGGGCGGCTTCGCCTTCCACGAGAAGCACGAGAAGAAGGAGGCAGAGGAGGAGGAGGAAGAGGCCCACGGCAAGAAGCACCACCACCTCTTCTGATCTCAATGATAACCCACGAGCAACACCATCCCATAAAACATGTTATTATGGTACCCCAATAATTTATGGTTTTCATTATCATGTGTAATACGGTCGGAAAGCAACTGCACTGCTACCTAAATAAATTTGCTGTGTGAGGGAGGTGTGGTGTGGGACAGTGAGCTCCTCTTCCGAGTAGGGCTTATATCTGTGTGTGTGAATGAATATTGGGATAATATCACAAGTTGTAATGAGAGAAAGTACCATCAAACCCAAAAAGGCTTCTTGTTCTTGATTTATCCACACCAGAAAAACACACTTGTTGGCTTGAAGAACTAGCAAGACTTGCAAAAAAGGGTAAATCTTGATCTGATAGTCTATCATCCCTTCCTTAAGGGAAAGCATAAGGCTGGTGAGATCTTGAGAAAACTATCATAGTTTTATTGTAATTTAGTAGAAACATTAGCGAGCACAAGACGAGACGGAGAGAGCACGCTAAGGGCTCGGCGATCCTTCCAATGGATCCGCGACCTTGGCCTTCGGCGTGACTGGCAAGGGCTTTGGCCCGAGCTCGGACCCATCGCAGTACTCCTCCAGGACATTGGTCTCCTCCGTGGTGTAGCCAAGGGAGCTGAGGAGGTCCGGCCAGCAGTCGTGCTCGATGGCACGTATGGCCGCACAGCACTTGGGACCCAGGTAGGTCTCTCCATTGATAAAAAACAATATGACCTCGCCGGTGCAGGACTGGATCTGGAACAGCGACTCCCAGCAGCTCGGTGGCTCTTGATCATCTATGAGCCTCAGACGGGCGGCGAGGTCGAGCCTCGGTCCCATTAAGGTCCGAGTCGCTTGAGCACCGGAGAGGAGGGCTAGGAGGAAGACGGCGGCTGAACCGAGCTTGATAGCGGCCATGGTAACCATTCTTGATCTTCGAAAACACGTTGGGATGCAGCGGTGAAGATTATAAGAAGATGATGCTGTGCATTATATAGGCGTAGGAGCTAAGAGAATACAATTATTATTGGGATTAATGACGCTGGCCAGTGAAAAGCCGCCCTTTATTATTGTAGAAGTTCTTAAGACAAATGGTAATTGTCAGTGATTAACGTTAATGACCTATTTAAGTGTAATTTATCTTTTTTTAAATATTTTTTTATATATCATAAATAGTTATAATAAATTTTATTTTATCGAAATTAATAAAATTGGATTTATGATATTTTCAATAATCCGATGATATTAGAGGGGGATTCGTTGTTTGGGTTCCCTTTTCTCAATCATTTAAATTTATGTGGGTTTGGGCTTATGGTGACTGGCCCTGATCAGGCCCAGGCCCACTCGGGTAGCTCAATATCCCTAGAGGCAGGGCAGGGTATAAATTCGACGTTTGAGCTATTTTCTTCACTCTTTTTCACTGACGGCAAGCAGCAGCGGCGCCTAGGGCCGAGGTTCCCTCTCTTTCTCTCTATCCTACATGCCATAATCTATCTCCTTCTCTGTTAGAGCTTGTTTGCTGAAATCACATTATCTGTGGAGGTTCAGTGAAGTTCTTGTTGTGGCTATTCTCGATGTGCCATCGATTTGATCTTTTTTCCGGATTGGTTTTAGCTTATAGGCGTTCGGATTCAAAGTTCTTCTGCCATTTGTCCTATTGATCGTTGATCGCTTAATGCTGTGAATTTTATGCGTGATAAAATTGGAACGCTTTAGGATCTATGGCTTTCATACTACGTCTTACCTTACGAATCGTCCTTACTATCTTAAGCTTTTTATTAGATGGTTGATGAGCACGTTTATGGCAAGTTAATATTGCTTATGATATTATCTTTTCTCTAATTTATTTGACTGTATTTGTATTTGCTAGTGTGAAGAAGGAGAGGCATGTCTCACAGGAAGTTTGAGCATCCCAGGCATGGGTCCCTTGGATTCCTTCCAAGGAAGAGGGCTGCCCGCCATAGGGGGAAAGGTGTCGACTTGTTTTAGTTATTTCAAATATTTAATTTGCCATTTTATTCACGTTTTGTCAAATAATCTAAGCATTATGTTTTATCTTCTTGGACATCTCCAGTGAAGGCTTTCCCCAAGGATGACCCTACCAAGCCCTGCAAGCTTACTGCTTTCTTGGGATATAAGGCTGGTATGACTCACATAGTCAGGGAGGTTGAAAAGCCTGGGTCAAGTAAGCTAATCTTCTCTCTCAGCACTAATATATATCTATTGACTTTCCATGCCCCTAAAAAGAACTGGTTTGGGTTCCACCTCAAAAAAAAATATAGTTAGTTCCTACTATTGATCGTTGCCATTCTGCTATTTTTGAGCCTATACTAATTGCAAACAACCTGGAACAGCTTTTTTTCCTATTTCCCAGAAGTTACTCCTCATTGTGCTAAATAGGCCCTCCAAAAAATCTTCTATATATTGGAAATTTGTATTTTAAGATTCAGTTTTCTATCTTTGAGATAATAAGAACTATTAATATCAGTACCAAAATAACTGTAGTAGTGTGTTAATTACTAATGAATTTGAAATATCATGTGCTATCTATGTATAGTGAAACCTCAACACTTTCATAGTGTCTTGTTACACTTCAAATGCACTTCTTTTCTAGGTTCGGTGGCCAATTAGCCAATCACATAACAAGTCTAAATGACTTTTTTATCTGTGATTGGTCAGTAGTTCCACCAAAATAAACTCTTATGGGGCCTTGTCTGGTGAAATTTTGCATGTTCACCTTGAGACCCACTATTACATATTTATCAGTGATATTTTATGCTTGTGGAAAAATTTTAATATTTTTGTTAGTTATGGTTTACATTATACAACTCCTTTGTGACTTACCTGTTAAGATCCTGATTAATTTATATTTCTTTGCAGAGCTTCACAAGAAGGAAACTTGTGAGGCTGTTACAATTATTGAGACACCTCCAATGGTTGTGGTTGGGGTTGTTGGGTATGTTAAGACCCCCAAGGGTCTCCGCTCACTGAACACTGTTTGGGCACAGCACCTGAGCGAGGAAGTGAGGCGCAGATTCTACAAAAATTGGTGCAAATCCAAGAAGAAGGCTTTCACCAAGTACTCAAAGAAGTTTGAGACTGATGAGGGGAAAAAGAGCATCCAGTCTCAGCTTGAGAAGATGAAAAAATATGCTACTGTGATCAGGGTTCTCGCCCACACCCAAGTATGCATCCTTTTGAATTGTCTTTCTGATATAAGTTTCTCTTTACTACATAAACTTAATCTACTGAATTCAAACTGATATTCTATTTCTTTATCTATTGCAGATTAGAAAGATGAAGGGATTGAAGCAGAAGAAGGCTCACCTGATGGAAATCCAAGTAAACGGTGGAACCATTGCCCAGAAAGTGGATTTTGCCTATGGTTTCTTTGAGAAGCAAGTCCCTATTGATGCTGTTTTCCAGAAGGATGAGATGATTGACATCATTGGTGTGACCAAGGGTAAGGGATACGAGGGTGTTGTGACCCGATGGGGAGTCACCCGTCTTCCCCGTAAGACCCACAGAGGTCTGAGGAAGGTTGCCTGTATTGGTGCATGGCACCCTGCTAGGGTCTCCTTCACAGTTGCTAGGGCTGGTCAAAATGGTTATCATCACAGGACTGAAATGAACAAGAAGGTCTACAAGATTGGAAAGAGTGGGCAGGAGTCTCACACTGCTCTCACTGAGTTTGACAGGTGAGAATATTTTCTCTTACTAAATTAACGGAATTTAATGAATATCTTTTCTCTTCATAAAAATTGAACTTTTCTTGTTACCCTTGTGGTTGAATCAGGACGGAGAAGGATATCACACCAATGGGCGGTTTCCCCCACTATGGTGTGGTGAAGGACGACTATCTCCTTATCAAGGGGTGCTGTGTAGGCCCAAAGAAGAGGGTCGTCACCCTCCGCCAGTCCCTCCTCAAGCAGACATCTAGGCTGGCCCTTGAAGAGATCAAGCTCAAGTTTATCGATACCTCCTCCAAGTTCGGCCATGGTCGTTTCCAGACAACCCAGGAGAAGCAGAAGTTCTATGGTCGCCTCAAGGCCTAAGTAGCATTCTATAATTGAATTTGGTGTCCTTTGCATAAGGTATTGTTTGAATTTCTGTTTGGATATTCTGATGTTTCCATGTGTCCTTGAAGTTTTACTTAATTTTAGACAATTGGTAAACTTAATTTTGTTCTCCAATTAAACAAGCCTCTCTTCTCATGGTAAGACTATGCATTTGATATTATTTACTTCATGAATTTTTCAAAATTGATAAATCTATTTTAAATTATTATAATTTAATAATATAATAATTATATTGTATTGGATTTATTGTTATGGTGGGATATTGGCAATGGTTCCATAGTCCGACTAGGGCTAGACCATGGATTTAGTTAGTTTGACTTTATGCCAACATGATTTGAGCTGACCTGCCTAGATTGGATTGGGCACCACACTGCCACAAGGATTCATTCTCTTGGCATCATGTGAAAAGGAAGCTATAAAAATAGAGGGTCAATTCATCAACCCATTAAAAAAGTCCCATGGGAAAATGTTGCGTGCCTAAATGTACTTCCAATAACAACTCTAATTCAATTGGAATAATCTTTCTAAAAATGTCTCTTACCCCTTTCCATTATAATATATATAATATTAATGATACCAATTGGAATATTTTTAGTCATGTAATATACTAATAACCTGTAAGTATCAAACCTAGGTAGACATACCAAAAATAAGGACACCCTCCTCCAATCAATGGGTGGATTATGAAATGCAATAACTCCCAAGTCACCCTCACTATAATTTTTTTAATGTAGATATTAGATGGTTGGATGTGTATACTTATGGAACCGTGGAGAAGAGAAGGTGCATTAAATGGCATATGGCAAGTTAAGTTGGAGCCATGGATATGTACTTTTATGAATGGAACCTTGTCCCATGAATTAGCAATTAGAGGAGTATGAAAATCAACTTTAATTTCCTTGCCAATAACTTACTTTGGAGAGTGGAATCTTTTCATTGTGTGCATTCATATTACTTGGCATGTCTTCCCTTTAAAGTCAACCATCCCCAAAGTCTTTGAGGCCGATTTAGTCAACCTTATGCCTTAAATGTATATGACTAAAATTCATTACAAATTATTTTTATTTTATATATTTTAAATTTAAATATTATTTAAGAGAAAAAATATGTTTAATTGCAATATTTTTGGAAACCTATAAAGACAACAAAAGGAAAAGAAGAATGAAAACTCTTACTTTGACAAAGTGAGAAGCCTTGCTTTGGCTATAAAACTATCTAAGGCTTCACCACATACATCCCCTCCATCCAATATTTTCCAAAGGGAGTTAGAGCCACAGAAACAATGGCGTTCTCAGCAGCTTCTGCTTCTTCTTCCTTCACTTCCTTTTTTCTGGTGTCCTACCTTCTTTTGCTTGCCCCCATTCATTTCCAGGTTTCAAGAGCTCATTATGGTAGCGATGGTGAAGATTCGGGCGGAGTCGCAGCTTCGGTTCCTCTAGTAAACGGGCTCTCATGGACCTTCTACAAGCACAGCTGCCCCAAGGCTGAGTTCATTGTGCGCAAGTACCTAAGGAAGATCTTCGAGCAAGATATCGGCCAGGCCGCAGGGCTGCTCCGCCTCCACTTCCACGACTGCTTTGTCCAGGTAATTAATGAGAATGATCAACTCCAGTACTCTCAAGTTTGAAAAGTGTATTTTTTTTAATCATCAAAAAGTGTTTGATTGAACTCTCAAGTTTTGATCTTGTCATCTTCCAATGAGTATATTTGATTCTATAATTTCCATATGGCCATTTGTTGCAGGGCTGTGATGGATCCGTGCTGCTTGATGGCTCGGCCAGCGGCCCGGGCGAGAAGGACGCTCCGCCCAACCTCAGCCTCCGTGGTCGGGCCTTTGAGATCATCAACGAGCTCCGTGATCAGCTTGAGAACAAGTGCGGCCGAGTGGTTTCTTGCTCAGACATCGCAGCCATGGCAGCTCGTGACTCCGTCTACTTGGTATAATAGCAACTCTCGTTCGGTCCCAGGACTGGGTTTAGTTCTCAGTTGTTCAATGCTTGATGATGATGATGATGATGATGAGGTTCCGTCATCGATTTGCAGTCCGGCGGGCCCGACTACTCCGTTCCGCTTGGCCGCCGGGACGGGCTGGCGTTCGCCACGATGGACGTCACCCTGGCCAACCTGCCTTCTCCGAACAGCAGCGCGACTACCATCCTCAGCTCCCTGGCCACGAAAGGCTTCACTGCCACCGACGTGGTGGCCCTCTCGGGCGGCCACACGATCGGGATCGGTCACTGCGCTTCCTTCGACGACCGCCTCTACCCGACCCAGGACCCGGTCATGGAACCGTCCTTCGCCGGCAGACTCAGGCTCACCTGCCCCACCCCCAACGTCACCAACACGACGGTTCTTGACGTCCGGTCGCCCAACACGTTCGACAACAAGTACTACGTCAACCTTGTGAGCAGGCAGGGGCTGTTCACCTCCGACCAGGACCTCTACACCTACGCCGGGACAAAGGGGATCGTGGCCGGATTCGCGGAGAATCAGAGCCTCTTCTTCAAGAAGTTCATAGAAGCCATGACAAAGATGGGGCAGCTCAGCGTGCTGACAGGAAAACATGGGGAGATTCGGGCCAACTGCTCCGTCAGGAATTCCGACAATTTGACACTGCTGTCTGTAATCGAAGAGGACATGGAAACTGCGGCGGAGCTGAAGTGATTGCCGCTTATTATACATACCTGCTGCTTTGTCTAGGACTTGATCTGCTAGCATTCAATAAACGCAGGCTGGTTTATATGCTTCATAGACTACATCCTGCTGAGAATTACAAGTGTTGTGTGAGCTCTCGCCTCCTTCCTTTGGTTCATTATTGGCAATATCTGGATTTTCCCCCATTGGTGAAGTGTAGTTGATCATCAGTGGATGCCAGGCCCGACCTTGGTAAGGATGTTTTATCCAATTGCTGAGTTTCATCTGCTGGTACCAAGAGAATGATTGCCACCCAAATTTCTTACCCTTGTGATGAGGCCAAGTAGAGCAGTCAATCAATCTAAGATCAACTACACTTCACAGGGAAAGCGTAGGACCGGTAGGTAGATCACATGATGTATTATATGAAGGTTTCCTGCATGCCGTGCGGGGAAAGTCAAACTGCAAAATTATGATTAAGCCATGTACTATATATTCAAGCATCACCGCCAGAGTCAACAACAGACATGAAAGGATCGACAGACAAGACCAAAACTGTATGTTGAATGTCCATGAACATGTGATCATCAGTTCAGGTAGCAAAAAATGGTGCATAGATAAACGATGAGATTTGCCCTTGCCTGGGATTCCTCTTGTGGATGGCTTGTCCTCCCTCCGTTGATCAATTTAAGGGCAGGCCGTGTAGCTTTGATAAGCAGTTCTACTGGCTTTCTCTACAATATTGCGACTGCGAAGAGATTCGGGTTTTCTCCCCATTTTTTGGCTGCTGCCAGCCAACTACATGATGGAACACGAACAACTCCTTTCATTTCCACTATCCAACTCATCATCTGATCCACCTCTTTCACTGCAGTCACATGATAATCTTTTGGTGGATGAAAATAGACAAGGAGAATAAAGATTGAGGAAGAAGGAAGACTTGTATATCTAAAAGAAAAATGAAAGTAGAAATGTCAGGAGGAAAAAAATAGAGAGATTATCAGGTCAGGTATATAAAAGGAAAAAAACTGTACCACAGCATATCTAAACACAAAGACCATAAAAAGAACAAGGAGAACTACATGACCACGATGTTGGCATTCAATAATCCATCCCATGGGTTGTAATATCAAATAGAGCCCTAACATTTTGGAAAAATCTCAAATAAGGCCCTTGCCGTTTTTTTTTTGGCTCAAATAAGACCCCAACCTTTGCATAATAGCCCAAATACAGTCATAACCTAAAAAAATCCTAAAACACAACTAAACAAGCAAAAAAATTAAAGAGAAAACTGTGTTAGAGAAAGATAACTTCTGACTAAGAAAGCCAAAAAGAGATGTCTATAACCTATCCGAAATGACATTTTCCTTGGTCGCTAAAAATTTACTGCCACTTCCTTTGAAGTGGAAGCTTATGTATTAAACTATTGACCGCACCAACGAAAGAAGAATTGATGACCAAGTATATCATGAAGCCTTCCATACTTTGAGAAAGAAGCAGCACTGGAACTAACTAGGTAACACATTTAAGGACAAAAATGGTGCTGATATAAACCTTCTTACTGAATTCTCTAAGGAATATACTCTATTGGGCTCAATACAAAATAATCAGACCATTAAAGATGATATATGGACATGTATATATATAGTTTATTTTTCCAAAAAAATAGAAATATACAGTTCCAATACCTGGATTCAAACTCACGGATCTCCACAAGCTCTTTTCCACAAGCATCTGTCCATTGAACTCTTCTTCTTTCTCCATCATGTTCTCCAGCAATGATGACACCATCATTCACCATCCGGCTTTCATTTTTATGCTCAATAAGAACTGGATTACTCTTAGAGTGCGTCTTCAAGCTGCTCTTGAGATTGACCTTTCCTACAATAACCTTATCTTCAACATCTGTAACATGGTCGTGGCCTTTATCTAAATCTAGAGGATCAGGCAATCTCTCCTGCTGCTGTGCTGGACCAACTTTAAGGACAGAAGGTGTGTCAAGTCCTGCGGAAACGTGACCAAAGCAGATAAAGGAGGCACAGCCACGGGAAAGGTGATTCTTCTTTGAAGCCAGCTGGAGGTCAGTTTCAGATCCTTGGTCCACCAACTGGTTCTGATTGCACGGAGACACTCTCATGGATTTCTCTTCGCTCTTCTGGCCCAAGATGAGGAGGCTGAAGCCCCTGCTATACCCAGTCGCCGAAGAAGAGAAGAAGCCTCCTCCTTCCACTGTCAATAACATCAGTCCTTCTCATTGGTAAAACATCTAGTACCCTCTATACAAATGCCTTGTCCAGCAATTTTTAAAATTCACATGCCCTTCATCTACCAATATCAGAATGTCAGATAGATAAATTAAATTAGAGAGTAATCAGCTAAGGCAGCAGAACCATCAACATTCAAAAATTCAACAGCAGTGAGGATCACCGATCATGTGAAGCAAAGGGAGTAAATTTAAAGGAAGGAAAATATGGAAACATCAAAGGTAATGATGGAAAAAGAAGGTTCATAAAAGGAAAAGTAAATCGGTTCCCAAACGGAATTATCTGTTCCCCTTTTCTCAGGAATTGATACTATATATCAAATAAAATCAGTAGTCAATGTTAGAAAGGTGAGCAGATTAAATTATATAAAAGCAAAATCAGTCAGTGCATGCCCTTCTCTGACCTACCAGCATTTTCTTTATAGATAGTATTGTCACAAATTTCCCCTGTTTTATACTCCAAGAAAGAATTATCAAGGAACCTCCAACTGAGACCAAGATTGTAAATCATCAAACAACTTGCTGAGAACTACTAAATAGAGTTAAACGTCTAACATGGGATCTGCAAGGCAGAAAAGACTCTCATGAAGACAACGAATAGGCAACCTTAGAATAGAGATTACAGCCAATATAAGAGGAAGATGACACAGCACTTCTGATTTGTTTAATAGTAAACAAAGCATCTCATGTATGAAGAACCAAGAAACTCTAAAACTAGTCATCCATATTTCAAAGATCTCCACATATGCATACAGAATAACCTTCGGAAGGATTTAAAGATGGTTTAATAACTACTATAATAAGGAACATGTAAAGAAGAATCCAGTGTCCTACAATTCTATATGATATATAGAGCTAAATTGCACAAATAATCCTAGCCATTATGCAGAAAGATATCCGTCGCAAATCTATCAAGCTAAAACAGTGCAAGAAATCTGACATTCCGCACTGATTTAATCCAGGTAACGATGGCTATCGGAAGCATGTCGGATCCTGGAAAGTAAATGCCGTTCACTGATATCTAGCCAACAACCACGGAATATGAAGATCAAGCAGCCAACGGCATCTAAACTTGAAAAGCTCTTTGAGCTTGACAAAAGCCTCTAGCTGTCGTCTCTTGTCCACAATCTCTCTCTCACACGCACTTTCTTTTTTTTCACTTATCAACGACCAAAGGAAGATCGGATCAAGCAAGAGGAGTAAAACAAACTGCGCGTGCAACTTGAACATACTCGGAAAAAGAGATCGCGGCGGACAGAGAAAACTCCGGCTGCAGAACGGGGAAGAGCTGACCAAATCGGCGGCGCTGTGGACAGCTCGATAAATCGCCGTGGAATTGAGGAAAAGGAAAATGGAAGTGAAAATGACTCATGACAGGTCAGAAGTATTTCTTTTTATCAATCAATAAATAGATTTTTTTATAAAATAATAATTACAAATTAAAATGCCTCTGTATTTTCTCTCTACAAATAAAATATTAATTAATTTAAAATTGATTAACTACATAAATGTAAATGAGAAAAATATATTTATGAAAATTTAATTAAAAATCGATTTAAAATTGGATATTCATCTAAATTTAAAGACTTTTTTATAATTATTTTTTGTTATAATATAATTGAAAACATGCTTCTATGTGCATCATATACAAGTTAAGCTAAAAGGCCCCTTTTACTCTATCATGCCTATCCAACCATGAATATTATAATTAAGAAAAATGTGTAATTATGTTCACATATATTATTTTAATCCTTAAAACCAATTTTTTTTGTGATTGAACGATAATTATGTATTTCAAATACTATTATTTGGGAAATTGATGGTATTTAATTTTTTTTCAATACCTATATAACTATTGATTTAATAATTAAACCTACATCACTAATGAAAATTTTGAAGTGTATTATTTTATTTTCTTTTAATTCTGGATATCGAAATTAGGAAAAATAGTTATAAATATTATAGGTTTACTTAAATATAAAAAGAAAAATATTTTATTAATTTAAATATAAATAATATTGATAAATTAAAAAGAGGTTTTCTAAGATATTGAAAATATTGATATAAGATATTATTAAATAATATATAATATATAAGTAGACATAATTATAATGGATTATGCAAAAAATATATTATATTTGATAAAATGAATAAATACTATTAATATATGAAAATACTTTATATCAAACTTAAAAAAATGAATAAGGATTATGCCTAGTTATTTTGTTAACCTTTTGATTATTTTGTAATTTGATTATAATAAGAAAATAATATATATATATATATATATTCTCTCCTACAATCTCCTTCATTTTCACAATAATTACAATTATCAAGCCATTAAAAATATTTTCATATATATCCATTTTCACTCAAATTTTGACAATTATTTTCTCATAATTTTAAACTCTCTAATAGTTAAGTGTAATATTATATTTTTATTTTTATCAAAATTAGAAAAATGTTGTTATAATCATCACATACTCGCTTAAACATATATAAATATGAATAAAAATTATTAATTAAAAATATAAAATATTCACAAAAGAAATAGTAATTTTAAAAGTGAAAATATATCTTCAACTAAATTGCACAATTTATAGATAAATTTGATTGCACGGCTAATATTTTATTAATAATCAATTCAATAAATTATATATTTTTTGGTTTATTTATAAAATTAAAATTAAAATTATTTATTTAAAGATTATATTAAATATAATAATTAATTAAAATATTAATATAACACTATATTATAATATATACATATTTATGTCATCTTAAATGAAAGAATCATTTGGTCATAGTAAAGGGGAATGTAGGGATTTCATGATATAAATGAAAGAATAAAATTAGAGAATTACATGTGAGAGGGGGCGAAGAAAAGTCTTCTTTCCTTTGAAATGACAGACCCACATAATTGCAATTGTCTCTGGTCTTCATATGGCATGGAGGAATGCTTGACTTACTTTTATGTTGTGAAGATTCACTAAATTACTTGCAGAAAAGGGTTTAATTAGAATATCCAGTCATGTCAACAGGTGACCCTTGGGCATTGTAATTGGTTACTCGGTGCTTCTGATCACTCATGATGTCCTACTAATGGAACAAGACAATCTGATCAAGACCTAACTAACTAGATGGATAACAGATGATGGGTCATGGGCATGCATCAAGAGGAAAAAAAAGTAATGGCAGGTGGCAATGGAGAAGGTTGCTGGTAGGTGGCATGTACATTCATTTATTCATCCGGAAATGAGGAAAAAAAAGTAATGACAAGTCTCCATGTGGAACCAAAGCTTAGGTGGTCCACTCCCATTTTCCATGAAATTGCACGACATCCATTTCCCCACTTGAGCTGTAATTTTATTCAAACTAAGGAGGTTCTATGACTATGAAGGAGCAATCTTTGGAGTATAATTGGAGAGATTTGTGGGGAGTTGAAAAGGTTAATCACTATTTCAACAAAAAGAGAAAATACTAAATTAACGAAAATTTTAAAAGATAAAACCGTACTTTTTTCTAGTATTAATTCCTGAATTAATTGAAATGTAATGTATTTCTTATGTTGTGACAATTAAAAAATAAATGAATTTGTAACAGAGGATGAATATTAGGAGACTATAGATCACAAATTAATGAGGCCCATGCCGAAATCCCGCCATACACGGGAATTCTAAATCGGGAAGAAGCTGAAGAATTGGCGACTTTTACTTCCCAGCTCACTGCTCTCTCCCGGTATTTGTCTTCCATCCCAACTTATTCAAAGCCTTCAATTCCACAGACGATCGCTCTTCCCTCCTTGGATATTCCGTCAGTGCGGATCTAGGTCTTCTATGAAGGTACATTGTACGTTACAAGCTTGCTTAATTAATATATCCCGATTACCAGTTGATATTCATATCTTTTTTTGGCTTCAACGTACTATATAATTTGGTTGGTTGATCCTAGTCTTAGGTTTCTGGATCCTTTGGTCATCCTGATGTTGCTCATACCATTCGTTGCTGGACTTGATGCATTTGTTAAATCCTAACTTCTATTCAATAAGTCGCTCGGCTGCTACCTCAGCTGTGACATCCATTGATTTCATTAGGACGAATTGCCTCAATCTCAGGAAACTTGCAGCGATCCGATCTAATTTAGAAATTTTGAGTATCCACTTATATGTTTTGTTTAAGTAAATGCTTAAGAGAATGGATTTGCATTATGCTGAGGTTATTTGTGCAGTGTCATGCCTCATTATAACTCTGCTCTGTAAATTTTTATAGAGCGTCTCAGTGAGTTTGTATGTGTTTAGTCCATAGGAGAAAAACAGGATTCTTCCTCCAAATTTTTTGTATTTTGTCCTCGATTAATAGGAATCTTAGTTTTTGCCGCTGATCATTTTTTACATTACCTATTATTTCAGCCTTGACAATCTATGCATAAGAATCATGGTTGTATGCCAATATAAGTCTGCTCTGTAAATCTTTGTTTTCAATATTTAAGACTTCATAGTAGTCTAATGTTAGTCCAAGCAGGATTCTTTGACTGGCTATGGATAAACTTTCAACTCATGGGTCTTGGGTTTCATGCCTACCATATTTTTACCAATCGTCAACTTCTGCTTGAAAGAAAATATTGGGATATAAACTGTCAGTACCACTGCTTGTTTGCAATAGTGAGTGGCTGACTGTTGATTTGAAAAATTGCCAGTTGGTATTTCAGCACAAACATTCCATATCGAACTGCTTCAGTGTCATCCTCATGAGTTCTTGTTTGCACATCGTGTCAAGCATTTCTTGGCATTTCAATGGGGGATTTTCTCTACAAATGCTGAAGGATAAATTTTTGTAGAGATTCATTTAGGACATACAGAGATGGCTCCATCTAGCAAGGTCGACAGAAAGGCAACTACAGATGTAGCTGCTTGGATGTTCAATGTTGTCTCGTCTGTAGGAATTATTATTGTCAATAAAGCATTGATGTCTACTTATGGGTTCAGTTTTGGTAAGACGATTCTTTCATATCTCCTGATGAAAATTCTGCCATCTTATATATTTCTGATTCTGAAATAGCTAAATTAGGAGTTCGTCATCTTTGCAAACTTCTCTATCGTTGGAATGAATGTCAGTCTAATGTGGAACTCAGTTGGATTCTACCAGGTAACTGACTCTTTGACTTTAAGTTATTAAATCATCATTTTCTACAGATCTCATTTACCCGACTGCTGATGGTTGGCAGATTGCAAAGTTAAGCATGATCCCCGTGCCCTGTTCTTCAACAATATGTAAGTCCTCCCTGCACTTGTCTTTTATGATATATAGACTACACGTTGTAGTTATGAGTTTTAATTAAATCTGCAAATTGCTCCTCTTCATTTTGAGATCTTCTATTACATGACTGACGTTTTCTTTTCCTTTCAATATATTTCAATATATATATATATTCGCAGTATGTTCATTTCCTTAAACGGAAGTGCTCCCTGAGTTCTTTCAATTTGCTTGGACATACTGCTCCTGCCCAGGCAGCTTCATTGTTGTTGGTTGGCCCATTTCTGGATTATTGGATGACAAACAAAAGAGTGGACGCCTATGACTATAATATTGTCTCGTGGTGAGATCCAGTTTTTACAGCCAGTGATTCAGCAATTATACTTTTTCTTCCCGTGCATATATTTGCAACTTTATTCTGGTTCCATGCTTGCTTCTCTGATTATTGCAAAATTGAATACCAGTAAGCTCAATTAAGGTTAATCAAGCTGAGAAATGAGGAACATGAATAAATAAATGCTTGTATTATCTGTTGATTTTACCATGCTTATTATATGACCCCCAGCAACATGCTTCACCATCTAAATGTTTCTCTCCGAGGAATCAATGATGCCCACAATATTTATCTGCATTGAATGGCACCTGTAGGCTGACCTCTCTGGTTTAGTCTAAAGGAGATAGATACATAATGAAAGAGGATCTCCTGGATTTGGTCAAACAATAGAATTTTTGCTGTTTGAACCATGCCTAATAATGATTTCCTTTTTGCAATTGTGGAAATAAACCAATTAATGAAAGACTATGTACCTCATGCACAAAGGAGAGCCAACTCTGAAGATGGTGTGTTCAAGACTGTACTGACTGTTGCACTGGAAGTTATTCTAGGAATGGATCAGAAGCTTTGTTGTTTTCCTGACCTTGTCCAGAGTGAGCTTCTGACTGTTCCATTCCCATGTTAGATTTTGGCAGATGTTCATAGTTCTTTCATGCATTATCGCTGTGGGAACCAACCTGAGTCAGTTCATATGCATAGGCAGATTTACCGCCGTCTTCTTCCAAGTGATCGGTCACATGAAGACAATCCTTGTGCTGATAATGGGCGTCCTCTTCTTCGGGAAGGAAGGCCTCAATCTTCACGTGGTGGTTGGCATGGTTATAGACGTAATTGGAATGATCTGGTTTGGAAATGAGAAAGGAGAGACGAGGTAGCCACTCTCTCCCCTCGACAAGACAACATAAGCACGGCAACGAGCCTAATCTCGACAGTAAATCATAAGATCTCAAGCAACATCGGCTAGAGAAACAGCTCCACAACGGTCAGAAGAAAAATACGACCTTTTTTTATTTTTTTTAGTTTTCTATACAATCTTTAAATTAATTATTACTATCTTGTTTACATGATTTTCGCTCATTTATTTGACTCATGACATGGAGATAAATCTTATTGGATTCTTAATAATCTGTATTTCATGCATAAAGAACTAGCTATATAATGAAACCGGTGCACTAGATAATCGAAAATCATCAACTGCTGTATCCAGTAGACAAAAATCACATAAACCAATACCAATCCAGCAAAAGAGAAAGACTCTAGAAGTGTTCTACGCATCCTTGAAAAAAACAAACTCCAATACGTAACATTTGAAGATCGATTTAGAACATGAAAGAGAGAACCTAGGCTCAACGCTTCTTGGAGACACCAACAGTCTTCCCCCTTCTTCCCGTGGTCTTGGTGTGCTGCCCGCGTACACGGAGGCCCCAGTAATGCCTCAGACCGCGGTGGTTCCTGCACCAACCATTGTATATGATCAGACATCATAGACAAAGCTTGAGATAATCAAAGCTTATCCATCAACCTACATGCTTGGCATTCTAAGTGTCATGTTTCTTTTCGTGGGCTTATCTCACTGGTATCCCTCAAACACAGCTGAAATAGTTCAGTCAATAGTTACCTGATCTTCTTCAACCGCTCCAAGTCATCTCGCAGCTTCATGTCTAGGGCATTGGAGACCACCTGAGAGTACTTACCGTCCTTGTAGTCCTTCTTCCTGTTCAAGAACCAGTCTGGAATCTTGAACTGCCTGGGGTTGGCAACAATAACCATGAGGTTGTCGAGCTCAGCTGCAGACAATTCACCTGCCCTGAAAAGGCAGTGACAACTAATATGTCAAGGCACAAGAATCAGGTAAAAATTCATATGAAAGAGTTCAAAAAACAAAGGATAGTTGAAGATAGCTGTAATCTCGACAGTCCATTTCCATAAATCAATCTTTCTGAAAAGAACATTTTAGCCATAAATGATTTCATCCAAAATTAAGCCAATTGAAAGCTATAATTTTTTAGTGCAATTCAACCGAGATGAAAGTTCAATAAACACAATTCACTCTATACGCAAGACAGTAGAGCAGACACGGAAAGAACAATACCTCTTGTTCATATCGACATCAGCCTTCTTGCAAACGATGTTGGCGAATCGGCGGCCGATACCTTTAATGGATGTCAGAGCAAACATAATCTTCTGTTTGCCATCAACGTTGGTGTTCAGCACACGGAGAATATGCTGGAACTCCTCGCTAGCCACCAAAGACTGCAAATTTCAACAAATTCCATCTCGGTAAGCCAAGCAGGAGCCAAAAGAGTGTAAGAAAGACTCCACAACGAATTTGAAATCGTAATGCTTTACCATTTCTGCTGCGGGAACAGCTCCGACGAGTACAACAGAGGAGGTGAGTAATCGAGGACGCAAAGGGGTAGGCTCGGATGGAAAAGATCGTCAAGATGGTATATATAGTTAGGGTTTTGGGAGCAGTAAATATGTTATTATGACTATTTTGCCCTCCTTTTTGGATACTTCAACCCGAGCCCATGGGCCTTCCGGCCCGCGTCAACTTAACCGAATCTTCCAATGTAGTCCTATAGAAGATATGTGATCGACCGCTCCCCCTCTTCCTTCCCTCATCTCCATGCACACATCGTTCGATGCCGCCATCCCCACCACCGCTAGCGCTGTCGCCGCTGCATCCATTACCAGCTGCATCTCTATCACCATGTCGTAGCAGTAAACCCTCCCATAGATCTTTTCCATCACTGTAAGGACGAAGAAAAAATCTCAGCATTTTGGAAAAACAATAACTTATCACGCAATATATGTATGGTATGTCATGAGTGTCAGAATGGAAAGTGGACCGATCATTCACTTGGGAGATATAGGGCGAACAAGAGGCCGGCGCCGATGGTACAGAAGAAGCCCATGGAGTAGTTGGCGCGAGCGAGGTCATCGGGGCGATCGTGGTTGGATGCGAGGGCCAGGAGTACGGAGCTGAGGGTGAGGAGGACGAGGCAGTTGAGGTTCGAGTAAGTGACCTTGTGCTTGACAATAATGGCGGAGAGGATAAGGTGGAAGACGAGCTGCCAGGTGGAGACGGGGAGGTAGGAGTTCCCCCACGAGAAGAGGAGGTTGTTGAAGCCGATCCAGAGTCCGATGAAGAAATTCGGATCGAGTCGGTGTGGTGCGTATACAAATTCGGGTTTCAAAATTAAAAATTTGGGTTAAATTTAGAAATAATCTCAAAATTTAATTTTTTTAGGTATAATAAAAAACATTTAGCATATTTAACTCAATCACCCGCACGAGGATGCGTGAGGATTTACTCCCTCTCTTCTCTCTAGCATTGTCCCCTTCAGTCGCCTTCGTAGAGAGAGAAGGTTGAGGAGCAGTGGGAGCAAGCTGCCGCTCAATAAGAAAGGGTCCGACCCATCTCCCTAGACAACATGTAGAGATGGATAGGGACCAGTATGATATTGCTGATTAGATAGATTGGCGGTTGATTTATGGTGGAGAGGAACAATCTCATTTGTCGGTTCGCGCCTTTTGAGTGGCACAAGATTCTCATGCATCGCCCGAGGTTTGATTCGCCAATCGCCTTCCCTCCTTTTTCATATCTGGGTCTTCTCCCTTTTCGATTTTTCTTAATCTCTTGATTGCTTTGGTATGCCTTTGTTTTTCTCCTGTTCAGGTCTTCCTCCTTTTGAGAAATCGCCGAATGCCTCCATTTTTCTTTTCTTGGGTGAGCTATACCGAGCGCTGACTGAGCGGTTCTGTTCTACGTATTGTTAGGAGGAGCTCTCTTTCAATGGATTCTCATTCCGAGGGTTAAGTTTCTTCACCTATTACCATCACCGTCTTCTCTTCTATACGGTCGTAAATGCTTGGTTTTTTGTTAGTGAATACGATCGATTCGAGATTTGTCTTCCTAAATGATTGTCACTATTGATGAGTGATCTGGTCGTTTATTATTTGTGATGATTTCTTATCACTGCTCAGGGCTGTAAATCATCCAGGGAAGTCTGTTGAGTTTTCTCTTTTTCCATGATCTTGATTTGAGACTACTGCAGTGCGGTTGTTTTCTCACAGGAATATTGCAGTGTTGTGTTAGGTATTCTTTCTAGCTGGGATCCCATTGTTAATGGCTATAACGAATCCACCCATCTTACAATTTTTACTTTGACTTTTTATGCTTCACTCTTTGATAATATGTGATACTCTGAAGTTCATAATGAATTCTTTAAATTTATTTGAGTACTCTGCCTGCACTTGCTTGTTTTGCCTTTGTTATTTTTCTCCGAGGCAAATGAAGTACCACACTGATAAGGAAACATCATGATATATTATTCATGCTTTCCTGATAATTTTTGTAATTCAGTCAGTAAATTTTTCTAGGAGAAAGTTGCTGTCCATAACTTAAATTTTCCATCCTTAACACCAGGAGACCTGTGCGATCTGTCAAAATGCAGTAATATGAGTTTGGAACAAAAGAGGGGGTTAGTCTATCAAATATCACAGTGGCCCTATGGTGCCCCAGAATTGTTGCAGTCATGGAGTCGACAAGAGATCCTGGAGATTCTCTGCCTTGAAATGGGCAAGGAAAGGAAGTACACTGGTGTCACAAAGCTGAAAATGATTGAGCATCTTCTCAGAATTGTGTCTGAGAAAAAACTGGGAGAATCCAAGGAGACATATGATGATTCTTCACAGAGGCCAGGTCTAACTATGAGTCAAAGGAAAGCAGAAAATCCACCGCCACTGCATGTTCCAACAAGCGGCATGCTGACAGTCAAAGCCGAAAATGCTATAGAGAAGACTATTATTTGCAAGAACACAGCATGCAAAGCAAGCCTGGGTGAGGCGGATAAGTTCTGCAAAAGGTGTTCTTGTTCCATATGTTTCAAGTACGATGATAATAAGGATCCTAGCCTTTGGCTTATTTGCAACTCCGACCTGCCTTTCCAAGGAGATTCATGTGGGATGTCTTTTCATTTGGAGTGTTTCTTGAAGCATGAGAGATCTAGACTTGCCAGAGATGGACTTGATGGGGTCTTCTACTGCGTGTCTTGTGGGAAAGTGAATGACATTCTTGGGTAATTATATGAAACTTCCTTATTAATTGCCATCTTTCTTTTCTTGGATCCGCACTCTCCTTGAATTTTTAGTTCATTGCTGGAACCAGTAAAAAATCTTCCTTAATACCGTATTTGGACTTAGAAAACCGTTTTGCAGTTTTCTGCCTGATTTTGCATGCTGCTTTGTTATGTTTGCTTCTAATCTTTGGACTTTATCTACTAATCGGTATGAAGTTTACTTAATTCTTAATTCATTGGATCGAATCAAATTTACTATATAATTTGATCTCAAATACAGTAGATTCTTAATTCTATTGGATTTGTGAATTTAAACTATCTAGTGTATCCTATCCACCAAACTCTGCCTGGGAGTACATCTTTAAGATTTAATTTTTGTCCCTAAGTATCAATGTGAAACAGAAAATATGTTCGGCTTCCTTCAGAACTGCCTTTGTAGGTGATTGAATGATATGGACTTTTTAGGTGCTGGAGAAAGCAATTACTGATTGCACGTGACACAAGGCGGGAGGATATACTGTGTTATCGTCTAGCCTTGACAAAGAAACTTACCAGTGGGACTGAGAAGTACAACGAGATTAATGGAATAGTAGAAGAAGCAGTGAAGAAGCTCGAGGCAGAGGTGGGTCCATTGTCTGACATGCCTGTGAAATTGGGTAGAGGAATTGTCAACCGGCTTTCTTCTGGTCCAGCTGTTCAGAAACTTTGTGCAAATGCAATAGATATATTGGACTCTCTCCTTTCCAGTTTAGACTCATCACTGTCACCCAAATCTATCTCACAAGGTACTTTTCCCTAATAAGACCAATTACTTTGACTTACAGTGGGCATTTCTTGGATGATATGACTCCTTTTTTTGGAGTTGCAGTGAACCTATGAGGTCCTATTCTTTCATCTCTGATTATGTTTTACCAAAAAACCATGTAAATTATATCTGATTAGAATCGTGGGTTCTCATGGCAACTTATATTCTCTTTTCTTTTCTTTTTTTAATATATTGAAACAGGAAACTGCTGTGATAATTATTTATTTACTTGAATTTGTGAAGAAGGAGATACACATGGCTTGTTGGCAGCAGGTGGAAAATATTGAGAGCTGTTCTTGGATGCCCGAAAGAATGCCAAGTTTTCAAAGTTATACTTGTTTTAGTTGTATTGTAATTTATAAAGACTATTGGTTGGACAATTTTGGGGTTATGTTTAATGGACTAGGTATCAGAATTTATCAGAAAGGATAGTCTTTAGCTTATTGTAATCTTCCAATCTCTTGCAGGCTCAACAGTAGCCTCTCAAAATATGCTCAAATTTGAAGACGCTGGTTCAACATCGATTACGGTGATTCTGAATCTGGAAGAACAATCTCCCTCAGGAAGCTCCATCCAGTGTATGCTATGGCACCGTGAAGCAAGCGAGTCAGATTATCCATCACAGGCCACCTGCAATCTCTCAAGCACAAACAGGAGGTTTACTGTTTTAGGTCTGGTTCCTTCCAGTCAGTATTTGTTCAAAATGGTGTTGTTGGATGGAACAAGAGAGCTAGGATCATTTGAGGTTAGCTCATCCACAAGTAGCTTCTCTGGTGATGAAACGATAAACCATAATGTAGTACAGAGAATTCAAAGCCCTTCAACCAACTGCAGTAGCCTTTCAAATCCTTCTTCCGTAGAAGATGAAACTAACAATCCTGTTCTTTGCATTAATCAGAATGGTGGTGATGCTGGGGATTATCAACTTGTTTCAGTTGACTGCCTCAGGACCCACAGAGAGAGCTCAGCAGAGGCTGGCCCATTTGGACCAAGAGCCACTACTGCAATTATGCCAGATGCTGATGCCTTGAATGGAAAGAATAAGGATAAAACTGCAGAGGAAACTGGCACTGACAATGGGTTGAAAAATGAAGGTGTACCTTCAGCAGGTTCATCTAGAGAAGCTAGCTTGCCCATTACTCCTTGTAAGATGGAGAACACTAACTCCAAAGATGTGTCCGGCAGAGGCACTAGTGCAAGATTGTGCAGAAAAGACAGAGAGCTTGATAATATCTTTGGGCTTGGGAGCACATTGATGAAAAAGCGAAGAGGGGAAAGTGGGCCGATAAACAATGACGAGCAATCGTCTGACCTCGACTTTGAGTTCCATGTGAAGCTGATCAGGCGGCTGGAGTGCAAGGGTCACATTGAGAAGACCTTTAGGCAGAAATTTCTCACATGGTACACACTGAGGGCAACTCCTTGGGAGGTTAGGATTGTGAAGGCCTTCGTGGACACGTTTATAGAGGATCCTGCCGCCCTTGCTGAGCAGCTAATAGACACATTCTCAGGCTCCATTTCAAGCATAGTGTCTTCATCTGTTGTGCCATCAGGGTTATGCATGAAGCTCTGGCATTGAGGGGAGATCATCCTGTGAAGGCAAGGGCATGTGAGTATTCATCCATTGGATTGATTCTTACCACGAATCCTGAGAAGAGCTTTTGAAAATTCTTTGATTTTCCCCAGCATCAGACGTTTACATCTAATAATGCTGGGATAGAAGAATCTATCTTTAGGATTACTCTTTATAGGTAAATTTAAAATTTTAAGGCTACTGATCTAATTTATCTGGGAATTTTGGTCAATCTGGTGCATGATGAGCTGCTCTCTTCTTCAGGGTCAAAATTTCCTACACTCTCCTGTTTTATATGTAGGAAATATTGGAGTTCGTGGCCACTGGAAATATGTTATGTTATACATAACATATAAAACAGGAGAGTTTACTGGAGTTCCATGTATTTGTTTTTTTTCTGGGTGAACAGACACGAACATCTCTCTCCTTGGGCATAGTCGGAGAAGATTCTCTGAAAGGGTATTATGTTGGCTTCGTGGCCACTGGAAAGAGTCAAATTAAAAGAGAACGCAGGTCCCTCTTTTTTTAGGCTATTGCTTCTATAAACACTGTTAGAGTGAACCCCACAACACACCTGAACCATTTTTTATCTTGAATTCTGGATCGGTGAGGTCTATTCTGATTGATGTGTTTATGATTGGATATTTTGACAAATGGGTCCAGTTCATTCAAAGGTTGTATACATGGCAGTCAACGAGCAATGCAGGTGGAAGGGCAAGATGGACTTATTTCTGAAACCCCCCCACAAGATCAAACGGTGGGGGTATGGGGCCCAGCAGAAGAAAACAAGGGGCTGCCGCAAGGGCCTTGATCGAATCAACGGCAGATACCTCAGCAGACCCATCCCTTTCACCGCCTCGTATCAAGTGCTGTACACTCGCCCTTTCTTTTTATATATGTTATTCCAATGACCTAAACTCTCCCATCTTGTCTTGTCTTTCTCCTCCTCCTCCCTCCCTGCATCTAAACATGTCTGCCGGAGCCTTGAACTCTCACATCACCGGATCGACCTTCACAGGCTTGAAGGCAGGCTCCATAAAGCAGCTTCCGGTTAAAGATTCGAAGGTCTCATGGCGCCACAAGACCGTTTCCAATGGATCAAGAGTTCAGTGCATGAAGGTCAGTCATATCATAGATCTCTTTTATGTTAAATAACAACAAGGGATTGGCATTGATGAGTGAATAAAATCTTTTTACGGATTGTGATCTTGGCAGACTTGGAACCCGATCGACAACAAGAAGTTCGAGACGCTCTCCTACTTGCCGCCTCTGTCGGATGAATCCATTGCCAAGGAGATCGATTACATACTCAGGAAGGGCTGGACCCCTTGCCTCGAGTTTGACGAGGTAATTAATCAATCTCCAGTGAAACCTTCTATATGGGTAGATGGGTCTCTACTCACTAGGATGGCTCAAGATATATGTTTCTAAGTTGGTGTTTCAAGTTCATGAAGATGCTATTATTGATTTGACCCCACGAATCAGTGCATAGATTCTAATGATTAGGCCAAGGTAGGCAAAGGTAGGCAAAGGTACCCTTTTTTTTCTCTCCATTAATGGCTGGTTTTATTCTTTCTTAAAGGTTGGAAACGTTCGTAGGGAGAACAGTAGGATGCCGGGATACTATGACGGGAGGTACTGGACCCTGTGGAAGCTGCCGATGTTTGGTTGCACGGATCCGTCACAGGTGCTTGCTGAGATCCAAGAGTGCAAGAGAACCTACCCGAGTGCGTACATCAGGTGCCTGGCCTTTGACAGCCAGCAGCACCAGGCTCAGTGCATGGCCTTCATCGTGCAGAAACCCACAGCCTGATATCAGTCAGCTCCCTAGCTCCGAGCCATGAATGTTAATGCTTTCACTTTTTCTACCCTTACCCACAGTAGATGAGATGCCGGGAAGGCAATAAGCCTTCCTTTTGTTTCCTTTCCTTTGTAGTTTGTGCCACGGAAATAAAGGTGGGTTGAGCATTCTGAGCTACTTGGCATTTCCCCTTGATAGGGATTATAATATTAGGAGTTGTCCTAAAGTAATAACTATTTGCATGTGTAGTGTGGAACCTTGCGAAGCCAAGCACATTGTTTTGTCATCACAACTTGTACTAATTACTCCACACAGGCCATGGTTAGGTAAAAAGAGGGAATATGGAGGGTGGTGAACTTATAGCAGAATTGTTCTCTTGTAAATGGTACACCAACCTCTAATGACCCGTTATAATTCTCTCTTACACACGAGCATATGTTAATGTATTTGAAAATTCTTAACTAGAAAAAAATGAAGGGTAAAAGTTAAAGTAATAAAAATTAAGAATTATAAAATAAATAATAAATTTATGGAAATTTAGGAAATATAATAAATATTTTAAATAAGTAAACAGAAATATTAGTGAATCCAAAAGAAATTAGAAGAAGGTATCATCTCTAATTAACAGGTGTTTAGTAAATGTCTCATAATTATTAATAGATAAATTAGATATATAATTATTGATAATTGAATAATTATAGGTGTGAGATATGGTAAAGGGTTGTGGATCGTTGACCAGATGGCGAGATGGGCTGTTACTGAGTGGGCCGAGGAAAACGAGCATGATCCAGTGATGCCATAACGGGTGTTGTTTGCACGGGGAGAGTTGCTGAAACATCCAAAACGCACAGCATCGGGATTCATTCCTCCGAAAATGACACGCTGCTTTTGCAGCTTTTATCTTATGTCTCCACAAACTTGGCTCAGGGATATCACTCAGGTTATCCCTAGTGACTGGCAAAATAATGGCAATTAAGAAATGTAAACCACATATATCAGTAATCTATAGACATACATATATAACATTAAGAAAACCGATGGTTCAAGGCAAAATATGAGAGGAAGACAAATATACTAAGCATGGAAAGGTATATATCAATTGGCAGAGGGAGGTCCCATGCAGATGCAAATTTAGATCTCATTTTATGTTCTTTGGAGGTCTATATCTTCTTCAATTCAGTTTTTTCACGATTTCCCATATAAAGACCAATAAATAAATTAACGCAGATCAACATCAGGAGCAGTTGGAAATGAGTTAAATTCTGAAAAATGAGAATTAAAATATTAACAGTTATGCACAGCTTACTCATGTTACCTTGGTGGGACCTTTGAAGGGAACAGAGAATGCTGTTGAAGGATTCCTCCAGTTGGAATCTTTTCCTTGATGGATTTACAGATTTTGTCCTGTCATTGTCTATCTGCATGGATTAATAACTAACAAGATGGTAAGAATGAAGAACAATAATCAAAAGGAAAGAGAGAGTGTGTGTGTACCTGAGAGGAGATGGGATAAGAGCTGATTGTCCTATTTCTATGGAGGTGACTTGTGATGAAGAAAGAGAAGCAATGGAGCAAATTTCATGCATTCCCATGTAAAAAAGGTATTGGCATCTTGATCTTATGGAGGAGGAAAGCTCCATTGAGCCCTCCCATTGCCATCTTTTGGATCTAATCAATAGCAGTCACTAGTCATTACTTCCATCTCCCCATCAAACATGTCTGTCTGTAGACACCTGGAGATCTACTCAACAAAGAGATACCATTAGGCTCACATTATTGACACAGTTAGTATCCATCCATATTCTACATATTAGAAGCTCTATGACTATGACCCAATGAGGTTTCCATTCATTTCCTAATGTGTAAATCAGACTCATAATATTCTGATACAAGGAAATGTTAATGCACCAATCCACCTTTCTAAAACTTGATAAATCCAGGAAAACCATAATACAATGCTTGATGGTCTACCAAACTGGGCATCATTAAATGCCAAGTTCCTCAAAATTATAAATTAAGAACTTATGTAGACCTCAACATCAACATGTGCAATTGGCATGCAGAGCCACAATTTTGCAACGAGAATAAAAAAACAACGCAACACCAGGATGCTCTAGTCGAACAGAGAGAATCCCATGTCATCGTCACTCTCTTCCTTCTCTTCCTTCTTCTCCTCTGCAGGAGCTGCCTCAGCCGCTGCTGGGGCACTACCAGCTGAGGCTGCAGCTGCACCACCACCAGCGACAAATCCACCACCACCACCACCAATGATCACCTGCAAATCCATAGGTACCCATTAGACAACAGCAAAAGATCAGATATATCTGCCCCAAAAAGGAATATTACAGTTGGGTCAGTCTCGAAGTAGGTTATAAATGATATACCAACAATAGCTCATAAACTCACAGCCTGTGTTCTTCAACCATTAAGTCGTTTCACAAAGCGTACAGGTAGGCTAATCTAAAAACTATCGTGGATTCCAATTAGAAGAGTTCAATGAATTCACCAATATACTCAATTCGATATTCAGGTAGAGCCGGAAAGCTGACGAGGAAGACTAAACAAAATCATCTAAGGTACCAATCTATAAGCAATCGGAATCAACAGATCGATAAAAATAAAAGAAGCGAAGGATCATAGATTCCAGGCGTAAAAAGATGGGCACAATGGGGCGATCGGATGCACGGAAATGCAAGAACAAACCTGGAAGACAGCTGATGAGGGGGTGACCATGGAGAAAGATGACTGGACGCCGCCGGACGAATCAGAGGAAAGAGCAGTCTGGACGAGTGTCCTCTGAAGCTCGAAGGAGGAAGCGGCGGAGGCCTCAAGTTCACCGCCGACTTGCTTGGCGTTCCACTTGTCGCCGGAGCTCCTGCAAACGAACGTGAAGACTCCCATTTTTCGCGTAACAGCACGACCTGCCTCTTTCTCAGTGACCGTATCAATCGCCTACCGCCAGGAACGCGTCTCGTAGCAGAAATAAGAAACTTTATATGCACCGAGCAGCCCAGATCATCCGTGGAAAACCCTAGTGCCCACTGTATTTACCGATATACTCATAACCAATGGCTGTAATTACAATTGCAGCTCAGAGACAGTGACCGGCTTCGTTGAACTTAGCCCGGGCCTGAATCGGACCACAACGCCTGATTATGTTATATTTATTAGAGAATATTGTATATTTATAAGGTAATAGTTTTATATTTATTTAAATTTTATAATTTGTAAATAATTTAGTTTTTTTAAATGAATTTAGAGATTGATATTGATAGAGCTAGGAAAAAAATGGAAATTTTTTCATGTCAATAACCTTCCATTTTAAATAAATAAATAGTTTTATATTTATTTAAAACACTAATCTCTCTTCTAGTACCTATCCCTGCCACTGACGGATCTAAGGCCGTTCCTTCTTCCGAACACATTGTGCTTGTAATGCATCTCGGCCTGAGTCCTGTCTCCTTGCATGTGATCCTCACAGGGCCAACCCAGTCGACCAAAGGGACGGGCAAGAACCGGATCAAGAGCTTCGGCGTGTTCATAATATAAGATTCGCCAAACTTCACGAGGTTTAGCTGCCTCTTGCCAAGAACCTCCGTCTCCACCGATGTGCCCGTGTTCTTCCATTAAATCTAATTGAAACGTCCATGCAGTATGTCCATGCATGCAGTATTAAACAATTTGACGGTACCATAGAACTTGGGGACAGGCTGCTGGCACCAAATCATCTCCAATTCTTGTTGTTCATCGGTTGCATGGAGGGCTGAGACTGGCGGGTGATGAGAAACCTGAAAATTGGCGAAAATGGGGTATAAGCTCAAGGAGACCTTTATATCATCATAACGAGTATATCGAGTAATTAATTGTTGGATGAAAACTTAAAATCGTTACTTGTTCGAGCAGAATATTGAGGTTGCCTCTCGAGACATGGTGGGTCTCCCCGAGGATTAGGTTGTAGGGTGCAACGCCGAAGATCAAAGGACGAGGTACAGAGACGATCCATGCGACTACGGATATCATTCGCTCTTTAGGGCCATCTGCGTCGATGCATTTACTCAACAAGTCGTTTCCGATGCAGTAGACTGATTCGCCGAGGCACTGGAGCTGCGATTTCGGGATGTTGAATAGAGGGGGCAGCTGTACTTTGCACAGTTGGGAGACCGGTACACAATACCTTCTCAGTGGCGCCGTTAAGACCGCCCACTAGCATGCTTGTACCTATATATATATATATATATATATATATATCAGCATATAGGTGATGCAAGGAGAAAACCTGTAAGAATGAATGGACTGAAACATGCCGGAAATCATACCTTTCAGATGCCAATGTTTTGCTTAGTTTGTGTTGAGGTTGAGCGGCTAACATTCTATATCCAGCTGAGCAACATGGCAGCACTAAATTATAAGCATAGGAAACACGTTAACGTATTGTTTGGTCTATTCCATCCATTGCAGGAGCTAAAAAGAATAGATGTTATATACATATTTTTGTGTATTTGTATACCACTGAACTTTCTACAGGGGAATAAACCAAACAATTCTTACATGGATCTTATCAGAAAACCAAAACAAATGTATTTTCTCACGGGAAACAGTCCGACAGAATGGAAAAGTAGCAGAGATGGTCTTTCGAGTGAGAATAGAAATGACCCATGAGTGCTGGCAAAAACCCAAAAGAGTTCATGATGTCTACAGCAAATGGTGGTTCTCGTGAGGTTGTAGAGGGCGCTGCTGAGAAATGCCCGGAAAAGGGTCCCCGAAAGGATTGGAGGAGTCCATTTGCTGAGGCACCATGGGTGTACCATAAATGGGTGCATGCTGCTGATAAGATGGTTGTTGGACTCCATATGGGACCACCATCATGTTCTGTTGTTGGTTTTGGTAGTATTGCTGTTGTTCGAACATCAGCTGCTGCTGCTGTTGGGCCAGGCAGGCTATCTGCACGTTTGTAGGGGCTGCTATGTTGTTGGACATCACGAAGGGATCAGGCTGATCAAATGGATTGGGCGAAGGGGTCATTGCCGTGGCTCCTGGTCCATACCCTGCATTCTGCAGCTGAATCTGTCTCCTCGCAGCATCATCCTCGTACAGGCTGTCGAGTAGTAGCTTGTCGAACCCACCAGCCTAATTAAAAAAAAAAAGATTGTGAAAACCAACCAAAAAAAATTGGAATTTTGCTCAAGTTTATATCCTTCCCTAAAAGGAAGATAGCATATACGTTCACCGCACAAACTAACCAGTTTGCTTTCCATGGGAGGCTGCGTATTGTTGCTTGGAGCAGTGACTAAGGCAAGCTCCCAACCCGAAGTATTCGACCCTGAAATTATATCCCATCCACTGCCAAATGAAGGAGATGGATTATGACCTGCAATAGTTTTCCATCAGCACAAAAGAGAATGCCATGCATCAAAAAATAGAAAAAAATGATAAAAAAATATTATGCAGACTCAAGATGCACCTGGAGGGACTATTGCAAGAGCCAGGGCATTGCTTTCTTCAAGTTCTGCAGCTTTTGGGTGGATTTCATTCAAACCCTGCAGGGGATTATCATATTATTCATAAATGTAAGAATTTTTTGCTGAACCCACATGAATAATTTGCAGGTTGAAGGCATTGTGGAGAATTCTGGACTTACAAGGAGATCTGTCTCTGTGGATATCAGTGGTGGAGCTTCCAGTTCTTCCTCGGGTTTGGCTTCTTCTTCTTCCTCCTCCAAATTTATTTGTTCATTCTCTTCTTCAACATTCTCGGGCTCCTTTTCTACTTCAGGAGGTTGTGAAGGCTCTTCTTCTTTTGGAGTTTCCTCGGACTCTCGGTACTCCTGAACAAACACATGGAGAATCCAATCATACATGTCTACTTCAAATTTCTATAGTTTTCGATCTATCCAATAAAACATTATTGACCATATACCCAAAATTTTGAGTGCAAGGTAGTCTTAATTACCAGTCTCTTAACCATTGAACCAGTTTGAGGAGCTTCCTTGATGTACTCTTCCATTGTTGAGAGAAAAGATGGAGGCGGCTATTTTAAACACAAGAAGATGCTTATTCGGAAACAATTTTTTCTCCATTTCCAGAATAAAAAAACAGCCTAAATTTCAATGAATATGACAGCACCTGTCTCAAAGTGGGAAATTGAAAGTTCCTTGCAAGCTCCAAGCCTTTGCAGTACTCATAAAAGTCCGCCAGATTTTCTGCCTGAAATATATAATGACTTGATTTTTTTGGCCAAACATAAGGACTTGATTCAACAGGAGAAAACTTGTCAAAACACAACAAGGAAGTACTGTTCTCGAACCTGTTGGCCCGCCCTTTTGTAGATGTTGAGTGCTTTGACAGCATCATGCCTTGACATGTCGAAAAACTGCAGAATAAAGAACGCCAAAATGCAAAGCCTCAGTAGCAAATGACCATTTCTCTCTATTTAGATTGAAGGTAAAACTTGACACTTCAAACCATACCATGTCCACCAGGTTGATTATTCCATCATTTACTGCACAGTAGATTTTGAAGCTCTCTTTCAATACCTGAAATGATTTGGCAATTTAACTTCCTATGACATAATTACACTGCAAAGATCATGTAACTTCACAAGGCCTATGGAAAAACAGCATGAACAAGTATGGAAGGATGGAAAAATAATCATCAGAGTTCAAAAGAATAGAAAATGCAAAATTGTTTACCAGAGCCAATGCATACTGTATGAGGAAGTTGCTGTAAGCTGCTCCTTCAGGCTGAAAATTCAACGGAATGGGATTAAAATTTTCCAACTAAGACGAACTATCAAGCAGCAAGTTAAATTCATTCACTGATGTGGGAAGAGATAAAAAGTAAGAAATTTTTACATAGCAGATGATAAGGCGGTAGAGAAGCTGCTGCAGTGCTGGTAGCTGCTCCAATAGCTCATGGCTGGCCATAAGTCTTGTTCTACTGTGAGCCTGGTGAAGCAAAAAAGGGAAGGAAACCTGAGAATAGTTCAAGTTTATCTCAGTGGGGACAAGACATCCTACAATTAGTAATTCATTTAAGAAGAGCCGTGATCTCCAAGCAGACCTTTGATCCCCCTGGTGATGTTTTGGTCAATTGCTCCGTCTCCACATCAAATTTCAAGATCCTGAAGCACTCCAGCCGCTCCTCTAGGAAGAGAGCATAAGTGCGGACCCAGGCAGAACAATCCCATGCTTACAGGACATCAATAACAAAAGGATATGTTTTATCATCTCGCTGTCATCTTTCAGTGACTCCATACTAATGAATGACACAGAGATCACCTAACAATGTTTACCAAGAGGGCTTGTATCGTCCTTGAAGTATGATATTTGGAGAATGCGTTCTCTGTTGGAGTAATTCAAGAGCTCCTCTCTGAAGATCGGATCTCCCTCCCTCAATGTCCTATGGATGACTATCAATGTCTTCAATGCGACCTGCATTGAAGACATGTGTAACTTTAAACCAATACCAATTATATGGAGAATCACAGTTTAAACGAAAAGGGAAGAGAGACCATAATTCAATAGAAAGAAAGAGGAGAGGAGAAAGAAGTTACAATCCAGTTTTTGGTCTTGGATAACCTCTTTGATAGTGCATGAATACAGTAGGCCACATCTGCCCTTTGGCGAACAACAGATGTCGCGAAAAAGATCTCTGCGTGTGAATTAGACTCATCAGCTGTTTTCCAAGAGACGAACAAGAAAATCTTGAAAACAAAGGGGTGCAGAAGTTTGTGCATTTTTCATTCTGTAGGATGGCTCAAACCTAAAATAGCCATCATGATCATTAAATTTTCTCCAGCCAAATCATCACCAACAGGTTGGATGATCCATGAAGATGGATTCTGTGGAGGGACTTACTTCGAATATGGCGCTCCTTCGGAGGGCATTCAACGTGATTGGTGGCCTTAACGACGGCAATATCGAGATCCTTCAAAAGAATTCCAGAACATGGAACGTCAAGGGTCTCGTTCTCATCATTTCATTCCAGGTGAAACGAAATTCACAACAGAAAACGTGATTTCTCATGGAAATAGATGAAAAGAGGGGTGAGTTGGAATATGACCTTGTATTCACTATTGACCTTTGCAATGCCAACCGTGGTGGAGTCCTTGAGAGCCCCATAGGCCTTCCTGAAACTCTGGAAAGTCCCCATTGTTGGTAATCTTCCTCTTCCTCTTCCTCCACCCTTTCTTCTTCTTCTTCTTCTTCTTCTTATCAGGCTGTGCTATGCCAACGAAGAAGAAGAACTTGAACGGGAATGATCCTCGAATTTCATCACATGGGATATGAAAGGAGGATGAGGGGACCGTAGAGGGAGATCCCTGCGTTTTTCCAAGGAGAAGAAGAAAAGATTATCACTTTCTGTATGACAGGGATGCTGTGCTTCAATCCCTTCATTCCTAAATATTATATTTGGAAATATTTGCCATGACAAATATAGAACGAATGCATTGAGTGTTGCATACCACAGGGATTCACATTATAAACTAACAAACTACATCTTTGCTTCTTCTGTGTAACTCTCTCTCTCTCTGTTCTTCTATAGTCCAAAAGTTGCCTAACAAGAGGGATCCTTTGACTACATATTGTTAGTAAGGCTACATTTGGATAAACACAATACAAATTTGAATAGCTTATTGTCAAAGAGTTTTATGATGATGATCAGCCTAATGGATCTAGGAAAAGGAAATGAAGGAACAACAGATCTATGTTTCATCTCCACCTCAAAGATCAATACTTGGAGAGATTTTTGCTAAACAAACCATAATATTTGATTAGCTGATGTTACCATTGGGATAGTCAAACCTTGTAAGCTTATAGGAGCTACCCCCTTTAACACAAATCTCTTACTTCAAGCAGCTAGCAAGTCCAATGTACTTGTAGTTCTGTTAATTTACAGAGAGTTCTCAACCCAATCTTCGAATTACAAGAGAAGGGAAGGGAAGCTCGAAAAGTCTGGTGCAGTTACAGGTTGTTACCCTAGCATATCAAAGCCTGAAGCTGCTGTATCCTCCTAGACTTGACGAACCATATCTGCCGTACGATTGGGATGAGTATGCTGATGGGTTATATGATGAATCGCCCAACTGGGAATACGATCTGCTACCTGGGTCCACCTTTGCGTACCTGCTTGTAACTGGATCCTTGTGACCACTTATAAATTCCTGCACAAATGAGCAAAGTTGGAATGTCAACACCGGAATCAAGCTCCAAGATTATGATGCGCATATTTGACCACAACCCCAAAATAATACTTAACTTCTCCCTTGTGATAGTCGCCCATTTAAGCCCCAGTCTAGGGATGGCAATGGATCCGGGAGGGAAGGAGGGTCCCGAACCCAACCCATGCAACACTGGACCCAAGCCAAGACTCGACACAACCACAAGAAAGAGGCGGAGGAACAAGTAATAAAACCTCCATGCAGAAGGACATGGATAAAATAATTTGAGGAATTCGTAAGGTACTTCAAGCCCATGGATAAAATAACTTAAGGAAAAGCATCTACCATCTAGTTTTATTTCATGTGTAACTAAGGGAAACAAAAAATATAAATCCAAATACGATGCATGTACCTGAATAAGTTGCTGAGCTGTCTGAACTTGTGCAACAGTACCCTTGATCTCCACTGTTATTTCATCAGGTAATCCCCTGCTCTCTTGTACAGTTAGAATTGCTCCACTAGTACGACGGATGTATGCAATGTTAGCCCCAGCAATGCCAATGATGTCCTCAGCATATACTAGCGGTATTTGCATTGTTTGTGCAACCTGGTCATGGATAAAGAACAAGGCAGAAAAAATAATATCTTATTATTTTCATTCCTTCTAAATCCCAGGAGCCAGTCACAAAAAAAAAATGCAACTAATTACAGGCTTACAGCTTATCAATGTTAGTGGAAAATATGATAATATAAGGCTTATGTTATTATCCTCATCTTGAGAAGGATAAATATCAACATACATTTTTCTAAATAAATATATATGTATCTGTAGTTCTTTAGGCCGAACATTAAATAGGAACAATTTATAGAACTCAGATTTACTGAGTAAATCAGGCTTAAGTTGAGGATATACCAGAAGAATCCTAGTTGAAAACTGACATCTGAAATGGAAGTTTGAACAGATCAAAGAAAAATGGAGCTCAATCAAATAAATAAGTGTGAAGAGTTGTGATGAATTGCAACTATTGACCTGGGTTACAATAGGAGCACTTGCATGAGTAATCCTAGAAGAACGAATTCCAGGAAGTGCAAGATCTTGTCCATAGAGTGAAACACCAGATGATGTCATTTGTGTCTCCACGCGACTTTCCCGATCGAGCACTCTTCCGGGGAGAAAGTATTCCGTGTCAGTGCCAGTATGAGTGACTGCTGGTTGTATAGTCTTATTACTCCAAACATCTGCTGATCGATCTTGTTGGGCCAGGGCCGCATTATTGTACTGATGAGAAGCTAATATTAGTCAACCTCAAAGAAAGAATTATTAAATATGCCACATGCTGGAAAACTTACGGTCTTCTCAAAAAGGGGGAGAACACTGTGGTCAACCAAAAATTTCCTCAAGCAACCCACCACTGCTTCTATCGCTTCAAGAACCTTATGGGCCTCTCCTTGTAGTTCTACAATCCGTTCATCTGCAGAGGCATAAACTGGCAACTCGCCTGGAAGAAAAAAAACCATAAGTTTAAGACCACCTTCCCAAATTATGGAGCTAAAATATGCTTCCTAACAAACTTCACCAAAAGAAATATTTGAGGACTCCAACAGATATTAGATGCCTCCAGTATACATAACAGTAAATAGTCCAATAAATATTAAGTGAAAAAATCATGAGTATGAAATGATTATTTTAATATAACAGAACCATAAACGATGACAGCATGCAGAGATGACAAGACAGAGAACATAAAAATCTGTACTCGAAGAGACCACTTAAGCATCTTCCAAATTAGGATATAAACATAGAAGGTTCACTCATCACAAATTACAATCAAAGCATACCTTCTGGTAATACACGTACAGAAGCCCCAGTACTCTCTTGTATTGACCTAATAAGAGAACCTTGCTTTCCAATCAGATTGATGGCTTGTGTAGAAGCGACCAAGAATCGGATTGAACAAAAAGCAGCGGCTGCTGCAGCAGCTTTGGGATCATCCTCACTCTCAGGTAATCCGCTTAAGCGTTTGAATACTCTTATTACAGCATCCATTGCAGGGGACAAGGGAAGTTCTAGGTCCTCTTTTCCTGATATTAGTACCTACGAATTAAAGGGGCAATCGGCCATACAAAGTTATTAGACCTGTTAAACTATAAGAAAATATAATCTTGGTCTAGAACTATCAGAATTTTAACAAGCTCAAGCTGCATTTGCCTGATCGAATTCATTGTCCGAGTCCAGACTCAAGCATTACTCCTAGTAAAAAATATATTCAGTGGAAAATTTCCGTGCGACACCCAAAAGTAAAATTATCAACCCACTAGGCTTAACCATAGGTTCAGTGAACAATTTTACTCCCAAAAGCATACCAAGATGACATTTTCAGCTCATATAATAACTAAGATACTCACAAAGAGCCATACTCGGCACGAAATTAGGGTTTTATTTATCTCTTAACAGTAACCAACCATAAAGAGCAAAATGATGCATTACTGACAATGCGGTCAGGAGTTCCGGTAGGGGCATCAAGTATACGAATTCGAGCTCTAGTCTCCTCGCACATCTTCTTAATCAGCTCTCCCTTCCGTCCGATGATACTTCCGACCTTAAGAACCGGCACAATCAGCCTGAACACGCAATCCCCCGGCCACCCGGGCCACTTCTTATCCGTGCCATTACTTCCCCACCCAGCAGCTGAAGCGGGCGAAGAAACCAACTCGAGTTCCGGCGGCGGTGTATCGATCCCCTCTTGCACTCCACTTGCTGATGCACCCGCGTCAGCTGAAGGAGGGGCAGGAGTTACAGTGTATCTTGGGACGTAGACAAGGTCGTCCACGGTGGCTTCGTCTATGGCCATCCGAGGGAAAGAGATGTGCGTGTGCGCGTGATAGAGAGGGAGAGGGTTAGGGCTTTGAAGTTTTTCACGAAACGGGGAAGCCTTTCTGTCTGGGCCTGCCTGGTATTAAAAAATGACTTTAACTATTTTACTAAATATGTTACAATTTTGATTATATATTTTAAATATATACAAATTCGAGTGGCAAGAATTATATTTGATCATTTAATATTATTATCAATAAATTTATTTTCTAATTATTATAGTTAATATTTATTTAAATAAAAAAATTCAGTATGTCACGTATTCAATTTTTATAGAAAAATGATACTGTATTAAAATTTTTATTTGAAAAAAAATGATTATAGATTATACTTAAAATGGCATTATACTTAAATAATATATTTAATAAAAAATGTGAGAAGGAAAATATCAAATTTACCTATTCCATTGGACAACTTTTGTTGGGTACTTTAATTTCATATAATTAATTAGATTATTAATTTATTATAGATACATCAACTTTGATTCTCCCTCCAACCTCTATTAATACCCAATTAACGACATTAATAATTGAAAATTGGTAATTATCAAATTGATCAATATTTTCCCTCTTATATATATATATATGTGTGTTATATACACTTAATTCATTATTTTTAAGTAGGAAAAATTAATGATTTAATAAATATATAATATTAAACTAATTTATTTAATATATAATATTGATAGAAGGCGATACATGGAGAACAGACACACGACACAAGACATACGACACAAGACACAAGACATACGACACAAGACACAAGACATACGACATACGACACACGACAGGACACGAAAGTGATAACGCGACAAGGTCCCTGATTGTTTCTTAGAGACATGTATGAAGGAAAATGGCATTACCTCCTTTCCTTTCCTTTCCATAAGCTTAGCTACTGCTTCAGTCAATAATCCCATCACATGTCATGGGACTATCCAGGTAATCTAGAGCTGCCATTGCTGTCTCTATCTTTGCCTTAAGCTGCTCCTTCTCATCCTCATCTGCCTACAAAGACACCCAATCATAGTGAGTATGATTAAATTGCTCCAAGAGATAATATAAAATAATGGTTAGTGGCTACTGTAAGCTACGGTGGTCCAGGCAATCAAAGCAACAATATTATTAGATTAGATTTATGAATGAACAATGAATGTGAAACAAGTTGCTTCATCTATACTTGTTTTTGATAACATTATTATTATACTATATAGACATTACTTAATTTCTTCTCGTGCTTTTGGTAACCTTACATCTAGTCAGCAAAAACATATCTATATATGTACATATATATGAAAGATGAAGGAGTCGTATATTGATACCTTCCTAATATAAACCATCACTCTTATGTTCTTTTTATTGATAAAAAGTTGGGTCACCATATGGTTGATCATAATTTTCTAGGTCGAATTTACATGGCCGTCATTATTAGATGTTAAAACCCAGGAAATTACTCCATTGACTAAGGATCTACCATGGAAAAGTGACCATAAGTTGTCACAGCAAGGAAACAAGCAACTGAGGAAGGAAGCAAGAGAGACATGGATAGTGCAGCCACAGAACAAGAGCTAACCTCGATGAAGACGGTCTTGAAGAGCCTGCCTGAGAAAGTGGTGATGTTGGCAGTGATGATCTTGAGCTTTAGGGACTCAAAGACCTCACAGAGCTTAACCATTGTGTCTGTCCTTTGGATACACGTTAAGCTCACTACCACCGTCCTCTCCCCCATGTACGTTACCCTCAGCTGCCACCCAACAGATAACTGATCAATCAGTGCCACTAAGAAATCAACCAAGCTGCTGTGTCGATTTTATTTATCGATCCCTGATCTGTTTGATCAGTAATAAACTGTCGGGTCCGGTCATGGGGTTAGATTAATGACAGAGAGGAGAGTAGTGGGGGACCAGGATACAGTCACAAAAACAAAATTGATAAATGCTTCTGTAGATGAAACTGATACTAACTTCAAGGTCTTCAATGGAGGAAGCCATGGTGGATCCACCGCAGGAGTCGTAGCCAAGATTGGTCCTCTTCTTCTTGGATCTCGAGTAGAGTGGGAGATCTTGATCTAAGTCAACCCCGTACAATTCCCCACCCCCGGCAGCGTGATGGTCGTGGTGGTAGCTGCGGCCATCGCCGCCGCCGCCCGTTTTCCCGCTCTCCAGCTCCAGGATCTCCGCCTGTATCCTCTTTTCCTGCTCGTGTAGCTCTTGTATATAATCGATCGCGTCCTTGATGATCGACGCCTTGTCCATCTGAAATAATAACATGAGAAACGTGGAACCATGATTTGTACAGATGGTGGATTAGGTTTGGTTACCTTGCTGATGTTGGGGACAACGGCCCTAAGAGCGAAGAGCCTGTCGTTGAACTTCTTCCGCCGGTTCCTTTCCGAGACAATGTTCTTCGATGCAGTGGAAGATGTCCATCCATCCGGAGAGCTGGAATCATAGTATCCCGAGAGAGCCTCATCCACCCATCTAAAATTGAATACCGCCCACAAAAAGGAATCAGCAAATTGATTGACTGAATTACTTAGTTGTTCAATCGTACACATGGATTCACCCACCTGTCGAATTCCTCCTTGCTCTTGTGGAACATATTAGTCTCCCAGTGGTTGTAAAACTCATCTCCATTGTCCATTGCCTTGTGCGAGTTAAAGACAAGCCTATAATCTTGTCTTCTCCCCCTTTTTCTCAAAAGTTACCAGTTTCAAGACTTCAAGATGCAAGTGGGGGTTTATATAGGAAGAGGAAATGGAACAACATTTATATATGGCCTTCCGTGGGAAATGTGTCTTGTGAATATTTATTTAAAAAAAAGAATTCCTTGTCATAATTTATCATATTTCAAAATTTATCATAAAAATAATATATTATTCCAAATTTATCAAAATGTATGCATTTTTTTACTTTTTTTAGTTCATATTCTCAAGTATTCATTTATTTAATATTTTTTTTAAATTATTGATTTTTTTTATTATTTTCCATGATTGCATTCATTTATTTTTTTCACAATTAAATTAAATTTTATTAATTCCAATTTATAAATATAAATTTAGTCTTTTATTTCATAATTAACCAAATGATCAATACATTTCTAAAGAAAAGATGAAGATATATCAAATTATTATGTATTTTATGTTAATTTTAAATATAAATTAAAATTAAAATTAATAATATACATTATATTGAAAAAATTTTAAAATAATATTCTAAATTTTGGCTTCTTAAATCAGTATAATATTATTTTCACTCAATGAAATGTTGAGAGCTAAAATTTAGAATAATAATTTTAAATGTGTTTGGTGTAATATATATTATTAGTATTTAATTTATATACAATAAAAATATAATAGTTTGATTTATTTTTATCTTTTCTATGAATAAATTAATTATTTTGTTAATCATAAAGTAAAAAGGAAAAATTTATACTTCCAGGAAAAGAGTGTTTCAAGCATGAAAAGAAGTTTATGGCATCTGTCCTCCCTCCACTGTTCTCTATGCGTCCTCCAAAGATGTGTGTGCTCCTCAGAGTGCTTAGTGTATAGACATTATAAATAAGTTATTTATGATACGTTTTTATTTAGGCAGTTTTTTAATAATATTTATGATTTTTAAGTACTTTCAAACTTATATATACATATATATATATATTATTAATATTATATTAATTTTATGTGCACATGAACAATTGAGGAGGAGAAAGCATGGTTGACTTTGCATGTGATTAGAATTCATCTTGTGAAACAAGGGATGCTAATTTTAGAATTTGGAATGCAGCTCATCTTCCCATTTGTTCACTTAGTCCCGTCATGCACAGACTCCCTTGCATGCTCCGCGGTCGCTTGTGCTTCAAAGGTCGGTGCACGGTTAACGGTGGCTCCTCCCCGTGTGGGTCCCTTTCACATGGCTATAGTCAAAATAACCATAACCAAGTCACTTGTCACCAATGGAAATGCGACCAATCTCACTGTGAACTGAAATTCTTGGCTCACTAACCCTGACCAACAAATGATGGACCTATACTATTGTTTAGCACACTCGTATTTTTTTCCATCAACCATGTGAGATATTGTGTAGGGTAGTTGTATTATCTGATTTGATTTAATATCTAATTAAAATTTATAACTAGTAAATAATTAAAATTTTCTAATATTATAAATTATTTATTTTATATAATTTGATATTATATTCTTAATAAAACAAATTCTTACCCGACAAGTAGCCCACATACATATTGAGTCTATATTAATTAGGGTTTACGTCTAACTCCATGTGAACTCCCGGACCGCGGTCGGAAAGGATAGATTGGCATCTGGGGTAAATTATATCTCTCTCACGCATATATTCTGAATCTTTGTACAGGCCGCTAGATGGCAACTACTCCATGTACGAGTACGACCAAAAGCTTCCGTCTACATTCACAGTGTGCCAGGGGCAAGGGTACGGCATGTTGAGTTCCAACCAGGCTTCCTTTTATTGGTGAATGCATGCTTTGCTGAAAGGGAACTGTGTGGCAACGTTTCATGGTACTTGCTGTCTAACCCCACATAGGAAGTAGTTCCAAAAAAACCCCCAAAAAGGAGACTTATTTAGCAAGTCCCTGTGCCCATGAAACAAACGTGCCAGATCGTACTCAATGTCATGAGATTCAACGCAAAACTAAATCATACCACATGATGGAGATTGCTAGTTATTCCTTCTTGTCCTCTTAACCATGATTGTGAATTTGCACCGCAGAAACCACGAAAAAATCAAACACCCGTTCCCATATTCTAGATCACTAAGACGTTGGAAAAGAGAAAACTCGTTAATTCTATTTTTGGATAGAGTGATTCGAAATAATTTATAGGTGAAATTCTTAAATGTGTTTAAAGACATGATAAGTGGTTTATTTGGAGTTATTAAATTTTTTTAGGTAAAATGAAATAGATAATTATTAATTAAAAATTTTTAAAAATAAATTTATCTTTTTAATTAAATTAAATTACTTGTTAGTTATTATATTAAAAAATTATATAATATTTTTTTATTTATAATATATAATTTTATATAAAATATTATTAATATATAAATTTATTTAAAATATATAATATAAATAATAAATAAAAAGTATTAAAATAATTTAAATAACAAATTAACCAATACCTTCAAATATATTATGTTAAAACTGATTCTACACCTCTACAAACAATTCAATTTTATTAAATTAGGAATTTATACACACTTCCAAACCTACCGTACAAATTACTTAATCCAAATAAAACCACTACACTACAAATCACTTAATCCAAACAAAACCCTAGCAAAGGAAATCGTATAATTATTTGACATTTGTTTCAACCCCAATCACCAATTTTGATCAAATTGGCAATAGCGAGAGGGGCAGACACAAATGAAAGATCAAATACTAGCAAGACTCGGAGATGAGTCGGAGGCTTTGTGCCTCGCACTTACCACTACCCACCAGACCATGACGATTAATGGACTCAAAGCACTGCTTTTCAATCAAGAAGCAAAAATGGAGTTCAGGCGCAGTTAGTGTACCTCGTCATAATCGCCGTTGTCTGAGCTGTTGGGTGTCTCTCCAGGTGAGCAGTATGGAGTCTCGGCAGCAGCCTTCTCCTCCAGTCGCCTATCCCACATGGGACGGGCGCACGCAATTCCCATACACATGCGGCATATACACCAGGAGCATAAATATTTCAGAGACATTCATATGAGCCTACCTGTCAATTGTGCTCAAATTCGAGAGATAGGGCGCCCAATTGTCCTATCTCCACGTGATTTTCAGTTGCATCAAGCCAATCCAGCCTAATCAGTTCGTATGTAACTGATCATACTTTATTCTAGTTTTACTAATCATACTTTAATTTTAATGGTAATTTCAATTATCCCAATTAATTACTAATAGGGATAACTTAGATGTAATAATCTATTACATTGGTTCATTTCATTGCCGAATATTTCTATTGATTTGCGTGTATGATGTCACGGTTCTTTTAGAAGTTCCTCTTAACTCAATTATTACTTTACTAATCCAAAGGTACTTGGACAATATTTTTATTTCTCGTGAATTAAGTTAGGATGCAGGTCTTTTGGTCTACTTCTCAACCAAACCAAATATATTTAAGATGTTTATAAAAAGGGTAAACCAATGAGCATACACATGCACAGGAGATTTTAAGTTGGGTGAGTGTGATAATATAATTTAACAATAGTGCTATATGTAGTGACAAGTGAATACTAACATACACTAACCAAGAAAGTGGGGCCCCTTCAACTTTATACTCTCTTTTGCAGCCTTCTTTAGGGTACTCTCCTCCACGCTCCACTCTTATTTTTTTTTTCATATCCTACTCCATTAGACTGCCCACCAATAATTTATCCGATTTGTTCCTAATGGCATTTTCACACACCAGCATTGCAATCATCGCCTGCATCAGCCAGCCAGTCCCCAGGCAACACCACCCTGCTGCCAGTATGGGCTTTGCCAGGAATATTATTCTTTGTACATTGTAACACAGACAAATAAATTGGATGTGTTGAATGAAATACAACATTTTCTTAGCTTCACATCTTCATTAGCTCCATATGGTGAAGGCAAAAGTAGAACCCAAACATACAAAGTAGGAGACCCGCCGCCACCTCCCATGACAACCCTTTATTTCAGTTGTGTATGCTGGAAATCAAGTTAATCTCCTTAGAATGTTGTAGCACGATTTCACAGTATTGCAGCAATCTATCAGGGGCAAATGGTCCGGAGATTTCAACGATGCATCGTGTCTCCGGTAAATCATGTCTCTAGGCCATACTGACATGATAATATTTATCTATTATCATTTTATTATCTAAATTGTTGTCTAAGAAGATGAATGAAGGACTTATTCACTAACATATCATATATATATATATATTAATAAGATGTAGATGATGACCTTATACTCGAGCATTTCTTAATAAAAAGGTGAAGATTCTTCATCCTTTGAATATCACTTCCACATTCAACTATCTGCTTTCCCACACCTAATCGTTCTCAACCTACCACAAGGGTCCAACCAAGCTTCTGTCCTTGTAAGAGGATCAGAAACAAAGAATAGCAAACCAATATGCTCAACTCCTTGCAACACCTCAGTCCCCCTTTGTCAGAGTTTTAGAAAAAAAAGAATAGCAAACCAATAAGCTGGCTTTTAAACTTCCCCTAATAGAAGCTACTCTAGCACAATCCCTAAAAACTTGCAAAAGGATACCTGGACTGCAGATTCTGCCTTGGTTGACACAAGCAGCCTGCAGCAAGTACTTTACTACTCGAAATCTAGCGGTACCAAACAATAGGAGAATTTGCAGGAGGAAATTGAGGAGTCAAGCAGTGCTGCCACAGGGGTAAGCTGGAAGCATTGCTATCCCTCATATCTCCATATTGACTGGGTGGCTGTTGAGCTGCACCATCTGTGGTACTCTGTTCGATCTCCATCATCGCTCCCTCTGTTTCTTCCATCTCCATTTCCTCGGCAGCCTCAGCAAGAGGCTCTATTGAAGGGGTAAACTGGTTGGCAGCCCAAGGCACAATCGCCATGCATCTATTTCTGTTACTATCTGCTGCCTCTGCATCATCCTCAAATGATCTTTCACTCCCAGAAAGGCTCCCCCACAAATTACGTTCTGTCATAATTGACCATCAAATATGAGTTGTTTTTAGTCGTACCATGCAGTCTTATTTATGCCATGTTACACACATAGATATAGAAACCTTCTTGGAATACAGTCACTGTAAAATGGGATTAATTCCAACACCTGTTTTCCTTCATATAGCAGAAGGAGAATGACAAGGAACCAAATGGTCTATGAGAACTAAACTACTACAAGGAAGAAGGCATCTGTAAACCTAATTGTCACAAGTCTACGAATTATCATTCAAGGGGGTTTTCGACCAGCATAATAAATCTGTTAAACCCACTAAGTATGAAGTACATGCATGAAAGAACCCAGGACAAAGTTGCACAAGTGATTTGTAGGTGATTCTAGCTACACAATGTTTATTGTTAAATATGTAAATCCGAAAGTTATCAATCAGATGAATATGGAAAATAGAAAGCTGGACTCATCAAAGAAACAGATAATATAACGACTATTCCAAACAGGACAACGGAAGATCTTCCTACGCCGTGACATTAAATGCCACAAAAAGGCTGTACTCTATAGCAAATGGAAGTAATAAACAGAAGAACTACATCCACCATTCTATATACATCTAACTATTGCTACCCAAGTTGTCTCAAGCACAACTCAAACAGGCATATACCTCTCTATACGGCACAGTGATAATCAGCAGAACCATATACTGGGAGCAAAACTACCTGTACAGATGAGAAAATGGGATGGATTATAGAAGGTTGAATTACTTACTTTTGAATTCAGGAATCAAATCGGCATGCACAGAGACGGACAGAGTGGAAGGGGACAGGGGCTGGAAGATAGGGCTCTTGACGGGCTTGAACAGCACGAGTGCCTTCTCCTCATTAATCGGAGAGGAAGGAGGCAATTCCTCAATCCTTAGAGAAGCACGCCCGGGCCGAACCTCAGGGCATGACCGGTCGGTGGATATGAGATGCTCAACGTCACCATCTTCGACCATCGGACGCAACTCAGCGCCCTGTATTTTTTTACAAGTAGTAGAATCCAGCGATCAGTCGTAAAGAGAACCTTAATGAAATCACATGCTTGAAAATCGAACTCTGAGCGAGAGATAGTACCAGGCGGCGAATCTTCCGAGCAGGAGAAGAAAGCGAGAAATCGGAGAAGTCTTCGTTGACCTGATCAAGGTCTTTCCGCTTGATTTTCATCTTCGCTTCCTTCACGAAGGCTTCCATGTAAATCCACTCCCTCAGATACCTCTGCCGAATTCTCACGAACCAGGACTGTAACTCCGGCAACCGCTGAAATACGAAGAATGCTTGAAAGCACTCTCTCCTTCGCAGAGATTGATGTATATCAGCGCCGGCAAACGACTGGAATGAGTCTTCTATATCGGAAGGATCTCTATTTGTAGCTATTGAGGGCAAGGAAGAATAGGGAAATAGGGAGGGAGAGATCTCCAGATATCTCCAGAAGACGAGAGGAATTGATTCCCCAAACTCGGTCCTTCTTCTCTCCTAGTAATAACCAATGGGATCACGCCAAGTTAGCAGGAGGCCGCATGTTGGGGGGGCTAAATGCTCCATGCAAGGTACTATTTTTTTAATATTTCATTTATCTGTCTATTTCTATTTATATATTTTTTCTATATCCATGTCGAATTAATTTATATATATTGAGTAACTTAATAGTTTATTTCTAAAATAAATATTATTATTTAATTTTATATTTGTTTATTTTTTTCAAATTCATTTTATAATAATTTAATTTTCAAATTTCAATTTTACTTAATATTTTAGTTCATCCATTTAATTATTATATATGTTATTCATTTATTCAATTCCAATAGAGTTACAAAGTATAAGGGGGAATTAGAGCTGAAAAACTAAATTAAAAAAAATAAAAATGATAAATAAAATTATTAATAAATTATGTTTTAGATAGCTAAATTGAATAGTTTCCCCAATAAATACAATCTCTTCATTTATAAATATATATATATTTATTTCTTATTCTTATATAATTTTAGATAAATTTATATATTAAAAACATTTTATATAATTGTATTATAAAATAATATAGATAAAAATATATATTATAAATATAAAATATATTTGATCAAACATACATATACTATTATTATATAATATATATATTAAGAATTTGATACATTTTTAGATGGTATATATATTATAATCTATTATATTTATTTGTTGTTATTATATAATATTTATATATAAATATTTTATATAATTAATATATTTCTTTACTAGCGGTAATATATTTGAGTTATATAATGAAAAAATATAATAGATAAAATAATATATATATATATAATTTATATAATATAATTTAATATATATTTTTTAGAATAAAATATAAATTTTATAAAATAGCTAAGTGTAATTTGTTTATAATATTGTAAAAGTTCTATTATTTATAAGTTATAATTTTTAAATAAATATGGGTACAAATTATTATCCATTAATAATATATTCTCACATATATCATTGTTTTTATTATACAATATATATATTATACAATTAATATTCATTTATTTTTTATGACAATATCTCAAATATAGTATATGATTTAATTATATCATGAAAAGTTATATATATAATTTATCATATATAATATAATTATATATTTTTATATTATATTATTATTGATATAATAATTTAATATATATTAATTAATATGTAATTACTTAATTAATTTATTTAAATTAATATGTATTTTTGTGGTCATTGTGTGATTTTAAGAAAACTATTTAGTGCATTTTTTGGATAAGTAATTATTATTTCATATAGTAAAGAAAATTTTAGTTTTTTATTGGGGTTGATCTAGGAGAGGTTAGATAGGGGCAATTCTCATGATGATGGGTCTTTTATTCTCACACCATTTGCCACACCAGATCTGAAAATTTGAAATTGCTTTTCCACACCAGATCTGTCTTCTTATGTTTATAGAACTTTCATAACTTGGGCTGTTTCCATGTGAGATACTCTTGAATCATGTGAAAATGGTGAACAGTATTCTTCTGGGAATTGAACCCAAAGATGAGGGACGAGGGGAAGATCTATGAACCCCAACACAGAGAAGTAATCGATTCTTTAGTTTCTTTCCTTGTGCTTTTGTGTCATTGTTAGTTCAACGACACAAAAAACCCCAACGCAGAGATAGAAGGAACACTTCTACCACCAGGAGGATTATATGTTCCGAAGGAGCTGGAAATTGCTAAGATGTCAAAACATTGATGCTGCATCATGTATATAGATGGTACAGGGCTTTCACCTGCTCCACTCTGTCAGCCGCACCTGCCCTTCAACAGATTGGATAAGCAGCTCCTCTTCATTGTCGATTCAGGAAGATGCAGTAGTTGTAGATCATCTGCACCCACTTGATCCTCTGCTGCCCTGTGGCTGTGATATCGAGAGACTGGTAGAGCCACGAGTTCTTCCAGACGGAGGCTGACGAGCAAGACGAACCCCTGGCCGCTGACCAGACGCAGAACTGTGCACTGAAGCCCCTGTAGGAGGCCATGAACGGCGCCTGGCTCCAGTCGGTCTTCACGAGTCCGCCCCTCGTGGCCCAGTCGTCAGCGTTCCACAGGCCCGAGTATATCCACACGGGTTGGCTCTTGGGGAACGCCACGCCCTTCCTTTCCAGGTTCGTGAACTCCCTTATGGGCGTCGCATCCACACACAAACTACAGTACAGACCATTAAAAAAAGGAAAAAAGTTAGTCATTTTGAATGTTAAAGAGAGATGAGATAGAGTAAGTGCGGAAGTCCTTGGTGGGGTCGAACCAGAGATAGAACTGCTGCTTTCTGTTGCCTTTGCCATGAGTGTGAACACGTTTGTATGTAGGAACTCTAAAAGAGACTTGACATTTTTATGCATGGACATGAAATTGGAAATGAAGAAGATACCTAGAGAAGTTTATGTTTTTCATACTAATGTCAGAAAGTTCTCATGTGATACGGAATAGGCAGCATGGCATAATGATAATAATAAATCAAAGGGGTTAGGAGTATGGCACGCTCAATAAATGCAGTGTTGATTGATATTGCCACTAAAATTCTCAAAAACAAGAAATGAAGGTCTAAAGTGATATGTTTGAATTCCAAAATCGAAAGAGAAAAGAGAAACAAACACCTGCTGGCCGTTACTCATGCCATGATTTTACAGAAGCTGATCATTTGGAAGATACTTTTAGTTTCTTCACCCGTTTGGCTGCAGGGGATGGGCTCCTTATGGTTTTCTTCTTGATCTTCCTTACAGCATGAGATCTCTGTTTGGCCTTGTTAGATGAGGAAGGTGTCTCTACTATAGGACCTGGTGATAGCCCTTTCTTAAGGGCACTCCCTCGTGGTGTGACAGAAGGAGGTATTCTTACACTCTGTGGAGGTAGTGGGGTGTGAGGCTTCCAGACCAGGTTGTTCTTCATGGAGAATCTTACTTTCTTTACACTCTTATCCCCACTCTTAGCTGTGAGTACACCATCATCATCTTCTGGATATACCATCTCCAAGGCCTGAGAATGTTGCCCATCCTTGGCCTTCCCTCTCTTTCTCTTCTTTAAACTGCCATGATTCACTGATGCCTCTAGAGAATCACACGCACTTTCTACACCTTCACTTAAGCCAACTTCTGCAGCAACCTTATCGAATTGTATTGAGAGGTTTGACAGAAGATCATCAAACATCACTGCCTCCACACTATTAATCGATTCCTCCTCCAGGGTCTCACCAATAGAATGTCCAGGATCACTGTTTTCCTTATCCGGCAAGATGTTTTCCGAGGTAACATCCTTCTTTAAACTGCCATGATTCACTGATGCCTCTAGAGAATCACACTCATTTTCTACACCTTCGCTTAAGCCAACTTCTGCAGCAACCTTATCGAATTGTATTGGGAGGTTTGATAGAAGAGGATCATCAAACATCACTGCCTCCACACTATTAATAGATTCCTTCTTCAGGGTCTCACCAATAGAATGTCCAGGATCACTGTTTTCCTTATCGGGCGAGATGTTTTCTGAGGTAACATCCTTTTTTAAACTGCCATGACTCACTGATGCCTCTAGAGAATCACACGCACTTTCTTCATCAAATATCACTGCCTCCACACTATTAATCGATTCCTCCTTCAGGGTCTCACCAATAGAATGTCCAGGATCACTGTCCTTTTTCTTCTTCTTTATCTTCTTGCTCTTTTCATCCTGTTTAATTAAGGATTTATTCTTCAATTTCTTGCTTTTCTTCAGGAGTTTAGCAGCATCACAGTTTTCAACATTATATGAAGGGTTAGTGACGGTAATAGGTACCAAGATGGGCACTTCCTCCTCAATATCATCATCATGATCTTCAGGTGCAGGAAGTGGAATCTCAATGCCGGAAGATTCCAATTCCTTCTCCAACTTCAGAAACTGCTCATGCAAACCAAACAAGAGCTTCCTGTTACGCTGAGAGAAGTCAGGTGAATAACCCAACTGAAAGAACCTACCTGAGAGCCCCATCTTCAAGGCCACAGTCCCATAACCCTCCGCATCATCCCCGAAATCTACACCTGCACAGCCCCTCTTGGCCTCCAAGAGCTTTTTTCCATTGGTAAGTAAGACGTCAAATACATTTGAACTAATAGTTCCCAAAAGCACCTTATCAGGGGAATTCTTAATTACGTTGAAAAATGGCTGAAGCAACAAATCAAGAGTCTCCAGTTTCAGAGGCAAGAAGGGCTTGAGCTCCTCAAAGAAAACACTTGCAATTTGGCAATTAACGCCATTCCCTTGAACCTTATCAATATCCCCAAATGTCTTCTCATCCAAAACCACTACAAGCCTACCCACAAGCTCCGAGTCCCATCTATACTTTTTCATAAGTGCGAAGACTGAATAGACAAACCTACGAATCAACAGATAAAACTTGTCCAGACGGAGACCGTCTATGCCGTTCCACTCGCGGCGCATAGTGAGGAGGAAGACGGAGAAGTACTGTACGGACACGGGCAGATCTAGGGAAAGGAGCATGGATGAGAGACGGTTGATGAGCTGAGATTGGAACGGTACCTTGTCAGCGTGCCACACACAATAGAAGAGCCCCTTCCAGAGCTTCCTGAAGTCGGAGTCGGGGATCGATGTTTGGGCGGGAAGCCATGTCTTGAGGATCTGACGTAGAGCGCGATCGCGGAGGGTCTGATTGCAAGAAGCCAGCTGCGTCACAAGAGACTGTCCGGCTGCGGCTCTGTTCATCTCTCCCGTGGGGAGGCTCGGGTCGTCGTCCAGGAAGGGAGGAGAATTGGAGGGCGTAGGGTTTCAAAGGAGAGAGAGTGCGAATTTAGAACCCTGGGGAGGGGTGCCGTGCGGGGCATCAGAGTATCCACTTGAATAGGGGCCCGCCGATCCGGTCCGTTCCGAACCGGAACTGGACCCAAAAAGAATTAAATATGACAAATAATTTAGCCTACAACAAGATGGAATAAATGTATATATATATATAAATATATGTGTGTGTACTATTATTATTATATAAAGACCGTTATATATGAATCATGGTGTGTGTTCATCTTGAGGAGAAGGTACGGGACGAGAAGAGGCGGCGGGGAGAGAACATGCCCATGTGTCTCGGCGACGTCAGCCCGTCAATGGACTGGTAGTCCGACAGGATGAATCCTTCCCTCTCCTCACGGTGGCGGACACTGTTGGACCCGTTGAAGGTCCCATACCTGACTAATTTTCCGATCCACGACTTCTTCTTAGCCGACCCCGACTGGCTACGGTGGAGGTGGCGGCCGCCGGAGTTCATCTTCTCGCTGAGGTACTCCTTCACCGCGTGGAGGCCCAGCTCGACCACCTCCATGGGCGGCGACACCAAGGGGTTGCCCTCGACGGAGAGCTTCTGGAGCTTCTTCATGCAGCTCATGGAGTCGGGCAGGGAGGTGATCTTGTTGTAGCTGACGTCGAGCTCCACGACGGAAGTGAGGAGGCCGATGGAGTAGGGGAGGGACTCGAGGTACTGGAAGTTCTGGCTGATGTTGAGGACCTCGAGGTTGACGAGATTTTCGAGGTCGTCCGGAAGGGACCGCAGGCAGTTCAGTCGCGCGTCGAGGACCTTCAGGGAGGTCAGGCGGGAGAGCGACCGCGGCAGGAACATTAGCTTGTTGGAGTTCACGGACAGCTTCTTCAGGTTTGGCAGCTCCATGCCCATGGAATCGGGCAGCACGCTCAACTTGTTGAAGTTGGCGTTGAGCTCTTCCAACGATCTGGCAAAGATTAATTTTAGAATAACATTGTTTGTACTTGGAAAATGCTTAAATTCTGTATAATTATTTTTGTCATATTTATGACAGTTAGTTTAAATTCTTTTTATGGGAAATTATAACTTACAATTATGGTATGGATGAAAGTGAGAAACTCAAGTGGGAATTTATTTACTTGCAGTTCACGATTGACTTGGGGAGGCATTCGATAAGGTTGCCTGCAACATTTAGAACTCTGAGCTTGCTGAGGCACCCGATTGAATTCGGGAGCGCCTTTATCTGGTTCGAGCGAACATCCAGCACCATCAGGTTGAGCAATCTCGCCGTGAGCGACTCTGGTATATTCTGTCGTGGATTTCCATTTCAACACACAATTACATACACAAAACAGCTCCTTTATATGATCAGAGAAGACCCTTTTTCCAAAAAAAAAAATTAACTGTTGATTCTCCTCAAAGTGATATTCTGAATTATATACCTGAAGGTTGTTGTTGGAGAGGTCGAGCTTGCAGATGATGGTGAGGTTGAGAGATGGGCGGGGGAGAGTGTCGAGTGAGAGCCCACTCAGATCCACGATCTCCAGCCTGTCTTCGACATCCATCCTCCTCCTCGGACTCATGGAGCCCTCCACCGCCGCCACGGCCTTCTTGCCTCTCGCATACTGATGTTGGTCACCGGTCGTCGGCTGTTGCTCCTCCGCCGCCGGAGCATGCTGTTGTTCATACATAATCTTCGGCGAGAGTTCCCTCCAGTCTAGAGAATAGCTCCACATATGAGGAGAGAATGAATGGATGAAAAGGCAAGGAAATATAATATTATATATATAATGGGGGAGTGTAGTGTCGGGAGAAAAGGAGAACAACACGTGTCTGTCTAAGGGGAGTGAGGTACAGGTCAGCTACCCACTCGAGGGGAGGGAAGAAAAGTCAACTCTCTCACTTCCCTCATTTCCTCCATTTCCATCGGTACCGCTCGCACGGGCGGATGACAGCGAACATCGGAACTTCTACTAACTATTTCCATGGGGTTAGACGACGGGACATCTTGAAGTTCTTGAGTTCCCTCTTTTCTTGTTATGTTGTTCTTGTTCCTTTTATTATTGATCAATCCAGTGTGGGTGACCACCACATGATGAACGGACACCTAAAGAGGCCCTTGGGGGCCGAAAGATACAACAGAGGACCTCCAATAGTACCTGCACAATAAAGTCATTGTAATGGTTAGCATAAAAGATGAACACCATATATTGTGCATGTAATCTATGAAGAATGTGTAAAATATATGTACTATAAAAAAACATAGTGTAAATACATTATTTATGATATGGTAAAGATAAAATAGCAGATATACCTTGAATTCATTAGCTCTATGCCTTCAAATTAGATCTGAAGTGAATGATCAAAGCAGCGTAGTGTTTATGAGATTGTCCGAGTCATTCTTAAGTTGAATTGAGTTGTTGGGCAGATGGAAAAGTTGGATGTGATTGAGAAGTGGCCCACACATATTGCAGGGTTGGAGAAGAGACGCATTTGCACATTGATGGGCTGAATAGAAGAAGAAACTCGTTGAGAAGGGCAGAAAAGATGGGTTGAATCCAAGATAACACAAGGGTCAAAATGGGGAAAAGAAAAAAGAGGCATGAAGCCTTGCACAGTGCAAGATGCACTCAGCTGTCATAGTGACCTGCCGGATGTTAAATAAAGGCACCAGCAGCAGCTGGGAAATGAAAAATGTAGGCAGATGCCACCTAAATTTCTTTCCTGGTAACCACAGGTCAGCTCAGCCTTCTTCATCCTCTTATCTTCTTCTTAATTCATCAGTTCCTCGGTGCTTTTTTATTTCTCAATCAATATTCCTTTGAGCTTCCACTTCTACAGTGCACTTCTCGGCTTCTTCAGCTCCCTCTCCCTCCGATGACTGTAGCTTATTATCACCGCTCGTGGAAACGTCATGCTCCGTCTCAGTACCTCGTAATCCTGCTCGCTGTTCTGTTCGCGCTGCTGGTGCCAGCTGAATCAGCCGCCGTGGTCAAGTACCTGCCTGGGTACCCCGGAGAGCTCCCGTTCTATCTCGAGACAGGGTCAGTCCATTCGGGATCTCTCTCTCTTTCTCTCTCTCTCTCTATATATATATATATGAACTGAACTGAATTGAAATTGATGGTGGTCTTGGTCCTTCCTCTGGGATTGGGTTTACTTTTACCTAGGTATGTAGGAGTAGGTGATGATGAGGTAGTGCAGCTCTTCTACTACTTGGTGGAGTCGCAGAGCAAAAATAGCTCCACTGACCCTCTCCTCTTCTGGGTCAATGGAGGCCCTGGCTGCTCCAGTCTCGCCGGTTTCTTCTTCGAAAGTGGTAACTTAGTCGTGTTCTTTGCCGAAATTTATCAGACCGAATCACTCCACCAATGGTGGTGCAGGTCTTCTACTGCTTCGTGGGGTGGCAGAGCAATAATGCCCGACTTCCCTCCTCCATTGACCCTCTACACTCTCTTCTGTAATAAATTTGAATTGCAGGTCCACTTAACTTTGAAGTAGCGGGTTACAACGGGAGCATGCCATCAATGCATCTGAATCCCTTCACATGGACAAAGGTACGTACTGAATTACACTCATCCCGAGACGAAGGATTGACGATAATTAACTAATTAGGTCACGCCACGCCTGATCAGAGCGTGAACGTTGTGTACATGGACGCTCCGGTGGGAACGGGATTCTCCTATGCGACGACCTCTAAGGGTTACTACCTTGATGACGACAACTTCGCCTCACAACTCTTCCAGTTCATCAAAAAGGTCCCGTTGGCATACTGAATTCAGTCTCTGTCACTACATATTTGGTTTCCAGTAGCTCAAATTGGGCGAAAATGCATCGATGTGGCTCGCAGTGGCTAGACGATCATCCTGGCTTCGCGGAGAACGAGCTCTACGTCGGGGGAGACTCCTACTCCGGTACTCCGATCCCCATCTTCGTAGAGGGCATAGTCCAAGGTAAAGCATGTATTACCAATATTTGGCGAATATTCCAATCATGCTTTGAATGACCAGGTTATGGAAATCTCTCCTCTACAATTTGACATGGACTCTGGTCCGTTAACGGTCACTTGCAGGAAAATGGAAGGGGTCGTCCGACCTCAACCTGAAGGTTGACCACGATCTTATGTGTTAATCCAATGATGTTTCTACTTACTATATCAATCCTATAATCAATTGATTTCGAGTGATTTCAGGGATACGTGCTGGGGAATCCGGTGACGGACACGTTCATCGACGACAACTCGAGGATCCCTTACGCTCACAGGCTGACACTCATCTCGGATAAGATCTTTGCAGCTGCCAACAAAAGCTGCAATGGTAATTTCGTCGTCGTCGACCCCACCAACGTCGACTGCATCACGGACATCGACACCATCGATGAGGTGCAACGAATCACCATGCAGCATTGCAGACACACCAATCTCAATCTTAACTCTACTCTAACAATTGGTTGTCGTACACAGCTCGTTCAGCAGGTGCTTCTGGTGCACGTCCTGGAACCAAACTGCAAGAATGCACTGGGTCTGCCTATTCCTACTGCCCCGGAAAACCCGACCATTTCTGCTCGGAGATCTCTCGCATGGAAGAAGCTCGGGTCATCCATCAGGTCCCGAGCCAAGGGTCCAGCCCTCTGGTGCCGAGTACGTAAAACTCTTAGATTAGAAAGCCCACTCTTAGTTTGAATCATTTAGTGTGTTGTATCCTCTGCCTCTAATGACTAATCACGAGCTGGATTTCGTGCAATAGAATTACAATCACATGCTGTGTATGAAATGGGCGAACCACAAGGAAGTCCGAGCAGCGCTCCACGTGAGAGACGTAAGTTCTAGTTTCATTGCCCAACTATGAGAATGAGATGGACAGCCTTGTAAATGCTATAATATATGGCAGGGGACGAAGAGTGCTTGGCTGTACTGCAACAGCTCGCTGGCTTACACGGAGAATGTCAAGAGTGTCATCCCTTACCACAAGAACCTCACCAGAAGTGACCTCAGAGCTCTCATTTACAGGTGCCTTTTTTTTGTGATGGCCTGCAGTTTGGTAATTAAAACGATTAGCTTAGGGGAAGAATGTGACAAAATGCAATGATCATGCCTTAGCATTGACCAGTTGCTTGTCTAGGAAATCTACCCATCACATCACATCACATGGCGATGTTGATCATACATCACATCATACTTCAAATGTCCCAATCGTGTTCATGTTGTTAATTCCATAACATACATCACTTTGGAGGGGACTTTCTGTGTTTCTCTGTGGTTGTGTTTATCGTGATTGGTGTGGCGATTCGCAGTGGGGATCACGACATGTCGATTCCTCACATGGGCACGCAGAAATGGATAGATTTCCTAAACATGACACTTCTTCAGAAGTGGAGGCCTTGGTTTGTCACCAATCAAACTGCTGGGTGAGTCGATCGTCCCCTCCCTTTTGTCCATATCCTATTTTTTTAGTCCACTTTTTAACCTCTTTCTTCTCGCTTACTTCTTATAATGCAGATACACCAAGAACTACACTAGTAACAAGTTCAGCTTGACATTTGCAACAATCAAGGCAAGAACACCATCCACTTGGACAGTTGGACTTCACCATTAAGTAGTAATCTGTATATAAAAGAACTTGCAGACAATAAAAGGCAATGCGTGTGTTTCGTATACAGGGAGCTGGTCACTTTGCTGCAGAATACAAGGTGAGGGAGTGTTCTGCCATGGTGAGACGCTGGATGGCCTACCAGGAAGTCTAAGGTATCCTACACATTCAGCCATGGGAAGCTGACCCATGGATAAGTTCATTAAATAAAGGGCGCTCCCGCATTTCCGATTTGGGAATTGAATCTCCGGTGGCAGGTACAAGGAGTGCCACCATAATGAGTAATTTGGTTGTTCGCTTATCTATCTTTTTGTCCCACGTCTTCCTTTTGCGGAATGTGGGATTGATACTTTGTTTACAGTTAAATTCAGTCTTATATATGACGGATCCTGAAAACCTATGTTGAGAAAAACAACTTCGGTTGACAGATCAATGGGATCCTCTGGTAAGTAATGCCTCCTCTCTTTCTCTCCCACTCTCTTCATGCAAAAACTTCATCGTTCTTCATTCGTTTGTTTGGGTGGAAACTAGGATGGAAGTGCCATATGTAGTGGGATGAGAACTGAGGACCTAATTAACGAATGCTGTTATGTCACTCACAGATGAGAGTGAAAGAACCCACCCTCCCTAAGTAGCTTGTAGAGACAAATACTACAATGCCATGTTTGCTTGGATACCAGGACTAGAAGAATAAGATCAAAAGCAATCTTCTATTGAGATCTATGGGCATTTAGTGCTGAACTCATTGTCGGAGATAAGGCAACTTCCTCTCTTTCTATAAAAACACGGGTCACAAGTGGAGCAAAACGACTCTAATATGCACTGGGGCTTTAAGAAGCAAGGCTTCGACCTGGAGCTCTTTACAGAATCTAAGGGGCAATCCACCTAGACCACGGTTGCCTGCAGCTATGGAAATGTGCTGTGGACATCCAAAAGGCTGAGTAAATTCTACAGGTTGTCTGTTGGAAATGAGGAAAGGGTCTCATTTATCTGAAACAAGTAATTTGATGATAATTGATCTTCTTCGAGTCATGAATAAAGAGAGGGTCTCATCGGAGACCCCTCTTGAGGACTACCGCCGATCAGATTTACTGGCACGGGACCGATTAAAAGTCATCATCGTCGTCGACTTCGGTAGTACTGTCCTATTCCTTCACCTCCTCGATCTTCTCCACGGCATCCTTCAGCTCCATCCTCTTCTCAACATCAGCCTCGCAGCAAGCCAGTCCGATCTTCAGGAGCTTCGCCATCTCACCCACGCCATTTTCCGGTGCCTTCATCTCCTTATCGAACACCGCTGCATCAGTGCTCGAGTCCTCAATCGTTTGCAGCCACATGGCCATATCTCTGTCCCGGTCGCCAGAGTGGCCCTTCTGGAGGAAGCTCGCCGGGAATTTTCCTGTCAAGATCTCGAGGATAAGCACCCCGAGGCACCAAATGTCGGTCTTCTTTGTGATCCTCGCGTTCTGGAGGTGCTCGGGGGACTTGTAGGCTACCATGAGCTCTTCAGCGCTCTCTTGGTTGATGACGGGGACGAGGCCGTAGTCATTGAGCAGAGGCTCGAAGGAATCATCGAGGAGGACGTTGGACGACTTGAGGTGGCCATGGGGAGTGATTAGGGTTGGAAGCTCCTGGTAGAGGTACAAAAGACCCCTTGATATTCCTTTGACTATCTTCAGTCTGGTTGGCCAATCAAGGGCGGGTTGGCCTCGTCGTGTACTGCCTGAAAAAGTTTCAAATATCGTCGTCAAGATATACTGTACACATACTTCAATGGAGGTACACATATATATATACTCACTGTGAAGATGGACAGCCAAGCTGCCACGGGATACGTAGTTAGAGACCAAAAGCTTCTCTTCCTTCCTGTAATAGTAAGCCACGACGGGCAGCAGGTTCGGATGGTCGAGCCTCTCGAACCGCCGCATATGCTCTTGGAACTCCTCCTTCCCGAGGTTGTTCATCTGCCTGAATCTCTTCACCACCATCATGGTCCTCGATGACGGCAGCGCTGCCTTGTACGACGCCCCAAAGCATCCGCTCCCTAGTATCTCCGCCGACGCCTTTAGCAGATCCTGGAGCTCGAACCTCTCCCCCCGGTCCTTCAGGAACGAGAGCTTCGTGGCCGGTTCCCCCTGCTTCCTACTGACCCCGGACAAAGAGTGTTCCGGCGAGCCCTGCATCGAGTAGATCTCGTCCTTCAGGCTCGCCTTCTTCTGGAGGCTTGACGGGGTCCTGTTCTCCAGCGAGTCTTGCCGTGGGCTCCGTCGCCGCCGGAGGAGGCAGAAGATTAGCAGTGCGACCGCAAGTAGGAGAGCTAGTCCTAGAACGACTTCCAATACGACGATGATCGTAGTCCTGTTTGATGGGCTGTTATTCTTGCCGGAAGGCGGCGGGGGTGGAGAGGTTGCGGTTGGCTGTGGAGGGCTAGTACTCGAACATGGAGCCAGCGGGGGATCGCAGAGTGCTTTATTTCCTGCTCGAGAAGAAGATTGCAAGCCAAATAATTTTTATTTTCAAAATCAAACGACATGTAGGATGATGGGTGGTCGAGAATATGTGCCCCCATAAGAGGTTCAACCTAAATGTAAAGTTTCCGAATATATGAACTGGATTTAGATCGAAGCTGGAGATCTTCTGACCTGCGAAGTAGCTCGGATCCAGCTTATGGAAGCTCGAAGGGATGGGGCCCTCCAAAGCGTTCTCGGACAGCTTAAGAACCTGCAAGTTCTTCTGCTGGAACTCCGGTATGGCTCCGGTGAACCGGTTGTCTTCCATCCTCAACTCTATCAGCCTTGGCAGCTCCACCAGGGACTCTGGGATCTTGCCGGAGAATTGGTTGTGAGACAGGTGGAGCTTCTTCAGGGACAGCATCCCCTCAAAGGTTGCGTCAGGGATCTCCCCCGAGAACTTATTGTTCGAGAGGAAGAGGGCCTTGAGGGCTCCGAGTTTATTGAAGGCGGGGATGGCGCCCTCGAAGCTGTTGTTCATGAAGCTGATCGTGCGGAGCGACTTGAGGCGCTCGAGGGAGGCCACATCGATCTGGCCGCTAAGGCCGCTGTGTTCGAGCTGGAGGCCCCAGACGGAGCCACGCAAGCAGATTACGCCGGCCCATGTGGAGATGCTGGTGGCGGCGGCGGTGCAGGGCGGGGAGGTGGTGGTCCAGCTGGAGAGGGCTGCGGTGGGGTCCTTGATGGAGGACTTGAAGCTGAGGAGAGCGGCCGAATCGGAGTCGTTCCCGGCTGCGGTGGCGGCCACGGCCAGTACCGCTAGTGCTGTCGTGAGAAAGAGGTGGTGCATGTAGACAGCCATTATGGAAGCCGGAGGGCGGTGGAGGATGAGGGGCAGCGCACACTGGATCAGCGTCGCGTGCGCGCCCTTCCGTCTGGTCTGGGCAGGTGCTCAGAGGAATGGTGGCCCTGTTTTACTCGATTAAGCGAGGAATGCCTTTCCCTAATAGCTAAGGTTTGCTTCTAATTCTTCTACCGGCCATTCAAAAGAATAATCTCAACTTTTTGAGTGGTTAGCCTTTGTTTATGGTTTGTTCGGCATGGAGGGGAAAGAGAGAGAGGGGGGAGTCGTGGTGGCGGTGATGAGACAGGAAGAAGAACAACAACAAGGAAGAGATGGAGACGCCAGGTATGCATTGGAGTCGAAGAATAGGTAGTTTTGCATGTATGGTCTCCTGGTCTCGGTGTATCTCTGCGACACTGCGTGAATTAAGTTGACGGAGTCTTATATTAGTTTTCTTTCATGTCTGTCTGCATGCATGGTCTCTCTGTGGGAGAGACATCCGGACTGTCTCTCAATCGTCTTGCTTTGAAGTTATCTCACCCCTTACCGAGAATTATGGCCGGTCTTAAATCTGAAGTTGGGTCGATAGAAGATGAGGGAGAGACCTTCTAAAACGAAGTAGGGACATTTATGAAAATAATCAATAGTTTGAGTGCTAGAAGTTAGCATCTTCAAATATTATGAAGAGAAAGAAAACTTACAATTTGGTGGCTCAAAGCTTAAAGTTTCATCTCTCCTTGTGAACGAAGCTATTAATTTATTTACCCAATTTTATTTTTTAACAAATAATCCATTAATTTATAATTGTTCTTATTATATAGTTCTTGTGAATTTAACCCATTTTATAATATACGTATAAATATACTTTTTTTTAATAGGCATATTGAGTAGTTTATATGTTGTATTATAAAAAAATGTCTTAATATTTTAATAGTAAATAATGGGTCCTATCTATATTTTGAAAGTTCACAATTATACATTAAAAAAACATTAATGAATAAGATGGGTGTTGCTGCATTTATAGATATAATATATTTATACCATAATGGAAGATATAGATTTGATTCACACAATCAAACACCTCACTTTTATTTTTCATTTTTTACAAATTCCTTATTCTTAAAGATCATGGATTTGTGCTCGGTTATAAAACTGAGTCTATCATCAATTAATCATATCCCAAATCGACTGCGATTCACATTGTGGGCCGACTCGAATTACGCTCTTACCCTTTATTCGGACCAGTTTGCTGGGTCAAGGATTCTTTGCAAAAACTCGGTCAGAGAAATACCAAAATTAATATCGCCTCTCGCGGAGACGCCTCTTATATCGGGCGCAGGGGAAAAAACCAGGGAGAAAATCGTCAATTCCTTATCCAGTCAGGAAGACGGAGGGAGATCGTCCATATTAGAAGAAGAAATCTTCTTCCTCCGTCGGAGAAGACAGCAAAAATCCATGGAGTCATTTTGATTCTTTCCTCCAGAGAGAGAGAGAGAGAGAGAGGTAGAGATAGAATCTAGTGGATGCTCTAGTGATGTGACAGAGGATGGTGGACAGGTGGTGGCACCTTGGAGATGAGTTCTCTTCCTCGCTTTCCACCGATCTGTTCGAGCTACTGTGTAGCTCCCTGAGGAGCCTTACACGATCTCCGTTTTGCTCAATTATCATATTCCTCCCAGCTTTAAGGTTTATACCTCGATCTCTCTCTCCGTTTTTTGATGTGGTATTGAGGTTGCGTCTATCATCTGCATTGCATTGGAGGATCATTTTCTCTGCGAATTTCTTCTCGATTCATGTTTCGGACGGCCGTTAGTTGATTCTCTCTGACGGAATTTTGCTCCACTGTCACATGAACATCGTCTTGGTTGAAGGACCTGATTTGACCCTGTTTCCGGTATGTTTGAGTGGGTTATGTAGGTCTCCACAGCAGTGACGGGAGACAGATGGCTGAGGTGGCGAAGCTTCTGTACATAGTGGTGGTGGATGGAGGAGATAAGAGGGAGAAAGGCAAGGAGTCCTTCCGTTATACTCGCTCTGTCCTTCAGAGCACGCTCCAGCTCATGGGATGCAAAGCTCGGCATGCCTTCAAGGTTTGAATTGCTATCCTCAGATCTAGTCCAAGATATTCGAGCTTTTCCCGTGCATGATCTAGGATTATATTGACTCGATCTAGCCTTTCAAGATAAAATGTCTTCCGCCCCGCCTTCTTCTACTATGTACTGTGTCCTTGGAGCTTGGTCATTTCATCAAAGGCTGCTTGTGTCTGCTGAGGTGACCGGAATGTTGTTCTCCGATTTTTCATGTTAGGTTGTCTATAGTCACTCATCCATGAGTGTTGTTTTTCTTATAACTATATTTTCCTGGTTATTACTTTATTTAGTACTGAAATAAGTTTGTGCTTGATGTTATTGCTATCTTCAGAACTTCCTCATTGGTTGATTGGCTCAGCTCTGAAAATGATTTAATTGTTGGTTTGAACATATTTTATTCTCACAACTCATTGTATGCATCTGAATTCTGGTGTATAGTTTTCCATATATAGACACTTTACCTTTAAGCTACCTCTTATTTTTCAGGAGTTATTCCTGTTGCAATTTCTACATGTAGATCATGTCCTCTTCTATTGAACTTATATACAGTAGTTTTTTCATCAGCAAAAAAGGAAGCAGCAGTGATGGCAATCTTGCCACCCCTGCTATGTAATGTTTGGGCTTTCATGTTCATTATCAAACACTAAAGTTCAATGGAGACCAAGCAATGATCTTATTATCTCTTATCAGAGTACTCCTCTCCTCTGGATTTCCTGGTTGCAAAGAGCTGCAGGGAAATTGTCATTATTTGGAAACAGTTATTACAAAAACGTTAGATTATGGGTGTGTTACTACAAAAATGTTCTCTTCTAGTGCTGTGAATCTGCATGTCAATTATTTTTGTTACATGTTGCCTTATTTCCTTTTTGCATATGCTCCTTTATTATGACAGATAAGCCAGAGGGTGTTTGAATTGACGAGGAATGAATCACCAACTGATGCTTTCCTCCCTGAAGGGATGGAGGTTTCATCTGGTGCAGAGACTGGAAAGGAACAATTTGACAAAGAATATAGTGCTTTTAGTCTAAACTCCATGGCTAATTCCAAGGTGGACACCTATATAAATATGAAGTATGATGGAAGCAAAAGAATACCATTTGAACTGTACAAAAGGCGGACTACTGTTGTTGTTATGAGAGAAACCTTCTTGGACGTTGTATGTAATGCTCTATCAGAGTACAAGTACGTGGGTCTGAATCAAAGAGCTGATCTGGTTTTGGCATGCAGGTATATTTGTGCAACTTCATTAATTCCCATGTAAATTTATGATTTGTGAATATATTTGACCTTTTGGCTATCTGCATCTTCTAAAGATCTTAGTTGTCTGGAGAATTGGAAGTCTTCTTGATTAGAAAATAGGTTTATACAGAGTTCAAATCTTAACTCGGTTTTAGAACAATCTGAAAATTGTATTTATTTGTGAGCTATGGTTATTACTTAAATTTTCATTTTATTGACCATTGTTTATGATACTACAATGCTGCTAAGTGGATGGACGAAGTACTGATCATTGACTTTCATGTGGGAAAATTTTACCTTTTACCCTTCATAAAAATGGATTTTCATGTTTCTAAAGCATTATCTCTGCATTTTTGACACAGAATTCGAGAAAGGAAAGAATCTATAACTGTTCTCTTGTGTGGCACTAGTGGGTGTGGGAAATCTACTTTGTCTTCTCTGCTGGTATTTCCTCGGCTATGAACTACAATATCTGTATCTTATTTTGGCTGAGTTCTTAATACCACTGCTTCAGTCATTGATCTTCACTATAAATGGATTTTTCATGTATTTATTGGTTTCCTTCTGGAAAATGTGCACTTAATTAAGGTCAAAGAACTCTTTCTACTCAGGGAAGCAGGCTTGGGATTACCACAGTAGTATCAACTGATTCAATTCGGCATATGATGAGGAGTTTTGTGGACGAGAAGCAAAATCCTCTACTTTGGGCATCGACATACCATGCAGGTGAATGCCTGGATCCTGTGGCAGTGGCAGAAGCAAAGGCCAAAAGAAAAGCAAGAAAACAAGCTGGAATTTTACATTCAATTCCTAAGGATGAGGCATCAGATGGTTCTAAAATTGGGAAATCTGATACTCGTTCATCTGAGGTAATTTCTGCTTCAACTGTCATGATCAGTCCAAAACAGATGGCAATTGAAGGATTCAAAGCACAAAGTGAAATGGTGATTGACAGTCTAGATCGGCTGATCACTGCTTGGGAGGAGAGGAAGGAATCAGTAATTGTGGAAGGTGTTCACTTGAGCCTTAATTTTGTGGTAAGCTGTTAATTGATATTTGTTTTGCTGCATCAAGGCTTAGTTACTTTGTTTATAATATAATCATTGAATATATTTTTCTGGGGTGTTTATTCGTTGCTTTTCAAATGCAGATGGGGCTAATGAAGAAGCATCCTTCAATAATTCCATTTATGATATACATTACCAGTGAAGACAAACACATGGAGAGATTTGCAGTCCGTGCAAAATATATGACACTCGATCCAGCTAAGAACAAATATGTAAAGTACATACGAAATATCAGAACAATCCAAGACTACCTAATCAAAAGAGCTGACAAGCATCTTGTTCCCAAGGTAAATAACACTAATGTTGATAGGAGTGTGGCTGCAATACATGCCACAGTTTTCAGTTGCCTCCGGAGGAAAGAGGCAGGAGAGCCACTGTATGACTATACAACAAATACGGCGAGTGTGATTGATGAGGAGTATAGGAATCAATGCGCAGCCAATTCATTAAGCTCCAAGGGAATGTTCCAGCTGATACAGAGGCAAGGATCTTCTAGGCATCTGATGGCCCTTATAAACACTGATGGGTCGGTGGCAAAGGCTTGGCCTTTTAACTCGTTTGATAGTAATGGGATAGAGAGTGGTATTGGGAGCCCGTGGTATGGGCCACTGCAAATTGGAAAAGCTGAACCAGTGAATATACACTTTGGCCATTTTGGAATCAGTGCTTGGCCCAGTGATGGTGGGACGAGTCATGCTGGAAGTGCTGGAAGTGTCGATGAATCCAGAGCTGATGGAACTGACACAGGCAGTAGATGTTACTCGTCTTGCTGTAGCTCACCAAGATTTTCTGATGGACCAGCCAAGGAGGTAAGGCTTTAGATTGGCTTGGTGTTTGTTTCTCAAGGTGGTCATTTGGAGAAGAGTGAAGAATAAACTTTAGTTCAGAGTATTTTGAAGTATGAGAATCAGTTAAATCAGCTATAATTAGGGCACAGGTTTCATTATGAATAAACCACATGTTTGATGAGTTACTGATGTTCCTTATTTCCAGCTCAAGGAGGAGCAATCTGTCCATGGAAGTGATGAGGAGGTTGATGACCCACCGGAGCTGGACACTGATACGAGTGATGATGAAAGGAAACATATACATGATGAGGTATTACCATGAGGGTTTTGATGAGTCAGAAAGACTTAATAAAATAATGGAATAGGATAATATAGAAGTTGTAATGTTGCAGATTTGTTCTGCATGCCATTGATTGCTTTCCTTAAGCTGCTTCATTGTCATTTCTTTTGCTCCTGTAGACCTGTAGATGGCATATTATGTTGATCTCACATAGAAATACAATTGTCTGTCTTACAGATCGGTTCTGTTGATGAGGAATCGACAAAGACAGATGAGGAGTATGATGATCTTGCAATGTTGGACATGCAGGAAAATGGGTACTGGTCAGATGATGACGAGGAAAAAAAAGAGACCGGAGTGTCCAATCTCGAGATTCATTCAGATAACAAGTGCAGCCAAAATCTCGACCAATTCCTCAAAAATGCTGATTCCGAGCCACAGTCTGAGTCCGTATGCTTTCGCACATCTGTTTTGATAGAGAATAATAATAACCGGAGGATGCTCCCACCTCTAGGGAAGAAGAAGCGGTCCCTCAAGTAGGCAACTCTTTCAGAGTTAGTAGAGGGAAATAATGAGTGAGTAGTAGGGAGGAATGCAAATTTGGAAAGCCTCTTTCATTCTGTCATTTCTTGTGTTGCATACATTTATGTCCATCACAAAAGTCAATTTGGATGAATGAAAATTTGATGATCCAGATGGGCACTTTCTTCTCTATGTGAGCAAAATAGATAATTCTCACCAATCTATCTCTATATATATAATATCATATATTTTGTAACTATGCAACCATAGGGGTCAAGCATCTTGCCGTGGCAAGGGTGTTACAGTGATGGAATGTCATTTGCGCTAGTCCTCCTATTCATGACCAACAGTCCTCCTATTCATGACCAACAGTTCTCCTATTCATAACCATCGTGTTATTATAAAAATGATATGAATGATTCTAATGTTCCAAATAATTATAATGAATCAATACCGTATAATTATTAATTATTATTGTATGTCGGGTGTATCCATTCACTCAACATAAGCATATAAAAGGCCTTATCTTTGATAGGATGCGACAGGAGATGACTTGAGCAAATTCCCAAAACAAAAAGACAACCAAACCGCTCCAAAAAAAAAAATTTCAATTTTTATTAAGTCAATTCCCATATTCTCCAGTAGTTAGTTTCTCGCTCTTTTTTTTTAATCTACGTAAATAATCCAAATATGACATAGGTTATGTTGATGAAGATATAAATTTAAATAATTATTTGTTTGAAAACTTGTGTAAAAGTTGTCAGATTTTATTTTTATTTTTATTTTTAGGATATACCCAAATTTCAAATAATATTTTTTTTATTTATCAGATGGGAAACCCAAAGAAAGCGGGTCAAATTACCATCCGTATTCTATGAAATAACTTTCGGTTCTTTCCACCATTAGTTTCTCTCCCACACTGTCACCTCTCTCTATTGCAGATCCAGGTTTATTTCGAATCTTCTTAGTGGTTCTGATTCACGCCCTAGTATTCTCTTAGTTCTGCTTCGCGGTTACTGGGAAGGTAAGCTTTTTCTACTCAGCTCATTGCTGGAAACTTTTCTGCTCCGGAAGGAAACGAGGGAACTGAAACTTTATTTCAGTTAAGTGGGTTTTCTGTATATCCTGTGTTTATTTGTGGAGGCGGCTTTACCTTTTCTTTGGTGTTATGAGCGGTGAAAGGCGGAGCTGAAGATGCTTATCTTCTTTTGTTTCCGTTCTGTATTTTGTTGAGTGTACTAATAAGGAACATTATGTTCATTGAAATGGAAACTGTCTGCTTAAATTCAGAGTGAATGTTTTGGTGGATTCTCCTTTAGAGCACAACTTTCGAAATTTATCAAGTTCCATTTAGTGAGTTCATTTTGGATAATTGGATGCAAAATGTTGACTTCTTCTATCATTATCTATATCTATATGTTGCAGGAGTCCCATCCTTACTGAAGAGGATCTCATAGATGGTTTGACAGAAAGCGAGGAAAGGATTGGTTTGTTAAATACATCAGTTGTTAAATATGTCACCGATGCTTTAAAGTATCCGGCCAACTATTGTGTCGACTGCTATCCCTTGTGAGATCTGTGAGTGAAAGAGCAGGAAATGGAAGAAATACAGTCCCAGTCAGATAATTATAGGTCCTCGTCCTCTTCCGCGAGTAGTCCAGCAAGTAGGGTACCATCAAGCAATTTCTTTTATTTACGCAAACCGGGTGCTCTACGACAACCTATTTCATTTGAGGATTCACCTGACTGGGAGGATACTGATGTTGATATAAGAATCGATGATGGGGCTGATTCGATCCACCTTGCAACAACTCCAGCTTCTCCATCCCTATCTAAGCTTAACAGCGGGTCTCTTCCTTCACCTCCGTTGCCTGAGTGTGATGTCATTGCAAGAAAAAATGCAGGAGCTTCTATTGCCTGGAAGGATTTAACTGTCACCATAAAGGGAAAAAGGAAGTATTCAGAGAAAGTTGTGAAGAGTTCGAGTGGTTATGCCTTGCCTGGAACAATTACAGTGATCATGGGTCCAGCCAAATCAGGGAAATCAACACTATTGAGGGCGATTGCAGGTTACTTACTCCATCTACTGTGATGAATATAATTAAAGATGATCACGTTTCCTCATTTCAATAGTAGGATCTGAATTCTGTTTTACATTTACTTCAGGAAGATTGTCCGATTCAGCAAAAATGTATGGTGAAGTTTTTGTAAATGGGGCAAAATCTCACATGCCATATGGCTCCTATGTAAGTCATATTATGATAGTAATCACTCTTTTCAATTTCTCTTTTAACTATGATACTCTGATCATGTTGAATGAGCCGTGATATCTGCCATGATACTCTGACTTAAGTTCTTTGGATTCCATTATCTTTGCTATTACCTTCCATTGATATACTTATATGTTTCATCCATTATCTAAGTGATTAATGGTTCTGTTTCTGACAGGATTACTCTACAAATATTTGTCAATTCGCAGGGCTTTGTTGAAAGAGATACCACTCTTATTGGATCTCTTACTGTCAGAGAATTCTTATACTACTCAGCCCTCCTTCAGCTACCAGGTTTCTTTTGTCAAAAAAAGAGCGTAGTTGAGGATGCAATCCATACCATGTCTTTGTCCGATCACGCGAATAAACTGATAGGTGGCCACTGTTATACGAAGGGTCTTTCAAATGGTGAGAGAAGGCGTGCCAGTATAGCAAGGGAACTTGTGATGAGGCCACACATATTATTCATAGATGAACCTCTTTATCATCTGGATAGGTTTTTATCAACTCTCTTCTCTCCATATTGTTTAACAGCTTAACCTTGTTAGCTTGTCAGAATTGGTCCGGTGTTCTTCATATTGTCAACTTGTAGTTTGTCCGATGAATCTAATAGTTGATGTAAGGAGGAGAAAAAAATCGCCTTTCTGGTTCTCAAATTCAAAACATGAAGACTCAATACTGAGCAGCTGAGTTTAGAGCAACAAGAATCTACTAAAGAAAATTAATTTTGCCATTAGAACCATACCCTTTCAACACGGTAACCTTATTATTCATTATTTAAATTCACCTGCCTTTTTCAGTGTTTCTGCACTTCTGATGATGGTTACCCTGAAGAAACTATCCAGCAGTGGGTGCACTCTCATATTTACGATATATCAGAGTAGCACTGAAGTCTTTGGTCTTTTCGATCGGATTTGTCTACTTTCAAATGGGAATACACTATTCTTTGGGGAAACTTTGGCTTGCTTGCAGGTAAAAATAGAAGCAAATTGAACCCTGGTATCTTACATCTGACGATGTGGAGTGAAATCTGTGTGCAAATACTTGTGGTTAAGATCTGGAAACTCTTCTGTTAGCACTGTTCTTTCTTGACTAATTTAGTTTCTCCTTTCTCTCTGAAGCACTTTTCCAATGCGGGATTTCCATGCCCAATTATGCAAAGTCCTTCAGATCATTTTTTGCGTGCCATCAACACGGACTTTGACAGAATCATTGCTTTGTGCAAAAATTGGCAGGTATTTGCAACCCCAAAAGTTTGTTACTAAGATTGACTGAAGAAATATTTATGTTCATAAGGATTGTGAATATATCTTTGTTTCTCATCAGTTATTCAAAATACTTTTGTGACATATATGAATGAAACTTTTACTGCTTTGATATAATACAATTATATAATTAATCATATAACACATTGATCATTTCGTGCTAACTGAAGGAAATCATCATTACGAAAGTAATCACCCATGGACCTGAAAAAAGCTATACTGAAGGAAAAAACTTACCGAATCCTTTATCCCCTTTGATCATGATGCACATGGCTGGAGCAGGATGACCATGGTGATCTTTCATCAGTGAATATGGACACTGCTGTTGCAATACGCACCCTTGAAGCAACATATAAATCATCATCTGATGCTGCTGCAGTTGAGACAATGATTCTAAGACTGGCAAAGAAGGTAATTTCTATTTTCCCAACATATAAATCCCACCCAACACAAAATGATCAACTTTTGGGATCTTTGATCTAAAAGAGGTTTGTCATTGTGCTTATTTGTTTTTTTTTTCTCTTTTCCATTTATGATGATTCCATCTTCTTTGCCTTGTATAGTGTGGATAATTAGGTAATAAGATCCTGTACTGACGTAACCTTTTCCAGGTCAATATATAGCATATTGAAGGTTTCTTTTGGCCTTGGTCTAGGATGTTAGTGAGGTTCTGGTCTTTGCCTTGAACTTGTTCCATTTTATAGGAATTTAGTGTTAATGATCTAGCAAATAAAAGCCAGTACTGATTTGACCCTTTTGAGATGGGTGTTGAAGCTTCTTTGAAAGCCTTGTCCTAGCTTGTTGAAGCATCATCCTCTTGGCCTTTATCTTGATCTTGCATCACTTTTGCCTACTATGGATGCTTCTGCAGAAAGGCCCACTTCTTAAAAGTAAGGGAAAAGCTAGCATTGCTACAGAAGTTGCAGTGTTGACTTGGAGATCATTACTTGTCATGTCAAGGGAATGGAAATACTTTTGGCTTCGGTTGATTCTCTGCATGCTGCTCTCTCTATGTATTGGCACCACCTTTTCTGGACTAGGGCATTCATTATCATCAATTGTAGTAAGTTGCCTTTCTCCTTTCAAAATGTGTTTAGAATCATCAAGATCGAATGAGAAATTGTAAATTCAGGAATCTTCTGATTTACTTCTGAATCTTGATTCTGTTCTTTTTACCCCTAACTTTGCAGAACCGAGTTGCAGCTGTATTCATGTTTATTTCTTTCTCTTCACTTCTTGGCATTGCTGGAGTTCCTGCACTTGTGAGAGAAGTCAAGGTAATGGCATTTCCCCCCATCCAGGTGATTTTCTTTGATAGAATGCCATTAAGAATGTACTGATATTTCAAGAAGATATAATGTTAACCTTTCAATAATATTTGTTTAGAAAATTCCAAATTCTACAAAGATTGCCAATATAGACAAAAGTTTTCAGTTGACAAGCTTCAAAATACTGTCTGATCAGGTCCTACAGTGAATGATCCGATATTGTCAATCGGGCGAACCTCCTTTTTCCTACCTTTGGGTATGATGCAAGGAATGCACTTTTTTGCAGATATATGCCAGTGAAGTATCAAATCAGCATTCGGGAGCATTGGTTTTTCTACTTGGCCAGCTTCTGTCAAGCATCCCTTTCCTGTTTCTCATTTCGATTTCATCAAGCCTGGTCTTTTACTTCCTTGTGGGACTCCGCAATGAGTTTAGTCTGCTTATGTACTTTGTATTGAATTTCTTTATGTGCCTCCTCGCGAATGAAGGGCTTATGCTTGTAATTGCTTCTATCTGGCGCAACCTTTTCTGGGACATCCTAACACTGGTGTTGATCAATGTGAGTCACCCCTTGCCTTGATTTAGCTATATATGCAGTTCAATGTAGTTCCTGTGCAGAAAACGAATTCTCAACTTTGAAAATCTGTGTATCAGGTGTTGATGATGCTTTCAGCAGGTTACTTCAGAATTCGGAGTGATTTGCCGGGACCATTATGGACATATCCAGTATCATATATTGCTTTCCATACTTACTCAATCCAGGCAAGTCACCTATCAATACCGTTCTGATTTTACAGCGTTTATTTTTATGGCTGTAGAAACTCCATTCAGTTGTGTAGATATCTCCTTTTGTCATTACAAAAAGATTAAAATGAATTTGGCCTAAAATATTGGAGAAACCTCTTGAATCATATTATATATATATCTTTGTTAGTGCAGAGAGTGGAAAATCTAAAAATAATATGCAATGTGAATATTTCTGTGCTATTGTTAAACCATCTGCCATATGAATTTTTTTGGGTGGCGGGGCAGTTACTGAAAATGGGTTGGAAGCATATGCCCAGGACATATATCTCAATAGCAGATTGCTGCAAATGTTTTCAAATTAACTTGATGGTTTATTTCATTGTTATGATATGCAGGGTCTCCTTGAGAATGAGTACCTTGGAACTTCTTATGCAGTCGGCCAGGTCCGGACGATCTCAGGCTTTCAGGCACTCCAAAACTCGTACGAAATCTCTGCTGATGCTAACTCCAAGTGGGGAAATCTCCTACCATTGTTCCTGATGGCAGTGGGCTATCGAGTTCTCGCCTTCTTTCTCTTGCATTTCTGCGTTGGAAAAAAAACGTTGCCCCACAGATTTATCAGGTATGGAAAAGAGATGAACAACCAGAGGTCATCTCTTCCAGCCTGACATGAATTTGTCCGGCTGTTTGGGATGTGTTTTGCTGCAGGTCTATGATTTTTGCTGGTTCAAACATTGTCATTGATACCTGATTATGATCATGCCTTTTAACATTTGCTCTGGTATTGAGATTTTTGATACTTCCATGCTCATTGGTGAGAAATTCTCTGTAGACCATGCGCTGGAAAATTAGATGTAGGAACAGAGGAAATTGTTCGTTAGGCTTATGAATACGTGTACTTGGAACAATTTCTGTAATTGTGTATACAAGGGGAAAAAATTGGTCTGCGCAATTATTTTTGGGTCGTTCATATATAAAACCAACAATTTCATGAGAAGAGTAAATGCATTTTCCACGTAGGATATTCTCGCGTATAAGAATCTACCGCGTGGCTTTCACCGGTCAATCATCATCGTGGCGTTGGCTTTCAAGACTTGATCCTGACGGGCTTCAGCGGATGCCCAGAACTGCAAGAGATGTAAATTCAATTTTCTTTCTTCTGTAGAATTGTGCCCACACCGTTTACCTTCTTCTTCATCAAATTCTCATTTTCCCTGTTACATTTTCATGAATTCTCTTCATCTTCTCTAATAGCTCTTCTCTCGTACTATCTCCTGTTTCTCTAGGCTGCTGATAGGCATCAATGTCGATGGCGTCGCTGTGGAACGGTGAGAGGGCGGTGGTTCTGCTCTTCGTTTCGCGCGTCGTTTTCTCCCTCCCAATCTATCTCATATCCCATGGTCTTGCCCTCTGTTTCCTATCCCTCGCTGCGTTCTATGTCGAGATCCGGCTGGAAAGCTCCCTTTCTATCCCGCAATTCAAGACCAGGTAAATGGTTGCAGCTTTTGGGACATCACGCTGCTCTAATTGCTGCAGGGACGCTTTTCAGTTATTGCTGCAATATTAGACTCATAATTGCCCGTTCTATATGCTAAGCATATAGAACTACCTGAGAAGTCGCTGTCAAAGTCATTAATCTTTTCCATCAACTTATTGAAGACGAAATTTAGGGCTTTTGAGGAACCTGAGTTTATTTTTGCTTAATAGAGGATTTGGGTTGATTAAGTTGATAATGTTACTTTTTTTTTAATTTCCCTAACTTAGACCAGGTGTTTCATCTGGGATGCTATTGGGAGCCATTACACTGCCCACTGTTTTCATCTCTAAGCTCATACAGATGTTAAGAACACTTTCTGTGGATGGATTTGACCATGAAGGTAGGTTGGTTTCTCTTGGACCATATGCTGCTCATTTTCTTAGTGCAAGAGAGAGAGAGAGAGTGAGGTGTGCTCTTAATGTGCCAACCCATGGGTCGAATATGAATAAATTATGATCTACTGAGCTTGATGTAAACTGGAAAAATAGATGAAAGGGAAATTGATACCAATTTCTATACCAAATATTTGCCAGCATAGAATTAACAACACAAGGCAGTGCTTATAAATTTATGTAGAAAATGTAGTGCAGATTTTGCACTTATAATGCTTGTTATTTTCTTTGCATTTGATTATGCTGTGATGTTGATGCTATTGTTTCTGTGCTTCAGTGTGCTGCTCTTCTTTGATGCAGGGATTGACTATGTGAAAATGCAGTATTGGGCTGTATGCACCAGCTGCTTCAGCATGCTTCTCTTCTTCCATTTACTTTTGAGGGGTGGTTCCTGCCCAAGCTCTATCAGTCATCATGGGAAATTTATTCCAAGTTGTTTGATGCATTGTTCTAAATTTTCCTCTCTCTCTCTTGGTGCTATATGTTATTATGGTAAGTGCTACTCTTAGAATCTATTAGATCATCTCTCTCTTGGCTACCTTATCCAACTCTATAGGTCTATCTTCATGGCCTCATATGCCTATATAACATGTAATCAGAATAACTTGGTAACCTAGAGGTAGAACATACTGCAGTTTAATTGCTTCCCCAAAATTTATACTGATGATAAACTGTGTCTTTCCTCCATAGTACCTTTTGCTTTATCTTTCACATGATATAGTTGTATTCTAATTTCTATGACAGGTTTACAGCCAACATTGATGCCTTTTTGGGTCATTAGTCATGGGTTTGCAGCAGTAAAGCTAATACAACATATACTCCATACTTTTCCATCATGTGCCTCTATAGGTGTGCATCTGCCCAAAATATCTGCGAAATTCACTGCTTTGAGCAATGGACATTCTTACCTTTGATATTCTGGCCTTACCCAATTATGTATCAATTTGTTAAGTATCTTTAGTTTGAACTAGAGATTTTAGTATCTAAATGAAAATATCCTTGTTTGGTTTGATTCATGCCCTCCATGATCATTTACTCCCGTTGTATAATTTCAGGGGAGGCACTTCTTGTTACTGCTGGGCTTGTTCTCTACTTTGGTGACATGCTGGCTTGTACCATTGCAAAGGTCAGAATTTCCTATTTTCTTGTCCAATTCATGATGCAATATCTATTTAAATGTAAATATCCATGCTATTGCTTGATTAGTTCCAACTGATTTTTAAAATATTGCTTGGACAGATAAGTAGAAATCCTCCCTTGGATGTGACATCCCTAGGTTTTTCAATTGGTAGAAGTAAGATAAGCACCATTATTCAGGTATAATTTCCAGATTGTATGATAAATTTGTCAGTTTCATTGAGTAGAATTGACAAAACGTTTTCTTGCATACAGGGGGTGCTACTCGGTCTTCTCCTTTTCCCTCTGCTTTTTAGATACTTGATCCAAGTATTGGGAAAATTTTCAAGTAAACCTCCCTTTGATGTGCGGGAACCAACTAATAAGCACATGAAGTCTATTGTCTTCTTTACGTTCCTTGGCTTTATCTTGACCATTGTCATCCCATCCTGGATGCAATTTGTTCAAGATTTTGATTTGCACCCCCTTTCATGGTATAATCTTCCTGATACATCATTGTGATATATTTTTAAAATTTTACAATTATAGAGTGCTCTTACACGTATTAACTCTTTGTTTGCAGGGTTTTTTCTTTTGTTTTCCAAGACCCTCTTAAGAGGTTATCATTATGTATATACTGGGTGACTTTGATATATGTGTCAGTTTCAAGGTTTTATAATATATCAAAGGATAGTAAAGTTGAAAGAATTCTTCTCCGGAAATATTATCATCTGATGGCTGTTTCAATGTTTTCACCTGCTTTGATTTTTCAGGTGACTTTCTCCTTGGAAAATTATCTTCTCATAAATACAATTATTTAATTTACTTGAACTAATATTTTATCAGGATCTGATCTAATGGATATTTTCTTGTTTTCTCAGCGAGAGTTTCTGGATCTTGCATTTGGTGCAGCATTAGCAGTTTTCTTGGTTTTGGAAATTATTCGAGTAGGTCTCCTACTCTTTGGCGGACACCCACCTCTCCATATCTTTTGCATGTTTATCATTATATCAGGCTTGTCCACCAATTTATGAATGCTTTCACGGATCATCGAGATTCTGATTTGCTAATTATAAGGTATTTGCAGCTTTCTCTAAGCAAGAACTGTATTTTCTTAGTCATGGATTCCATTTCTGAGCTCACTTTTCCCACATGTTTACATTCTCTAGCCACTTTTCTCTCTTATTGGGATGTGCACTTCCTATATGGTTGTTTTCTGGGTTTAATGACCGGCCCCTTGCTCCATTTGCTGGCATTTTGAGCCTTGGCATTGGAGATACAATGGTAAGTGCTGTCATTCATTAAATGCTTTCATATAGTTGTGGTAAATGTGGTCTTCTATAGTTAAATACTATGAATAAAAAAATGCATGCCATGATCTGGAATATCATCCTTCTGATTGCTGGTGATATATCTGCTGTTTCAATGCAGGCATCAATGGTTGGCCACAAGTATGGTGTGCTTAGATGGAGCAAAACTGGAAGTAAGTTGTAATGTTGTTATTATTCCCTTTGGTTGGTATAGTTCTTCTATACAAATTGCTGATGGGTTTGTACGACCTTCAACTGCATCAGAGAAAACAATTGAGGGCACTGCAGCTGGTATTACATCTGTATTAGTTCCGTGTTCTGTTCTTCTCCCAGTTTTGACCTCAACCGGATATATATTATCACAGGTATCTATATGCTCTCTCTTCTTGACAGCCCCAGCTTTTCCCACATTTTTGGTATTGATGTTGAAAATACTTCCATTATATGGAAGATTCCTCTCACCCTTGAGGATTTTTGTCAGGCTTCCATGTTTTAATTATTGTCACTGTACATGATGCAGCACTGGTCCTCATTGCTTCTGGCAGTAGTTGTGAGTGGTTTGCTGGAGGCTTATACTGCACAACTCGACAATGCTTTCATACCGCTCGTCTTTTACAGCCTCCTATGTCTATAGATGCAGCAACTTCATTCCACCTCGTACTCATAATTGAGTTAGCATGAAATTCACGAACCAGTCAATTGTTTAACATGCAATCTTTTGTAGATATTTACAACCAGACAATCGTTCCCTTCTGTACATAGTCAGAAAGTAGAGGATGCATATAGGGCTAACCATGGTAATATCGAGCTTGGTTACATAGTCAGAAAGTAGAGAATGCATATAGGTCTAACCATGGTAATATCGAGCTTGGTCCAATAACCCAAAGCATATGAGCGATACCAATTTTGGATTGGCATACAATTGTTGATATTCATCTTCTCTACATGTGATCCTTGACAATGTAATAACCTCCTATCATTCAGTCATTCTGTTTATTTTGCAGCAAATGCGATATGATGTATTCAACTTCTGAATTAATGAAATTTGGACGAATGACAGACAATTAGTGGCGATCTACCATGTAGTATTATTTGAGAAGGAAAAAAGTGTTTTTATAGCCCCAAGGATTATTATTTATTGCCTCACCACCAAGCTAAGGCATAAAATATCAACATAGGAGCAGGAATTGTTAGTATTATAAGTAGTGAAAGAGTGTCGATCTTATATATTCATAAAATTTCTTTAATTTATCAAATGTATAAACTATTAGCTCTACTCTTTGCTGCCTTTCAAACTTCTCTGATTTGTGCTGGTTGTGTGGACTACACTTTTTGTTCTTGTACCAAAGTAGAAGCAAACCCCACAAAACAAAAGGATATGATGATACCCGTATCGTTTCCAAATTGGCCAAATTGGTCAAATTGGCATGCCTAATATTCACGTAAATATGTTTCAATGCATTAAATAATAAATCGTGGTCTGCTTAAGGAAGGAATGGGAGATTAGAGACACTAATGTCGGAGTAATCGTTTTCTGATGATATATATGTAGACCCACGGGATCCATTAAGAGCTTCCAGATCATGTATTTGTTTGCGCATGATGAACAACAATTAATAAATTGAAGTTATGTTACTGCCTTCTATTTCTTGAGATGCTTTGAAAAACATGGTCAGCTGATATCTCCTGATCACGTGGTTAATTAGTAGGATAAGTTAGATGGATCCCCCCAGCTTTTCGGATGTGAATGAAAAGATGGAATGGCTTTTTTCAAGCAGTTAGTTTTGTGGTCCTTTGGCCTCCTCAATGGTAGGGTACTACCTTTTTTTTTGCTCAATAATGGTAGGGTACTACTTGGTGCGGGCAGACCATGCAGCCTGGCAGGGTGGTTGACTATTGGACCATTTATTTCTCCACCCATCAGTCATATCATCACACTCAAATAGAGTTACACTAAACCTGCCTTCTAGGTAGGGTAATATCACCTGATAGTTTCTTTCATGTCATTGCCTTAAAATGCCAAATAATTGGTATGAATCTGGAAATTGTTCCTCCCATGGTGAGGAAAAAAGAATGTGGGATGTTGGCATTGTGCAATATATATGAATTAATACATATGAGAAGTCCGAAAGAGTGAAACCCATGAAGGGTATGTCATGTAGGCAAGTTGAATGGCACATGATTTACAATAACAAAATTAAAATGGAGAGAATAACAATATGATATTCACACATGGGTGTTGATGTTACCCACTAATGTTAAGCACAAAGAAACCGCGAGAACCAATTATGTCACCGCCCAAAGGGATAGCCGGGAGCTTAACTCGAGGTTAAGACAGCCCCAACTCATTGTCAGTGTTGGAGAAATGTCCTCGACTATTAGATAAGTTGGCCGTGCATCCTGGTAGGACCAAAATGTCTCAGACCAGACCAGCGAAGCAAACATAAAAGCGGATCCAGTGTCCCGTCCATAGATAAAAAGCTAAGTGGATTGGCCTTTTGCAACTTTCTACGTAGACATGAGAAGTGTTGCCTCCATGCCCAAATTATTTAAAGCTACGGAGGAAATGATTTCATGTGACAACTTGAACGGTGTGAGGGCCCCTACCCCTACCCCTGCCCATATCTATCTTCACAACACAACTACTTGATACACTAATAGCTGGAAAGTAGGATAAGACCATGTGATGGAATAGATGGAACTCCCTACATCCTTCGGAAACACACGACAATCGGTTTCTCTATGGGGACTTTCGGTATCCCATTGATTAAATGTCTTCCCCTTACATAAAAAATGTCACATGCCTTGAGTATTATAAGAGAATAAAGTAATACATAAAGGATGTTGGAGAAATATATAGTTGGCACTATATACTTTTTTATAACTGTGTATATATATATATATATATATTAAAAAATAATTATTTAAATTCGACATTTTTTTTCAAAAATGACACCTTTAATCTCGTGTATTATAATTTTTTAAAACCGAAACTCTCACTTTTATCAAAAATATAAAATTAATTATATATGACTAAAAATTTAAAAATGTCATTTGTTCGTTAACATATTTTCTAGGCATATTTCTATGGTTATAGACTATACATTTTGTGTTTTTCATATTTTTCTATCATGCATATCGTATAAATAGATTATCTTGTGCACCTATGTCAACACGTTCATTAAAATATGACCCCTTCATCTGTTTAACAAATGAATTAAGAGTATAGATGCGGCTATCTAACCATATTTATATTGCTGATATGTCTTATATGACGCCCTTAGATCCATTTCCATGTCAATTCTGGTAATGTTAATATTGGTAAGAATTTGAGGTTGGTTATATGGACTTAGGAAGGGTATAACATTTGACTGGGATTGAACCATACATATGTACAATGTATAACTATTACAACAATTCTGATCATTTTAGGGTGTTCCTTCCCATAAAACATTATTTAAGGCTCAAAGGAAGTTGGGAAGTTAGTCGACATAATTTAGGCTTTTATTATCATTTGTCTTGTCTTTTCTATTATTATTTTCTCTTTTGTTTTATTAATGTTGGAATCATTAAACTTTAATGCATGATTCTTATTAATATGAGGATTCAACAAACGTCATTATATACCAACAAAATATTTGTGCAAATTCAATGGTTCATGACTTCATGATGTCACTTGTTTAAAATGGTCGTTCTTCATTTTTCCATGGAACACCAAAACTAAAACACCTACCTACTCGAGGAATTGGTCATTCGGAGACAAATAGCGCACAAATCGCTGTCTGGAGAGAACAAAGATACATCCCGAGAGAAAGAGAGAAGCGTTTTTATGAATTAAAATGATGTGTGTTTAGATTCAATGGATCTATGGAGGCTGAATATGATTAAGTATGATCAATGATTTAATGGATCAATTGGTTGCATACAACATTTTTTCACTGTGGATAATTTTATTGTTTTAATATAGTTCAATGGATCAAGGCACAAGGAACTCATGGCTGTCGGCAAGTATTTGGGAAAAAAATTGTGAAAGATTGATTGATTTGGAAGATAGAAAAATGGTGGTAAAGTAAAAGTTAGGAATGACATATGGATTCCCACCCTTTCTTCCAAGAGACGGAGAATTTCATGTGATAGTTTGCTTCTTAAATGATAGAGTAAGATGTACTTGCATCTAGAATTTCATTGATATGGTATTATCATGCTGCAAGATTTATAAAAATGAAGTGTAATGGGTTTTTTATCCTGAAACTTTGAAAGCAGGAATAAGAATAGTAGTGAGAGATGAATATGCCGCAAGAGCTATTCTAAGTTAGTCAAAGAAAACAAGGGGAGGCAAATGTCCTTAGAGACCAAAACAAAGAATCTGGTTCACAATATTGCTTCTAAATCAACCTTATCCCATTGACAATTATATTCATACATTTTAGAGCTTAAATCTCTGAAACAGTTTGACGATATATCACATATCTATTGTACAAGACAAGCCAGTATTTGACGTGATAATTACATGACCACTTCTGAAAATCTTTCCATTTCTTGAATTTAATTGAGGTTATGAGGCAAATTAAAATGTCACCCCATCTAGTAGAGGCCCAACAGAACTATTTACTCTAAAAAATGAATCTTCACTGAGGCTAAAAAATATTTTTTTAATCTGTTTTACTATATTTTACAAAAAATGGTACACTAGTAAAATTTCAGCTAGTTTTAAACTAATAAGAAAATATATGCAAAACTGTGAATATTTCAAGGTGATATTCTTTTTAAGAGTAGTATTATTTGGTATTTTTAGTATTATATATTAAGAAAATATATTTAATATAATTTCTAGTCATTTTTACTCCTAAAATTATCGATTGAAACTATCGGCATTGTCTTTTTTCTGAATTAATTTTTCATGTGGAATTAAAAAAGTTATATGATTATCGGTCAATACACGGTTTGAGGTACATACATGTAAGGACACAACACGAGCATCTTCTTAATAAATAGTGCATCCTCGTACAAAAATATGTCCCAACTCGATAATCTCAATTCTACCAACTAGTCATGCTCATGAAACGAAAAACCACTTGCCGACTATCCAAGGAAACTAGTGGCCGGAGTATATTCATTTGGTTCGTGTCTTCGTACGACTTATCATAGCCAATAGTGATAATTAATAAGAGGGGATGTAGTTGCTCTTCTTGTGCCAAGGCTATGTGAAACATATGGAAAATTAAAAAAAAACAAATAAACACATTGGCATATCATCAAGGAGACTGCAGAAAAATACAGAGTAATAGAAAAAACAAACAAACCAAATCGATCCATTTGGCAACATGGGCTGAGCATCTATTGATTTTTACATTATTGTTTACATGCATGCACGAGAAGATATTCAGTATATGATCAGCAAGTTTAGATTTTATTGCAAAAGAAATTATATTAAGTGACTTTTACTTGGTGGGTATTTAAATATGATTTAAAATGACAAGTTGGAACTATATATGAATTATACTCTTTCATTATTGGTATTTATCATTTGAGTCTTAATAATCCAAATTTTATTTGACTGTCAGGTAGTAAAAATCGAGTTATTTATAATATATGTGTGTGCCAGAGCTGTTACAAGACTTGTTGCAGTCACCGCACAATTGTTAATGTAGCATTTTTGGATTCAACGTACATGAAAGTAACTTGAAAAATAAGAGAACTGAAGGATCATTTCATTTTTAGGGTGGGTCAGGACAGGACAAAAGGCTGAACACGGAGGGCGGTTTGGACGGTCGAGGCCAGTCTAAGTCCTTCCCGAGAGTTCCCACCACACGATCTCCAGTTCAGAGTACACTTCATCAGCACCCCCCAATGCATCCACTAGCACGTTTCTGCTATCAAGTGGTTCTTGTTCAATGTGAGTGTGAAGTCTGTCGGCCTGACTTGGGATGTCCTGTCAATTTCAATTCCAGCATGGCTAAAATTTTATTTTATATTTTAGATTAACAACTTCTAATACTTTTTGGACTTGATTATCATAGCTAACACCAAAGTATTAAATTAGTTCTAAATAAATTACCCATTACATACTTGAAATGATACTTTACTTGATCTTTGGATTTAAAATTAAAATGTTAGATGTAATAAGTAATTATCACAATACATGAAATCAACCCTAAAATGGACGCATCTAAAGTGATTCATAATTTAAATAAAATAAACTCATTTACATATTTATATTGTATGCGATCCATATCTACACATCTCTTTCATTGACAGAATACCATTATTCGCCTGTAAAATTATACTTTATGAACCCATATCACATATCCATATGTGGATATAAGCGTGTAATGTAATAAAAGGCCACGTTTTATATACATCAAAATCTATGGACGTATGTATATATGCACAAAAATACATGGTGGTCAATCGATTTGACTACACTAACAATGATTGATTTATTCTTAAGTCGTGGTCACAGCGGACCACTAAATCGCGCTAACTTCCGGGATGATCAGTGTAGCTACAAGTGCGTAAATATGGACAAGTAACTTGAGACGACCTTTTTTTACAACAAAAAAAGTTAATTGCAGAAATGATCTGACGTGTCATAACAAATCAATAATACTTCAACTAATTATCGTATTTTCCCAACCCTAATTATTTATTTTATAACCCATAATAATTAAAGTCTGAAATTTAAGTTGCAAAACACTCTTTGTTGAGGAAAATGCATAAGATATTTAGCTAATATGCGGAGATTATGATTACCCAATATACTGAAGAAAGTGATTTTGTCAAGAAAAAAAATTAATATAGATACATTTAGAAAAATATAAAATAAAAAACTAATAAATCTATAAAAATCCTTGATAAAGTTAATAAATCTTAAAATTAATATAATCCATGAAATAAACATAAAATATAAAACTAATTAATAATACTCTTTTATAAATGGAAATCAAATACTTTTTATATTTTTTAATAAAACTACAATATCGATTTTTTTATGTTATGATAAATAATCAACTTAAAGGATAATATTTCTAAATTAATTGAATGATATATTAGAAATTCAAAACTTGAGGATTGATACATTTATTAATCCTTACAATATATATAAAGTGATTAATTTTTTGACAAAAAATTATATGAATTGGCTCTATTTTAGGGTGCCCGTGGTAAGACGATATCTAGAATATGGAAAGTTAACCGAACAAATTTACCCATAGCAGGTTCATTTATCTAGAGTATACGGGAATGCGATAGCATGTTAATCTTTATAGAAAAAAAAATAAAATCTCCATGATATTAGATTCCCTTTCTTTCAACAAATCTTCCACGCTGTGACTCTGCAACTCTGTTACCAGACATTGATTATATGTTCAGACCCGCAGTAGTAGTAAAAGACAGATAACATATGACAAAGGAGTTCTGTAAGTTGTATCGATTTTGACCGTTAACAATCAACTGTTTATGATTTTAATGATCATGATAAGATTTATAATTTGTTATTTTTCTTTAATTTCCATGTTTATCTGAAAAAAAAACAAGAAGATGAGGTTACTTATTTCTGTCAGTGAAAACCTAAAGAGCCGGGAGAAGAAGAAACACCAGAAGTGCAACAGCTGTTAAATATATACACTGGATATATGTAGGTAATATATATGTATTTGAAGACCATGTCCTTTATTTCTCTCTAGGGCTGAGAGGGCAAGAACTGACTAGCCTTAAAGGGACGTTTCATGGTAAGTTGAGAACTGGGGTGTACTCTCCCACATGCTGTGGTCTCCCTGCCCAATCGAAAACAGTTAAATCCATCACATGATGAACAATCAGCCACATTATTATTAGACGGCATGAGATCACATATAAATGAAATTAAGTCATCAATCTAAGTAAACTAATGCATACATATAGTATTTCTCACAACTTTTAGTGTACCATTAGCCCAAACATATGTGCTTTTATCGATAGTGAGTGTATAAGATTTTCCATCATCATAGTTAGTATATTTTATTAAACGTGACCAATGTAGTTAAGTATATAGAGACCGTGCAATAATAATTTTCCGCGGTCTGAACTTTGCCCTTTCCCCACCTTTTTCCTCTATTTTTCGACTTATGTAAATAATGCTTATCGACCCCCCATTCTTTGCCTCATCTTTCCTCTTCAACACTCTATATAAGCACCTACTACACGAACTAAATTCCCCATCATACTTCCAGTGACCAAAAGAAGACACTGAAAGCACTAGAAATATCCAATAGAGTGCTCTCAAAAGCTTCCACCAAGAAAACAAAATTTTCCCTGAAACCCTAGCATTGTATACCCATGTCTAAGCTTAGAGCAGGAGGCATGAGGAAGAAGCCTGCTGGCATTGTGAAGCTCAAGACCGCGGTTGAGAAGCTACAGAAGATCGGCCTGTTACCTGGCAGGAGGCAGGAGTCGTCCTATGACGACTTTGAGGATGGATTTGGCAATTACCAGAGCAACGTGCCGGATGATGTGAAGGAGGGCCATTTTGCGGTAATTGCGGTAGATGGGGAGCAGCTGAAAAGGTTTGTGGTGCCGCTCAGCTGCTTGAATCACCCGAGATTCGTTAGGCTTCTAGAGCAGGCAGCCGAGGAGTACGGGTTCCATCATGCGGGGCTACTGGCAATCCCTTGCAGGTCAAGCGAGCTCGAGGTAATACTAGCAGAGAGAGCTGATTCCGGAGAGTCTAGCGATGATGGGGGCAACTGGAGTTGGTCCATCTAAAACAGCTGTTAATTAATATTTTAGTATAGTTAATGGCTACGTATATTTTCCTTCATGTGTAAAGAAGGCCACTAAATTTTGGGTTTCTGATGTGGGTAATTATAATGAATCGGTCGATGGGGCATGTACTCATCCTAATTAACTATGAAAAAGAACCTTTGGTTTTTATTGGTGCACATGTAAAATATCTTTTAGGTCATAAACAATTAATTGCTTAACAAAGAAAATCCAGTGAAAGCTCCATAACTTAGCCAGGCTCCCCATCTCTTCTTCTCATACAATATGTTATGCTGATTTCAAGTCTTGTGTAGGCAAGTAAATTATGTTGAAAGAATTTTATGGATGTTACAACTTTAATCTCAATCGTTTTGCTAGATAAGGAATATATATTAGAAATACGTGAGGATAGAAACGCCCTATAATATCAAACTGAAAGGACAGTACTGCCTCAATCAGAGGTTGCTCAAAAGTAGTGATGGTGGAAGCTAAATCTCCCACCAGCTGAGCTAGAGCATCTGCTACTCCATCATCTTCGTACCATGCACCTTCCAAAGCTCCTGATCAACATTTTATTATAAGAAATGATCGGCATCAATATAAGATTCGAGTCATTCGCAGCTATGGGGAGCAACCAATTCTACAATGCGTGAATCCAGTGTATTTCTTTTGCAAGAATTAAGCCGTCTCAAACTGCCAAAAAAACCTCCGTGGTAAGACTAGTAGTTACTCCCAAAGATCTAACTACACCCCTGATCCATCTAACCGAACTATCTAGTAGGACAGCCCCCGCCCCTGCGTGCCAGGCTATCCCAAAGTTGAACCATCATAATTTAGCTTAAAGCCCCTAGAGAGGGAGGTGCAAGCAACCTCCAGAGTCATACTCCCATCTGTGTATCAGGTGACGCAGAAAGTATCTCTGTAGCCATTGGCAAGATGGATCTCACATCCTTTACATCACAGTGCCCTTCAAAATAAACCCCAATTACTAGAAAATGTTATAGATTTATAAGTTATTAAATTTATACATACTTAAAACTCCAAGATATTAAGGATTGGTACCGTATTTTTTTATAATAACATATTATTTTTTTATTTTAGTTAATGTATGATTTTTATCTAAATAACCATAATACAAAAAGATGAAAAAAAAATTAAAAACCACTTGAAAGAAATGGTATGCTCGGAATAAGCACTTTTGATCCATTATGTGATAGATTAAAAGGAATATATTGGTGCAAAAAAAGATTAAAAGGAATCTCTCTTAGTTGTTCGGCCAATCCTTTTTAACACCTCTTGTGCGGTTGGGCAACCCCTTGATATATGACCGACTGTTTCCTATTCTTGTCCACCAGAGCACAGGTAATGACCACATTCATACCCCTTTGATGCAGTAGGCATGGTGTTGCCATGTTGGTAGCCTACCCAAACAGGTTAACCAAAGCAAAGTTGTCATCCTATAGGTGTTTTGACCTTCCATAGCTAGTTCAACTTATCCCCAATCTCATCCGTGTATATATATATATTACATCAGTTGATTTTGTAATATATTGCTAAATTTCTAAATATTTATTCTCTATATAATAAAATTAGTGATCTAATAGTTCTAGAATAATATATTAAACAAGATGCAATATGTTGAAACCCTATAAATAATGATAATAAAAGTATCACTGGACTTAATATTATATTAGCATTTGTTAAAAAAAATGTTCTACAAATATAGTATTCTAGTCCACCTCTAACCATTAAATTAGAGATGCGTTTTGGCTGTCAACTTTTGTTCTCCTTTACTACAATTGTCTATGGCTCCACTGAGACCTTTTATCTGGTAAAAATAAACAATTCTAATAAACATAACAATCATTTATTAGGGGAATAAATCCCCGCCTTGCATATGGTCGCCTCATTCTCCCTCTGGTGATGTAGTTGTACGGGTGTGGTTAGATCAATTTGCTAGTCTCACCGTAAGTGGACTCAACCAATCATCTCATAATAATTGCAGGAAACTTTCCTTATCCGTCCCCTTTTTCCACGACAGGTGAGCCCCCGAGTCTATCCGGCATAGAATCCAAGAGCAAAGACAATGGAGTTTACTTCAGTGGTGTCATCCCTATCATAATAGATCCATATAATATTGTAAGTAGAGACATTATCATATATAGACTTGCCACTACCCGGGAAGGGTAAGGGGTCAAGTGATTGATTGGCGTCAAGTTCTTTGACCTCCGTCCCGTTTGGATTAGTAGTCCCTCTCCTACCATTTACATCAATATTGTAGAAATTTCCCTAAAAGTAACGAGTAATATGTTTTTTTCTGAAGACTTTTAGTGTGTTCATTCTTTTGTCACCATTCAATCCATCTTATTGAATTGAAATAATAAAAAACGAAGTTGTTTGAATGCAAAAAAAAAATATTAATTTTGTTTACTTTGAACTTTTCTTCATATACTCTTATTTTGGTAGGTCTCTCAGTATATACTTTTACTCAAGTGCCCTTCACCAATGAAATAAAATAGTTTTTACTAAGTTCGTTACCTTTTTTAGCTAAAATCCTAAATAATGTGTAAACTTTTATCTAATCACTTAATTTAGGCTTAAAATTTTATTATGTTTATTTCACATACAAATATTTTATCGGCATAGAAATTATTATATGTAAATTAAGTTATCAATACTTGTTATATTTGTTAATTAAGTAATCAATTAAATAATTTTTTATTTTAATCAACCCAAATAAAATAATTAAATTATCGCATAAATATTTATTCCCACGTTTCCTTTTTATTTTGTAAATTGTTTCCTCCTTCCCTTCTAGCTAAAAATATATAATCAATCATGTTATGGGAGAAGGGAAGCCATAATATGATCACTATGACTGACCCATGAGGTCCCTTGATGGCATTATTGGGGTTGCTATATCATGCTTTTATGTATAGTCAAAGTAATTACGGCAGGAGAAATTTATCATTTTTCTTTTGCTTTTTGATGTTAAATTCCAATTGATCTTATGTAATTCATTGACTTTCAAAAGGCATCCTAAGTAGAGTTGTGAAGGCCGTCTAGATGAAGAATGGGCAGATAGGGAAAGAAATTGTCGGCGTAGGTTGGGAAGATATTGTGCAAAAAAAAGGTTGGAAGGACTAAGGAGAAGTGGGACGGGGGCTGTTCCAAAGGGTTATATAAGAGTACACATTTCCCACGTCAATTTGATGTGTGATATTTTCATTGGAAAAGAGAATGAGTAACAATTAGTATATATTAAACATAACAAAAGTTCCTTATAGCCACAACTAATTCATTTATGAAATTACATTTCTATGATATTTTTAGACCCTTCCTTGATGGGGTTAACGCCCATTTCAATCTTTTACCCTCTCTTTAGAACAAAAGAAATCATACCTTAAAACAATTGAACGAGATATGGGTGGCAATTAATATATTATCCATTATTATTTATGTTTTAAAATTGTTAAATAAAATTTAATGAATTTAACTAAGATTATGTTTTTCTAAGATAATTCTTCTTATTTTGATGATAAAATATAATATGTAAAAAATTTGATGTTAAAAGTAATATTAAAATAAAATATTATATGAAAAATTGTAATTTTTTTTATAGCTGCATTCAACCAAGATTTTACAAGATATTTATTGACCCTTTCCTTAGTCGATTTCATTGTCTTCTTTTTTTCCTCAATAATTCTCTTCTCCTCTATTTAAGAACAGTTGAAACCCTAGGTCCTGCAATCTGGGAATCGTTCCGAGAGAAACAGGTAATCTGCATAGATGGCTTTCAAGTATCTATTTAGGGCGTTCCGTCAGTCTCGTTCGAACGCTTCTCCTTCATATCCTTTCCGATCCGCTTCCACCTCGCCGGCAGTTGCCAGAATTACGGCCCCATCCTCTCCGCCTCCTCCTAATGTCATGATATATGATCGCCTGGCCGAGGCAGTGAAGTCAAAGCTGAAGCAGCTTGAGAACCCGGATGCCAGGTTCCTCAAGTACGGCTCTCCCCATCCCACCCTTGTAGACCACACCCGAATACTCTCTGCCCCCGAAACCCGTATCACCACTTTGGCCAACGGCCTTCGTGTGGCCACTGAGTCGAATCTTGCTGCCCACACAGCTACTGTGGGTGTATGGATTGATGCCGGATCTCGTTTCGAGACGGACGACACCAATGGAACTGCTCATTTTCTGGAGCACATGATCTTCAAAGGTATCTACTTCAGTGGAAATGTTCCTGTGCTTATACGGTTGTTTTGAGTTATAAGATGATGTTTTATATGGTAGATGAATGAGTTTTGATCTCCAAAGGTACCGAGCGAAGATCTGCGAGACAACTGGAAGAGGAAATTGAGAACATGGGAGGCCATTTGAACGCTTACACTTCCAGGGAGCAGACTACTTACTATGCGAAAGTGATGGCCAAGGATGTGAACAAAGCCCTGGACATTTTAGCTGATATATTGCAGAATTCCAAATTTGAAGAGAATCGTATAAACCGTGAGCGCGATGTTATTCTACGTGAAATGGAGGAGGTATATGAATATCTTTGCCTGTCTTTTTTATCTGATATGATAAGTAATCACCATGCGCATAACCTTGTGTGCGTGTATTCTGATTCAATGAATCATGGTAATGACTTGAAATTTGATTGTTCCTGATTGATTTTATGTCATTTTGTAAACTTCTTTTCTCTGAGATCGAAATTTTTAGTTTGTATTAGTCTTTGATACATTTTCTGAATGAATAAACAGCTTATACTTATTCTTTTGCCAGTAATTGCAGTGGCAGGAGTTAACCCATAAGTCTCAATAGGAACTTACATTTTTTAATTATGTCTAGCTATATTGGTCTTGGACGAGATGCCTTTCATTTATCATATCAAGACTGTCTCTATGTAGATTGTGCCTTTTCATGTGCGAAGTGGTTTCTTGGTATGGTGGTTTGACCGTCAGACCATGTTTTCAAGTTTATATTACTCTTTATATAAAAATGATTGATTAAAAAGAAAGCATAAGTGTTAAAAGGGGAATACTGATTTATTCTTTCACATTTCTTATCTATTAATAAGGTCTCTAGCTCTAGGAATAAAAGTAAACCACAACCATTTTTAAGCTTCACTTATCTATGCTATTGTTCACCAAGAGATGGCGTTATAATTTTTTCCTGTATAGATTTATCAAAGGTCTAATATCTATAAAATGGGCATAGGTTGAGGGACAGACTGAGGAGGTCATTTTTGACCACTTGCATGCAACTGCCTTTCAGTATACTCCTTTAGGCAGAACTATACTTGGTCCTGCTCAGAATATCAGGACAATCACCAAGGCACACCTTCAGAGCTACATACAGGCACACTATACAGCTCCAAGGATGGTATAGTTATGCACTTATTTTGATGGATCACTTTTCTTCAATTCTCCCCACACATCAATGAAAAATTTTGGCTAGGTTATTGCTGCTTCAGGAGCTGTTAAGCATGATGATATTGTTGAGCAAGCGAAGAAGTTGTTCACCAAACTATCATCTGATCCAACCACTGCAACACAATTAGTTGCAAAAGATCCTGCAGTCTTTACTGGTTCTGAGGTGCGGGTGTGATTTGGGCATATGGAATATGCTGCTGTGTTGTGTCAAACTAGTAAGAAAGTGACATCTTGCAATGGTCACAGGTTAGGATTATTGATGATGACATTCCTCTGGCCCAATTTGCGGTAGCTTTCAATGGAGCATCTTGGACGGATCCAGATTCTATTGCTCTCATGGTCATGCAAGCCATGCTCGGTTCATGGAATAAAAATGCTGTAGGTGGAAAACACATGGGGTAAGCATTTTTATCACTAACTGATGGCAGCTTAATCATTTCTAAATTTATATGTTTTCCCACTCTATCAGTGATTTTGATGGAATTTATAAGTTCCTTAACAGCTCTGAGCTGGCACAAAGAGTTGGAATCAATGAAGTGGCAGAGAGCATGATGGCTTTCAATACCAACTATAAGGATACTGGTCTATTTGGTGTCTATGCTGTTGCGAAGGTTAACTATATAAACTATTTTCCTTAATTTGTAATTTATCCATTTTATTCTCACTTAACCGGTTTGTGAATGATTCATATCTAAAACAAGATAACCAGGCCTATTTGATGGAAATCATGACAAGATTTCGAATATCATTGGACTCTGAAGAATACAGAACTTTTACCTAGGACTAGCTGTATGTGATGCTGATGATTTACCAGACTTATAGTCAAAAGAAGAATTGTATTTTTTCTCAAGCATGTGTCTTCGAATAAGAAAATAAAGAATATTTGGATTAAATGACTGAATTTTAGTTCCAACATGGAAATTTATGCCATTTAACCATATATCTGAGCCATTTTTTAAAACAGGGTGTTTAAAACTTGATGGTTTTGTCTTCTCTCAGCCTGATTGTTTGGATGATTTGGCTTATGCAATCATGTATGAGGTGACCAAATTGGCTTATCGTGTTTCAGAAGCTGATGTGACTCGTGCACGGAATCAGGTACAGTGGAAATATTTATTTTTATCCTTTTTTAACTACATCAATTTAAACCCATAAAAGAATTGCAAAATTGGTTTGTTGGATATGCATCTAACAGTTAAAAGAGTTGTTTAATAGATATGGTTTATCCATGTAAAGGATTTCACATGTACTGGGTGCATAATTTTGTGTGTATGTTCTTAATTAGAATTTCTTCCATCTCTTTTGGTAAAGTTGTTTCCTGGGGGGTAATTGAACATTTTAGTTTGTTATCATCTTTTGATACCCTTGCTGAATGAATAAAACTGATTTAGTCTGTGGTCGAGCAAATATTAACTAGAAATTATGCGTGATTTATTATATTATTTTCTGATTGTGTGATTTTCCAGCTGTCAATGAAAGTAATTGTTGGATGAGTGACTTTTATTTCTCTGTCCAGCATGTTTCAATTCATGATAATTCAGTCTTGTAAACATTTAATGGCTGATTTTGGTTGCTGTAGTTGAGATCTTCTCTTCTGCTTCACATTGATGGAACAAGTCCTGTGGCTGAAGATATTGGACGCCAGGTATGTACTCACTCTAATGGAGAAATGCTTGCCTGTTAATTATAGCAGATTTTCAGTATAATAGTAATAGTTGAAATATACTTGATATTATGATTTCATTTTCATGCTTACTGTTAGTTGAAGTGTAAATGTCCAGTGAAATCATACTCAAGAAGTAAGTTTCTCTTATATACCTAACGTGTGCTTAATCCCCTTATTGAAGGTCCATTTCATATAATTCCCTATTATAGGAGAGATTGATTGGAATAGTTGAATCCTGTTTGCTAAAAGTCTACCAGGGATTTGGAGGATTTTGATGAATATATGAATCCCTCAAAACCCTCTATTATTCGTATAGCCAATCCCCACAAAAGTATTGGGCATAGAAATCCATCCATAATAATCAGGTAAAATGGACATTTTGATCCTTCATTTTATGATAATAAGAAACAATTATTAAAATTTCATGGGTGAATTCTTCCATTTCTGAGAGTTATTTTATTCATCCGAATCTTGTCCTTCCCTCCAGCACCTTAATCCAAATATTTTCTAAATGTTCCTATTCTTTCCTGTGTTTTGGTAAATCCTTGATGGCCCCAATATCTAATAGATCCTTCTATTTTGTAATAAAAAATAATTATTAGAGTGTTATGTGTGAATTCTTCCCTTTCCCTCCCATAAATTTATCAAATGAAGAGTTATTTTCTCCTTCTGAATCCCCTCCCTTCCTTTTGAACACCTCAATCCAAACATTATCTAGTTTTTATTGTTCTTTCCTTTGGTGTGATTGTCATTGACTTCAATGATGGAACTACACAAAAATATCAAGTAGGACATTGGATTCTTTCAATGGAAAGGCATATTGTTATTTTTTTGTGCGCCCTTCGCCTGCCTTTCCGACCATGAAACGGCTGGGGGCTTTGCACTTCGGCCCCTGAAAGTCTTACATCAAAGTGACAGGATTCGAACCAATGGCCCTCTGGACCCAAAACTGATGTGCTACACCTGGTCTCATCCCTGGATGAGTGGTCTTTCATACTTTAGCAGTTTTATGCATATGCGCTTTCGAACTAATGACAGAGTTGGATAATTTTCTATTCCACGTGGATACAGATGTTGACTTATGGTCGGAGGATGCCTTTTACTGAGCTCTTCGCCAGGATTGATGCTGTTGATGCCAGCACCATCAAACGTGTTGCCAACCGATTCATTTATGATAGAGTACAGCAGCTTATCTGTCTAACAGTTTCGTTTGCTTTTTTTTAATGATTTATGGTTATAGGTTCTTATGAAGCTTGTTTATGTTTTCTGTAGGATATTGCAATTGCTGCAATGGGACCAATCCAAGGCTTACCCGATTACAACTGGTTCAGGCGCAGAACCTACTGGAACAGATACTAGGGTCCTACACTGGGTCTTTCCGATTTTTCTCTGGGCAAACCAGCTTTAGTTTCTCAGCAATTTGTTAGCGTCTTTTTTGGAATTCTTGGAGCTGGTTGGTGTTGCATTTTTTCTACTAAAAGTCAAGGGAAATAAGAGAGATTGATATTTATACATGATGTCGCCATATTGATATAAGCATATGATGTACACTAAAGAGGTGATCCTCAGCAACTTGGATTTTATGCTGATCAGATCCATGATCTTTGCTTATTCCTTATAAACTGTGGGGTCAGGCTAGTAAGTATAATAAATATAATTTTTATCTAGAAAATATATATTATATTTTTAGTAATAACTGATGAATTTACTTCCTATGATTGATAATAAAATATGTAGTTATTATTAAGTTATTTATATCTTATGTAACTTCCATTACCTTTGTGCGTGAGAGGGTGGTGATATGTTTGAACAAAGGTATTTTTACCTATGCAAACATTTATATTTTACCATGCCTATCACATTTTTTTTCCTGTACACTTTTTAAAAAAAATGACAATGAATGATTACTAATATAATATATATTTTTTATTTTTAATATTATTAATATATCAAATAATTTAAATAATCATGTATGATTAGTCACCAGATAAAGAATGAATTGTACATATTTAATATGCGGGCCGATGTTGATAGTAAGGAATTAGTGAAGAATTTATGTTGATTGTTGTTGAAATCTTTACTCTAAGAAGCATTAGGGGATTATTCTCTATAACATTATACAAGATAAATTTTATAATTTTTATGTAAATAATCTCAATATATACAATTTATAATAATTCAGTTAAATATTCTTAATTTATCAGCGTAGTTCTCGTAATCCTAACTTGAATTTTAAACTTTTTTTTCAAATTTATTAATTAACATATTTTAATTTTCTCTCTTATTTTATTTATCAACTTTAATTTCTCTCTCTTATATTTCAATTATCAAAGTTAATTTATTTTTTATCATTACTATTCATTGCCCCTTCTTCCCTTGTACAACTCTTCCCTCCCCTACCCTCGTATCATTAATAAAATATCCACGCACTCCTACCTTATTACCCATTAATGACAGCACTTAGATTATATCCTTATTTTATATATATATATATATATGTATTTATATAGTCCAAACTCTTCATCCGCAAAGAAGACGAGTTGAGAGTATCAGAATATGCTTGACGCATATTCCATGGTTTAAGCTCCGATCTATATCTCGTTATTATTTCATTTTGCCGCAAATATGTGATTTCGAGTGTGTAAAAAACTTATTTCTGGACTTTTCTAATAAATAAAATTTTATTTATGAGTATAAGTTTTTAGTTATTTTAAGTGGTCATTCTATTCTCTCGAGCAAATATATATATAAATTACAAATTTTGTTCCTTAAAAATTTTCCCATGCTATTATGAATATTATAGTCCATACTATCATGAATATTATAGTGCTAAGATTATATTATTATAGTTCATACTATCATGAATAGTGCTAATATTATATTATTTATCTCTGTATTGTACACTTTCCACAAAAATCAATAAGTTTTGTTTTTATCCCATATTGAGTAGAGACCTTTCAAGTAATTGTTTCATTACTTGGAGAATGAGTTATAATCCTCAACAATCAAAATATCCAAGATCATAATTGGTGATTATAATTTTCAGAGTAGAGTTGGATAATGTTCATCTTAGCATTAATCATATTATTTTGATACAATTTTGTGTTAAATAGTTATGGTATATTTGATTTGTTTTGACTTGGTTATTTATACAATTAATGATGGTCACTTTAGGTATGCTGAAAGAAATCTGTTGTATATGGAGAGGATAAGACATGGTCTAAAAAATCAAATACTCAAGAGTGTCTTATCTTTAAACAGTGAAGGTAAAACATGATTAAATGGAGTATCATCATATATCTCCCGTTAATGACTCTAATCTCTTCTCTCCCGAACAGTTTTTAGTTTAAAAATATGTTTTGTAGAGTGAATGATTAAATGTAGTAGTTTGTAGCAAATTACATATATTCATAAATAACTACAATCTCTTCTCCCATACCAGAGTTTTTTTAAATTTGAAAATTCTCCCATACCAGATTAGAATTTTATTTTAGATTTTTTTATTTTTAGGTTATTTTGAATTTTTTAGATTTAGTGGTTTTTTAGTATTTTTATATTGTAATAATTTGTAGGATTTTTTAAAATTTTATAAGAGTTTTTAAATTTTTAGTTGATTTTATATTTTTGAAAGAATTTTTAAAATTTAAGGATTTTTAAGATTTTTAGATTTTTCTATAATTTGTAGTATTTTAAATAGTTCTAGTATTTTTTAAAATTTTAGTATTTTTAAGATTGGTTAGGATTTTATAAATTTTTTTTATAGGTTTTTAGAGTTATTTTACAATTTTTAGTATTTTTTAAGATATTATGGCTTTATAGTAATTTTTAGAATATAGAACACATAAAATATGTTGAGTAAAAAAATTGATAAAATAGTAAGAAAATAATTATGTATTTGAAAATATAGTAAGTGTGAAATTATTTTATTATCTTAAAAATAGTTGAAATGGTATAATAATTTGAAATAAATAAATATAGTATATTATATACTATATCAATTATTTTTAAAATAAAAAAATATCATATTAAATATATTATTAAATATTTTTAATTATTTTTTTACCATCATATTTAATTATATTTTAAAAAATAAATACATATATTCTATTATACAAGCTATAATATTATGATATATATAAATTTTATTATTTAAAAAAACTCTAAAAAAATACTACAAAACTCTAAAAAAAATTAAATAAAAATTAAAAATATCTAAAAAATTATAAAAATACCTAAAAATAATAAAATTTCTTATAAAAATTAAAAACAATTCTTGAAAATCTCAAAAAACTGTAAAATTCCTAAAATGCTTAAAAAGTTGTAAAAAAACTCTTGAAAATAATTAAAAAGTTTAATTTTTTTTAAAATGCTACATAATACTAAATAAATAAAAAATATATAAAATACTAAAATCCTAAAAAATCATTAAAAATACAAAAAAAAATTAAAAACTAAAAAAATTACAAAACTCTAAAAATTCCTAAATAATCCTAAGTAAATACTTAAAAAACTTTAAAAATTTCTAAATTTTTAAAAAAAATCTTAAAAACAATTAATATTATAAAAACTCTTAAAATCTCTAAAAATAGTAAATTATTCTATAAACGATACAAAATCCTAAAAATATTTAAAAATTAAAAAATTATAAAACTGAATAAATTGTAAAAGATAAAAAGTTTTTAAAAATAATATAAATGATAAAAGCATAAAATTTTCATTTTTTAAAAATTATTGAATACTCTAAAAACTCCAAAAATCCAAAAAAACCATAGAAAATCTAAAAAAGGCAAAAAATACGTAGAAAATTAAATTATCCAATAAAATAATAATAAAAATCATAGGATACTATAAAAACCTTAAAAGCTAAAAAATAAGATAATTTAAAAAAAAACAAAGAAAATCATAAAATCAAGCAAACTAATAATAAACACTAAAATTGTAAAAATACTAAAAACAATAAAAATTTATAAAAATCTAAAAAATTCTAACCAATCGTTAAAAACCTGAATTATTTTAAAAATTATTAAAAATTCTAAAAATTTTACAAATTCTAAAATTCTAACAAATATTAAAATATATAGAAAACCTTCAAAAATACTAAAAATATAAAAAAGCTAAAAAATAATAAAAATATGAAACCCTAATAATCATAAAAATACTAGAAAATCATAAAATTCTAAAAAGCACAAAAACACTAAAAATCCTTATAAACTCTAAATATTTAAAAAATTGTAATAAAGCAAAGAAACCCATAAAAATATCATAAATACTAAAAATATTAAAAAAATAAAAAATACAAAAAAATTAAAAAAACCATAAAAACCAATTAATCATAAAAAAACTTAAATAAGACCCTAAAACTCTAATAACCCTAAAAAATACTTAAACAATAAATCGGTAAAAATCTAAAACCTTTTAAAAACTCTTAAAAAATCTAAAATATCTTAAAAATACTAAAAATCCTAAAATTTTAAAACACAAAGTTTTTAGGTTTTTTAGGTGTTTTTAGGGTTTTGTAGGGGATTTTTAGGGTTTTTGAGGTTTTTAGGGTTTTAAAGGTGATTTTTATGGTTTTTGAGGTTTTTAGGGTTTTAGGTTTTTTAGGGTATTTTAGGTTTTTTTTAGAGTTTTTAGGGGTTTTTAGGGTTTTTTAGGGGTTTTAGGGTATTTAGGGGTTCTTTGCGTTTCTTAGGGCTTCTTAGCATTTCTTAGGGATTTTTAGGGTTTCTTAGCACCGTGTAGTATTTTTTAGCATTTATTAGGGTTTTGTAGTATTTTTTAGGGTTTATAAGTGTTTCTTAGGCTTTCTTAGCATTTCTTAGGGTTTCTCAAGGGTTCTTAACGTTTCTTAGGGTTTTATCGGGTTTCTTGGAGTTTCTTAGTGTTTCCTAGTATTTCTTAGGGTTTTTTAGCATATTTTTAGAGTTTTTAGGGTTTCTTAGGGTTTATTAAGGTGTTATTAGGGTTTCTTAGGATTTCTTAGGGCTTATTGGGGTTTCTTAGCATTTCTCATGGATTGTTAGGGTTTCTTAGCATTTGTTTGGGTTTCTTAGCACTTTTTAGTGTTTTTTAGTGTTTTTTAGGGTTTCATAGGATTTTTTAGGGCTTCTACGTGTTTCTTAGTCTTTCTTAGCGTTTGTTTGAGTTTCTTAGGGTTCCTTAAGGGTTCATAGGTTTTCTTAGGATTTCTTAGTGTTTACGAGAGTTTTCCTGTGTTTCTTAACATTTATTAAGGTTTCCTAGGGTTTAATAGTGTTTTTTAGGGTTTCATAGGGTTTTTTAGCGTTTCTTAGTGATTCTTAGCTTTTGTTTAGCGTTTTTTGGGATTTCTTAGTATTTTTTAGGTTTTCTTAGCATTTCTTATAATTTCTTAGCATTTATTAGGGTTTCTTAGTATTTCTTAAGATTTTATAGAGTTTCTTAGCGTTTTTAGGGTTTTATAGGGTTTCTTAGCATTTCTTAGAGTTTTTAGGGTTTTTTAAGTGGTTTTTAGGGTTTCTTATAGTTTAGTTGCTTTTCTTAGGGCTTCTTAGCATTTCTTAGGGATTATTAGCATTTCCTAGCGCTTGGTAGGATTTATTAGCACTTTTCAGTGTTTTTTTAGTGTTTATTACGGTTTTATAGGGTATTTTAGGGTTTCTAAGCATTTTTAGGCTTTCTTCGCGTTTCTGAAGGTTCCGTAAGTGTTCTTAGCGTTTCATAGGATTTTTTACAGTTTATTAGCATCTCTTAGGATTTCTTAGCGTTTCTTACCATTTCATAGGGTTTACTAGCGTTTCTTAGCATTTTTAGTGTTTCTTAGTGCTTTTTAGGGTTTCTTAGCGTTACTTAGAGTTTCTTATTATTTCTTAGGGTTTTTTTCGGTTTTATAGGGTTTCATACGTTTATTAGGGTTTTATAGATTTCTTAGAGTTTCTTAGCGTTTATTAATGTTTCTTAGAGTTTCTTTGCGTTTTTTAGCATTAATTAGTGTTTCTTAGAGTTTTTAAAGTTTTTAGGGGTTTTTTAAGGGGTTTTTAGGGTTTTTAGGGGTTTTTAGGGTTTTTTAGGGTTTTTTAGGGTTTTTTAGGGTTTTTTTAGGGTTTTTAGGGGTTTTTTAGGTTTTTAGGTTTTTTAGGGTTTTTTAGGGTTTTTTTAGGGTTTTTAGGGTTTTTTAGGGTTTTTTAGGGTTTTTTAGGGTTTTTTCGGGTTTTTTCGGGTTTTTTCGGGTTTTTCGGGTTTTTCGGGTTTTTTCGGGTTTTTTAGGGTTTTTTAGGGTTTTTTAGGGTTTTTTAGGGTTTTTTAGGGTTTTTTAGGGGTTTTTAGGGTTTTTTTAGGGTTTTTAGGGTTTTTTAGGGTTTTTTAGGGTTTTTTAGGGTTTTTTAGGGTTTTTTAGGGTTTTTTAGGGTTTTTTAGGGTTTTTAGGGTTTTTTAGGGTTTTTAGGGTTTTTTAGGGTTTTTTAGGGTTTTTTAGGGTTTTTTAGGGTTTTTTAGGGTTTTTTAGGGTTTTTTAGGGTTTTTTAGGGTTTTTTAGGGTTTTTTAGGGTTTTTTAGGGTTTTTTAGGGTTTTTTAGGGTTTTTTAGGGTTTTTTAGGGTTTTTAGGGTTTTTTAGGGTTTTTTAGGGTTTTTTAGGGTTTTTTAGGGTTTTTTAGGGTTTTTTAGGGTTTTTTAGGGTTTTTTAGGGTTTTTTAGGGTTTTTTAGGGTTAGGTTTTTTAGGGTTTTTTAGGGTTTTTTAGGGTTTTTTAGGGTTTTTTAGGGTTTTTTAGGGTTTTTTAGGGTTTTTTAGGGTTTTTTTAGGGGTTTTTTAGGGTTTTTTAGGGTTTTTTAGGGTTTTTTAGGGTTTTTTAGGGTTTTTTAGGGTTTTTTAGGGTTTTTTAGGGTTTTTTAGGGTTTTTTAGGGTTTTTTAGGGTTTTTTAGGGTTTTTTAGGGTTTTTTAGGGTTTTTTAGGGTTTTTTAGGGTTTTTTAGGGTTTTTTAGGGGTTTTTTAGGGTTTTTTAGGGTTTTTTAGGGTTTTTTTAGGGTTTTTTAGGGTTTTTTAGGGTTTTTTAGGGTTTTTTAGGGTTTTTTAGGGGTTTTTTTAGGGTTTTTTAGGGTTTTTTAGGGTTTTTTAGGGTTTTTAGGGTTTTTTAGGGTTTTTAGGGTTTTTAGGGTTTTTTAGGGTTTTTTAGGGTTTTTTAGGGTTTTTTAGGGTTTTTTAGGGTTTTTTAGGGTTTTTTAGGGTTTTTTAGGGGTTTTTAGGGTTTTTTAGGGTTTTTTAGGGTTTTTTAGGGTTTTTTAGGGTTTTTTTAGGGTTTTTTAGGGTTTTTTAGGGTTTTTTAGGGTTTTTTAGGGTTTTTTTAGGGTTTTTTAGGGTTTTTTAGGGTTTTTAGGGTTTTTTAGGGTTTTTTAGGGTTGTTTTAGGGTTTTTAGGGTTTTTAGGGTTTTTTAGGGTTTTTTAGGGTTTTTTAGGGTTTTTTAGGGTTTTTTAGGGTTTTTTAGGGTTTTTTAGGGTTTTTTAGGGTTTTTTAGTGGGTTTTTTAGGGTTTTTTAGGGTTTTTTTAGGGTTTTTTAGGGTTTTTAGGGTTTTTTAGGGGTTTTTAGGGTTTTGTTTAGGGTTGTTTTAGGGTTTTTAGGGTTTTTAGGGTTTTTTAGGGTTTTTTAGGGTTTTTTAGGGTTTTTTGGGTTTTTGTAGGGGTTTTTTAGGGTTTGTTTAGGGTTTTTAGGGTTTTTTGGGTGTTTAGGGTTTTTTAGGGTTTTTAGGGTTTTTTAGGGGTTTTTAGGTTTTTTAGGGTTTTTTAGGGTTTTTTAGGGTTTTTTAGGGTTTTTTAGGGTTTTTTAGGGTTTTTTAGGGTTTTTAGGGTTTTTTAGGGTTTTTTTAGGGGTTTTTTAGGGTTTTTTAGGGTTTTTTAGGGTTTTTAGGGTTTTTTGGGTTTTTTAGGGTTTTTTAGGGGTTTTGTTTAGGGTTTTTTAGGGGTTTTTAGGGTTTTTTAGGGTTTTTTAGGGTTTTTAGGGTTTTTTAGGGTGGTTTTAGGGGTTTTTTAGGGTTTTTTGGGTTTTTTAGGGTTGTTTTAGGGTTTTTTAGGGTTTTTAGGGTTTTTGGGTAGGGGTTTTTTGGGTTTTTTAGGGTTTTTTAGGGTTTTTTAGGGTTTTTTAGGGTTTTTTGGGTTTTTAGGGTTTTTTAGGGTTTTTTAGGGTTTTTTAGGGTTTTTTAGGGTTTTTTAGGGTTTTTTAGGGTTTTTTAGGGTTTTTTAGGGTTTTTTAGGGTTTTTTAGGGTTTTTTAGGGTTGGTTTTTAGGGTTTTTTAGGGTTTGGGTTTTTAGGGTTTTTGGGTTTTAGGGTTTTTTAGGGTTTTTAGGGTTTTTTAGGGTTTTTTAGGGTTTTTTAGGGTTTTTTAGGGTTTTTAGGGTTTTTAGGGTTTTTTAGGGTTTTTTAGGGTTTGTTTAGGGTTTTTTAGGGTTTTTTAGGGTTTTTTAGGGTTTTTTTAGGGTTTTTTAGGGGTTTTTTAGGGTTTTTTAGGGTTTTTTAGGGTTTTTTTAGGGTTTTTTAGGGTTTTTTAGGGTTTTTTAGGGTTTTTTAGGGTTTTTTAGGGTTTTTTAGGGTTTTTTAGGGTTTTTTAGGGTTTTTTAGGGTGTTTTAGGGTTTTTTGGGTTTTTTAGGGTTTTTTAGGGTTTTTAGGGTTTTTTAGGGTTTTTTAGGGGTTTTTTAGGGTTTTTTAGGGTTTTTTAGGGTTTTTTAGGGTTTTTAGGGTTTTTTAGGGTTTTTTTGGGTTTTTTAGGGTTTTTTAGGTTTTTTAGGGTTTTTTAGGGTTTTTTAGGGTTTTTAGGGTTTTTTAGGGTTTTTTAGGGTTTTTTAGGGTTTTTTAGGGTTTTTTAGGGTTTTTTAGGGTTTTTTAGGGTTTTTTAGGGTTTTTTAGGGTTTTTTAGGGTTTTTTAGGGTTTTTTAGGGTTTTTTAGGGTTTTTTAGGGTTTTTAGGGTTTTTTTAGGGTTTTTTAGGGTTTTTTAGGGTTTTTTAGGGTTTTTAGGTAGGGTTTTTTAGGGTTTTTTAGGGTTTTTTAGGGGTTTTTAGGGTTTGTTTAGGGTTTTTTAGGGTTTTTTGGGTTTTTTTAGGGTTGGTTTAGGGTTTTTTAGGGTTTTTTAGGGTTTTTTAGGGTTTTTTTAGGGTTTTTTAGGGTTTTTTAGGGTTTTTTAGGGTTTTTTAGGGTTTTTTAGGGTTTTTTAGGGTTTTTTAGGGTTTTTTAGGGTTTTTTAGGGTTTTTTAGGGTTTTTTAGGGTTTTTAGGTTTTTTAGGGTTTTTTAGGGTTTTTTAGGGGTTTTTTAGGGTTTTTTAGGGTTTTTTAGGGGTTTTTTAGGGGTTTTTAGGGGTTTTTTAGGGGTTTTTTAGGGGTTTTTTAGGGTTTTTTAGGGTTTTTTAGGGTTTTTTAGGGTTTTTTAGGGGTTTTTTAGGGGTTTTGTAGGGTTTTTAGGGTTTTTTTGGGTTTGTTTGGGTTGTTTGGGTTTTTTTGGGGTGTTTTTAGGGTTTTTTTAGGGGTTTTTTAGGGTTTTTTTGGGTTTTTTAGGGTTTGTTAGGGTTTTTTAGGTTTTTTAGGGGTTTTTAGGGTTGTGTTAGGGTTGTTTGGGTTTTTGTGGGGGTGTGGTGTGGGTGGTTGTGTGGGTTGTTTTGGGGTTTGTGGTTTTGTGGGTTTTTTGGGGTTTTTAAGGGTGTTTTGTGGGTTTTTTGGGGTTTTTTAGGGTTTTTTTGGGGGTTTGTTTGGGGGTTTTTGGGGTGTTTTGGGGTGTTTGGGGGGTTTGTGTTAGGGGGTTGTTTTGGGTTTTTTTGGGTTTTTTAGGGGGGGGGGGGTTATTTTTAGGGGTCTTTTTTAGGGTTTCTTAGGGTTTTTTGGGGTTTTTTAGGGTTTTTAGGGTTTTTAGGGTTTTTTAGGGGTTTTTTAGGGTTTTTTAGGGTTTTTTAGGGTTTTTTAGGGTTTTGTTAGGGTTTTTTAGGGTTTTTTAGGGTTTTTTAGGGTTTTTTAGGGTTTTTTAGGGGTTTTTAGGGTTTTTTTAGGGTTTTTTAGGTGGTTTTTTAGGGTTTTTTAGGGTTTTTTGGGTTTTTTAGGGTTTTTTAGGGTTTTTTAGGGTTTTTTAGGGTTGTTTTAGGGTTTTTTAGGGTTTTTTAGGGTTTTTTAGGGTTTTTTTAGGGTTTTTTAGGGTTTTTTAGGGTTTTTTAGGGTTTTTTAGGGTTTTTTAGGGTTTTTTAGGGTTTTTTAGGGTTTTTAGGGTTTTTTAGGGTTTTTTAGGGTTTTTAAGGGTTTTTTAGGGTTTTTTAGGGTTTTTTAGGGTTTTTTAGGGTTTTTAGGGTTTTTTAGGGTTTTTTAGGGTTTTTTAGGGTTTTTTAGGGTTTTTTAGGGTTTTTTAGGGTTTTTTTAGGGTTTTTTAGGGTTTTTTAGGGTTTTTAGGGTTTTTTAGGGTTTTTTAGGGTTTTGTTTTAGGGTTTTTTAGGGTTTTTTAGGGTTTTTAGGGTTTTTTAGGGTTTTTTAGGGTTTTTTAGGGTTTTTTGGGTTTTTAGGGTTTTTTAGGGTTTTTTAGGGTTTTTTAGGGTTTTTTAGGGTTTTTTTAGGGTTTTTTAGGGTTTTTTAGGGTTTTTTAGGGTTTTTTAGGGTTTTTTAGGGTTTTTTAGGGTTTTTTAGGGTTTTTTAGGGTTTTTTAGGGTTTTTTTAGGGTTTTTTAGGGTTTTTTAGGGTATTTTAGGGTTTTTTAGGGTTTTTTAGGGTTTTTTAGGGTTTTTTTAGGGTTTTTTAGGGTTTTTTAGGGTTTTTTAGGGTTTTTTAGGGTTTTTTAGGGTTTTTTTAGGGTTATTTTAGGGTTTTTTTAGGGTTTTTTAGGGTTTTTTAGGTTTTTTTAGGGTTTTTTAGGGTTTTTTAGGGTTTTTTAGGGTTTTTTAGGGTTTTTTAGGGTTTTTAGGGTTTTTTAGGGTTTTTTAGGGTTTTTTTAGGGTTTTTTAGGGTTTTTTAGGGTTTTTTTAGGGTTTTTTAGGGTTTTTTAGGGTATTTTTTTAGGGTTTTTTAGGGTTTTTTAGGGGTTTTTTTAGGGTTTTTTAGGGTTTTTTAGGGTTTTTTAGGGTTTTTTAGGGTTTTTTAGGGTTTTTTAGGGTTTTTAGGGTTTTTAGGGTTTTTAGGGTTTTTTAGGGTTTTTTAGGGTTTTTTAGGGTTTTTTAGGGTTTTTTAGGGTTTTTTAGGGTTTTTTAGGGTTTTTTAGGGTTTTTTTAGGGTTTTTTAGGGTTTTTTAGGGTTTTTTAGGGTTTTTAGGGTTTTATAGGGTTTTTTTAGGGTTTTTAGGGTTTTTTAGGGTTTTTAGGGTTTTTTAGGGTTTTTTAGGGTTTTTTAAGGTTTTTTAGGGTTTTTTAGGGTTTTTTTAGGGTTTTTTAGGGTTTTTTTAGGGTTTTTTTAGGGTTTTTTAGGGTTTTTTAGGGTTTTTAGGGTTTTTTAGGGTTTTTTTAGGGTTTTTTAGGGTTTTTTAGGGTTTTTAGGGTTTTTTAGGGTTTTTTAGGGTTTTTTAGGGTTTTTTAGGGTTTTTTAGGGTTTTTTAGGGTTTTTTAGGGTTTTTTAGGGTTTTTTAGGGTTTTTTAGGGTTTTTTAGGGTTTTTTAGGGTTTTTTAGGGTTTTTTAGGGTTTTTAGGGTTTTTTTAGGGGTTTTTTAGGGTTTTTTAGGGTTTTTTAGGGTTTTTTAGGGTTTTTTAGGGTTTTTTAGGTTTTTTAGGGTTTTTTAGGGTTTTTTAGGGTTTTTAGGGTTTTTTAGGTTTTTAGGGTGTTTTAGGGTTTTTTAGGGTTTTTTAGGGTTTTTTAGGGTTTTTAGGGTTTTTAGGGTTTTTTAGGGTTTTTAGGGTTTTTTAGGGTTTTTAGGGTTTTTTAGGGTTTTTTAGGGTTTTTAGGGTTTTTAGGGTTTTTTAGGGTTTTTTAGGGTTTTTTAGGGTTTTTTAGGGTTTTTAGGGTTTTTAGGGTTTTTAGGGTTTTTTAGGGTTTTTTAGGGTTTCTTAGGGTTTTTTAGGGTTTTTTAGGGTTTTTTAGGGTTTTTAGGGTTTTTTAGGGTTTTTTAGGGTTTTTAGGGTTTTTAGGGTTTTTTAGGGTTTTTAGGGTTTTTTAGGGTTTTTTAGGGTTTTTAGGGTTTTTAGGGTTTTTTAGGGTTTTTTAGGGTTTTTTAGGGTTTTTTAGGGTTTTTTAGGGTTTTTTAGGGTTTTTTAGGGTTTTTTAGGGTTTTTTAGGGTTTTTAGGGTTTTTTAGGGTTTTTTTTTAGGGTTTTTTAGGGTTTTTTAGGGTTTATTAGGGTTTTTAGGGTTTTTTAGGGTTTTTTAGGGTTTTTTAGGGTTTTTAGGGTTTTTTAGGGTTTTCTAGGGTTTTTTAGGGTTTTTTAGGGTTTTTTAGGTTTTTTAGGGTTTTTTAGGGATTTTTAGGGTTTTTTAGGGTTTTTTAGGGTTTTTTAGGGTTTTTTAGGGGGTTTTTTAGGGTTTTTTAGGGTTTTTAGGGTTTTTTTAGGGTTTTTTAGGGTTTTTTAGGGTTTTTTAGGGTTTTTTAGGGTTTTTTAGGGTTTTTTAGGGTGTTTTAGGGGTTTTTTAGGGTTTTTTAGGGTTTTGTTAGGGTTTTTAGGGTTTTTTAGGGTTTTTTAGGGTTTTTTAGGGTTTTTAGGTTTAGGGTTTTTTAGGGTTTTTAGGGTTTTTTAGGGTTTTTTAGGGTTTTTTAGGGTTTTTTAGGGTTTTTTAGGGTTTTTTAGGGTTTTTTAGGGTTTTTTAGGGTTTTTTAGGGTTTTTTAGGGTTTTTTAGGGTTTTTAGGGTTTTTAGGGTTTTTTAGGGTTTTTTAGGGTTGTTAGGGTTTTTTAGGGTTTTTTAGGGTTTTTTAGGGTTTTTTAGGGTTTTTAGGGTTTTTTAGGGTTTTTAGGGGTTTTTTAGGGTTTTTTAGGGTTTTTAGGGTTTTTAGGGTTTTTTAGGGTTTTTTAGGGTTTTTTAGGGTTTTTTAGGGTTTTTTAGGGTTTTTTGGGTTTTTAGGGTTTTTTCGGGTTTTTTTAGGGTTTTGTAGGGTTTTAGGGTTTTTTAGGGTTTTTTAGGGTTTTTTAGGGTTTTTAGGGTTTTTTAGGGTTTTTTAGGGTTTTTTAGGGTTTTTTAGGGTTTTTTAGGGTTTTTTAGGGTTTTTTAGGGTTTTTTAGGGTTTTTTAGGGTTTTTTAGGGGTTTTTTAGGGTTTTTTAGGGTTTTTTAGGGTTTGTTTAGGGTTTTTTAGGGTTTTTTAGGGTTTTTTAGGGTTTTTTAGGGTTTTTAGGGTTTTTTAGGGTTTTTTAGGGTTTTTTAGGGTTTTTTAGGGTTTTTTAGGGTTTTTTTCGGGTTTTTAGGGTTTTTAGGGGTTTTTTAGGGTTTTTTAGGGGTTTTTTAGGGTTTTTTAGGGTTTTTTAGGGTTTTTTAGGGTTTTTTAGGGGTTTTTTAGGGTTTTTTAGGGTTTTTTAGGGTTTTTTAGGGTTTTTTAGGGTTTTTAGGGTTTTTTAGGGTTTTTTAGGGTTTTTTAGGGTTTTTTAGGGTTTTTTAGGGTTTTTTAGGGTTTTTTAGGGTTTTTTAGGGTTTTTTAGGGTTTTTTAGGGTTTTTTAGGGTTTTTTAGGGTTTTTTAGGGTTTTTTAGGGTTTTTTAGGGTTTTTTAGGGTTTTTTAGGGTTTTTTAGGGTTTTTTTAGGGTTTTTTAGGGTTTTTTAGGGTTTTTTAGGGTTTTTTAGGGGTTTTGGTTAGGGTTTTTTAGGGTTTTTTAGGGTTTTTAGGGTTTTTTAGGGTTTTTTAGGGTTTTTTTGGGTTTTTTAGGTAGGTTTTTAGGGTTTTTTTTTAGGGTTTTTTAGGGTTTTTTAGGGTTTTTTAGGTTTTTTAGGGTTTTTTAGGGTTTTTTAGGGTTTTTTAGGGTTTTTTAGGGTTTTTAGGGTTTTTTAGGGTTTTTTAGGGTTTTTTAGGGTTTTTTAGGGTTTTTAGGGTTTTTTAGGGTTTTTTAGGGTTTTTTAGGGTTTTTAGGGGTTTTTTAGGGTTTTTTAGGGTTTTTTAGGGTTTTTTAGGGTTTTTTAGGGTTTTTTAGGGTTTTTAGGGTTTTTTAGGGTTTTTTAGGGTTTTTAGGGTTTTTTAGGGTTTTTTAGGGTTTTTTAGGGTTTTTTAGGGTTTTTTCGGTTTTAGGGTTTTTTAGGGTTTTTTAGGGTTTTTTTAGGGTTTTTTAGGGTTTTTTAGGGTTTTTTAGGGTTTTTTAGGGTTTTTTAGGGTTTTTTAGGGTTTTTAGGGTTTTTTAGGGTTTTTTAGGGTTTTTTAGGGTTTTTTAGGGGTTTTTAGGGTTTTTTAGGGTTTTTTAGGGTTTTTTAGGGTTTTTAGGGTTTTTTAGGGTTTTTTAGGGTTTTTTAGGGTTTTTTAGGGTTTTTAGGGTTTTTGGGTTTTTTAGGGTTTTTTAGGGTTTTTTAGGGTTTTTTAGGGTTTTTTAGGGTTTTTTAGGGTTTTTTAGGGTTTTTTAGGGTTTTTTAGGGTTTTTTAGGGTTTTTTAGGGTTTTTTGGGTTTTTTAGGGTTTTTTAGGGTTTTTTAGGGTTTTTTAGGGTTTTTTAGGGTTTTTTAGGGTTTTTTAGGGTTTTTTAGGGTTTTTAGGGTTTTTTAGGGTTTTTTAGGGTTTTTTAGGGTTTTTAGGGTTTTTTAGGGTTTTTTAGGGTTTTTTAGGGTTTTTAGGGTTTTTTAGGGTTTTTTAGGGTTTTTTAGGGTTTTTTAGGGTTGTTTTTAGGGTTTTTTTAGGGTTTTTTAGGGTTTTTTAGGGTTTTTTAGGGTTTTTAGGGTTTTTTAGGGTTTTTTAGGGTTTTTTAGGGTTTTTTAGGGTTTTTTAGGGTTTTTAGGGTTTTTTAGGGTTTTTAGGTTTTTTAGGGTCTTTTTTAGGGTTTTTTAGGGTTTTTTAGGGTTTTTAGGGTTTTTTAGGGTTTTTTTAGGGTTTTTTAGGGTTTTCTAGGGTTTTTTAGGGTTTTTTAGGGTTTTTTTAGGGTTTTTTAGGGTTTTTTAGGGTTTTTTAGGGTTTTTAGGGTTTTTTAGGGTTTTTTAGGGTTTTTTAGGGTTTTTTTAGGGTTTTTTTAGGGTTTTTAGGGTTTTTTAGGGTTTTTTAGGGTTTTTTAGGGTTTTTTAGGGTTTTTTAGGGTTTTTTAGGGTTTTTTAGGGTTTTAGGGTTTTTTAGGGTTTTTTAGGGTTTTTTAGGGTTTTTTAGGGTTTTTTAGGGTTTTTTAGGGTTTTTTAGGGTTTTTTAGGGGTTTTTTAGGGTTTTTTAGGTTTTTAGGGTTTTTTAGGGTTTTTAGGGTTTTTAGGGTTTTTTAGGGTTTTTTAGGGTTTTTTAGGGTTTTTTAGGGTTTTTTAGGGTTTTTTTAGGGTTTTTAGGGTTTTTAGGGTTTTTTAGGGTTTTTTAGGGTTTTTTAGGGTTTTTTAGGGTTTTTTAGGGTTTTTAGGGTTTTTTAGGGTTTTTTTGGGTTTTTAGGGTTTTTTAGGGTTTTTTAGGGTTTTTTAGGGTTTTTTAGGGTTTTTTAGGGTTTTTTAGGGTTTTTTAGGGTTTTTTTAGGTTTTTAGGGTTTTTTAGGGTTTTTTAGGGTTTTTTATCGGGTTTTTTTA